>CM076574.1:1227355560-1227992476 GCA_034641835.2 Pinus albicaulis | reverse complement strand
CGGCTGAATGCACAGAAATGAGCACAATGACTGTAGGTAGATATCAGAGAGTGGGTATACAGGCTGTAGCGTAACAGAGAACGAAATGGAGTGAGGCGGAACAGAGAGGGGTTTCGTGAGCACGACAGAGATACGGCTGTGAGATTAACAGAACAATAGGAGGAGTATAACACATCCGGCAGTGTTTTGAAATTTGGTGGCTGCAAAATAAATGTAAGCACGTTTAAACAACGGCTATGGATTTTATGCGGCTGAAAGAGCCCGTGGTCAAATCAACTACGTCTCATTGTCACCGGTGGAATATCGGAGTATGAGTGAAGATCGAGGGTTTAATTATGGAACCGTTTGAGAATGAATGCGGGAGGATCATATGGAGATCGTGAAAGGGTTACGAAATTTGTCAATATAATCATTGCACATAATGGATGGAGCTTATGGTTTAGAACTATATAAAAATGTGTTTTCAATGCTATTTGAAATGAATTTTTACTCATACCTTGGAATCTTTGCCTTTTTCCTTGGTCTTCAATTAGTTTCTCTTCATTGGTATCTTGAATGCTCCATGTCTTCATTTTTGGTCCTCATACCTGCATTTTATTTCATGATTATGGAAATAACATCTGGCTGTACATTCTTTTGAAAACAGAGTGGTAGCTGCGGAATCTACTTCTGGCTGCGGAAACTGGTGTCAGTTGCGGAAACAGATGTCAGCTGCGGAAACTGACACAGCTATTATTTGGGTGAATGGAAATGAATGGATGACAAATGACTAGATGGAAATGGTCATGAAAAAGAATTTTATTGGTGAAAATGGAATGAAATAGATAAAATGAAGTGGAATGGAGTGAAATGAAGTGAAATGAAGTGGAATGAAGTGGAATGGAATGGAGTGGTTACAAAACTTATGAAATGAAAGAGATTTTTTTTTTTTTTGGAAAATATAGAGTGTCAGGTGCTCCTGATTTTCACCCTATATTTTCGGTATAAGACTGCCAATCAGTGATTGGTTTTCAGGCTTATACATTTTTTTTTTTTTTTTTTTTTTTAATTGAAAGAACAAAAGCTAGGCTGGTGGAGAAGAAGAATTCTTCTGTACCAGCCTGATTACAGAATTTTCTTGAAACATTTTGACAAAATCCTCTTTTGAGAGTGGCTTATGATAAAATTTCAATCTATGGCCATTCACAATAAGAGGAGTTTGAAACTCATCAATGGTCTTGATTCTTACCACTCCATTGCTAAAGATCTTGTCAATCTCATATGGCCCAAGCCAATGAGTCTAAAATTTTCCTTGAAAATCTTTAAACTTGGAATCAAATAACAATGCCCAATCTCCTTCTTAAAACTTCTTCTCTTTGATGTACTTGTCATGCCATTTAGCTCTTTGATATTGAACTAGATCAGTTCTTAGAATTGCCTCTTGTCTGATCTCATCTAGCTCATTTAACTGCTCCATTCTATGCTTTTGGGCTTCTGATAAGTCCATCCCCAACTAAACTGCTATCTTGAAGGTCTTGACTTGGAACTCAATGGGGAGCAAGACTTCTTTCCCATAAACAAGTTCATAGGGAGAATGTCCTGTTGTATTTCTCCATGTAGTTCTGTAGGCCCACAAGGCTTCAGGAAGCCTTTCCGCCCAATCTCTTCTGTGTAGATGAACAGTTTTGGTGATGATACTTTCAAGAACTTTGTTTGTGGACTCCACTTGACCATTTGCTTGCGGATGGTAAGGAGTAGATCTTCTGTGCTTGATTTTGTATTCTTCCATCAAATTCTCCACCAAGTTGGATGTGAATTGGCTTCCTTGATTTGTCACAATTTCTCTTGGAACACCAAAGCGAGTAAAAATATCCTCATAAAGAAAATGAACAACTGAATTTTCAGTAGCAGATACTAATGCTTTTGCTTCTACCCATTTAGTAACATAATCAGTACAAACCAATATATACTTCTTTTGCTTAGATGGTGGATTAATAGGTCCAATGAAATCTAAAGCCCATTTTTCAAAGGGTTCAATGAGTACCCGTGTTTGCAATGGCATTTCATTTGAAAGGGTAGGTTTCCCTACTCTTTGGCAGCTATCACACCTTTTGACATATTGTTTTGCATCTTTGAAGAGGGAAGGCCAATAATATCCCAAGGAAAGGATTTTATAGGCCTTCCTTTTGTCCGCAAAGTGTCCGCCGCATGGTTCATCATGACATGCCTTAAGAATATCAGGCATTTCATCTTCCCTGACACATCTTCTGATCACAAGATCTGGCCCTGTTTTAAACAATTCGTTAGAAATCCATGAATATTTTGAACTCTCCTGAATATTTTTCGTTTTTCACTTGGAAATAAATGTGAAGGTAGTTTCCCTGTAACCAAATAGTTAGCAATATCTGCATACCAAGGAGTCTTAATAGTTACTGCAAACAAGTATTCATCAGGAAACTTATCCTCTACAGGAGAATCTTCTTTAGTATTCTAAATCCTAGACAAGAAATCAGCTACTGTATTCTGTTTTCCTGGTCTATCCAACACAGTAATATTGAATTCTTGCAAAAGTAAGAGCCATCTTGTCACTCTGCCATTAGTAATAGGTTTGTTCATTAAATATCTAATTGCAGAATGGTCAGTATGAATAAAAGTTTCATAGCCTGTTATATAATGTCTAAACTTATTAATTGCATGAACAACAGCTAAAAACTCTTTTTCAGTCACAGTATAGTTCAACTCTGTGGGAGTCAAATTTTTACTGGTATAATAAATGGCATAAGGAACTAAATCTTTTTGACCCAACACAGCTCCTAGAGCTGTATCTGAAGCATCCGTAGAAATATGAAAAGGGAGTTTCCAATTTGGTCCTCTCAAGATAGGTGCTTCGGATATTCTTGTTTTCAAAGTTTCAAAAGCTGATTGACAATCAGGATCCCATTTAAATTCACAGTCTTTTGTAAGCAATTTGAAGAGTGGAGATGCAATTTTAGTGAAGTTTTCTATAAATCTTCTATAGTAACCAGTAAATCCTAGAAAACTTCTAACATCTTTTTGACAATTTGGAATAGGTAACGTGGAGATGACTTCAACTTTTGATCTATCAACCTTAATCCCATCCCCTGAAATATGATGTCCTAAAACAATCCCTTCAGTAAACATCATAAAGCATTTTTCATGGCTTAATGAAAGGTTTGTTTCTTTACATCTTATAAGAACTTTTTCCAAATTTTCTAATGCCTCTTCAAATGAATTACCATAAACTATAAAATCATCCATATAAACCTTTACACAATCATGGATTAGATCAGAAAAAATTCCTAGTACTGTTCTTTGGAATGTTGCAGGTGCATTACATAACCCAAAAGGAAGCACTCGGTAGGCAAAAGTTCCCCATGGACAAGTAAATGTGGTCTTATCTTGATCTTCAAGTGCTACCTGAATTTGATTATAGCCACTAAAACCATCCAAAAATGAAAATTACTTTTTACATATTAATGTATCTAATACTTGATCGATAAAAGGCAAAGGAAAGTGATCCTTCAAAGTTGCTTTGTTCAATTCCTTGTAATCAATGCATACCCTCCATTTACCATTCTTTTTAGGTACTATAACCAGAGGAGAAACCCATCGGCTATCTGAAATTGGATAAATGAAGTTTACATTGAGTAGTTTTTGGAGCTCTTCCTTCACTATCTCCCTAAGATTTGGATTCATCCTTCTTTGAGGTTGTCTGATTGGTCTACTGTTTTCCTCAATATAGATATGATGGATGCAAGTCTTAGGATCAATACCTTTCATGTCAATATACTCCCATGCAAATGCAATAGAATGTTTTTGCAAGATTTTGGTTAGTTCTTCTTGTTGTGACCTTTCCAAATGTTTGTTGATATTCAATGTTTTTCCTGGAAAAATCTCAATAGTAGAACTACAAAACTCTTCCATAGAGTAAAGAGACATTTGTCTTGATGATAAATATTCTATGTCAGATTCCAACTGAAATTGTGTGGGGTCATATTCTAAAGATGTCTCAAAATTTTCTAATGTGTTCAGAATTTGACTATCCTCACTAATTTCCGAAATGGTAAAGACAGGTTGTATAATGTCCTCATCATCGACCCATTCATTGTCTCCTACTTCTGTAATTGCTTTTGCTGGAGGATACAAATTGAATTTCTTTGTCGAATTACCATTAGAAATATACATATCCCCAGATCTACAACTAATAAAAGCATCAGCCGTGGCTAGCCAAGGTCTTCCTAAGATAAGTGGGTGCCCTCCTAGATTACTCTTGGGAGTCAAAATCATAAAATCTACTGGATATTCCCAAGAATCTAAGGAGACTGAAATATCTTCTAATACACCATCTCGTTTAATAATTGATCGATCTGCAAGTTGCAGTAAAGTAGGTGTGAAAAGAAGGTTAGGAAGTTTTAGCTGTTCCATAGTCTGTCTACTCATAATGTTGATAGCAGCCCCTAAGTCAATCAATGTGTTTGGAATTTCTATCCCATTTATATGTGTCTTAACAATTGGACTTCCTGGATCTACATACTTCTGCATGGTAATTTTTCCCATCATAATATCCGCAATTTTTCCTACCAGGTGGATTCTTCTTGTGTCTTTTAGTTTCCTTCCTGGTCTTTTGAAACTCAACTCCTTTATTGTTTTTGCTAGAATAGGAATCTCTCGAATGGCTTGTAGCAAGGGAATATTGATACAAACATTCTTCAATTCATCTATAAAATCATAGTTAGGCAACAATATTTGTTTTTCCACCCCCTTGTCAATTTGTAGTCTTTCAGGAAAAGGAGGTGTAGATGAAGATGCAGGTTGCTCAACTATAGGAGTTGTGGGTGTTAACTTTTCTTTTTCTTTTTGAATATTTGAGTTTTGAAGAGATGTTTCCTCAGAACCCTTATTGGTTTCAAGAGAGTCCTCCTCAGAGGTATCTTTCTCTTGAATATCTATAGAAGGTTTTTCTAAAACTCTACCAGATCTGAGTTGTACATCGTTGAGAGGAACAATCATATAGGTAGGAAATTGTTGTCCTTCTACCATGTAAGTATTCCGAGGATTCTTATTATTAGGATTTGGCAATGGCTGAGCTGGAAGTTGACTTGTCTTTTGTTGGTATGGGAGCATGAGTTGAGGATTTGAATTTTTTTGAGAAGGTTGTTGTTGTGGAAATGGCAATGAAAGTTGTGGATTTGGGTTTGGAAGTTATGGAGCTTGTTGATTTTGAAAAGATGGAGGATATTGATAAAATTGAGCAAATCTCCCATAAGGATTTTGCATCCCTTGTACCCATGGCTGATATGGATTTTGATGTTGGGGCCAAGGTTGTTGCCAAGGATTCAAATTTGGTGGGGTTTGAAGATTCATAGGGTTGTTAAACCCTTGAGTTTTTTGTCCCTACCAAGGTCTTCTTGCAACAAAACAGAGAGATTCTACTGAATTTGGGTCTTCTTGAAAAATAGCTTTGAGTCCAGGAATTGAAGGACAATCCTTGATCTCATGATTCTTTGAGCAAATCATACATGTTTCTACAACTTTTGCATCCAAGGGACATTCCCTTAAAGCATGTTTCTTCCTACATTTCGGACAAAAGATAGCTAAAGCATCTGTTTCTGCTTTCTACTTGTTTTGGATTTTAAGGGTGTCTAGTTGTTCACTAAGGCTCCCTAAGATATCAGTTTTGAATTCATCAAGCATATTACCAATCTCTGCCCTACTTACTGATCCAGTTGCAGATTTGTTAACCCTAATAAGAGAAGGATCCCTAGGCCCTTTTCCTATTTTAGATTTTCCTCTTGAGAGATGGACACATAGTTCTGTTATGTCACGAAGTGGAAGTTGAGAAATATCTCCTTTCCCCATCATGTTTAAAATATCTATCCATTCATCTCTAATGGCTTTTAATATGAGGGCTTTCAAGGTTTCATCATCTAAGTTTCTCATCTTTGCTCTTTTCAAGTTGTATTGAAATATTTCAGGTAAGTCTTCCAAATTTTCATCTTCTTTTTGCATCATCTTGAATACCTCATCCTTGTGATTGGTGGGCATACAATAGTCCAAGTATCTATCCAAAAATGTTTGTTTCATATAATTCCAAGTCCTAATAGATTGAGTGGCTAATCCCATGAACCATTTCAAAGCAGCTCCCTTCAATGTTGAAGGAAACAGTTTGAGTTTTTGAGAGTCTTCCATATAGTCATAGGTTCGGCACACTACTTCAAACTCAAACAGAAATGTTTCAGGATCCTCACTTCGCAATCCATAAAAGTTAGGGAGGACAGATGGTGAGATATTTTTCATCATTGTATGAGTTTCCTCATCAACTATAGGGAATCCAAACAAGTTGTCTCCTTCCCTATTTCTTTCATTATTTCCTTCACCATTGTTGTCTCCATTGTTTCCTCCTCTTCTACCTCTACCTCCAAATCCATCTATTATTTCCTCTGCCATGATAGTTTCTTTAGAGTCCTTAAATTCCTCTAGTTCTTCTATCAAGGGAGGATGAGAGGGAGTCTCTTCCTTTTCTAAATGAGATTTAGTAGTTGGTATAGGAGAATCCTCTAATTCAGCTGCTCCTTGAATTCCAAAAATCTTAAGGCTAGGGGTAGATGGTGGTGATTCTTGTCTATGCCTTGAAGAAGATGGAGTTGTGAAAATCGAACTCTTGGCTTTAGCTATAAACCTTCCCCTAGAATCTCTTGCTCTATGCATGTAATTTTTTTTTTTTAAATAGGGATAATAATTCTCTTTCTGATCTTCCAGGTCACACTAGGTGCAAGAAGAGAGCATACTTAAGAAATTACTAAACCAATAATTCTCTTTTCTGATCCTCCATATCACACTAGGTGCAAGAGGAGAGCATACTTCAAGAAATTATCAAGTTTTTCCTTCTTTTATTATTTTGTTTTTTTTATAAAGAAATTGGCTACCTAGTTACACTTCCCCGGCAACGGCGCCAAAATGTTTGGTCAATTTAGTGTGTCATAAATTGCTACATTAATTTATCAATCCGGGATTCGTAAGCTGATGAAGTGTGGCGCACTATATGTGCAAGATAACCTATCTCTTACTTTTTGGTCGTTTTTGGATTTTTTTTTATGAAATTCTGAAAAACAAGTATGGAGACAAATATTCAAGAGAACAATGTCTTTCTAATGATTTTCCAAACTTCAAAAGAATTTTAAAACACACAATGACAAAATTAATTCTTCAAAGAAAATGAAATTGCATCACTATTCTAGTCAAACAAACAATGAACTACTGATCATGAAACTCATTATCCTTGTTGTTGTTCAAACACAAAAGAAACTATGCTTAAAGAAATCCAAAAATCTTAAGGCTAGGGGTAGATGGTGGTGATTCTTGACTATGCCTTGAAGAAGATGGAGTTGTAAAAATCGAACTCTTGGCTTTAGCTATAAACCTTCCCCTAGAATCTCTTGCTCTATGCATGTAATTTTTTTTTTTTTTTTTTTAAGTTGGGCTAATAATTCTCTTTCTGATCTTCCAGGTCACACTAGGTGCAAGAAGAGAGCATACTTAAGAAATTACTAAACCAATAACTCTCTTTTTTGATCCTCCAAATCACACTAGGTGCAAGAGGAGAGCATACTTCAAGAAGTTATCAAGTTTTCCCTTCTTTTATTATTTTGTTTTTGTTTTTAAGAAATTGGCTACCTAGTTACACTTCCCCGGAAACGGCGCCAAAATGTTTGGTCAATTTAGTGTGTCCTAAATTGCTACATTAATTTATCAATCCAGGATTCGTAAGCTGATGAAGTGCGACGCACTATATGTGCAAGATAACCTATTTTTTAACTTTTTGTCGTTTTTGGTTTTGTAATGTGAGATGGAAATTCTAAAATAAAAACAAGTATGGTTATGATTGTTCAAGGAAATGATATCCTCTATAATGATTTACCAACTTGAAACTTAAAAAGGAATTTGAAACATACAATGAAAAAACTTGAAAGGAAATGAAAATGTGCTGCTGAAATGAAAATGTGTTGCTAGTCTAATAAATCAAACAGTGAACTATTGAGCATGAAAACCAAACTATCCTTGCTGCTGTCTAAACACAAAAGAAAACTATGCTGAAAGAAATCCAAAATTTGCAACAAAGTAAATCTAAATCAAATTACATCAACCTATCTTCTGATCCCTCATCATTAGTCCAGCTATGATTTTCGGAGGTAACCATAAACAACTTGAGTAACCTGATATCTAACTTGCAGAAAGTAAACTAATATAAAACTACACATTCATAATTCAATCCCTCACCATCAGTCCAGCTGTGGCTTTCGGAGGTAACTGAAGATGTCATGAGAAATTTAATATTTCTAACTTGCAGAAAGTAAACTAATATCAAAATACACATTCATAATTCAATCCCTCACCATCAGTCCAGTTGTGGATTTCGGAGGTAACTCAAGATGTCATGAGCAATTTAATATATCTAACTTGCAGAAAGTAAACTAATATCAAACTATACATTCATACTTCAATCCCTCACCATCAGTCCAGTTGTGGCTTTCGGAGGTAACTAAAAATGACATGAACAATTTGATATATCTAAATCTAACTACTGAAACAAATGTGCAAGACTGAAATAAACAAAGCAGTACTGAAATTAAACAGAAACTAAGAAAAGTAAATTAGCAACAGAACAATATTAATTCCATGTCATTAGTCAAAAGTTATGTAAATGCCCGAGCTGCCTATTTATAACCTGAAACAAGAACACTGATCAGTTAACAATAACATAAAACATGAAAGATTATGGACAGAAGCAAGATGTAAAGCATGAAAGATTATAAACAGAAATGAAGCATATATACCATGAAATATGCAATGTATAAACACATGAATGAATTATGGCACAATGAGCTTAAAGAAATAAAACAAGAACTATACAATAATGCACAAAACCTCAGCGTGTGCAGGGGCCCTCTACACCAGCCTTGGCAACAATCTTCAAGTACGAATTACACTTGGAAACAGAGTCTTCTTATATATTAAAATGTAGTCATAACAGAAAGGTGATATTACGGCACAGTGGCAACGTAATTACATTACAAAGCTATCTAGCAGCTAATGGAGACTAATAAAAACTAACTCTTATGCGTATGCAAATGCGTTATTTATAACTGAAGGTGATATAACTAATTTCCTAAAGTTTATGCTGATGGAGAACACGTAAACCATTACGCCCAAAGATATAGGATCATGGCCGCGTTGAGGAGTAAATCTATGAAGAGTGGATGTTTGAATTTGGCTTATGGAGCCATGTACAGGTGTTGATTTGTCTCCCGCAATTCAGAAACGGCCATATAAATCTCCACGTGACGAGAAACAGAGTCCTGTCACCGTGGGACTCTACGGTTGACTTCCACTTGGCCACCTTTGACCGCAGCCTCCCTAGATGAATTTGCTCGAGCCAATAGGACACGATCCATGTCCACATCATTTCTAACTTGCCCATGTGGCTCATTTTACCTGAAGACACCTGTAACATAGAGTTTCACAAAATGGCTGCGGAAAGTTGCAGCAGCTGCGGAAAGTGGCAAGATTCCGCAGCTAAATGAGAAAAATATAAATCAAACAGTAGACACAAAAATATAGTTAAAAACCATTTTAGATGCTCTTTTGCAACTAATATACAATGATATTAACAACTTGGGAGGTTCAGGTGAATGAAAAAGGTATAGAAAAGTGTATGGAAAAGATGCAGATTTGAGACTCAACAGGGTGATAGTTGATGAGCAGTATAGAGTAATGGATGAAGTCATGTATTACTGGGACTAGGTCTTTTTGGCCAAGAAATCTAAGCTCAAATAAAATATCTTGCAAGCATCACATGATTCCCCTCTTTCAGGGCATAAAGGATTCAAAAAGACTTATCGGGCCATAAGGGAGAGATTCTCATGGAAGGGTCTCAAGGAGGACGTACTCCAACATATCAAGGAGTGGATAGTCTGTCAACAAAATAAGGGAGAACACACTCATCGTGTCGGATTATTGCAGCCACTACCCATTTCGGATGGAAAATTGGAAAGCATATCCATGGACTTCATCACCAGTCTACCTACTATTTACGGTAAGAATTGTATATTTGTAGTTGTTGATATACTAACAAAGTATTCACACTTATTTTCAATTTTTTCACATTATACTACTTCACAGACATCTGAGCTCTTCTTTAGAGATGTGTTTAGACTCCATGGTCCTCCAAGGACCATAGTGAGTGATCAAGAAAACCGCTTCATGGGTGTCTTTTGGCAAGAAATATTCGGGTTAGTGGGGACTGAATTGACACCAAGTACAAGCTACCACCCACAGATCAATGGACAAACTGAAATAGTGACCAAGTGGTTGGAAGGCTACTTGAGAAACTATGTTGCAGGGGTTGCGTTGGCTCCATTTGGGGGAGTATTGTTACAACACCACTTACCACATGTCCATTGGTATGACCCCATTTCGAGCACTCTATGGGTATGATGCGCTCTCATTTTCTCATATCATGTTTGGAGCAAGAAAGGCTCCTAAAGAAAAGGATTGGATTCTGGAGAATCAAGACATACTTCGGTCCCTTAAAGACAACATTGCTACTGCCCAAAATCAGTAAAATATATATGCAGACTGTGGTCAAATAGAGAGACAGTTTGAGGTGGATGATCTACTCTATCTTCGCCTTCAGCCTTATAAACAATCTACACTCAAGGAGAAAGTGGTTGAAAAGCTCAAACCATGTTTCTATGGGCCATATAAGGTGGTCCGTCGTGTCGGGGAAGTTTCATATGAGCTAGAGCTTCCCAAGGGGAGCAAGATCCAAAATATTTTTCATGTCTCATGCCTCAAGAAGGCCATTGGACAGAATTTATTTGCCAACATCGACCTCCCACCTATTGATGAGGAAGGCCATCTAATTTTGCAACCTGAGGCAATTATGGATACACTAGAGAGGCAGCTAAGGAGCAGAGTAATCAAAGAATATCTGATTTGATGGAAGAATATTCCTGATGAGGATGCCACTTGGGAAGGAGAGAAGATCCTACAACATCCTTTTTTTGTTGCTTGAGGACAAGCAACTTTTGAGAGGGGAGGAATGTAATATTCCCAATTAGTTGGAATATTATATGTTTCTCTATTTTGTAGGTTAGAAGAATAAATGGGGTAGAGAGACCCTTAAATCTCTTTAGTAGGAATACAAAATTCCCTATGTGAAAAGGGACATTATCTATGTGAAAAGGGGTTTGATTAAGAAGGCCAAATAAAGCCACGTTGGTGTGAAAAGGGGGAAATGCATGAGGACTAGAACCTTGTTGACCAAGTCGACAACCCTACTAAATGAGGAAGGAAACGACTGGGAAAACTGTAGTTTAGAGGGAGGAATCTTTGGAATGAAGTACCCTCATGAATGTGTGGCACCGAGGGTATGGTGGTTCACAAAGAATAAAGAGGAAGGGATGGCAGCCATGAGAGACATTCAAAATATTGTCTATGTTTGAGTCTTATGACTTCTTGCATGGCACTATTTAGTGAAAGGGATTATGAGGGGGGAATTCCATTCTCTTTCGAAGGGATCTAAGTGGGGAATTCTAAGCTACATTTCCACTATCTCACTTGGGGTCAAGCAGTGACCAACTGCTACATCACAATCTTTTATGAAGGTGATGCTGTGGTAGGGTTGAATCCCTTGATTGGGAGCTATTTCCATGGAGAAGGAGGCTTGGAAGGCTAGTAGAGAGGCTCTTCAGCCATTTTTATGTGATTTCATGTATTATTCAGTCATATCATATACAGAGTTGTAGTAAACTGTGTATATCATCTTTTACTTGTGCTCATATGAAACCCTTGTAGGGTTGTCTCTATTTTCTATAAAAGAGGCTAAAACCTCCATTTTCTTGGCTTTTTGATTAATGAAATCTCTATATCTATTCTGATACATATTTTGTTTTAGAAACCATTTCATAATTACGCTGCTACATGCTTCATAATTTCTGTTTGGTGAACTCATGGGGTTTGGGTGTTTTTAAGGTGTATTAGCATGGGGAGATGCTTTTAACATAGCTAGAATGATTTGTTTATGCTACCATTAGATATGTAAGAGTTATTAGGTGTAATCTAAAGGATCCAAGTCCTATTTTTCAGTTATGTAATGTAATTTTCTTTTGAAAACAACGTTTTTACTCTCCATGGTGTAGAAATTCCTAACAAGGAATATTATAGCCAATCCTTCTACATTATGGTTATGGAATATTTTCACCAGCATAATTTTCAACCTATATACTTTAGATAGGTCATTTAGTTTGATAACTAGAAAGAATATATGCTCACTCACTCATATGATGAATAAGGTGGAGGGGAAGAAAAATACCTTTGGCAAATTTCTAAGAAACTATCCAAGATCACAGTGAAGTTAGGCCACTTTCTGTTATCACTATTTTTTTTAACCAGTGGTAAATGGGAAACTCTTTGGACTAATCTAGGAGAGATCCAATCATGGTGGCTACCTTATAACACCAAGAGTTGCCTTATAACACCAAGAGTATATCCACTAGCCTGTAAGAGAGATATACCAAATCTTATGATTTAGCAAGAGCCAAGACTCAAAGAAAATGGGAGTCTACTCCTTGAGTCTAGATCATAACAAGCCATATAATCAATGATATTTGAACTACTATCTAGTTGGTTTCACCCAAGGAAACTTACCATTAAACCACATATCATTGTATGAATTTCTGTTACGACTATACTATTTAAGAGGCCAAGAAGAAGAAGACAACTTTAAGGAAGTACTTATACTTTTCTCATCACATTTTAGTGAATTTGAAAATAGTAGTAGAGCCATTGGTTCTAAATTCTTAAGAGAGATTACCTAGGTGGACAAAAATAGCTAAGCAAAGGAGGAAAAGGTATCCTAAGTTCCAATATTTTTGAATAAGGGGTTAATAGTGAAGGTTATATTTTGATGGTAGAATTGATAATCCAGGGCTATGATGACCAATTTTGTTAAAGTGAAAGACATGAAAAGGTTAACATACTATTTAGAATAGAAATAAACATCCTAGTACAACCACATATTTATTAAGGCATACTTAATCTACATCAATAGTGAAAAAAAGGAAAGAAGGTGAATAAAACAAATTTGCCTAGGGGACTTCCTTCTTTATTTATATAGTAATAAGAAAAGTCATAAGGCTACTGAATAATAGTCATACTAAATGGTATTTTCATTATAAAAGAAGAATTTCCATCAAGTGGCATTTTATGAGTGAATCTGTAATATTCCCAATTAGCGATAGCTAATTGGAAATATTAATTTTTGTCAATTTTGCTTATATATAGTTAGTTTATGAATAAACGTGAGTCAAAGGGCCACGACTCATTCTAAATAAACGCACATGGTAAATAAGGAGGGCCGAATGGGGCATGCAGCATAAACACACATGGAATTTGAGGAGGGCTGAATGGGGTACGTGGCATAAGGACACTACCATGGTATCATATTACCGTGGTATGGCGGGTTGAGGCGGCCACAGGATTTGGGAGCGGCCGACGCTATATAAAAAGAAGCACTTCTTCACTTAGGGGGTATGGAAGTTTATAAGATTAAAATTGGTCATTGCGACTTGAGCACGCTGGTTTTTTAGCCTGTCTGCAGCGCTGTTTAGCGCGTTGAGTGTCTCTGATCGGAGATCTCGCGCTCAGCCCCAGGGGACTTCGAGTGCCTGCTCGGGTGAGGTAGTTTTGTCAGTGTCTTTGTAGGAAGATCGATCTGTGTATTTGTGGTGGGGAAACGTGTTTATTAACTGCGCAGAACCGGTGGAGGATCAGTGTATTTAATCGCTGCACAGAAGATCGCAGCCATAACCTTAAAGTTCTGATTGGGTCCCGGAGGATCGCAGATTATGGAGGAGCAGTGCGTTGGTTATCTGCACCATGCCTGTGGAAGATCAGCAGAAGGATGCAGCCGAATTGTGAAGCTCCGATTGGATCGTGGATAGGTGATTACTTGCAGAAGTAGTTGCGCATCTTTGGAGAATATCTGGATCAGCGGGGGATCACATGATTGTCGATCGCAGACAGTGGAGGCGAGAGCGATCGGAGGAAAGCACAGTTCCGCACGGGATTATGTCTGGGAAATGACATAGCCGCTCCCGATAGCAGGAGGTCTGAGACTCAATAGTCCCACTCATGCAGATCTACCATATAGTCACACCGTGCAGCAAATCTATGAATAGATCCTGACTTGCCTTATGTAGAAATTGGATGTTGTCACTTGATCCACCAATTATACTCCTCTACATTTATAAGATTAATAAAATGGCTTAGCGTTCTCTGATTTCTTGAGTGACTGTGTATGATTCATATATATATTTGCTATTTTTGACTGTAAATCTTTGTTTCTTCCCTTTGCATCTAAATCTCTATACCATTTGCCGTATTTTAAAAAAAAAATATTCCTAAAAGGGAATATTACAATGGTATCAGAGTATAGATCTGGCTCAGCTTGTGGAGCTGGTAGTCTATGTCATCGGAAGAAAAACCTTATGTCTTCCACAGAGGTAGGAAGTACAGAGATATTGAGCGCAGGTTGAAAAATACCTACGGAGAAGGAGATTGCGTCTGGGTAATTGACACAGAACAGGAGGAGCCTACGATAGAAGCAGAACAGAAAGAGACAATGGTGGATGATAGCGATGGGAAATAGTTTGGGGAAGCACTCCTCAAATCAGTGCAGGATCTGGAAAAGTAGATAGAAGTAATGGGCCAAAGATTCGCAGCTGTGGAAGCTAGACAGTGTGAAATCCCAAAGGGTCACCATGTTGATGAGGAATCGGACACATCCCACCATTTGCAGGAGAAGGTTGCCGCTCTAGCATCACATGCCCTCGTTCATGCTACCATGCCCACTTTTCTGAGTACAGATATGAGGTCTGGAGCACAAGAAGAACCAGACCGTATAAGTGAGTATTTTGCTGAGTACCAGGTAGCTGGGCAAGAATTCAGGGATGCCATTTTATTTAAAGACTTTGTTCAGATCAAGCGGGACAACAGACCCCACGACCATCATAAAGGGCACAAACATTATCATGTTGATACCCAGCATATAGTAAGCCGATTCCATTTGCCTACGTTTGACGGTTCAAATAGTTCGGCAAAGTCTTGGGGTAGAGAACCTGGATGTATATTTCCAGCTCAACCAGATGGCAGAAATAGAAGCCATGAAGGTGGCCACGCTGCATTTGGAGGGTGAGGATCAGGATTGGTGGTTCCATGGAAGGGTGACGCTTGGGCATTCCTCTGTGACTACCTATGTCGAGGTCACTCGGAGACTGATTGAAAGGTTCGATCGGAAGGAACCAGAGGAGCACTTTGTTGAACTAACAAGGCTCAAACAGACCGGGAGTCCTGAAAAGTATATTGCAGATTTCCTGAGAATTTCAGTGATGGTGCGAGATCTATCTGCAGCACGGATGATCCATATGTTTATGGAGGGTTTGACGGAGCCACTTCGAGGGCTAGTCAGATCCACTAGACCGACCACACTCTAGGATGCCATCGGCAGGACTAGGGATTTTCAAGATGCCTTACCCCGAACCAAGACATATTACCCCCAGAAACCGGCTTTCCAGCCAAAGGGGAAGGATGTATGGATTCTGCCTCCAAGAGGGAATCAGGGGAAGGTACAACTCGATGATGATGCCCAGAGGGAATTGAAAAAAAATAGGTTGTGCTTTACCTGTCAGGAACCATGGGCACCAGGACACAGATGTGCAGCCGGCAAGGCACATTTTATTGAGGTCTTCTCCGAGAGTAGTGGGGAAGAGGATGGGTATGAGGATGGGGAGGCAGGAGATAGGCCGACGGATCAAGATCAATTTCCACCCCCACCTTCAGGGGCAGGAGGCACAGCATTTGTACCCAAAGGGGGGACCCTTGCGGCATTACGAGGAGTACCCAAGTATCTGACACTAAGAGTCTGAGGGACAGTGTGCGGGCAGCGAGTGTCAATCCTAGTGGACAGTGGGGCAACCCACAACTTCATAGATGCACAAATGGTTGAAAGGAGAGGCATACCGATAGAAAAATTCGACGGATTTTCAGTATTGGTCCCAGGCGATCAGACGATGCAGTGTGCCAGGTATGTTCCAGAACTAGCTGTGACAATGGGAACCTACACAATGACCGACCACTTTTTCGTGGTTAACATACCAGACACCAATGTGGTGTTGGGAGTACAGTGGCTGATTACTTTGGGAAAAGTCACCACGGATTGGGA
This sequence comes from Pinus albicaulis, assembly GCA_034641835.2. Lineage (NCBI taxonomy): Eukaryota > Viridiplantae > Streptophyta > Pinopsida > Pinales > Pinaceae > Pinus > Pinus albicaulis. Next base: position 1,227,976,194 of record CM076574.1, on the reverse strand, counting down.
GGCCTTGGAGATGGAATGGGATGACAAGAAGACCGGGAAGCATGAGAAGATACGTGGGATGCACACTTACCCACTGCAGACTATTTCAGCTCATCGGATGGAGGCCGACTTCCGGAAGGGAGACATATAATGGGCAGTTGAGTTATGGGCATCAATGGCAGGGGCTCCTAGGAAGAGAGTCCATTGAGATATACAGGCCATCCTCGAAAAATATGAAACGGTATTTGGAGAGATACCGTCGGGACAACCACCAAATCGGGGGTTTGAGCACACAATTTAGTTAGAACCAGGAGTCCAGGCCGTCATTACCACACCCTATAGGCACCCCAAGGCTTATCGGGATGAGATTGAGCAGGCCATCGAGGAGTTGCTGGCTCTTGGACATATTCGGTCTAGCACCAGTCCTTTTGCTTCTTCGGTGGTATTGGTGAAGAAAAAGGACGGCACATTGAGAATGTGCATTGACTATAGGGCCCTAAATAAGAAGACATTGAAGAACAGGTACCCCATACCATGGGTTGACGAGCTGATGGATGAGCTAAGAGGAACTCGGTTTTTCTCAAAAATCAATTTGAGATTTGGATACCACCAGATTCCCGTGAGGGAACAGGACATCCCCAAGACCGCTTTCAGGTGCCATTACAACCACTTTGAATTTCTGGTCATGCCTTTCGGGCTAACTAACACCCCAGCTACTTTCTAGTCATGCATGAACCATATCTTCTGCAGTCATCTGAGGAAGTTTGTGTTGGTATTTTTCGACGACATATTGATATATAACAGGACTTGGGAGGAGCATCTCCAGCATATAGAAGCAGTATTGCATATTTTGGAGGAGCAACAGTTCTACGCTAAGCTCTCCAAATGTGAGTTTGGGATGACAAAGATGTTGTATTTGGGACACATCATAGGAGTGGACGGAGTAAGGGTCCACAAGGAAAAGATCAGGGCCATTAGAGACTGGCCAGAGCCAAGAAATGTGACAGAGCTTCGAGGATTTATTGGCATCTGCACCTATTATAGGAAGGTCGTCAATAATTTCTCTCAGCTTGTGGTACCCCTTACAGATCTAACAAAGAAGGGGGCATTCAGTTGGTCAGATACCGCACAACAGGCTTTTGACAGGCTCAAGGAGGTTATGAGCCTTTTATTTTGGAGTGTGATGCGTCAGGAGAAGGTATCAGTGCAGTCTTGATGTAGGGAGGCCACCCTATAGCCTTCGAGAGCAGGAAACTCCTTCCACATGAGCGGTTGTATCCTATATACGACAAGGAGATGTTGGCCATTATGCATGCATTGGCCAAATTCCGACAGTACTTGGTGGGCAATAGGTTCCGAGTAAGGACTGATCATAACAGCCTTAGGTTCTTTTTGGAGCAGAAACAACTACAGGAGAGGCAGCAGAAGTGGATCAGCAAGATCCAGGCCTATGACTTTGACATTGAATATTTCAAGGGAAAGAATAACATGGTCACCGATGCACTTTCGCATAGAATAGCCACGTTGTCTCTAATGAGCCTGGATACAGATTGGAGGGCTCGACTCTTGGTAGAATACTCTAAGGATAGATTTTCATGTGAGGTTCTGGATGGTCACGTGACCGATAATAGATATAGGGTGATAGATGAAATCATCTACTATAGGGATAGGATTTTCTTAACAAAGGGCTCCCAACTCAAAGAGAAGATACTTCAGGAATCTCATAACTCACCATTATCAGGACATCAGGGGTTTAACAAAACCTACCGAGCCATCTGGGAGAGGTTCGCATGGAAAGGTCTCAAGGAGGACGTGCTCCGACATATCAGGGAATGTGAAGTTTGCTAGAGAAACAAGGGGGAGATGAACCATCCCGCAGGCTTGTTGCAGCCTCTTCCCATTCCGGAGGGGAAGTGGGAGAGCATTTCGATGGATTTCATCACCAGGTTGCCCACGATGCAGGGCAAGGAATGCATATATGTCGTCGTTGATCGGCTGAAAAAGTATGCAAACTTCTTCGCCATCTCCGCACATTACACTATAGCCCAGGTGGAGGAGCTGTTCTTTAAAGAAATTTTTAGGTTGCATGGTCTTCCCAAGACCATCATGAGCGATAGGGACAGTCACTTTATGGGCGGGTTCTGGAAATAGCTCTTCCAGCTCGTGGGGACGGAACTGACACTAGGCACCAGCTATCACCCACAGACAGATGGGCAAACTGAAATAGTGAACAAATGGCTCGAGGGCTACTTGCACAATTATGTTAATGGGTAGCAGAAAGCATGGCTGAAGTGGCTGCATCTAGGGGAGTATTGTTACAATAACACATATCATATGTCCATCTTTATGACACCATTCTATGCTTTGTATGGGTACCATTCTTTATCTTTTGTTGATATGATGTTGGGTGCTAGCAAGGCCCCGAGAGCCAAAGATTGGATCCAGGAGAGTCAAGACATCCTCCGCGCTCTCAACGATAACATGGCTACAACGCAAAACCAGCAGAAGAGGTATGCCAATAAGGGACAGATTGTAAGACAGTTTGAGGTAGGAGACTTGGTCTACCTACGTTTGCAGCCCTACCGACAGTTGTCACTGAAACAAAAGGGCGCTGAGAAGCTTAAAACTCGTTTTTATGGGCCATACCGGGTGATATGCAGAGTTGGACAGGTCGCATATGAGTTGGAGTTGCCCTAAGGCAGCAAGATTCATAATATTTTCCACGTATCATGTTTGAAGAAAGCATTGGGACAGCAAGTGACTGTAATGAAGGAGCTGCCACCTACAGATGATGGAGGACATTTGGTACTGCAGCCTCAAGCGATTATTGATGCCAGGGAAAGGAAACTACGAAACAGAACCATCCGGGAGTTCTTGGTAAGGTGGAAGAATTTGCCGGATGAGGATGCGACTTGGGAGAATGAGAAAATCTTGCAGCATCCATCACTACAGTTGCTTGGGGACAAGCAACACTCTACGGGGGGAGACTGTAATATTCCCAATTAGCGATAGCTAATTGGAAATATTAATTTTTGTCAATTTTTCTTATATATAGTTAGTTTATGAATAAACGTGAGTCAAAGGGCCACAACTCACTCTAAATAGACGCACATGGTAAATAAGGAGGGTCGAATGGGGCACGCAGCATAAACGCACATGGAATTTGAGGAGGGCCGAATGGGGTACGCGACATAATGATGCTACCATGGTATCATATTACCGTGGTATGGTGGGTTGAGGCCGCCACAGGATTTGGGAGCGTTATAAGATTAAAATTGGTCATTACGACTGAGCACGCTGGCTGTTTAGCCTATTTGCAGCGCTTTTTAGTGCGTTGAGTGTCTACGATCGGAGATCTCGCCCTGAGCCCCAGGGGACTTCGAGTGCCTGCTCGGGTGATGCTCGGGTGAGGTAGTTCCGTTAGTGTCTTTGTAGGAAGATCGATCTATGTATTTGTGGTGGGGCAGTGCGTTTATTAACTGCGCAGCACCATTGGAGGATCAGTGTATTTAATCGTTGCACAGAAGATCGCAGCTGTAACCTTAAAGTTCTGATTGGGTCCTGGAGGATCGCAGATTCTAGAGGAGCAGTGCGTTGGTTATCTGCACCGCGCCTGTGGAAGATCAGCCGAAGGACGCAGCGAAATTGTGAAGCTCTGATTGGATCGCAGATAGGTGATTACTTGCTTTGGAGAATCTCTGGATTGGCGGGGGATCTCATGATTGTCGATCGCGGACAATGGAGGCGAGAGCGATAGGAGGAAAGCATAGTTCCGAGGAAAGAACAGTTCCCCATGAGATTATGTCTGGGCAATGACATAGCGGCTCCAGATAGCAGGAGCGCAGGTTGAGACTCAATAGTCCCACTCACGCAGATCTACCATACAGTCACACCGTGAAACAAAGGAATATCCGGACCTGCCTTATGTAGAAATTGGATGCTGTCACTTGATCCACCAATTGTACTCCTCTCCATTTATAAGATTAATAAAATGGCTCAGCGTCCTCTGATTTCTTGAGCCACTGTGTATGATTCGTATATATATTTGCTATTGTTGACTGCAAATCTTTGTTTCTTCCCTTTGCATCTAGATCTCTATACCATTTGTTGTATTTAAAAAAAAAAAATATTCCTAAAAGGGAATATTACAAAATCAATCCACAAGTCAGAAGATATATGTCTTTCAAAGGAAGCATCACAAGTAAACTTCTCTAATCTAGCATGAACTTGTAGACACATGGAAATGAGTATGCAATGTAGAAGCAATAAGAATTGTTTCCACCACCATAAGTTGAGGGGAAATTCAGAAGAAATGAGTGTGACTCCATGTGGGGCTTCACTAGAGAGATTGCATAGCCAAGATGAGTGTGGAAAATGAAGCCTAGTAGAGATAACCACCTCACTACCTATCCACCTTAATAATGAGAAGAAGTTGAGCAATAAGTGATAATAAATATAAATAATTCATAACCATCTAATAGGATAGTGGCTTCATACCAACCACCAAGGTAACCATGTTCTAGTTGCTACATAAACTCTCTCAAACAAGCACCTGTGTGATGCAAAAATTCAATGACCATGGAGGGGGTCTTATTGAGAACTCCATGAGGTGCATATAAGAAAGTATAGGGACAAGGTAACATTTTATGTGTGGAGAAGAAATTCATCCTAGCAAGAGAATGTAAATGTAGACTAAACTTCTCTTGTGGAACTGTTAAATAATGGGCATAAAGGAAGTGATACCACCATTCAACTTATCTTGATTGAATGTTAACATAGACATTCTCCAAGTTTGAAAGAGATGGAAATGAGTCTTGATTAGATAAAAATTTGGAGATTTCTTAAAGCTAATACCATTGGGTAGAATTCTACATTTTTGGAACAAGCCAACCAACAACTAGAGGTACAATCATAATATAAAACCTAGTAACCACAACCATGAATTAATGCTAGAGCTAAAAGTATCCACAACAGTAAGTTAGAATTGGAGCCGAAGTGAACTATTTTTTTAGGAGCTAGAGTGGATAACATGTTCTTGAAGGAGAGGGAACATTGATCTAGAAACCAAAATAGCTCACAATTTGATCCAAAATATACAGAAACCATAGTTAGCTTAGAAAGTTATACAAGCTATGGGAAAAAATGAAAATGTGAAAATGGAGTCATGAAATGACAATTAAAAATGAATTATTAGGTCAAGTTTCACTAGCACAATCTGTTGAGCATGGTCCTAGTCAGAAGGGAGTGAGAAAGGCTAATCACTATCAAAACTAAAGGAGGTTGTTGAGCCACTGCTAGGGGGAGTAGACAAATTAAACCTAGTTTTCTTAGTGCTCCTATCCCCTAGGGGGAAGAGAAAAGTTAAACCTAGTTTTCTTGGTGCTCCTATCCCCTAGTCAAGCCTAATGTAATCTTTGGTTGGTGACTCAACCACCTAACAAAAAAATGATTTTTTAAAAAAACTTTAAAAGGTAGGAGAGGAGAATTATAATATAAAATGAATCCAAATTCTCTAAGGCTCTATACTTGCTAGCCAATTTGACCATTTATGAAGGTTTGAGAAACTGTTGAAAGATAATTTAAATGTAACAGTGAAATATAATTATAATATAATAAGGAGAAGAAAATAAAGTTTTCAAAAAAATTATAAGATATAAAAAATCTCCTAAATAACAAATGGAAAAAAATATTAATCTATACATTCATGTTCCCCCAAAATATATTTATTTCTTCAACTTCACTTTCAAAAAATCACATGCAATGAAAACTGTTATGTACCTTGTATTTCCCATTGCCTCAACTCTTCTTATGTCTTGGAATACCATCAATCTCAAAACTAAGAGAAAAAAAATGCAATAAAAACAATTTCGTTACTTATATCCCAAAGAACTACTACCTACATTGTATACCAAGATTCTGAGAATAACCGTGAATTCCAAATGCCAGACCTCCCATCTTGGCTCCCCATTTGCATATAATTGGGAGATCCAAATGCCAGACCTCCCATTTGGGCTTCCCATTTGCATATAATTGAGATGAACCATTTGGGCTTTCCATTCGTTTGATTTTCTTTTGAGATTTGTATGTAAGTGAGATAATGTAGAGTTTTGTTCTGATATTATTACGGTTTATTCATAGTTAATTAATTTTTATGATTTATCTTGTAATATTATTTTTCACCTATTCGTGGCTTATTGTTCTCTATTTGTATCCCTCCAAAACCTCCACCTTCATCCCCATTCAATTTTTCTTGCCCTACCAACTATTGGCGATCGTTTCAACTTTCAAGTGCGATAGTATATCCGAAATTGGCCAATGCCCTTACGTCCTGCCGACCGAACCACATACCTGTGAAACTCATTCCTACTAGTTGTATTCATGGCTATGAGGCAAAATTGTGAATAGCAACAGGTCCAGAAATACAAAGGTGCGTTGCGCTTCAAATTTGCATTGTAATTATTTCACTGCTTTTCTAATTCTCTTGTGGGATAACAGCAATTTGATACCTCGTGAGGCCGGCGGGAAGCAGACGCACGCTTGCACACAATGCCCAAGTGGTCTACTGTATCCTTGAGGCTGTATGTACGAACTGTCGTGTGTCTTATCCAATAAAGGAATAAATATCATCCCAGGAACCCTAACCCTAATTTTGTAATCAAGTATCATAGCCGATCAAAACATAAAGCACAGTTTAAGCATTTCCTGAAATAGATACACAATCAATCATCCAATAACTAAAAAATTCCTCAATACAGAGGCAATCGTAAAAAAAATGTACAGGCGCAATATTCAAGAAGCTTTCAACTAAAAAATTACTTTAAATGATTCAGAAGTAAAATAGTCATTTAGTTTTAAAATTTACTGCATATCTGAAAATTAAACAGATATGTAACTAATAGAAATTTAAGCGTAGATTGTACTGAAAAATATCTAAAAATGAATCAGAGATTGAGTTTTAACGCACTGATCGACATTTTACCGCTTTGCTACCCCTTAGTATTAAAGCAAACCCGCCTTGCTAACGGAACTAGTTCGGCGAGGGTGGCATGGTGCCTGCATCTTGCTTTACTAAATGCAGAACCAAACGCCCATTGGAACGTTCTGCACAGAGAAATTCCTGAGGTGGGACCTCAACCTTCTTGATAATGAGCCTCCCGTTGCTCCTATACGACTTCAACTCCACCCGTGGTACCCGTGGTACGTGGGGACACGGCAAATTACCTCTCCTTCCAATAGAAGGGATAGGTGGGGGAAAATTCCTTATTACTCCATTCTTCCGGCGGCCACTCCGACCTCTGTAGACAAAACCTTCATGATCCTCCTTTCCATTATTGCAGTCACCTTCCTCCTCATCATTGTCAGCTTTCTCCTCTTCTTCTTTATCATTGTCCTCACATTTTTCATCAACGTGAGCTTCAATGTCTTCAGAGCCATTTTCATTCCATTGTTCTTCACTGACTCTGCATACAGAGCCATTTTCATTCCATTGTTCGTCAGCTACAGTGGAATCAAAACAGCAAATCCCGCCGCCTGTATCATTTCTGATGACAGAATAGCCTCCACCATGACGATGTTGACCGCTGCACTCGGAGCGTTCTTTGTCACTCTGGAGATCTTCAGCAATATTGTCCATGGTCTGAGTAAGGTATAGTATAGTGTAAAGGTTTTTGTTTGAAGGTTGGTAGACTGTTTCAAGGAGGATTTGAACTCAGAATCTGGGGATAGAAGTCCTGGCCATCACTGGTAGGAAAAGGTAAAATCTTAAAGATCAATGTGTATATATGTACAGATATATACAACTGATCAATCTTGAACGAGTAGTATCCACATTGTTGGGCTTAAATTACATTGAATGCACACAATTTACCTTCGCTTTTTTCTATGATGCATTTGGCTACAGTGAATACGGAACTGTAATTTCATTTAAGTTTGGCTTTCTTTCTGTAATGCATTTATTTATTTTCAACATTGCAAGTGTAATTTTATGCAACTTTATTATATAAGGTTGTGTTTGTGGTGCAAAAATGATTATTTCCAATACATGTTTAAATTGAATACACAACTGTAATTTCATTTATGTTTGGCTTAGTGTAATGCATTTATTTATTTTCAACATCGCAAGTGTAATTTTATGCAACTTTATTATATAAGGTTGTTTTGGTGGCGCAAAATTGATTATTTCCAATGCATCAGAAGTTTAAATTGAATAGACAACTGTAATTTCATTTATGTTTGGCTTATTGGAATCCATTTATTTATTTTCAACATCGTAAGTGTAATTTTATGCAACTTTACTATATAAGGTTGTGTTGGTGGTGCAAAATTGATTGTTTCCAATACATCAGAAGTTAATCTTATTTGACTTTGTTTGATTATATATTTTATTTTTCTTGCATGTAATCATGTTGCTTCGCAACATAATAGTATCCTATCCCCTATTTATTAATATTGTTACGTTACTTTATGAATATAATGTAATATACTATATTTAGAAAAGATCGAAAAGGGTGTACGTTTTAATGGAAATAAATTAATTCATAATGGAGGTAGTAATGATGATAATGTAAATTAGATCAGTCAAATGAAACTAGGACATAATTTTTATTCAACGAAAAGATAACCTGTCATTATGAGAAGCATATCCGACTAAAAGAATAATGTATCATAACGGGTTAATAAGGACAAATGGATGGAAAAATATTAAAATTATATTTAATTACATGTTTATCAATTAATTATTTGGAGTAGTGTTTACATGGTTTGAATTTACTTATGAATAATAATTATTTAATTATAATTATTAAATCAATAGTAGAAATTTAATTTATGAATATATATATATATATATAGAAATTAAAAGTTGAGATTTATTTTTAAAATAGTGATTATTATTTTTTGTTAATTAACTTATTAATTAAAAAAATGTTATATGAATAATCTAATTATAATATTTTTTTTTTTACATGTGGTATTCATAAGCCATAGTATTGTAACATGACTTATTCAAAGATTATGCATCTCTATAAAAATGTGGAGTTAACTATTACTATTTTAAAAGTATATATATTTACTTATACATGTTTTTTAATAAAGTTTAACAAGTTCATATTTATTCTATAACAAATTGTAATAAGTGTTTTAATACCTATTATAAATTGATGCTTATATATTTTTCCCATTTAACTACACAAATATAATCATATTTTATACATTATTTTTCCTACTCTATTTTGATGCTTATTTTCATACATTATATTAATATAAAATTATTCAAAACATTTTAAATTTAGTTTTATAATTATACAATTTTTTATACAATTTTTTTTTGAGTTATTCAATATAAAAATAAAATATTATATTTTTTATTTTAATTTATAAATATAATGTAACAAAATAATATTTAATAATAATAAATTTTTAGATGTATTATAAATTATAGATATTTTTAATTTAATTTTAATATTATATGATTTTGTAATTACATAATCTTTATATTATAAAATTTTAAATTTCATTAGTTTTTAAATGATTCAAGCTTGTTAGTTTACGAATATAATGTGTAATATTAAGTATAATAATGTTGAAATATAATGTGTTTTTTTTTGAATTTTTTGATAAAAGGTGTTGTGTAAATTAAGAAATATGAGGGAATTTGAATCTTAGATCACAATGTATTTTACTATAAGGAGAATAGGACATATCATAGCCCTAATGATATAGTGGTAGATATCTAAATCAACCTTGTATCACACCACTTTGAGTATGGTAGGGATCATAATCAACCTTATATCACAAGAGTAGGAGTATAGTAGCTATCCAAATCTATCTTGTATCATACAAATATAAACCTAACCTAATTGTTAATTCCTCTAATATATTTTTATATATAATTTCTCTTAATTTAATAACCTCATTAGTGCAGCTTTAATATTATTTGTTTATAAGTTCAAATTTCTAAAAGTTTCTAAACATTTTAAGATATCAATTAATTTACATATATAATGTAGTTATATAAATTAAATTTTTACTAAATGTTGATAAACATCAATTCATGAGAAACATCAAATCAAATCACCCACTTCAAAATAATCATTAAATTATATCTTTATTTTAAATTATTATTATTATTATTATTATTAAAAGAATTAATTATGTTGATAGATGTGTGTATTTTAAAATAATATTTTCAAATATTTAATTTAATTACAAATAATTTTTAGATGAAAAGTAGGGATTTAACTTCCATAGAATATTCTTAGTGATACTCATAGATTAAAGGTTAGTATTCATGTCAACACTAGTTATGTCTTTTTTCCCTTATAATTAAATTCATTTATTATAAAACATGTGTTATATAAACACTTGTTATGATTTTTTAGGGATTTGGTATTAGTAATCCATGATATTGACCTATGGTATTGTAAAATCATGTTTATAGCTTTAGAAGTGGACATAAATATCCATAGCTAATAATATTGCTAAACATTTTTTTTAATTATATATGTTTGACTCATATGTTGATTTTTTTAAAATTAAACATAATATAAAATTATAATTTAGTTTATATATATATATATATATATATATATATATATATATATATATATATATATATATATATATATATATATATATATATATATATATATATATTCCCAATTTGAGATGCAAGATTTATTATAAAGTAACTACCTGAGATTCTAGATGCATCATACAATAGCTATTTTGATGTTTATCTACTATTTAATTTATATAGTGGTGTTAGTGTATTTCATATGAGTTGAATTATTTTATTTGTCAAAAATGAATTTAGAAGAGAGGGATAATAACCTTTCTTGAATTTTAATTTATTTATCAATAATTATTAGGTGGTTTTGATAGATTTAACCTCTATAGAATATTTTAGAATATTATTAATAGTAGTAATAAATTAAATGTTTATATTTGTATCAAAATTTAGTGGGTGTTGTTATAGCACTCATGAGGTTCAATTTCCTTCCCCCATAGGAGTGATGTATCTAGACATGTTGATGAACATGGACTAAAAAAAAAGAGAGAGAAAAAGATAATGAAAGGTACTATCATTCTTACAAAAAAAAAAAATTATGCCATTATCTTTCCATCAATTTGACTAATTAAAAAAAAAAATTTCTCATATAAATATGTGAATTATTAATATGAATTATAATTTTTAAACATGTGGTATTGACTCATAGTATTGTAAGAAATTTTATTTACAATTTAAAAAATATAACATGAATTATATTTTTTTAACATATAATATTGATCCATAATATTATAATAAATCTTATTTACCATTAAAAAAAATATAAAAAACCTTCATTAAAAATATTGTTACATACTTTTCTAAAAATGAAATATAAATCAACACTATCCCCTTAATAACTAGCATAACCTTATTTATTAAATGGAATATAAACAATTTCCAAAAATGACAATTGGTAACACTATGACAAAAGTGGAGGTAAGGCAATATTCATAATTTATAATGGGTATACGGGTAGAAAATTACTAGTTATTTTAAGTATTAAATTATGTGTATGATAAATATGTTCACATTATTAAATATACACCATAAATATTTAAAAAAAGTTATAAACACTTCTTATCAAAGAAATCCAATCAAAATATTATTAATAAAAAATTATTTTAAAATATTATTAATAAAAAACAATTTTAAAATAAATCTAACAAAAATTATTAATAATTAAATGAAAATGATATAAAATATAATGCATAATTTAATAACATTTTTCACTGGAATACCTTATATAATTTCCAGCAATAATTGTTTATATTTTTTAATACAGAAAAATCATTAAAACACTACAAATCCTATTAAACAAAATAACTAAAAACAACTATTTAAAAATCTATTATAAATTTTGGTTAAAATTAAAAAACCCATTTTTATCAATAAATTTGAATATACCATCTAATAATTCCATGACTAAATCAAACCATTGATCCTATTAGACTTTAAGCATCATTGTATATTTTCCTAATTTAAATACATGTCCAACAACACACATATCATCGGCTAACTCGGCATGGGAAGGTTTTAGACCATGTCATGTCACTAAATATTTGGGGGATAATTCAGTGGTTCTTCAATATTAGCTAGCTTTAGATTTAGAGGAAAAATAAATGCAACATAAAATTCTTATAATTTTCTGTCCTATGAAAATATTTGATTTAGTGATATTATTGTCTATTTATATATATGAAATGGTTTTTTTTCACATAGAGAATTTTAAAAATTTGATTTTAAGTTTAATATATAGATTTCAAGTGTAGTGTACTAATTCAAAAATAAATTTTAAATAAAAGAAATAAACCAAACTAAATCAAATTCAAAAGAATCACATTCTTTGTTGAAATTGTTTTACTCATTCTAGTCAAACTCTTGAAAAAATCTATTGAATCTATAATTTAAACTACAACCCACTATATATAATTAATATTAATAATAAATTCAAAAATTATATATATATATATATATATTGATGATAATGATGATGATGGTTAAAGTCCATTTAGACCAATATTTGGTCTATGGGACCTAAAGAAAAGACTTATTTAATTTGATTTAAGATTTTATTCCTATGCTCAAAAATCTTGGAGAGAAGCCTCCCCAACTCACTAAAATTTTGACATCTTACTTTAATTTTGACATATTAAAAGGCTAGGAGGGTCAGTATTGCAACAAAGATTATGAAATTGAGGTCTAATGTGGTTGTATGCGAGGCACTCTAAGAGGAAGTGATTTTCATCCTCGATGTTCATATTCTCACAGAGATGGTAGATCCTTTCCATCCATGGTGTTTTAGGAATTGTCCAATGACCTATTTCACTATGTAGCTCATGAGAGTTCGTTCTAATCTTGGGTATATTAATTTTCTTCTTTGAGCTAGTTAAAATAGAGAGATACTTTTGATCTTTTAAGGTGGGGTTGATGACCTCCTTATAATACCTTAATTTTATTTTAGCTGCTAGATCTTTCTCACACCATATTTTTTCTTTGAACTTAGAAGTAACATTTTTTTTAATGTTATTGATGTTTTGCAATGCAACATTCTCGTCAATCTCCCAATGGTTTAACGAGGCCCTGGTGTCTTTATACCAACTTCGTTTAAGCCTTAGGTGGTTTTGGCTCTAATTTGAAGCTAGCTTAGGAAGTTTATGGTCTCCTATGCTATTGAGCTTGTGCTTGTACAACAGAAGCCTAGTCATAGCTAGGCTGTCGATAGAGGAAAGACCCACTTCTATAAGGAGAATAGGATAGGGTGTATTGATTTTAATTTTAAGGTTATATGTTATAAAATGCTTCTCGATTTGCTCAATCTTTCTCTAGGATTCTCTAGAGATGCTGCAACCCCAAACCTCACATCCATGTAAGATAACATGAGTGACTAAAGTTTCAAAGAGGAGCTTCTTTCTATCCCACATTACGAGGTTTATTATTTTACAATTATTTTCAAGACTAAATAAGCTTTCCATTCCCTACTAATCCTATTCTGAATGCTATAGTTCCAGTTGAGTTTGTGATGAATATTAATTCTTAGGTACTTGTAAGAAGACACTTCCTCCAAGTTACTATTGTCATACATAAAATTAGTGTAAGTGTCCTTCTTGGATTTGATAATCATAACCTTTTTTTTATCAGTGTTAAGAGACATACCCATGGTAGAGTAGAAATCCTTAAGAAGTCCAAGTTGCTTATCAAGATGAGATGGGCACCTTGCGAGAAAAATAATAGAAAGGATATTTTATTAAATGAATAAAAATTGAATATTTATTAATTAATATTATTATTTTAATTAATTAAAATTATTATTGTTATTATTATTATTTTTTATTTTGATTTATTTTATTGAGAGGAGAATCTCATTCTATAATAGAGTGTGAAAGCAATGTATAAGTATGTATCTAATCAACTTTTGGAGTTGACACTTGTCCTTTTAAAATAAAATAAAACAATGTGGGGTACAATAAAAAGAAAAAAATTGTTATGCATGTTTAATTATTTTTCCATATACTCTAATATAATTTAATTTAATGTAAAGTAATTAGTTGTCCATATGCCCTAATATAATTTCATCAAAAGTAATTAGAAGTAAAGAAAACATGTGAGTAGATGTTTAAACCATATATTTTTCAAAAATGTTTTAACAAGTCATATCAACTTCATATATAGTTATATATAGATTTTTTTTTTTAAAGAAACATTTAATGTTGTATAGAATAATATATACAATATGAGTTATGAATAAAATATTTTAATAAGAATTAATATTGACGTATAATTAGACACAAGTAAGAAAAGCTCTGGGTTGTAGCCTCCCTAATGGATCCCTAGGGTTTCTGAAACCCTGCAATGGAGCTGTTAGGGCTCTCCTCTACTCTACCGTGGCACCTCATGATCTATGAATCACTCTTTCTTCGCTTGCCTCTGAGCCCAACTAATGGCAGCTCCTTTGGGAGTTCCAGGAACTCTTACCCCTCCTGAAAACCCAAATACTGACATAGCCAATACGGCCGCAACCGAGCAGATACTGTCCTGTGACTCTGTAGGGACACAAGAAGACCCCACCATTGAGAAAAATGAAAAACATAAACTCAAAATGCTTCCGCGGCGCAGAAGAAAGTCTCCTTTGCCACATTCATACCAATAGCAGCAGATCACGTCAAAATCATCCTCCCACAACATCGTATCAATGGTCACATTCCATACATGAAAGACCATGCCCTCATCGGCAAATTTATTGGCTTCTGGCTAACTGTGAAGGCGCTTCAGGGATGGATAGCTTCAAAATGGAAACCAAAGGGACATGTTATTGTGCAACTTGGACCTAAAGGTTTCTTCAATACAATTTTCAATTGTATCGAGGACAGAAATCGTATTCTGGATGTGGGTCCTTATTTTTTCAACTCAGTTGGCTCGTACTTGAGAGACTGGATTGAAAGATTCAACCCCGACAAGGAAGATTTCAATTGGGCACCAGTTTGGATTAGAATGTATTATTTACCACTGGAATACTGGGATGAGGAAACCCTAAAATACATTAGCAATGAACTGGGGGAGTTCATCAAGATAGTAGAAGAAACCAAGCTCAGAAGATACACATCCTACACAAGGATGTGCGTGTACATGCATCTTGCCAAAGCCCTCACAGATTCGGTAAGTATCTTTCATGACAAATTTGAATGGATCCAAACCATAGATTATGAGAATGTTCCCTTTCGATGCAGAAAATGCCATGAACATGGCCATATTTTTAGGGATTTCCCCTTAAATATCCCTCCCAAATATACCCCACCCTCTGAAAACACTGATGTGGAGGATTTCACCAAAGTCCATAATCTTAGAAAGCATACCAAGAAATCCTCTGCCACTCCCAAAGTCTCCCCTACCCCTTCTACTAGCAATAGCTTTGATATTCTTGCTACCCAACCAATCTTGGAAGGAGAATCATCTTAAACTTCTACATATCTCCCTAAATCTACTATACCTAACCCCTTGGTCACTCCTTAGAAGACTCCCACCCCTCCTCCACCCTCTGACCCTTAAGGATCTAGATCTTTGATTAACAAAGACAAAGCTATTGTTATCAGGAACACAAATCAAATGGCAATAGATGGAAACTCTCATTCAACTTCCCAGAATGAAGGCTCCAATAAAGAAATCATTCAACCTACACATATGGAAGAGGAACCTGAGAGTATCGATCTGGGAGATCTGGACATCCTAGCTCTGGAGTTAACTTGTCACCAAAAGGACTATGACAAGATCCCCCTCCAGCAAATCGACAGCTTAGAAGTTGCCCTCTTCCATGTACAAAAACGAAACTCACTAGGAATTCAAGCTAGAGGCCCTTGGGATGACACAAAGATTATGAAAGAGTCAAAGAAAAGGGGACGTAGAAAATATCTGCAAAGAATAACCATTGTAGGAGAAATTCTTGTTGAATCTGGGAGATACCCCAAGCTGACCAAGTTCTATCAACGGATCTCCAACAGTTCTCAATGAAGCTCACCTCATGGAATATTAGAGGGCTCAATAGCCCGAATAAGCACCGAATGATTAAGAAAATGATTTAGCAAGACAAGCCAGCTGTGTTATTTATTCAGGAAACCAAATGTACTAGTATTACACTTGATTCCATTCTTACCAAGATATGGTATGGATGCAGCACCACCATGGTTGATGCCTCTAAAGCCTCAAGTGGTCTAGCCATAGCTTGGGATCCTCAAATCATATCTCTATCTAACATTCATGCAACACATAATTTCATCCAAGATTCCTTCCACTTGATAGGTTCTAATATACATGGTCACGTTACCAATGCTTACTTCCCTCAAGACCCTCTTCAAAAAACTTCCCTCCTCAACACATTGGGAATTCTCAATTCTTCGAGGCGCCATCCCCTTTGGATTAGTGGTGGATACTTCAACGTGATCACTAAGTTAGAGGAAAAACAAGGAGGCAGATCCAGGCTTGATATGGAAAGACTTCGCTTCAAGTATTTCATTCAACACAATTGGTTGATAGATCTTCCTTTCTCTAATGGGATGTGTTGTTATGACATCTCTCACCAAGCCTGAATGTCTAATGATAAGGGGTCCTATACTACAAAGAAAAAATCATAATGACCACATGGACTGTCAAAGCCCTGTTTTCACCTATCGGAACCTTTGAAAGGGCTTAAAATCCACCTCTTGGCTTTAAAAGCACTCATTTTAACATATCGGGCCTCTAAGCGCCTTTCGGCTTAAGCCCTTGGCCCTCATTTCTCATATAACCCTGTTTTATGACTGTAATATCCCTGTTTAGGGTAGCCTTGTTTAGGGTGGGCCCTGCAACGTGTCTGGGGTCTGCGTAATGGGGGGTTGTTTAGCCGCCACCATCAGATGCTCCGGTGGGCCTTAAGACCCCACCCTTAACAGCCTGGGATGCCGCCCTCACTAACAGTTCGGTCTTTTGGTGTAGTGGTTGGGCCTTCGTGGTATTAGAGCAAAGGTCTCAAGGTCGAGACTCGTGGAGCATGGTGGGTTGTAATATCCCTATTTAGGGCATCCCTATTTAGGGTGGGCCTTGCCATGTGTCTGGGGTCTGCATAATGAGGGGTTCTTTAGCCGCCGCCCTCAGATGCTCCGCTGGGCCTTAAGACCCCACCCTTAACACCCTGGGATGCCGCCCTCACTAATAGTTTGGGCTTTTGGTGTAGTGGTTGGGCCTTCGACTATAATGTTCCAAATTTTTGTAAATAAATTGGAACATTAATTTCTGCTCATATTATCTAACAGATAAATAAAATGGGTATTCATTTGCATAAATAAAATTCCATATGAAGTGAGAAGGGATCCATGGAGTAGCCATTTTTTCACCTCTTAGTGTGAAAAGGGGGCACACACATGAGGATGAGGCCATGTTGACCAAGTCAACAACACAACACAAGAGGGTGTAGCTTGCTTTGGAAGACAACGCAGTTAGAGAGGGAAGAATATTCCTTGTGGGGGAAACCCTAATTGGGTGGGGTCCATGGCATAGAGGCATCATTTTTCATATAAGGAGGATGAGGCAGCCATAGAGAGCATTATTGAAGATTTGGACTTAGATTCTATTTGCAGTCTCTAGTTGTTCAGCTGAATTGCAGTGCCTTTGGCATGAGGGATTCCTATTTAGGAGTTCCTCTCCTCTCTTGAGTAACTCAAGGAGGATTGCTCTTCATTTCTCCATATTCAAGCATTTGGCCATAGCCACTTCTTCATCTATAATGCAGTCATTGGGTTGTGTTGCAGGTGTTGTTGTGGAGGAGATTCCACAATACCACTCCTTGTATCATTTCTCATAGGAAGGAGTCCCCATTCTTTGGGAGGATTAGCAAGGAGGGTTTCTAGAGATGATTTGCATATTTTGGCAGGAGGCCAAGCTTCTCGCACCTTCATCAGCACAGTCCCTTCCATAGACAGTGTTATCTCAGAGTTTTTCTGCGATGGGGGTTTGCTCCACCATTTTGGAGGAAGAGATTTCTTGTGCCTGGATCAACCTTGCACTTAAGGAATCCATTGGAGGAGGTTGTTTCAGTTTGTAGGCCATATTCATTCTTCTCCTTCTATTTTATATTTTGAGTTGCTACTGCTACTCAGCAACTCCGGCATTATTTGTATCTTCATATTTTGTACATCTATTATAGCCAATCCTTTAGAGGATTGTTGTAGTGTTATTTTCAGGGGTTGAGAGCTTGCTCCCCCTCATTTCTTGAGCTATTATTGTAATATCATTTCATTACCATTTTACATGTTGCAGTGTCTCCATTTGACAGTGCAATCATAGCTAGGGTTCATTTGTGTAGTTGTGTTTATCTCATGATTCTTGTACTTCTGCCTTGAGGATTGGCATTGTTCATCTTGAGCATCATTTCCCTGAAGATTTTGTATACATTTATAGCTGCTATTATTATAATGAGATGGCTATGAGTTCTCCGGCATTTTCTAAAGTTTAAGCAATTTACTCTTCATGCTATGTTTTGCATATTGCTATAGCTCAATCCCTTTGAGCAAGATCTTCCCGAGGAAGAAATATTTTCATAGCTATAGGCAGAGTCTAAAAAGGGCCAGATAGCCTCCAGTTCTCATCCTCTCTTTAGAGGTGAAATAACTGGTAAAATCCCTCTCAGTCCATCTCTGACATAGCCTTGTTCATATTTCTAACAAAGGAACATTTCAGTGGTGTAAAAGCTGCTGATTTACAAAATAGAACATTAAAATGACCGATGGCTAAAAGTCCTTAAGCCCTCTTTGGCCATCGGACTTCGCTGATTCCCAAATCCATTCATTTTCTCTTTTGATTCACTACCAAGGTCCATCTATGCTGAAGAGATCCTGACCGTCAATCTCTGCAGATCCGACGGCCATCGCGCATCACCGTCTCATCGCACATCGCACTTTGCTTCATCCAAATTTCTAGTCCCTGAGCTCTTTCTACGCTGATGTGTGAAAATCCGACATGATCTGAACTGTTGATCTCCTTCCACAGATCCAATAGTCATATCTCCATCGCATGACCCCCATCCATTCCACATCGTGCATCACTGTTTTCAATTTTCTTTTTACATTTTTCCACCAATGTGCGAAACGCCGATACAATCTTGACCGTTGATCTCCTCCCAGATCCAACGGTCATCGCTCCGTCGCACTTCACCTATGCATCGCACATATCACATTGCTCTTCCCCATTTCCATTCTATGTTTCATTGCCGATGTTCTTTCCCTGCAAATATAATCTGAGCGATTGATCTAGCTCCCCCAGATCCAACGGTCAGCGCTGTCTTGCTGTATCCCAGTCCTTTTCCCCATTCATCAATTTTCCATCTCCCGCGATATGATCCAAACTGTTGATCCTCACAATCTAACGGTTCCCCTTGATCCCCCCTTTTTCTTCCTCTCGCACATCCTTTCTCCCTTCGTAGTTAATCTCCACCGTCCGATCAACCCAGATCTATGGCATAGGTTCACTGCAGGGGCACTCGACCAAAGTGGCCCGTACTCCTTAGTGCCCCTGTAGTTGACTCCTTTAACTGATCAATATCTTTGTCCAACAGTCCATATTCACTATGGGGGCACGTAGTCCACAGACCCGTCCGTACCCCCAAGAACCCCAGCAGTTGATCTCCACCATCGATCTCCATCATGATCCAACGGACCACATCACTCCTTCTTTATAAACCCTCCACTGATCATCCCGCTACATGAAAAAACTGCTGACATCATTGCCGGTCCCCCCAGCCACGCAGGTTTGTCCATCACATTCTTCCTCTGCTGTTGATCTAGATTGCTGTGATCAGACGGTCTGCATTCCTCTTCGCGTTCATTTCATCGAATAACCTGATCATGTTGTTTCCACTCGAAATGGGCGGTTTTGTGAGGACACGAGTCAGCCACCAAGCCATATTGCGTTCATTTGGTCCATTACCGCTTACCTCTTCAACCACGTGTGAAAACCACTCCGATTTTCTGCAAAACCACCTTCTACACAATTTCACACCAAATCAAATTTAAACGTTGTTTTCACCATGGAAATGCTCCCACTTCATTCCCTGCCTCCGCACTGCACTTTCGCCCTCACCCGAGCCTTCTGAAGTAGTCAACCACTCATCGCAGGATTTATTTAATTAGTTTGTTGGTTGTGCAGGATTTTTATGGCATTTTAAATGCATAGGCCCTCTCATAGCCAATCACAACGGCTTGAGGCCGAGGACAACGATCCTCCACACCCAAGGAAGCAGAGAAGAAAGATGAAGAGGTTCAATTCCATTTCTAAGTGAATGGATCATGACCATTGGCCATTCCACAGGAACCTCTAGCACAGAATGCCAACTCATCCATTACCAGTAGTGCCAAACCCTCCAGCGCAGAAGACCAACTCAGCCATTACCAGCAGTACTGCACCCTCTAGTACAAAAGGCCATTCCTTCCCATGACTAACGGTATTGTCTTCGCCAGCAGTAGCGGTGGTTCCGCCTCATCAATCAGCAATGATCATTCATGACTGGGCCATCATGGCCTTTTTACCTTATGTTTTTTTCACTTCTTCATTTCTGGTGAAATCTTTATTTCACTCCTGCAATTTTTACTTCCAGTGAGCATATTGTTTACACTTTAGTTAGAAACGGCTTTAGGCCTGCTTTGTAAGATGATGAGAGGGAGTTTTCCTCATCATCATTTCTATTTTTGTTTTAGACCTGCAACATCATACAAGCACGCGGGGAAGATATTTTCCCAAAATATCTTCTCAGGCATAGGAATCAGAGGTTATAAAAACAGGAAGCAAACATTAAGAAAAGGTTCCAGATTTTCCAAAGGACTCACTAGTTCGAGTGTTCTGTATGTATTTTGTATGAAATTTGATAGTAGATGTTTGAAGAGCCTGTAGGGATTCAGTAATAAGAAGCTTTGCTGGAATTGGGGATTCTGCTCTGGATGATTCATAGTTTGTAACTCTTCTCCATGTTTTTAATACAAATGTTCATTTTTTTCTCTCCACATTTCTTGTATCTAATTTTCTGGAATGTGACTGTTCTCATGTTTGAATATGAATTTATCATGGCAGATACTCATATTCACTCATCCACAACGCTTTAAAAATGGCTTAGGCATGATACTTTGTTTCATTTCCTATCTCTTCCACCTTTCTTCTGATATTAACTACAATGGATTATTATCTTTGTATGGGTCTAGATAGCTGGATTCTTATTTTTGCATAGGCCCTATATATATGGATTCTTATACTTGAATAAGCCCGGTTATAGTTGGTATCTTACTACATCTTCTGTCATAGTCATCGCTCATGTATAACTTGATATATGTGTGTTCATTTTATAAGTCAACCCCCTTTACAACATTCTGTCTTAAAGTTGTCTGATGCATTTAATATTTGTAGTCCGTACTCCGTTTCTGCAGTTTTCCTAGTTGTTTTGTTTAAATTTTGGGTCTTGGTTCCACCCTTATTAAAACCATTCATCTGAGTGATATTAGCATGAAAGCCTAACCTTTTCAACTGCAATTAGTTGAGTCATATGCTCCTTGCATTTAAGATGTCCTAGGCACTAGTATTTTTACAACTCAAGGCTATCTCTAGGAGCTACAACATCTTTCTGGAACCATTGTCAGGGAAAGAAATTAAAGAACTAAATCCCTGGGCCTCGAAAAATATTCATCCACCCTTCAGAATAGGTGAGCATGAAGGGTTGGGAGTTGTAGATCCCTCACCTTGGTGAATCCACTATTTTCAAAGTATAAATCTATTTGTAGTCTTGGCTTCCCAAAAGCCACACTTGAGGTCAGATACATCCCTGTTGAGAACACCTTCAGTGTCTGACCTATAGAAGATTTTTCACAAGGGAGGTTGGAGAGAAAGACAATTAGCTTATAAAAATATTCCCAGATTCTCCTTAGAAGAATTTCCATCCTCCTCTCAATTAGCTCAAGATCAAGGTCCTAATTCTATTGCAATAACCCTTGATTATACTTCTTATAGCTCCTCCCTTGAAAATGTTGAAACAAAAGATGAGGCTAAATCTGTAGATACCACGAGCTTCTTTCTTCATCCTACTCTTGAAGCCGAAGAAGTTAAAGAAGTCACAGAGGTTTCCGCTACTCATATTCCAGCATTTCAATCAACCCCTCAAGCCTCTTTTCAATATATCCCCATTGTCATACATACTTATCTTCCACCACCTCCTATTACACATCAGATTCTCCCACCACCTCCACAACCGCCGATGGTTGTCCCTAGTTTCCTACTGAACAAGTATGTCCCCTTGGAATTGCCTCAGATCCTAAATGACATGCCTCAGGATTATTTAAATATTCCACCTCGTTTCAATGGAGAAAATGATACTGAAGCTCAGAAACAATTGGAATTTTTCTGTGCCTTTGCAAAAAACTTCAATGTTGAACATCTGGATGTGGTGTTGAGATTGTTTGTCCAGTATTTAGATGGAGAAGCAAGAAAATGGTTCAAGACCTTCTGGGACCATTCCATTAATAACTGGGAAGGAATGGAAAATGCCTTCATTAAGAAAGAGACATAATGAATATGTTTCCGAGTTCATCAAGAGTTTTAATAATTTATATACAAGCCTCCCAGCTGAAATGAAGCCTCACCAGACTACTGCTAAAGTGGTGTTTGTAGCATCTTTTGAGTCAGAATTCGGATTCTCTTTAAGAGAAAGGAAGTTTGCTACTCTGGATGAAGCCTAGACTAATGCAATAGAAGTGGAAGGTAACTTCACTTCTACAGGTAAATCAAAAGGGAGGTCAAAACATGATGCTAGATGGAGAGGGAAAGAATAAGCATCTACCTTCGGTCAAGATAGAGAGGTAGAAGATTACAAAATAGAGGAGATGAGAAAAATGATCAAGAACCTTTCGAGCAAGTTGGTGAAACTTGAGCTCGAAGCAAATAATTCCTCCTCCAGATCACTTCAAGCTGCTCTGAACAGGGGTTATAACCCCCAATACAGAAATCCTCCTTTGCAAATATTACAAAGACATCGGAAGGAGCAGCAAGACCACATACAACCCCCGTTGTATCTGGAAGGGCAGATGGATGGCCCTGTCGAAGACATCCCCGATGGGCAAGATGATCAATATCTTTCTTACTAATATGGTGATGAAGTTGAGTCTTCTATGCAAGAAAGTGAAGGAGTGGAGCTTTTCTTGTAGGACGAAGAAGAAAAAACAAGTGCTGCTGAAGATCCAGAGATCGATGATTAATGTAAATAGTTTGTAGATTTCATGCATGCACAATTTCATAGAAAATATGATCTCAGGTCTTCTAGAAAGAGAACCCGTACACAAGAACAAGAAGAAGAGATGCCTCAAAATGAGACATTTGTTTAGATTTTCGGAGATAAAGGTAAGAGACCTATAACTGAACCTTTACATTCCAATGACTCCATTCCTTCCTCTTCTAAGTTGGCCTCTAATTCAAATACAAAAATCAAGCCTATCCCAAAGGAAGAAAAACCTCCAGCTGAGAGTAAAGAGCCAAAGGAAAGTCTCATAGATAAGTCTCCCTCTGCTTTTAATCTTCAAAAATAATTGGAAAAAGTTAAAATTCTAGTCTCCCATAACTGAACTCCTGAAATAGCCAGTCTACTAGTCTCAGGTGTCTTCTTTCATGCTTCCTCAAGGAACATCCCTAATCCCAGATAGTATAAACCTCTAGGAAGAAAGGCCTATTGTCATGTTTGGTCATTTTGAGGAGTTAGATGCTTCAACTCCTCCTTTCTATGTCTCTTTAGTAATTCATGACTTGTTATTTCATAATTGTATGTTGGATTCTAGAGCATCCCATAACCTGTTATCTCTGTCGGTAATGGAGCAATTGGGGCTGCAGATCACTCGCCCATATAAAGATCTCTACTCTATTGATTCTGAAAGAGTCAAATTTTTGGGGATGATCAAGGATTTGGTGGTAAATATAGCCCAAATCCCAGCTAAGAGCGTAGTAATGGACATGGTAGTGGCTGACATCCCAGCTCGGTTTGTGATGTTGTTATCAAGATCATGGGATACAAAAATCGGAGGATCTATAGAGATGTACCTAACCTATGCAACCATCCCTGTGTTTGGAGGTCAAGAAAGGAGATTATACTGGGAAACAAGGTTTGTAAAGATGGTCACTAAAGCTGATAATTCAGTGAATTCACCATTGTACAACAAAGAGGGTGAGTTTTCTTGTCTAATGCTTGAGGAAGACCAAGATTAATTGCAAGATCCATCTTTCTGTCAAGTAAAAACCGAGCAGTATTCAAGTAATGAAGAAGGTGGGATTTGGACCTTGCACTTTGATGGAGCCAACTCAAAGGAAGGGAATGGAGCTAGGATTCTCCTTATATCCCCCACTGGAAAACTGGTCCCACTATCTTTCAAATTGGAGTATGAAGCCATGAACAATGTGGCTGAATATGAAGCATTGCTCCTGGGTCTACAAACAACAAAGAGTATGAATATTCAGAGCTTGAAGGTTCTGGGAGATTCAAAATTGGTGGTGAGACAAGTAATAAATCAATGTCAAGCTAAGAATCCCCGATTGAGAGGTTATAGAAATGAGGTATGGGACTTGGTAGATAATTTATTCTTAGCATTCAATATTCAATTCATGCCAAGGGACCAGAACAAAATGGCGAACTCTCTCGCAGTGGCTGCAAGCACTTTTCGACCACCTCAGAACCCCCTCCTGAGGTATGAAATAGAGGTCCGCTGTCATCCTTCCATCCCTGACAATGTCAAACACTGGCGGGTGTTTGAAGATGAAGAGCAAGTGAGAATATTCATGGATACTATTGGGGAATTCTCCAATATGGACATATATGTTGGTGAGGAGGAGACTGAGGACCTTCCTCAGAATAAATGGTAGGATATCATGGCTGGGCACAATGTGCTGCAGCTCAAAAGGAATGTGATACCGAGAGGACTGGTCCCTCTGGAGAGATTATTTTATAAGAATGATGTCCCAATACAACCATGTAAGGCTGTTGAAGAAAATCAGGTAGATGACCTGAACCACGGCACTAAGGCTGATCCCAAGATTGTGAAATTGTCTAACAAGGTAGCTAAAGAATACAAGAATAAATATCAGAAGCTATTTCAGACATACAAATATGTATTTTCCTGGTCCTATCAAGATTTGAAGACCTTTGATATTAGCATTATCCAGCACAAGATTCCATTAAAGGGGGATGCTAAGCCACGCAAACAAAAATTAAGGTAGATCAATCCTTTACTCCTTCCCTCCATAGAAAAGGAAATTAAGAAATTTTTGAAGGCTAAGACTATTGTGCCATTAATATATTCTGAATGGGTGGCCAACTTGGTCCTAGTCCGAAAGAAGAATGGAGAAATAAGATTGTGCGTGGACTTTCGGAACTTGAACAGAGAATCTCTAAAAGACAGCTTCCCGCTGCCCAAGATGGACCATATATTGCAGAAGGTGGTTGGATCTTCACGAATGTCTAAGATGGATGGATTTTTTGGGTATAACCAAGTAGCAGTGCTTCCAGAGGATCAAAAGAAAACCGCATTCACCACTCCTTGAGGAACGTTTATGTATTCTCAAATGCCATTTGGATTGATCAATGTGGGGGCTACATTTTAAAGGGCCATGGATATTGCATTTGTGGGGGAACAAGACAAATTCGTGGTGGTCTACCTGGATGACATCATAGTCTTCTCAAAGGACAATGCTGAACATATAAAGCACTTGCGCAGAATTTTTGAAAAGTGTCGTAGGTATGGATTGTCCTTAAACCCTCAAAAATATATGTTTTCTTTAGAAGAGGGTAAACTGTTGGGGCATATTGTAACAAAGGAAGGGGTGAAAATTGACCTAAAGAGGGTAGAAGTCATTAATGGTATATCCTTGCCCAGAAACAAGAAAGAGGTCCAAGTCTTTCTTGGACACATCAACTTCTTGAGAAGATTCATACCGAACTATGCAGAGATAGTCTGAGACATAACTGAGATACTGAAGAAAGATAATGAAGTAAAATGGACTCTTGATTCATGAGAAGCTTTTAACATAATAAAAAATTCTTTCGCAGAAGCCCTAGTTTTGGCAGGACCTGATTATGCAAAACCTTTCATGATATTTTTATTTGCATCTCCCTACACTATCGCATCAGTATTATTACAGAAGAATGAGGAGGGGCATGAGAAACCTATCGCCTTCTTTAGCCAAGTGCTCTGCGATGCTGAGCTAAAATATAACATCCTCGAGAAACGGGCTTATGCCTTGGTCAAATCCCTCAAGGCTTTTCGGATGTATGTATTGCAGTCAGACACAAATGCATTTGTACCCACAACGGCTGTAAAACACATCTTGATTTAGGGGGATAGTGAAGGCAAGAGAGGCAAATGGATAGCCAAAATACAAGAGTATGAGTTGGAGATACGCCCCACTAGGTTAATAAAGGGACAGGGATTAGCTAAGATTATTTCTGAATCAAACTGACAGGCTTTGGGGATAAATTTATCTATTTTGGCAAATGAATATTCTGGGAGAGAAGATGAGCAGTGTGGGATAGAAATTGCTACACAAAAGACCCATATGAAGTACCTTCTTAGTCCATGGTACAAATAAATTGTAGAGTACCTCTTGACTCTTAGATGTCATCCAAGCTGCGACAAGACAAAGTATAGAATGCTGAGGCTAAAATCTCAGAAGTTCATCATAGAAAATGGTCGTTTATACTGGAGAGACCCATCAGGAATACTACTTTTATGTCTCACGGAAAATGAAGTAGAAGAAGTGATGGAAGAATTCCATGAGGGCATTTGTGGTGGCCATTACAGCTGGACGGCTACAACATATAAAATTATGAAAGTAGGCTTTTTCTGGCCCAAAATTTTCGGAGATGTTTATGCTCAGGTAAGGGCCTATGAAAAATTGTAGAAGTTTGCTGACAGGCAGAAGTTTGCACCTTTGCCTATGATCCCGGTACACATAGAAGAACCTTTCCAAGAGTGGGGAAGCACAAATGGATACTAATAGCCACCGATTACTTCACTAAATGGGTAGAGTCCGTGCCAGCAAGGAATGCTACAGATACAGTGGTGATCAAGTTAATGGAAGATAACATCATCTCAAGGTTTGGCTGTCCTGCTAAGATTGTCACAGATAATGCTCAGGCTTTTAAGTCTATCAAATTTATCAATTTCTGCCAACAGTATAATATTGTATTAGGGCACTCTATTGCATATTATCCACAGGGGAATGGATTGGTAGAATCCCCAAATAAAACCTTGGTGAGGGCGCTGAAAAAGGCCATAAATGAAAATCAAAAGAACTGGGATTCACAGCTTAAGTTCGTGCTATAGGCAAATAGAATCACTAGTAAGAGGTCAATAGGAAAATCCCCATATGAATTGGTCTATGGTAGAGCAGCAGTTTTCATGATACAATTGGCCTTACCTGTGGCTAGGTTCATGCAGGATTTTCAAGAGGAACCAAACAATCTCACCAGAAGGATGAATCAGTTATTAGAGTTGGAGGAGACTCGAAGCCAAGTAAATCAGAGGTTGACTAAGTACCAAGAGAAAATGAAAGATCTGTTCGATCAGCAGGCTAAAGGTAAAGAGATGCAGGTCGGATATTTAGTGCTAAGATGGGATATAAGAAGGGCTAAAAAGGGAAAGCACGGAAAGTTCAATCCTTTATGGTTCTGAACTTTCAAAATTGCTAAAGGAGGAAAAAACACTTTTAGACTGGAAAATTTGTAGGGTGATCTGCTCGAAGCCCCTGTGAATGGGCAATTCTTAGAATTATTTTTCCAGTGTTGATTCAGGCCGAAAGGTCTGTTGTATGATATTGTACAATATTCAATTTCTTTTATTTTGATTTTTTCCATTTTGATTTATCATGAATAAAGAAGAAAAGACATCAAGGAGACTGTGTTCATAAGAAGGAGGCTAACAAATGGGTTGTGGAGTTCTCGACGTGTTTGAGGACAAACGGGTCATCCCCAAGTGGAGCCAATGTTGTTATGACATCTCTCACCAAGCCTGAATGTCTAATGATAAGGGGTCCTATACTGCAAAGAAAAAATCATAATGACCGCATGGATTGTCAAAGCCCCCTTTTCACCTATCGGAACCTTTGAAAGGGCTTAAGATCCACCTCTTGGCTTTAAAAGCGTTCATTTTAACATATCAGGCCTCTAAGCTCCTTTCAGCTTAATCCCTCGGCCATCATTTCTCATATAACCCCGTTTTATGACCGACGGCTAAAAGTCCTTAAGCCCTCTTTGGCCATCGGACTTCGCTGATTGCCAAACCCATTCATTTTCTCGTTTGATTCACTGCTGAGGTCCATCTATGCCGAAGAGATCCTAACCGTTGATCTCTGCAGATCCGACAACCATCGCGCATCACCTTCCCATCGCACATCGCACTTTGCTTCATCCAAATTTCTAGTCCCTGAGCTCTTTTTCCATTGATGTGCGAAACTACGATGCAATCTGAACCATTGATCACCTTCCGCAGATCCAATGGTAATCACTCCATCGCACAGCCCCCATCCATCGCACATCGCGCATCGTTGTTTTCCATGTTCCTTTTACATTTTGCTGCCGATGTGGGAAACACCGATACAATCCCGATCGTTGATCTCCTCCTAGATCCAACGATCATCGCTCTGTCGCACTTCACCTATGCATCGCACATCGCACATCACTCTTCCCCATTTCCACTCTCTTTTTCACCACTGATTTTCTTTCACTACCGATATAATCTCAGCCATTGATCTAGATCCCCCAGATCCAACGGTCGACACTGTCTTGCTGTATCGCAGTCCTCCGCACCATTCATCCATTTTTCGTCTCCTACGATATGATCCGGATCGTTGATCCTCACGATCCAATGGCTCCCATTGATCCCCACTTTTTCTTCCTCCTACACATCCTTTCCCCCTTTGCATTTAATCTCCACTGTCCGATCAATCTAGATCTATGGCGCAGGTTCATTGCGGGGGCACCCAACCAAAGTGGTCTATACTCCTCAGTGCCCTCGCGGTTTACTCCTTTGACTGATCAATATCTTCATCCAACGGTCCATATTCACTACAGGGGCACCCAGTCCATAGACCCATCCATACCCCCAAGCACCCTTGCGATTGATCTCCACTATCGATCTCCATCATGATCCAACGGCCCACATCACTCTCGATTTATAACCCAACCAATGATCATCCCGCTACATGAAAAAAATGTTGACGTCATTGCTGGTCCCACCCGACCACGTAGGTTCTTCCATTGCATTCTTCCTCCATTGTTGATCTAGATTGCTGTGATCAGACGGTCCATGTTCCTCTTCGCATTCATTTCATCGAATAACTTGATCGTGTTGTTTCCATGCGAAATGGGCGGTTTTGTGAGGACACACATCATCCACCAAGCCGTATCACATTCATTTGGCCCATTACCACTTACCACTTCAACCCCGCACGAAAACCACTCCGGTTTTCCACAAAACCACCTTTTTCACAATTTCACACCAAATCAAATTTAAACACTGTTTTCAACATGGAAACACTCCCGCTGCATTCCCTACCTCCACATTGCTCTTCCGCCCTCACTCGAGCCTTCTGAAGTAGTCAACCACTCATAGCAGGATTTATTTAATTATTTTTCTATCTGTGGAGGATTTTTATGGCATTTTAAATGCATAGGCCCTCTCATAGCCAATCACAGCGGCTTGAGGCTGAGGATGATGATCCTCCACACCCAAGGAAGTAGAGAAGAAAGATGAAGAGGTTCAATTCCACGTCTAAGTCAATGGATCATGACCATTGGCCATTCCACAGGAACCTCCATCACAGAAGGCCAACTCATCCACTATCAGTAGTGCCAAACCCTCCAGCGTAGAAGACCAACTCAACCATTACCACTAGTACCGTACCCTCCAGTATAGAAGGCCATTCCTTCCCACAACTAATGGTATTACCTTCGCCAGCAGCAGCGGCGGTTCCGCCTCATCAATCAGCAATGATCATTCATTACTCGGCTTGCGTGTCCTTTTTACCTTATGTTCTTTTCAATTTGTCATTTCGGGTGAAATCCTTATTTCACTCCTGCAGTATTTACTTGCAGTTAGCATATTGTTTACACTTCAGTTAGAAATGGCTTTAGGCTTGCTTTGTAAGATGATGAGAGACGATTTTCCTCATCATCATTTCTATTTTTGATTTAGACCTGCAACAACATACAAGCATGCGGGGAAGATATTTTCCCAAAATATCTTCTCAGGCATAGGAATCCGAGGTTATAAAAACAAGAAGCAAACATTAAGAAAAGGTTCCATATTTTCCAAAGGACTCACTGGTTCAAGTGTTCTGTATGTATTTTGTATGAACTTTGATAGTAGATGTTTGAAGAGCTCATAGGGATTCAGTAATAAGAAGCTTTGCTAGAATTGGGGATTCCGCTCTGGATGATTCATAGTTTGTAACTCTTCTCCATGTTTTTAATACAAATGTTCATTTCGTTTCTCTCCACATTTATTGTATCTAATGTTTTGGAATGCAAGTGCTCCCATGTTTGAATATGAATTTATCATAGCAAATAATCATATTCACTCATCCATAGTGCTTTAAATATGGCTCATGCATGATACTTTGTTTCATTTCCTATCTCTTCCACCTTTCTTCTGATATTAACTACAATGAATTCTTATCTTTGTACGAGTCTAGATATATGGATTTTTATCTTTGCATAGGCCCAGTATATATGGATTCTTATACTTGAATAAACCCGGTTATATTTGGTATCTTACTACATCTTCTTTCATAGTCATCGCTCACATATAACTTTATATATGTGTGTTCATTTTAGAAGTTGGCCCCCTTTACAACATTATATCTTAAAGCTGTTTGATGCATTTACTATTTGCAGTCTGTACTCAGTTTCTGCAGTTTTCCTAGTTGTTGTGTTTAACTTTGGGGTCTTGGTTCCACCTTTATTAAAACCATTCATATAAGTGACATTAGCATGAGAGCCTAACCTTGTCAAATGCAATCAGTTGAGTCATATGCTCCTTGCATTTAAGATGTCCTAGGAACTAGTCTTTATACAACTCAAGGCTATCTCTAGGAGCTACAAAAGGATGCACACTTGGAACAACAAAATATCCAGCCCATAGTAGATTGCTTCAATACTGGATCACTTTCTTATTTTAGACAATGCAATACATTTGGGAGGAAACTTCCAATCCTCCATTCTTCCATTGGCTGGATCCAATAATTGGCCTATCCTCTTGCAATAGTCGTGTCCTAGAACAAATAACAAGCTGCCATTCAATTTTGAAACCTTCTGGTTTTCTCACTTGAATTTCAAGGAACTAGTCACCACTTGTTGGAACAGTTTCACACCTCCGGCAGGCTCCAAAATGTTTCAATTTCAGCAGAATCTCAAGAATCTCAAATTCACACTTAAGAAATGGAATCACTCTAGATTTGGAAACATATTTCAACATCAGAAGGAACTTGAACAACAAATGTCTGAGCTACAGTTGCATATAATCAAAGAAAGCAGATCTGACTCCTTAGCTTCCTAAGAAAAAATTCTCCTCACTCAGCTGGATGAGAGGTGCCAGCAAGAGGAGATTTTATGGAGGCAGAAGTCGAGGATCCGTTGGCTCAAGGAGGGGGAGAAGAATACCAGATTCTTCCATTGATCCACCATTCAATGAAGAATGCACAATCACATTGCCACTCTCAACAACAGTCAAGGGGACAGGTGAGAGGAACATGTGGATATAAAAAAGGAACTCCTCAACCATTTCCAACACATTCTCCAACAGTCTCCAGGATGTAGGAAGCAAGCCATCAGTAGGACAACATATAACATCCCTAGGCTCATCACGGAGGAACACAACAAAATGTTACTCAAGCCTTTCACTCTTTAAGAAGTGGAATAGGAAATGAATCAACCGAAAGATGGCAAAGCTCCGGTCCCAGACGATTTCACCGCCAACTTCTTCCATTACTTCTAGGAACAGATCAAATGGGAGGTCTGGGACATGTTTGAAGAATCTAGAAGACTGCAGCGGATTCTCCCATCACTCAACTCAACGTTTCTCACCCTCATCCCCAAAGAAGAGAACCCTTTCACTTGTGACAAATACAGACCTATTGCACTGTGCAACTTCATGTACAAACTCATCTCCAAAGTCATTGCCAACAGGCTCAAACCTCTTCTCCCTATTCTCATCTCACCTGAACAGACCAGCTATGTAGAAGGCTAACAAATTTTGGATGCGATCATACTCACGCATGAAATCATCCATTCGCTGAATCACCTTAAGAAAGCATGCATGCTTTTAAAATTATATCTTTCCAAATCTTTTGATAAATTAAGGTGGGTTACATTAATCAGATGCTTCTCGCTTTTGGTTTCTACACTACTTGGACTAGATGGATCATGAACCTTAACTCCTCTCCTCACCTTTCCATCCTTATAAACGGGGCACCCTCCCCCCCCTTCTCACCTACCCATGGAATTTTTCAAGGGGATCCTCTCTCCCCCTTCATTTTTATCCTCATGGAAGAAGGAATTGGCTATCTCATTCAGCAGTCTGCCTCCTCCAACTCTCTCAGAGGCCTCTCCCTCCATGAAAATTATCCTATCACCCATCAATTTCCTGCTGGATACCTTCTCTCAAGCCTCTGGCACTACCATCAATGCTGGAAAATCCCTAATATTTTTTTTCAATACTCCAGCCATAACCCAAACCAACATCGTCGGAATTCATGTTTTTTCCATCACCACCATGCCCTCTAAGTATCTTGATGCTCCTCTCATTGAAGCTGCAATAAAGCATTCCTCTTAGAAAGAGCTTATTGATAAACTTGAGGCACACCTCTCTTCATGGACTTACAGATCGCTCAACTTAGCTAGTAGACTTGTATTAATAAAAGCTTTCCTCCAATCCATGCCTTTGTACCTTTTTTCAGTGTTGGCAGCACTAAAATGGGTTTCAAAACATATCATAAACCTTCAACGCAATTTCCTATGAGGATATTATGGGCTGAATAGAAAATGGGATCTCATGAAATGGACAGATCTTTGCACCCCTAAGTCAGATGGAGGACTAGGATTAAGGAATCCTCAGCACAGGAACACAAATATGGGCATGTGTATCTGGTGGAAGTGGCTCTCTAAGCCCCACAACCCATGGGCTCACCTATGGATCATAAATTATGCTAATAATAGACCATCGAAAGATCTCATTAGACTCACCTCATAGGATTCGGGATCTCTCATCTCAAACTCAACCAAACAACATAGAGACTTCATCCAAGCACACAGCTTCTGGGAGATTAGATCTAGAAACTCAGCTCACTTTTGGGATGATTCATGACAACAATTTCCCAAACTGGCAGATCTCTTCCAAAAACCTAGGTGGAAAGCCACCCTTCAAGCCCTCAAGAATAATCAAGTCAATCTCTTCTGGAAACCACAACCCATTCTAGGTTATCGTCATTGGATCCCACCTGCTCAATGGCAAGAAAAATGGTTAGAAGAATCATTTTATGAGATTGAAAAAGATCTGAGCCACATGAAAATTCAGTATGCAGCTAAGGATGACATACTTCGAGGGGTCTACACTCCCCATGGAACCTTATCCACCAAAGAAGCATATCATCTACTCTTCCCATCGGCATAGGCTTGCAAGGGCAAGATCTGGATTCAAATTTGGAGACCGAGCATCTGGCCCAAAATATCAACCTTCCTCTGGCTCCTTAGCAAGAAAAGGATTCTAACTTGGGAAAATCTCCTCAAAATGGGATTCATTGGTCCCTCAAGATGTCCCAATTGCTCTGAGCATGCTGAAACCACCCCTCATCTATTGGACACCTACATCATCACCATTTACTTATGGGAGAAAATAGACATCTCAAAGATATCACAAGCTAACCAAGTTATATCGGTAGATCTCCCACAGTTCTTAATGAAGCTCACCTCATGAAATATTAGAGGGCTAAATAGCCTAACTAAGAATCGAATGATTAAGAAAATGATTTAGCAAGACAAGCCAATTGTATTTGTTCTATAGGAAACCAAATATACTGGTATTACCCTTGATTCCATTCTCACCAAGATATGGTATGGATGCAGCACCACCACAGTTGATGCCTCTGGAGCCTCAGGTGGTCTAGCCATAGCTTAGGATCCTCAAACAATATCTCTATCTAACATCCATGCAACACATAATTTCATCCAAGCTTCCTTCCACTTGATAGGTTCTAATATACATGATCAACTTACCAATGTTTACTTCCCTCGAGACCCTCTTCAAAAAATGGAGCTCCTCAACACATTGGGCATTCTCAATTCTTCGAGGTGCCATCCCCTTTGGATCAGTGGTGGAGACTTCAACATGATTACTAAGTTAGAGGAAAAACAAGGAGGCAGATCCAGGTTTGATATGGACAGTCTTTGCTTCAAGGGTTTCATTGAACACAATTGGTTGATATATCTTCCTTTCTCTAATGGGACGCACACTTGGAACAACAAAAGATCCGCCTCACAATGATTTGCTTCAAGACAATATCAATTTCTTATTTTAGACAATGTAATCCATTTGGGAGGCGACTTCCAATCCTCCATTCTTCCACTGGATGGATCCAATCATTAGCCTATCCTCTTGCAATGGTCGTGTCCTAGAATAACTAACAAGCGGCCATTCCATTTTGAAACCTTTTGGTTTTCTCACTGAATTTCAAGGAACTAGTCACCGCT
Organism: Pinus albicaulis; assembly: GCA_034641835.2. Lineage (NCBI taxonomy): Eukaryota > Viridiplantae > Streptophyta > Pinopsida > Pinales > Pinaceae > Pinus > Pinus albicaulis. Next base: position 1,227,941,389 of record CM076574.1, on the reverse strand, counting down.
TGTTGGAACAATTTCACACCTCTAGCAGGCTCCAAAATGTTTCAATTTCAGCAGAAACTCAAGAATCTCAAATTCATGCTCAAGAAATGGAATTATTCCAGCTTTGGAAACATATTTCAACATCAGAAGGAACTTGAACAACAAATGTCTGAGCTAAAGTTGCGTATAATCAAAGAAGGCAGATCTGACTCCTTAGCTTCCCAAGAAAAAATTATCCTCACTAAGTTGGATGAGAGGCACCAACAAGAGGATATTTTATGGAGGTAGAAGTCGAGGATCCACTAGCTCAAGGAGGGGGAGAAGAATACTAGATTCTTCCATCAATCCGCCATTCAATGAAGAATGCATAATCACATTGCCACTCTCAACAATAGTCAAGGGAACAAGTTAGAGGAACATGCAGATATCGAAAATGAACTCCTCAACAATTTCCAACACATTCTCCAATATCCTCTAGGATGTAGGAAGCAAGCCATCAACTGGATAACATAGAACATCCCCAGGCTCATCACAGAGGAACACAACCAAATTTTACTCAATCCTATCTCTCTCTAAGAAGTGGAATAGGAAATGGCTCAACTCAAAGATGGCAAAGCTCTAGGCCTAGACGGTTTCACTGCCAAATTCTTCCATTACTTCTAGGAATAGATAAAATGGGAGGTATGGGACATGGTTGAAGAATCTAGAAGGTTGCACTGGATTATCCCATCACTCAACTCAAATTTTCTCTCCCTCATCCCCAAAGAAGAGCACCCTATCACTCCTGACAAATACAAACCTATTGCACCGTGTAACGTCATCCACAAACTCATCTCCAAAGTTGCTGCCAACGGGCTCAAACCTCTTCTCCCTATGCTCATCTCACCTGAAAATACCGGCTATGTAGAAGGGAGACAAATTTTGGATGGGATAATACTCACACATGAATTAATCCATTCGCTAAAGCACCTTAAGAAAGTAGGTATGCTTTTAAAATTAGATCTTTCGAAAGCTTTTGATAAATTAAGTTGGGATTACATTAACCAGATGCTTCTTGCTTTTGTTTTCTGTAGTACTTGGACTAGATGGATCATGAACCTTACCTCCTCTCCTCGCCTTTCCATCCTTAGCAATGGGGCACCCTACTCCCCCTTCTCACCCACTCGTGGCATTTGTCAAGGGGATCCTCTCTCCCCCTTCATTTTTATCCTCATGGAAGAAGGGCTTTGCCATCTCATTCAACATGTTGCCTCCTCCCACTCTCTCAGAGGCCTCTCCCTCCATGACAATCAACCTATCACCCATCAAAAGCTTGTAGATGACAACATGTTATTTGGTCACCCTTCAGTGCAGAAAGCTAGCACCCTCAAGTCCCTGCTGGATACCTTCTCTAAAGCCTCTGGCACTACCATCAATGCTGCAAAATCCCTAATATTTTTTTTCAATACTCCAACCTGTTGACGGGAAAATCTATCTGGCCAAAAGCAAGGGATCTCCCCAATAAAAATTCCCAACTAGACTCTAAACTGTTTGGAGTAGGGATCCCGTCCGGGGTGTGGGTCTGGCTACCGCTTAAGTCTCCTTTCCTTGGGTATCAATGGAACTCAATGAACCTATGGACACACGCTTATTCGTACGATACAAGATACATGATTGATGAGTTAAAAGAGTATATAATACTATGCGTAGCAAGATGAATAATAAAACATGAAGCCAAAAGAAATAATTTCAACAGCATATCATTAGGGTCATGCTTGCACGTTGTTCTAACCACAGAAGAAACAATTCTTTATGGTAGAAACACCCTCACTTCCTTAAATGTTTATGATGAAAACATAAATGTTAGTAAACAAAGTTATTAACATTCATTAGGGAAGCATAAATAAACTTAACATCATTAACATGAGTATAGAGAACTGTAATGCATAAATGATGCCATCAGGAACTCAGTTTCATTAATCAAAAGATGTTGGAAACTAAAAAAGAAATACTCATAATGTTCGCACAACAAAACACTTCAGATATAAAAGGAGTTTAACAAGTATCTGTATTCATATTCAAAAGAGTGTAGTCCTTCTATACAATGATCTCTCACTCTTTGAGTCCCAAAAAAAAGATCCTTTACAATCTTCCCGAAGGAAGTTTTATAGACCAAAACTTGACCTTGGGCTTCCTGACTTTTTGCCTCCCCAACTTTTGAGCTGACCTGCGACCTGAATGAAGGCTGCAACGTGTGACCCAGTTGCAAATTGGGACCTACGACCTATTTCCAAGTGCGACCTATGACCTACTACCATCCTATCATGAGAATTTTCATGCGATTGTGAGGTTAGGGGCATCAACTTGTTGCTCTCTGATAAAGTTCTACCACGCACGATAATCTGCCGCTATTGGGGAAATCAAGGGAACTTCTTCCCTTAGCCAATGCAGACACTCCAAGGAATTTGGAATTAAAGTCTCTCTTTTCTGCGTGACTTGGTTGGCTAAAGAGGCTAGTTTGGTGTAGATCCAGACTAGTGTGAAGATGAATTTACCGAAGTTCTCCTGTGATGCTGCAAGATCGAAAATGGCAGCGGCTTGTCTAATAGGTTGCAAAAATGTCTGAATCTCCTGGTCCACTTGTCCCCATGTATTTTCCTCGTTCAATTCACCCAATGATGGAATTTGGTGTAGGGCATGCATTGAGTCGATGCCGCTGATCAAATGCTCGTATGCGGCCATTACCTTATCTAGGTCCTTGGATAGCTTATCTTTAGACTGCATTTTAATCTGGATCTGGACCTTGGCATCTTGGGTGTGGATCTAGTCTTTCTTAGGAAAGTTTTCCAGAGCCTGGGGGTATCGACCCATCCATTCTATCATTCTATCCAAAGCGGCTGAGGCCTCCTTCAGTTGCTCGCTCCTCTTCTTAGTCTGTGCTTGGGCTCTTAGCAAGGGGGAAACTATTTGTTTTATAGTGAAAATTTCTCCATAGACCTGCCTCATGGTGATCTCCAATACATCCAGCTCTCTTCAGATGATGAGCGGTACTTCATTAATAGGAGCAGTTTTGTCTTGGAGCTGTTGAATCTCCTCCTTTAACACTGCATTTTCTTGCTCTACCCTTGCCTCCCTCTGCTCTGCTTCTTGTAGCTTATTTTGTAGAGAGAGGATCTCTCTACTCATTCGATTTATATTTTCCTCCGTGGCCATGGTGAAAGTCGTGCCGGCCGATGCTATCATTATCGGGTTAGTCCTAGTGTCTAGGACTATATCTTTCTCTGTCGCGGTTGTGGATGGGGTGGAAGGGTTTCATGCTAGGCATCTCCTTTTCTCCTATCGAATCTTGAAGGAGAACTGATCATATGTGAGCCTAGTAAGGTTAAATACTTCTTCTTCTTGCCCTTCGTAAGAGCTTGCATCGGAGAGTGCAGAATGTGTATTGACTATAGGCACTTCGATGGGCTGTAGCTCAGTTTGTGATCCTGTGACCTAGGGAGATGTCTCGATGCTCTTTAATATTCTATCATCCTCCTCTTTTATTTTATTTTCTTCCTCCTATTTTTGCAGCCGCTCTACTTCTACCTTTTCTTGTTCTGCTTTCTGCCTGCATTCTGATTCTGCTGCTGCTTCCTGTTTGGCTTTCCTCTTGCATTCGGCTCCTGCCGCTCCTTCCTATTCTTCTTTCCTCTTGCGTTTGACTTCCGCCCCTGCTTCCTGTTTTGATTTCCTCTTGCGTTTGGCCTTCACATGATCTAATTCTCTTTTGAGCTATCATTTCACCTCAACCTCTACCTCCTGCTCCTCTTTTCTTCTCCTGGCCTCTTCTTCTTACTTCTTCTTTTGCTCTGACCTCAGGCTCTTTTTATGCTTTTATTCATCCTCTTTTGTCTTCTTTTTCAGTTTCATGCTGAGATTTGGCCTCCTGCTCTTTCTGTTGGGTAGCAGTGTTGTGCCTTGTACTGGTTTGAGGATTCTTAGCTTGAGAAGAAGAAGCACCTCCTAATTCACAGATTCTTTCCTCCAATGTGTGATCATCTGGATCTTCTTGATCAGACCACACCCCTGGGGAAAGTTACCTATCTACATTATACCAGTTTCTTTTTTCATCCTCGCCCGGGCACTCAGTGTGCCGGTAGTTCCATTTGAACTTGACCCGCTTACAGTGATCAGGGACTATCCTCTCTGGGTCATACGTCTGGTGGTCCAACGGCCCTAGGCGATAACCTCTCATTTCTTTTTCTTTTGCCTCTACCTCCCTGAAATATTTGAATGTGTAGGTACCGATAGTGAGAGGTAGTGTAGGCCACGACTTCTTCTTGCGTTTAGTCAGGACCTTAGAGAAACCGGAAGTCATCTAGAAACAAACCTCTTGAATGAGAATTTTATCTATAACATGTCGGGGCATAGCATGGGGAGCCTTGTATGAACCAAAGACTCAAATGAACGTGTAGTCGGTAAGTGGGAGACAATGTGCCACCTTGCCTAACATCTCCATGTATTGCCAAGACATGCAAGGAGTGTCTTGGCCGAACAATTTTCTGTAGAGGAACGAGATGAAGACTTGAGAGATCAACTCTATTTCCTGAATATACCTGGAATCCAAAAATACCTTCATCTCTAAGTGGACTGGGCGTGCCTGCTTTGGATCCCAGTTGTGAGCCCTTCCCTCAAAGTGGCACCTCGAACAAACATCATCCAACAAGTAAGAAGCCATGTAGAATTTAGAGGGATATCCATCATCTAATGCCAGTGCCAAGGATATGTTTGTCTGAAGACAGGCCATCAGCATGCTGGCCCAGTTGAACCGGGTGCTGTGCACAGTGACATACTCCATCAGGGATACACACGTATCGCTGAAAGTGGTGGCATTAGGATGACTGTATATCCTGCAAAGCATAGCGACCACCAGTTTATACACCTTCCTAAGACCTACCACTGGATATTCTTGATATTTCTTGGCTTTGAATTTTTCGGGCTCCTCCCACCACCCTTTCAGAGTATCTGTTATAGCGACTGCATGGGTGGTGGCCCATTCTTCTGTAAAGACCTCCTCTCGTTCAGGAAATGCGTAGTAAACTTGAGCATCTAAGCCCTTGAGAGTCGCAAATGCTTTGCCTTCATAGTCCCTGATTACCCACTTTTTGGGGTCGGTGTTTTGTATAATCCACTCAATGACCTCCGCACATGGGAATATAGCAGGGTGGGCACCTGCATGGTGGAGCCTTGACCTTTTAACTTGTATGTATGCTTGTTGGTCAGGGAGGTCCTCTGGGAATTCCGGCCAAGAAAATTCCCGGTACATTTGATACCAACGCATGTTGTCCCCTTTGGAAAATGTACACAAGGTGTCCCTGTAGATCAGGGGCGAGGACATCGGTATATCCATCTCTATGTCTTCTACTTTCAGGCTCTTGTTCTTTTTTCGGGCCACTGGAGGTCCCATGTCGCTTGAATATGAAGAGAGGGGGACACACTCTAAGTCCGCTTCAAATTCACCTGTCATGTTCATGAAAGAGTCCCAGGATAAGAAAGATGCCATAATAATAAAATCCTAGGCACAGTTATTAGTTTTTTCCAACTGAAGACATAGGAAGGGCTGAGTTAGCAACCTATGACTGGGTCATAGGGTCGCAAAGGTCGCGATGTTAAAACTCTTAGGGAGAAGCAAATTTTCTGCCTTTCGACCAGGTCGCGAGGTCGCTGGGTCGAAAATTCTTGGAAGACGGAAGGAAGTGCGACTCTGCGACTTGCGACCGGGTCGCAGGGTCGCTAGGTCGCTAGGTCATGAGCAATCAGAATGGAGGGTGGATGCGACTTGGCGACTCAACGACCGGGGTCATTGGGTCGCAAGGGTCAGAAGTCGTGCTAGGGCTAGACAGGGGTTTTAGTGCATGCCGTGTTAAATATATTTCCATCTAACTTCAAAAATGCAAGGCTAAGTGGGACAAAACAAAGGAAGGGGGCAGTTTCAGGGGAAGAATACACATCATAGGAGGTTGGATGGGAGGTAGTGGCAAGATTATGCAAGGAGGGGAAGTGTTAGGGAAAATGGGGCACTTGAAGTCTTAAATTCTCAATAGGAGCAAAGAAGATGGATAATTTAAAGGCTAATATGGGTGTATAGGGCAAGAAATCAAAGAAAAAGGAAAAAACACGAGGAAACGACAACTTACTTAGGAAAAAGGCGCTCTAGTCGGCCTGTCAGAGGTGTTTTTTTTCTCTCTGTCGCATGAACAGAATGTGACCTAGCGACCCTTGTATTTATAAAAGGGTCGTGCATGCGAGCCATTAATGAGGTTGTTGGGTCACACTATTCGGCGGTTTGAGGGAGGTGCGACCTCACGACCTCGGGGGTCGCAGGGTTGCGCTTTTTCGAAATCCAATAAATCTGCGACTTAGTGACTCGAGGGGTCATGGGGTCACTAGGTCACAGATCTAGGCAAGAGAACCATTTTGCGACTCAGTGACTCTTAGCCTTTCCATATTTTAACCTAGATTTTCTATGCTCAAGGGGCTCCAAAAATGTTAAAGGGTGGATTTTTTGGAGGGTGTTGTAGAGGCTACAACAAATGGCGATTTACTGGTTAGACTTAGAATCTTTGTTGATGGTTTGCCTTGGTGGGGGGAGGGAGGGGCCTTCGACCACTTTTACTTTCACCTTAAGGTCCCCACTACCTTGCCTTTGGCGCCTTGCGAGGTTGCTTTGCCTGCTTGCCTGTTTAGGTGTTGGTTAACCGAGTTTCATTACTTTTGGTTTCTGGAATGAAAGGGTTGGAGAACATCAGGGATCCACAGAGGATCCGGTATGATTATTTTGTCCTCATTGTGTTGCTACGCTGCTTGCGAACCTTGTGGTCCCGGCGGAGTCATTGCCTAGGATTCATAAATGTTGCTTTGCTGCCAGCGAGCCTAGTCAGTACCTCGGCAGAGTCGTCACATCGCCTCTCTACGCAGGAAGCCTTTCTCAATCCTTTACCCTTTATTGCTGTGTTATTGCACTTATTTTGAATGTGCCTAAGGCACTTATTTAGGTGTGCTCATGGCACTTATTTGAGAGAGGAAATTTTTCCTGGGCGGATGAGGGATCCTGACTTATTTTACTTGCAAGAGAGGTTGCTCCTAGTCTGTATGAGGACTTTGGGTTTTCTTGGATATCCTGATGTCACCCAAAGTTAACTTTGTTCCCTTTCGGTCTAGTTTCTACTTTATCCAGCTTTCTTTTCACAGAAACCCTTTCAAGCTTGCTAGGCGAGCCACCCGTGCTTGGTAGCTTGGGCTAGGTCATGTACTACCTTTGGGTGTCAATTACAGGCAAGCTCTCGCCACCTTTGTGTTTTTCGGGAGAGGCTTATCATCAAGATAGATCCTAGTGCAGTATGCCAATTGTGTGACTCATACAATGCCTTCCACCTTATTGAGTGTTTTTTTTTAAAGGATGCCTACAAAACGAAAACAAAACAGAAAAAAATAAAATATCATACAAGGGCGGGACAGCCCTCCGAGGGCTACTAAGTGAAGTAATGCTTGAGGTCATTCCCATTCACCGGGAGGACTTGGATTCTTCCCTCTAGAGTTTGTAGTCTAAACATCTGGGAATCTAATTTCTCCTTAATCTGGAATGTGTTGGTGTCCCATGTTTTGATAGTTTGGCAAATCAAAAGACAAGGCAACATCAGAACCAATCTTTAGAGTTACAGGATCTAGTCCTCTTGCTCTCAAAGAGGGATCTCTCAAATTATTTGTTTTTGCAAAGGTTTATCTTGTGTGCTTTGAGTATTGGTTTTAGACTAGTTATTAGGTGCAGGTGTTTGTTTATTTGTTTGGTTGGAGAGATACAGCAGAACCTAAAAGGTCTAGGAAAGATAGATAGAAAGGGGAAATTTCAGTTTCATTGGGAAATGGAGTCAAAAAAAGGTCATGAAAAACTTATCAATGGATATGGGATATCAAAGGGAAAATCTAACTTGTCCGCGTGATCCTTTGGTTTTGGAATGAGATGGACATTAATGATTTGGAAAGAGAAATTTAATTCTCAACAAAGGGAATTTGAGAGCACAACTTGAATAATAAAGAGCTATTTGATAGACAGGGCTAACCATGAATTCTAAAAATCACACTTTAAGCAAATAATGACTTCAAAACAAATTTTAAAATGAAATCTAAGATTCGGGGGAAACCCTATTTCCTCAAATATTTTATTTCAAATGACTTAGAAAAAATAAAAGATTCACTGATAATTATGGTCATAGAAGAGGGAACACCTAAATACATCTATGATCACAACTATAAAGACCTTTAAGCCAAATGTTCAAGCAAGGACAAGGGGCAAGATCAGAACATACCTGCTTGACTTACTGTAAACAAAGAAACTTTAAAGGGAGACTTCAATAATAGCCTTTAAGTGGCAGCAAACAAGAAGGGAGAATCATAAATCACGTTGAAACCAGTTGTTCGAACTATTAAGGAAATAAACAAGTATGAGGACTAAGGAGAGAGATTAAAGACCCTAAAATACCTCAGCCGAAGAAAAAATAAAACAGTGAAGGATAAACAGGTCTAAGGTGCTTCCAAGAGTCATTTCTTAGCCTAAAACTTTCATCCTACTATAGTAAGAATTTATGGAACAAAATGAAAACAGGGGAAAAACATTAAACAGTTCATAATACTTCATCAACAGCTAAGCTCATGGATCCAATGATAGAGCCTTCTCAAGAAAAAGCATGAAACAACATCTTTATGGCTTCCAAGACTTCAATTTATTCTTCAACTTCAACAGACTATGTATTTATTTCAGAGAGTTTCAGTATTACAACTAGTAATCAAACAACCAACCAACGTTTACAATGGATTCCTCAACAAGTTTTTATAGAGGAATGAGGAGATTGAAAGAGAGAAAAGATCTTCTGATTTCAATTAATACAGTTAATGCTTCTCAGCCTTTGAGGGGCTCAAGGGAGCAGTTTACAGATATTTCCTGTATTAATTGGTTTACATTAACTATTTTAGCTTGCTAGAAGCTTATGTTGACTTTAAGGCTCTATGTCATCTTTTGCAATAACTCTGCTGATAGTTTATATTAGATTCTTTGATTTGAAATAGCTATTTAGCTGTAAGGGGTAGATATTCTCTGTTCTGGTCATTAGTCAGCCTCTGTCGAATGTTGTGAAGACACAGGTGGAAATCTAGTAGCTCAGAGGAATCAATTTTCCTCTGACGAGGTAGTGGAGGCATCCTCTGTCTGATAAATATCCTTGATTTTTTTTTAACTGTGTTTAATTCACTAGATTAGGCCCTTGATAATCGATTTAGCCGTAATCCATTAAACTGTATAACCCATGTTTAAACCTTCTTTTCTGTTTTGTTTAGGTCTTCAACACTGATACTCTTTGTTTAATTTAATTCTTTGTGTCATGTTGATGTGCAGGTATGTACAAGGTCCACATGGCATCAATGCCCATGAGTCATTGATGAAACGTGAAATTGAACCTTGTATATGGCTTTCTTTTTAATGAACGAAAGTCATGAGGATCGTCACCCTCGACTCTCATTTTCTTTTTAAAATATTTGAAAGCTCTTTAAATCCTACAAAATACAAAAATCATTAAGAAATCCTACAAATTTTGGAAAACTGCTTCAGAGGTTGTGGGTGGGAGCGTGGCTGTTGGATGGCAGCATCCAACAGTGAAGATCTGCTAGCAGAGGTTAAAAGGAGAGCTGTGGGAAGAAATAAGTCAGATCCGTTGATTTGCAGAGATCAACGGTCAGGATTAATTGAGAGGAATATAATGCAAATGGTCAGTTTTCAGCGGAATGGTGAAAATATAAAGAAATAAGGTTAAAAAACCTTTGGCGAAGAAAAATGCATTGACCCAAGAATTAGGGGTTTCCGAACGATCCTGGGCCGTCGGATGAAAAAAGGGTCTCAGAGATCAGTGGCTATGGTTTATCCACGAAATCCTTTAGTAGAGGCAGAGGGCGATGATGAAAGGCCAGATTAGATCTGGACCATTGATTTTCAAAGATCAACGGCAGGTACTGCGCACGATGAATCATAATAGAAATGGGGAAAAGACGTTTTGGAGGGAAAAACCCCTGTTTTCATGGAGAAAAAGGCGGGGAGGCGGTTTTTCCTTTTTGAACGCGATATGCGTTACCGCCCAACACGTGTCCTTGAAAAACAACTTATATCATGTGAATTTTTATAAATTATCCTCTGTGCTAAAGGTTACGCGAAAATGCACTTCGAACATTAGATCTGGGTCCTCAGATCGAATGGTGGAGAATGAGTGTGAAATTGATTAGATGCGTGGGTGCAAACGGGATGGGCGGTTTTATTATGGACTGTCCGATCAGGGGATCGACGGTGGAGATTAGTTCTGAAGGGAGGCAGGACCCATAGAAGGCAGGCCCGTCGGGTTAAATATGGGCCGTTGGATGTGAGGATCAAGGGCGGAGATTACATCTAGGGAATAAATGAAATAATACAATGGCCGGGAGAGGGGTTAATACTGGCCGTTGATCTTCAGAGATCAATGGCTGCAATTTGCTGAAAAAAATTTATGAGCGGGGCTACATAAAATATAACCAAAGTCAAGAAATGCATTCTAGACCATTCGATCTAGACACGTGGACGGCCCAGATGCAATCGGGGCTCGGCGATCGGTGGGGCAAAGAACATGGAGTGTGACGATGCGATTGATTATGAGCCATCAATCTGCAGATCAGATCAACACTGGAGAATGGATCGGGGAATGTCAATCAGGGGAGGAAATAAAACGCGCTCGATGAAAAAGTACCGATGCGATTTTGCGCAGTCTGTTGATTTGATCTGGGATCAACGATGGATTTTGTTTTAAATCACGCACCAGCGGAAACCTTTAATTAATATAAAAACCCAAAAATTAATGTGATACAAAGGTTTGATGTATCGGGGGCAGGTTTATATATATATGAAGTGGTCTGGCACCTGACTGGTAGGGCCATTGGGTGTTTGGAAATGAATGCAATCGGGGTTTTATATGCACAAGGGCTAATCGCATCGGAACTTCAGATGCAGGCTTTTCAATCTAACCATTTGGATTTCTCCAATGCGATTAGCACTTCGAGACTTGAACTCCTGGTCCTGAGTGCAAGTTATATGGAGAAAAGTGGGGGCGGCGAAGTTTATACAAAGGGACTTCAATCGCATCAGAACTTTTGATGCGGACTTTTAAATCTACCCATTTTACATTAAAAACATGGTTTCGGCGGCTTTAGACCAAAACTTAGGAAAGTGGGTTTTATGACTTTACAAATAAAAATATGCATCAGAGGTGGATTTTTACAAGGTTTTAGCGCCTGATTGCAGGCCCATGGGTTATATGAAAATAATAATATGATCGGGGGTATAGACACAGGGCTTAATCGTATCAGAGTTTTTTAAATCTTGCAAATAGACCTACGCATCCCGATTTCTCTGATGCGATAAGCACTGAAAGGCTTAGCGCTTGGTTCTAGCACCAAGGCATATGGTGGGGAAGTGGTTAGGACTTATCCTAAAGGGGCTTAAGTGCATAGTCAGAAATACTTATTTTTTATGAATTTTTTCAAGGTTTTTGATGGATTTGGAGGTTTTGGTAAAGTCTAAAAATGAGTTTTAGACTTTGTAAAAGGGATTTTCATGAAGGGAAGAAAGGAAATCATGAAAAAAAGAAGAATTTCATGGGGAATAAATGAGTAAAAAATGAAGGTTAGTTTTTAATGAAGGAGGGAAAAAATGGGATTTTGTAGCAGTTTTCTTCATGGAATAACAACAGAATTTCTGAGTTCAACAAGGGGACCAGCAATGACGATTATCCAAAGGATAGGATATTATAAAAAAACTCTAAGCACCAATGATTTTATCAATAGAATTTTTTCTTGAAGGCTGTCCTAAATGATTTAGCCACCACTTGATATATCAGAATTTTATAGGTGGCTAATAGAATGGACCTGTCCAAAGGGCTTGGAATTTGGAATGTTTTCCCTTTTCTTCGTGAGCTTTATCCCATTTAAGGACAAGGTCACCTACTTAAAAAATTTTACTCCCTGCAGACTTTTTGTCAAACCATCTCTTAATCAGCCTTTGGTGGATGGCGAATTTTTCCCGAGTTTTTTGCCTCTCCTCCTCCAGTCTCAGTAGTGTGTCGATCTGGGTCTGCAAGGTGGGGCATGGGGTGCCATGGCTTTCTTGGGAAAATTGAAGGGCAGGGAGAGATAATTGGGGAGGAAGGATGACTTCTTTTCCATACACAAGAAAATACAAGGAGGTGCCAAGTGAGGATTTGGGTGTGACCCGGTCAACCCAAAGAGCATTATGGAGGGCGTTATGCCAGTTTCGCAGGTGGGACAACAGAGTCTTTTTGATGATGCAGATAAGATTTTTATTAGTTGACTCGGCTAACCCATTTCCTTGGGGGTAATAATTTACAGAATTGTTAGGTACAATACCATTTTCCAAAGAAAAATCATATAACTTAAAAGATGAAAAATAAGTTACATTGTCAAAAACTAAGGAAGTTGGAATGCCAAACCTGGTTATGATAGAATGAGTGACAAATTATATTACCTCTTGATTGTTGATTTGGTGTAATGGTATTGCTTTGACCCATCTAGTGAAATAATTGGTAGCAGTGAGAATATACCAGTGTTTCTTGGAGGAGTGCGGTAGGATTTCACTAATCATGTCCAAATCCCACTGTTGAAAAGGTTCCTCTACTGCCACTGATTGTAGGGGAGCGGCTAGCCGCGCTTCCCGATTGGAGAACTTCTGACATTGGGTACATTTCTAGACACACGCATGAGCATCTTTGAAAAGTGTTGGCCAATAGTACCCTGCGCGCATTATTTTGTGGGCAGTGGTATCACCTGCAAAATTCCCTTCGGCTGGTCTGTTGTGTAATTCGGTCAAGATGCTCTGTGCTTCATCATGTTCCAGGCAGCAGAGCACAACTCCATCATGATGTTTCTTGAAAAGCTTACCTTGTATTAACTGGTAGGATGCAGCCTTAAGCCTTATTGCGTGTTTTTGCCAGGTATTCAAAACAAGATCTAAGATGCCATGGACAAAATATCCCAAAATGTCAGAGTACCAAGAAGGGTTTCTCTGCTGAGGTGCGTGGTCACTCTGATACATATCGATTTCTTGTTCCCAACACTCTTCTTCAACCCCGTGTGAGCTTGCAGCCTCTACATCCATTTGGCAGAGTCCTTGTCCTTTGACAGTGTGTGCTGGTTTGAACTCTAGGTCATACTCTTGAAGACATGCCATCTAATTCCCTCGTCTCTCACCCAGCTCTTGCTGCATGAAAAGTGAGTGGACAGCTGGGTGGGGGACGAAAACTGTGACATGGTTTTTCAAGATGTATGGCCTGAAATGCTTGACTGCTTTGTATACTACATAAGCCTACTTGTCAATCTCAGGGTAATTTAGTTCATCTCCCTACAACCCAGACTCATGAAGGATATAGGTCGTTCATCATTGTTGGCGTCTTTCTATGTGAGGACAGCTGCAAGTGATGAATCTGAGGCGAAGGTATACAAGATGAAGCTTTTGCTAAAATTTGGACTTTGGAGAAATGGTGCTTCTGCTATAGCCTACTTGATTTTATTGAAAGCCTCTTTCTTAGGTGGATTCCATTTGAAAATCACATTCTTATTGATCATCCCCTACAAAGGCCTGACTATTTGGGAAAAATATGATATGAATTTTCATACAAAATTGATTTTCCCAAGGAAAGATTGCATGGCCTTTTTGCTACTAGGAGGTGGAATCTGGGCAATGGCCTTTGCCCACTCGAGATCTACAACAATGCCCTACTTGGTTATGATGTGGCCCAACAAATTTCCCTCTGACATGGCAAAAACACTTTTCTTCGAGTTGAGTGAGATCCCGTACTTCCTACATCTTTCGAAAATTTGCTTGAGGTGGCGTAAGTGATTTCCCCGGTGTTTCGAAAACACGGTGACGTCGTCTAAATATACTACCACGCTCCATCCTATTAGACCACAGAAAGCTATATCCATGGCCCGTTGGAAATTTTCCCCATCACTTATTGATCCGAAGGGCATGCACCTGAAAGCGAAAGTTCCCCACTTGGTTCGGAAAGTGGTTTTCAATTTGTCGGGCTCAGCTACCAGCACTTGGTTGTAACTGGAGAACCCATCCAATAAGGAGAAAATTTCGGATCCGGATAGGGCTTGCAATATTTGTTCCATAGGGGGCACCGGGTAATAGTCTTTGTCTGAGGCCTGATTCAGATTTCGAAAGTCCATGCACAAACGGATCTCGCCATATTTTTTCCGTACCGGGACCAGAATTGATACCCAAGTGGAGTGACGAACTTTGAAGATGATACGCACATCCAAAAGCTTCTTAAGTTCTTTCTGAATCATTGGTTCCAGTGTAGAATGCACTTTTCTTAGCTTTTGTTGGAAAGGCTTCACTCCTTCCTTCATAGGTATCACGTGCTCAATAATCCGAGTATCATACGTATGTAAATCATCATACATCCAAGAAAAGACGTCTTGGTATTTCCAGAATAGCTGGGTGAAAGCTTGCCTCTCTTGGTCGGAACAATCTTTCCCGAGGTTGATGAACTTCAGATCCCCATTTGATCCTAAGTTCACCTGCCGATGTCCCAAGGTGGAACTTTGAATTTTGGTATTTGGGGGCCCACGGAAACGGCTCTGCAGATCGAAAAGTTTTTCAAGTGACACTATCCCCTTGGGCATGGGGTTTTCTTTGCATTTATCATGTTCTTTCTGCAAATCTTGATCATGATCCGCTTCTTATATCACCGCGTACTTGAACACCTCCTTGATGAGCATGAGTTCCAGTATCTGTTGGTCATCATCAAAGACATGTAAATTAGTAATATTATCTGGCACAAAGGTTTTATACATTATTTCAATAGAAAAGCCATCCCTTAGAGGGGTGAACCTAGCAGCAGCATTAGCCAGAGTATCAGCTGCTACATTATGCATTCTAAGCACAGATTTGATACCAAATGCATCAAAAGTAGAAATTAGATGCCATAAATTTTGTTGATAAGCTTTTAAATGCAGAGAAAAGTAATGGATGGTATTGCATACCTGACGGGTGATGATCTTAGAGTCTCCGATAACCTGTAAGCATCTTACGTTTAAGTCCAAGGACCAAGGCTTCATATTCGGCAGTATTTTTGGTGCACTGGAACTCTAGCCAATGCGAAATCAAGAACTTATTCTTCTGGGGGTCCAGCAGAATGCAACCCGTGCCAAATCCGTCATGTGTCTTGGAACCGTCATAATACAAGGTCCACACATCGTTTTCTGGTTCCTCTGGAGTTGTGGGTTGGGGAGGGATTTCAGATTCGTGTATGATGGGGACAACTTGGTCTTCCGCGATGAGTGTTAGCTCTGACTGGACCTCTGGGCTCACTGGGGACTGAGGGGGATGGTAACATCCGAAGATGGCCTCTAAGAAACACATGCCGAGCTCATCTTAGGCAAAGCTGACAGGTTCATTAGTAGCATCCAAATCAGTCACATTATGCTTCATATAAGGTTCACTTTCAACCCTGATTTGGTTGTTCCGACCCTTGTAGGGAAGCCATAGGTGGGACCAGTCGGTAGCAAAGTACCCTTGTAGCTTGCTGGACCAGTCCCTGCTAAGCAATAGGCTGTAGGCTTCCGAGATGTCTACGACCAAAATTTCTATACACTGGTGGACCCTAGAGTTGGAAGATAGGCGGATGATGACATTATTCAGTTCTCCTACAGTGGGCACTTGCGATCTGTCAAGCTGAATGATATTAGCATCATTTTTCTATGGGCGAATGTTCAACATCTTACAAACAGATAGGGGCATGACATTTGTGGAGGCGCCAGAGTCAACCAGGAAGCTATGGACGTTGAAGTTGAAAATTTCAAATGACAAGAGGAATGGAGGAGTGGATCCCCTGGAACTTGCATTTACGGTGTTTACAATAGACTAGAAACTTGGACTAGCTTGCATAGATGTATTTCTCACAGGTTTAGTAGTCGAGGCATTGGCGAAGGTTTCGAGAATTAGTTCTCGTTGGTTGGTGATGTAGGTAAGCTCGTAAAGGGAGATGTTGGATTTGGTTTTCTTCATGTCGTCAAAAATTTTGTAACTAGAATCAGAAAGAGAACCAGGCTCGGTGGTGGATTTGGGTGACCCCACTAGCAGCTTGCTCTTTTGGTTTACTCGAGTGTTGTTGGGAGTGGACTTCTTAGGAATAATGGCTTGTTGTTCATTCCCTCAGGGTAAGATTTTCCTTAAGAAGGCCCTCTTTTTCTCTTCAAAGGACTGTTTGAGAACCGGTCCTTTGCTTCTAAGGCCATAATTTCGTACGGGCTTGACCTTAGGATCGTCTTCCATGTTGATATCAGTGATGGTATGAGTGCTTTCCCTGCGGATTACATCGATCGAAAGGACGGAGGATCCTGGTTCTTCATCACGGGGCAGATATTCTTCATTTTCAGAGACATCATCCTCTCCCGCGTCCCCTAGGGTTTGATCGTTCAAAAGTTGATTTACTACTGTAGTCATGCTACCAATCCATTGGGGGGACGTATTTTCAGAGTGGGTGGCCTGGTGGAAAGAACAAAATTTATCTTTTCATATTTCCTCCACGTTGAGAATAGTGTTTCGGTTAGATGGAGGTCGGCTGGTGGTGGGGTTATTCTTTCTAAAAAAGGGCTTTTGCATCTTAGTTCCAATAGTGGATTCTATGCCCTTTCTCTTTAGGTCAGAGACTTCATTGGTCAATAGCTTAAGGGTCTTCGCTATACTCTCAAAGTCAAAATTATCCTTGTGCTTATCCGCGGTCTTGGGTGTGGAGGACTGATTCTTCTTCGAGGTGGGCTTGTGGTCGTCTCTCCCTTCATGATCGATGACCCCTATAGAAATCATGTCCTTTTCTACGACAAGGGCGGCTGCGTAATTTTCCGCAAGGGTAGCCCTAGCTTCACGTTTTACGAAGATAGAAATATCCCTGGGGAGAGCCTTTGTATAGTAGTCTATGGTAATGGAGTCATCCAACGCCAAGTTGGGGGGGAAATTTTGCAATATGGTAGCAAAGCGTTGATTAAAGTCCCTGAAATTCTCTTTCTTTTGGCATTTAATGGTACTTAACTCCTTGAGGAGCATGAAAGGGTTTTTGTCCTCCGAAAACTTTTGTAATAAAATGTGACAGAATTGGTCCCATGACATTATGGAGGCACTTGGGAGAGAGCAGTACCGGGTGGCTGCTTTTTTCTCAAGAGTGTGTGGAAAAAGGTGACAAACAACGTCATCTATTTAAACTCTCATAATTTTCAGTGAAATATAGAAGTTTCTTATGTGATCCTCAGCCAACGTGCCTTTATCAGGGTCAAACTTGGGGAGAAGCTTTTCAGGGTGCCTAGGCATGTCATGGAGGGGGTCCAAAAGATCTAACGGGGACTGGGCCATCCAAGAAAGTGGTTGCACCCTCCTGGCATGCTCGTGGTGCCTGATCTTAGATTCAGATTCACTCCCCGTGCGTGATGCAGATGCTTCTCCTTCATGGTGAGAGTGGTAATCTTGATGTCCCTTGCAGTTGGCCATATTTCTGAGATATCCCCAATTGTAGATAGGGGGCCTATTTTGGTTTTGACGGCGGTGGGCGGCATGGTGTCCTTGGCCACGGCCTATATCTACCCTACCTCTATTCCCTTGACCTCTATTTCCCTCGCCTCCATTTCCTCGGCCTCTATTTCCCTCACCTCCTCCTGGTGGGCGGTGGACTTGATTGTTGTTGTGTTGGGTTTGGTTAGGTGTAATGTTCCCAATTTTAGCCTCAAGCTAAAATGGAACATTATAGTGGCATATTTTTATTTTTTCTTAATAAAATGGATAAGGAGACCCCTTAACCCCTTTTGATAGAAAATAACACTCCTTGTGTGAAAGGAGAAATAATAAAGCAGTTGAGATAAACACCCCATGGTGTGAACATGATGTGGATCACCTTGAGTTGGCCATATTTGACCAAGTCAACAACGGTGCCTTAGAGGGTTAGCTTGCTTGAGAAGATAACGCAGCTTTTGGAGGGAAAACATTCAAAGGTGAATGGAAACCCTAATTGTGGGGCCCATGGTGAAAGAGAGTTCATTTTATTTATAAGAATGAAGGAGCAGCTCATTTGGATTATTCTTTGATTCAGACATTTTGTGGTGAGGCCAAGGACTTGCATATCCGGGCTGTTTAGCAGGATTGCAGTGATCTTGAGCACTGGGGGTGTTCTCGGTGGGAATCCCCCACCTCTTCCTCATGGGAGGAGAGGATTTGAGCTGCATTTCCTCATTCCAAATTTTGGCCAATATTACTCCTTCAGTTGCAGTGTTTTCCTGTAGCAAGTTGATGTGTAGCTGGGGTAGTAGCAAAGGAACTCATTGAGTTCTTCCCTACTTGCATTTTTCAGAGGAGGATGGATTTATTCTTTGGAGGAGCTGTAGAGAGAGCTCTTGGAGCATATTTCAGATCTGTGGCATCAGGTCACTCATTCACCAACTCCCACTGTGGAGTCACTTGGAGAATCTGTGTTATTCTATGAGGGCAGTGTTGTGAGGGGTTTTTCTACTCATAAGGAGTAGTGCTTTTGAGATTAAGGGGATCAGGCCCTTTTTCCTTGAGGGCACTATCAGAGGAGGGCATTAGCATTTTAGATCAGACACAGCCTCATATTCATTTGGTTTCAGTTGCAGTGACAACTAGTTTGTCACTTTTGTATTCTATCCGGCATTTATATTAATCTCCCCGAGATTGGCTAGATCTAAACCAATGAGAAGCATGGTGTGAAAAATCTACAAACACTTTGCATGCATGGAGGGGAACCATGAAACAATGATCATTCCATCTTTCTAGAGGGGGAGTACATTAGGAGAATGGCTTGCTAGAGGAAAGACCCCTGTTATATAAAGGGCACTCTTCCATTTTTTAGGGTGTGGAGACATTTCTTTCAAGGGAAGGCCAAGGCTCAAGACCTCTCATTCAGGAGGAACACACACACATGTTGGCAGGGAGGAGGTGCAGTGGTGCACCATTGGGAGGAGAAGGAATCAGGAGGATCAACATAAAGGGATGATGGGAGTTCACCCTTATCTACTTCAGATATTTTCTTCACATGGGAGAAGGACTACACTACACAGTAGAGAGAAAGGAACTCTCATTCCTCTCATGTATACAGTCCACTTCCTACCTTGATGTCTCACTTTTGGAGGCTTTCCACTTGGAAGCCACATGATCTAGAAATGATGAGATGCATCATATCACTTGGTTCACCACTCATTGGATTTCGAAGGGGTGGATACATTGGAGGATTCCATTACAGCGTAGAGAGTTTGGGGACAAGCTCATGGAGGAGGGTTACACACTCTCATTTTCAGTACCACCCATTCTCATCAGTTTCATTGTGCAAATAGAGTTGCTGTATGGATGGAGGATAACATCTTCATGATGTCTAATGACTGCTCCATGGATTTGGTGAGAGAGAGGCAACTTCCTTTGGGAAGAACTCTTTCATGCTTTGGAGTAGAATAAGGCCACTCATGCTTATATTGCCCAGGATCGGGAGAATATTTGGAGATGATAGTCTCTCATGGGAGGCTTATTTTCAGAGATCATCATTTCCTTGAGCATGAGCAACTGCATGATGGGCATGGAAGAAACTTGTAGGATGACTTTGGCATGAATAGATGTCAAGGTAGCAGGCAGTAGCGTGATGGGAGCACTTTATTGCAAATTACCAGTGCTGTCTATGTGGAGGATTGATCCATGTTGGAGGACTCAGCTTTTGGTTGAGAGGTTCCAGGATCTTGGTGCATGCATTATTCTTGATGAACAGGAGGATGATGATAGATACATGGTTGATGATATGGTCATCTATTGTTATGGAAGAATCTTCTTGGCTAGATTTTCTAGTCTCAAGGAGAAACTTTTGCATGCAGCACATACGGAATTCCTAGCTATGCACTTGGACGCATACTTTGCCTTGCTAGAGGAGTTCACTTGGAGGGCATTCAGCATGATCTACATCAACATATGGATAAATTTAGAGGCTATTTGTTTTTGGTGAGGTTGGCACAACCATTCCCTTACTCATTGGAGGAAAGGGAGAGCATTCATGTTGAGCCATTTCAGCTCAGGAGCTCTAGTGCATGATGGAGGAGGTATAATTTCATATTTTGTATTGTACTTCTTTTCATTGATTGAGGAGCATGATGTATCAAGGAGGCTTGTTACTTATTGTATTTTTCATAAGGATGTACTTGCAGCTACTTGTAGCCTTGATTTTGGCTAATTATGTGATGGTTGTGGGGGAAGGCACATGTTTCGCGGTGTGCACCATTGGCACCAATTTGTATTCTAATGTTTTCATCTTATGAGGAGATGTGTGGAAGCAAAAAAGTGGCTAGTACAGCAATTTTTCATTTTGATTTTGAGGCCGGCCAAGGAGGCACTGCGCAATTCCATGAGTGGAACTTGAGACCACTCTCGGGTTGTCATTTGGCAACTTGTTTTTATTGCATATTGCTGCTTGTATATTTATGATGTGTATTTTTTGAGGGGAATTATTTGGAGAGCATTATATGTAAATCCCATTGGGAGCATGATTCTCCCTATTATACATGCTTCATTTTGCAGGATATACCATGGGCAAACCATGATTGCCATATTACTACTTGTCTCTTCTTGTGGGAGGAACCAGTTGGAGGATTTGAGGAGGCAACTCATGGCTGATTTTATTCATGGGGTAGCTTGGGCCATTCAGGAAGGCCATAATTTTCCAACCCAAAGACAAAGGCAGCCACATATGAGTAGCATATGGAGAGAGGGCCATCATGAGAACGCAAGCACACTCTCCATTCAGCCCCAACTCATTGAAGAAATCAGGGGTGAGATTTTCATTTGGATGATTGCATGGATGAGAGGATCATCATTGCGAGTAGAATTTTATCATGCATATCATCACTCCTACCTTAAGGAGGCCTTAACACAGCAGGAAGGATTCCACTACACCTTCTATCTTCCCATGAGGAGAATTGTTGAAAGCTTGCATACTTGGGAGAGAGCATTGGAGGACAGATTCATTGCAACATATTTGAGCAGTGGTGGGACCATTGATGAGGAGACCACAAGAGAATAAGGGGGAGAAAATTTTGTTCTCTCTATGTAGTTGCTTGAGGACAAGAAACATGTTGGAGGGGAGGACTGTAATGTTCCCAATTTTAGCCTCAAGCTAAAATGGAACATTATAGTGGCATATTTTTATTTTTTCTTAATAAAATGGGTAAGGAGACCCATTAACCCCTTTTGATGGAAAATAACACTCCTTGTGTGAAAGGAGAAATAATAAAGCAACTGAGATAAACACCCCATGGTGTGAACATGATGTGGAACACCTTGAGTTGGCCATATTTGACCAAGTCAACAGCGCTGCCTTAGAGGGGCAGCTTGCTTGAGAAGATAACGCAGATTTTGGAGGGAAAACATTCAAAGGTGAATGGAAACCCTAATTGTGGGGCCTATGGTGAAAGAGAGTTCATTTGCTTTATAAGAATGAAGGAGAAGCTCATTTGGATTATTCTTTGATTTAGACATTTGGTGGTGAGGCCAAGGACTTGCATATCCGGGTTGTTTAGCAGGATTGCAGTCCTCTTGAGCACTGGGGTGCTCCCGGTGGGGATTCCCAACATCTTCCTCATGGGAGGAGAGGATTTGAGCTGCATTTACTCATTCCCATATTTGGCCAAGCTTACTCCTTCAGTTGCAGCATTTTCCTATAACATGTTGATGTGTAGCTAGGGTAGCAGTAGAGGAACTCATTAAGTTCTTCCCTACTTGCATTTTTCAGAGGAGGATGGATTTCTTCTTTGGAGGAGTTGTATAGAGAGCTCTTGGAGCATATTTTAGATCTGTGGCATCAAGCCACTCATTCACCAACTCCCACTGCGCAGTCACTTGAAGAATCTGTGTTATTCCATGAGGGCAGTGTTGTGAGGGGTTCTTGTACTCATCAGGAGGAGTGCTTTTGAGATTAAGCGGATCAACCCATTTTTCCTTGAGGGAATTATTAGAGGAGGGCATCAGAATTTAAGATCAGTCACATCCTCATATTCATTTGTTTTCAGTTGCAGTGACAACTAGTTTGTCACTTTTGTATTCTATCCGGCATTTCTAGCAATCTCCCCGAGATTGGCTAGAAATCCTATATTCAGTCCATTTTCTCATGTTTGGGAATTTATTTGTATTCCTTTAGCTCTATAATCATTTGTATATATTCAGCAGTTGCATCTCTCATAGAGACTACACAGTTATGGTTTTCCAGCATTTCTGTGTAGTTGCGGCTACTCCGACATTTCATTGTCTATTCATTGGAGATTGGTTCTGATGCTTGAGGGTTTTGTTCCTCATTATATTTATATATTATATTTCTGATATAATAATAATATTATGGCTGTCATATTTAACCTCTTATGGTACATTCAGATTTACAGAGTTCCAGACTTATGTTTTGCATATTGCTGTAAGCTTTTTCCTTGAGCATTGTATTAGAGACCTAGATTGGGGAGATCTGTATAACCCAACTATAATCATTTCTTTAAGCTCATATTCTACAGGGGAGTTATATTAGGAGTTTTCTATGGCATCCCAACGTTGGATAGCCTTATTTAGGTAGTATCTTCCTTATACAACATCCTCATGGGCAGTTGTAGAAAATTTCCCAAGGTGGAATGTTGCATATCCATAGGCAGAGTCTCAGAAGGGCTAGCTAGCCTCAGGATTTCTCCCTTCTTTGGAAGGAGTCATATCCTGTAAATGCCCCATCATTCAATCTCTAAAATGGACTTGCAGTAGCTCACTGAAGAAGGAAAATGGAATATCCTAAGATATTCCCAATGGAGCAGAAAATCCCTCATTTGGGATATTACATTAGGCTAAGGGTTAGGAATGGGTTCATTCACGTCGGGTTCCTCCTCTTCAGCCCCTTGGAGCTCCGAAATCAGTTCATTATTCTAAACAGTGATGGAAAGGTCTTCAACCATAAAATTTATCAACTAAGGTAGGGAATTTACAAGGGCACTGTTGCGAGTGATGTTAGCAGCAGGGGTCCTAGTATGGGTCAAGAAACTCATGATTGGAGTGAATTGGAAATCCCTAATGAGATTGCAAGAAATCGGGCACAAGGTTCTCAACTGCTCCCTGGTGACCTCGTAATAAGGAGCTTCCTCCCTTTGAATATCTTCCAAAGGGGGAGAAACAGTTTCATCGTTTATGACCTCCCCTTGGGGAGTTTGTGACGGAATATTGCTTGTGTGCTGGGAGGCTTCCATCGGCCCTCCTTCTAGTGCCAATTCTATTGACGGGAAAATATATCCAGCCAACAAAAAGGGATCTCCTCGGTAAAAAGTCCCAATTAGACTCGAAACCATTTGGAGTAGGGATCCCATCCGGGGTGTGGGTCCAGCTATCGCTTAAGTCTCATTTCCTTGGGTCTCAATGGAACTCAATGAACCTGCGGACACATGCTTATTCGGACGATACAAGATACATTATTGATGAGTTAAACGAGTATATAACACTATGCATAGAAAGATGAATAATAAAACATGAAGCCAAAAGAAATACTGTCAACAACATATCATTAGGGTCATTTTTGCACGTTGTTCTAACCACAGAAGAAACAATTCTTTATGGCAGAAACAACCTCACTTCCTTAAATGTTTATGATGAAAATATAAATGTCAGTAAAAAAAGTTATTAAAATTCATTGAGGAAGCATAAATAAACTTAACATCATTAACACGAGTACAAAGAACTATAATGCATAAATTATGACATCAAGAACTCAGCTTCATTAATCAAAAGATGTTGGAAACTGAAAAAGAAATACTCATAGTGTTCGCACAACAAAACATATCAGATCCAAAAGGAGTTTAACAAGTATCTGTATTCATATTCAAAAGAGTGTAGTCCTTCTATACAATTCTCTCTCACTCTTTGAGTCCCAAAAAAAAGATCCTTTACAATCTTCCCGAAGGAAGTTTTATAGACCAAAAGTTTCCCTTTGGGCTTCCTGACATTTCACCTCCCCAACTGTTGAGCTGCCCTGCGACCTGAACGAAGGCTGTGACCTACGACCCAATTACAAAGTGTGACCTGCGACCTATTTCCAAGTGTGACCTATGACCTACTGCCATCTGATCATGAGAATGTGCATGCGATTGTGAGGTTAGGGGCATCAACTTGTTGCTCTTTGAGAAATTTCTACCACACACGATAATCTGCCGCTATTGGCGAAATCAAGGGAAATTCTTCCCTTAGCCGATGCAGACACTCCAAGGCATTTGGATTTAAAGTCTCTATTTTCTGCATGACTTGGTTGGCAAAAGAGGCCAGTTTGGTGTAGACCCAGACTGGTGTGTCAATGAATTTACCCAAGTTCTCCTGCGATGCTGCAACATCAGAAATGGCAGCAGCTTGTCTAATAGGTTGCAAAAATGTTTGGATCTCCTGGTCCACCTGTCCCCATGTCTTTTCCTCTTTCAATGCACCCAACGATGGAGTATGGTGTAGGGCATGCATTGAGTCGACGTCGCTGATCAAATGCTCGTATGCGGCCATTACCTTATCTAGGTCCTTGGATAGCTTATCTTTAGACTGCATTTTAATCCGGATCTGGAGCTTGGCATCTTGGGTGTGGATCCAGTATTTCTTAGGAAAGTTTTCCAAAGCCTGGGGGTACCGACCTATCCATTCTATCATTCTATCTAAAGCGGTTGATGCCTCCTTCAGTTGCTTTCTCCTCTACTTAGTCTCTGCTTGGGCTCTTAGCAAGGGGGCAACTATTTGTTTTATAGTGAACATTTCCCCATAGACCTGCCTCATGGTAACCTCCAATACATCTATCTCTCTTCGGATGGTGAGCGGTACTTCATTAAGCAGTTTTGTCTTCGAGCTTTTGAATCTCCTCCTTTAACGCTGCCTTTTCCTACTTTTCCCCTGCCTCCCTCTGCTCTGCTTCTTATAGCTTATTTTGTAGAGAGAGGATCTCTCTACTCATTCGGTTTACATTTTCCTCTGTGGCCGCAGCGAAATCCGTGTCTGCCGATGCTATCATTACTGGGTTTTTCCTAGTGTCTAGGACTATATCTTTCTCCGTCGCGGTCGTGGATGGGGCGAAAGGGTTTCGTGCCAGGCATCTCCTTTTCTCCTGTCAGATCTTGAAGGAGAACTGATCATATGTGAGCCTAGTAAGGTTAAATACTTCTTCTTCTTTCCCTTCGTAAGAGCTCGCATCGGAGAGTGTAGAACATGTATTGACTATAGGCACTTCGATGGGCTGTAGCTCAGTTTGTGATTCTGTGACTTGGGGAGATGTCTCGATGTTATTTAATATTCTATCCTCCTCCTCTTTTCTTTTCTTTTCTTCCTCTTTCTGCAGCGGCTCTGCTTCTGCCTTTTCCTATTCTGCTTTCCGCCTGTGTTCTGCTTCTTCCGCTACTTCTTGTTTGGCTTTCCTCTTGTGTTTGACTCCTGCCACTGCTTCATGTTCTTCTTTCCTCTTGCATTTGGCTTTCACCACTGCTTCCTGTTATGCTTTCCTCTTGCGTTCGACCTCCACTTGATATAATTCTCTTTTGAGCTGTCATTCCGCCTCAGCCTCTACCTCATGCTCCTCCTTTCTTCTCCTGGCCTCTTCTGCCTGGTTCTTCTTTTGCTCTGACCTCACGCTCTTTTTATGCTTTTATTCATCCTCTTTTGTCTTCTTTTCAGTTTTATGCTAAGCTTTGGCCTCCTGTTCTTTCTGTTGGGTAGCGGTGTTGTGCCCTGTACTGGTTCGAGGCTTCTTAGCCTGAGAAGAATAAGCGCCTCCTAATTCATGGATTCTTTCCTCTAATGTATGATCATCTGGATCTTCTTGATCGGACCACGCCCCTAGGGCGAGTTGCCTATCCGTGTTATACCAGTTTCTTTTTTCATCCTTGCCTGGGCACTCGCTGTGCTAGTTGTTCCATTTGAACTTAGCCCGCTTACAGTGATCAGGGACTATCCTCTCTGGGTCATATGTCCGGTGGTCCAACGGCCCTAGGCGATAACCTCTCATTTCTTCTACTTCTACCTCTACCTCCCTGAAATATTTGACCATGTAGGTACTGATAGTGAGAGGTAGTGTAGGCCACGACTTCTTCTTGCCTTTATTTAGGACCTTAGAAAAACTGGAAGTCATCTGGAAACAGACCTGTTGAATGAGAATTTTATCTGTAACATATTGGGGCATAGCATAGGGAGCCTTGTATGAACCAAAGACTCTAATGAATGTGTATTCGGAAAGTGGGAACCAATGCGCCACCTTGCCTAACGTCTCCATGGCTCGCCAAGACATGCAAGGAGTGTCTTGGCCGAACAATTTTCTATAGAGGGCTAGGATGAAGACTTGAGAGATCGGCTCTATGTCCTACTTATACCTGGAATCCAAAAATACCTTCATCTCTAAGTGGACTGGGCGTGCCTGCTTTGGATCCTAGTTGTGAGCCCATCCCTCAAAGTGGCACCTCAAACAAACAACATCCAACAAGTAGGAAGCCAAGTAGAATTCAGAGGGATATCCATCATCTGGTTGCAGTGCCGAGGATATGTTTGTCTGAAGAGAGGCCATCAACATGCTGGCCTAGTTGAACCAGGTGCCATGCACAATGACATACTCCATCAGGGATACCGACATACTGCTGAAAGTGGTGGCATCGGGACGACCGTATATCCTGCAAAGCATAGCGGCCACCAGTTTATACACCTTCCTAAGACTTGCCACTGGATATTCTTGATCTTTCTTGGCTTTGAATTTTTCGGGCTCCTCCCACCACCCTTTCAGAGTATCTGTTATGGCGACTACGTGGGTGGTGGCCCATTATTCTGTAAATACATCCTCTTGTTCAGGCAATGTGTAGTAAACTTGAGCATCTGAGCCCTTGAGAGTCACAAATGCTTTGCCTTCATAGTCCCTGATTACCCACTTTTTGGGGTTGGTGTTTTGTATAATCCATTCAATGGCCTCCACGCATGGGAATATAGCAGGGTGGGCACCTGCATGGTGGATCCTTGACCTTTTAACTCGTATGTATGCTTTTAGATCAGGGAGGTCCTCTGGGAATTCCGGCCGAGCAAATTATTGCTACACTTGATACCAACGCTTGCTGTCCCCTTTGGAAAATGTACACAAGGTGTCCCTATAGATCGGGGGCGGGGACATCAGTATATCCATCTCTATGTCTTCTGCTTTTGGGCTCTTGTTCTTTTTGTGGGCCACTGGAGGTCCCATGTCACTTGAATCTGAAGAGACGGGGACACACTCTAAGTCCACTTCGAACTCACCTTTCATGTTCATGAAAGAGTCCCAGGATAAGAAAGATGCCATAATAATAAAATCCTAGGCATAATTATTAGTTTTTTCCAACTGAAGACACATGAAGGGCTGAGTTAGCGACCTGCGACTAGGTTGCAGGGTCGCAAAGGTCGTGATGTTAAAAATCTCAGGGAGAAGCGACTTTGTGACCTTGTGACCAGGTCGCAAGGTCGTTGGGTCACAAATTCTTGGAAGACCAAAGGATGTGCGACTTTGCGACCTGCGACTGGGTCGCAGGGTCACTAGGTCGCTAGGTCACAAGTCGCGCTAGGGCTAGCTAGGGGTTTTAGCGCGCTGTGTTAAATATATTTCCCTCTAACTTCAAAAATGCAAGGCTAAGTGGGCCAAAACATAAGAAGGGGACAGTTTCAAGGGAATAATACACATCATAGGAGGCTGGATGGGAAGTAGTGGCAAGATTATGCAAGGAGGGGAAGTGTTAAGGAAAATGGGGCACCTCAAGTCTTAAATGATCAATAGGAGAAAAGAAGATGGATAATTTAAAGGATAAGATGGGTGTACAGGGAAAGAAAGCAAAGAAAAAGGAAAAAAAAGAGGAAACGACAACTTTCCCGGGAAAAACGCACTCTAGTCGGCCTGTTAGAGGTGTTTTTTTTCTCTCTGTCGCATGAACAGAATGCGACCTAGAGACCCTTATATTTATAAAATGGTTGCATGTGTGAGTCATTAATGAGGTCGCTGGGTCACACTATTCGGTGGTTTGAGAGAGGTGGAACCTCGCGACCTTGCGACCTCACAACCTCGGGGGTCGCAGGGTCGCAAGGTCACGGGGTCGCGCTTTTTTGAAATCTAAGAAATTTACGACTTAGTGACTTAGTGACTCGCGGGGTCATGGGGTCGCTAGGTCATAAATCTGGGCAAAATAATCATTTTTCAACTCAGCAACTCTTAACCTTTCCAGATTTTAACTTAGCTTTTCTATGCTCAAGGGGCTCCAAAAATTTTAAAGGGTGGATGTTTTGGAGGGTGTTGTAGAGGCTACAACACAACCATAACCAAAAGAAACATCGTTAGACTTCTTGGTTTTTCCATCACCACCATGCCCTCTAAGTATCTTGGTGCTCCTCTCATTGAAGTTGCAACCAAGCACTCCTCTTAGAAAGAGTTTCTTGATAAACGTGGGGCACACATCTCTTCATGGACTTATAGATTGCTAAACTTAGCTAGAAGACTTGTATTAATCAAATTTTTCCTCCAATCCATGCCTCTGTGCCTTTTTTCAGTGTTGGCAGCACCAAAATGGGTTTTAACATAGATCATAAACCTTCAATGCAATTCCCTATGGGGATCTTCTAGGCTGAATAGAAAATGGGCTCTCGTGAAATGGAAAGATGTTTGCACCTATAAGTCCGATGGAGGACTAGGATTAAGGGATCCTTAGCACAGGAATGTAACTATGGGTGTGTGTATCTGGTGGAAGTGGCTCTCTAAGTCCCACACCGCATGGGTTCACCTATGGATCACCAAGTATGATAATAATAGACCGCCGACAGATCTCATGAGACTCACCTCAGAGGACTCGTGATCTCTCATATGGAACTCCACCAAACAACACAGAGCCTTCATCCAAGCACACATCTTCTAGGAGATTAGATCTAGAAACTCAACTCGCTTTTGGGATGATTCATGTCATCAATTTCCCAAACTGGCATATCTCTTCAAAAAACTCAGGTAGCAAGCCGCCCTTCAAGCCCTCAAGAATAATTAAGTCAATCTCTTCTGGAAACCTCAACCCATTCTGAGCTATCATAATTGGATCTTAGCCACTCAATGGGAAGAAAACTGGTAAGAAGAATCATTCGATGAGATTGACAAAGAGCTGAGCCACAGGAAAATTTGGTATGCAGCTCAGGATGACATAATTCAATGGGGATACACTCCCCGTGGAAACTTATCCACCAAAGAAGCATATCATCTGCTCTTCCCATCATCACAGCCTCCCAAGTACAAGATCTAGATTCAAATTTGGAGACCGAGCATCTGGCCCAAAATATCAACCTTCCTCTGGCTCCTTAGCAAGAAAAGGATTCTAACTTGGGAAAATATCCTCAAAAGGGGATTCATTGGCCCTTGAATGTGTCCCAATTGCTCTGAGCATGCTGAAACCACCTCTCATCTATTGGACACCTACAGTATCATCAATTACATATGGGAGAAAATAGACATCTGCTGCAGAAGATCCGGCAGAATTAAAGGAAATATAGTAAGCACTATCAGAAAATGGCCCACTGAGCCTTTCAAAAGCAAGTTGCTCAACACGCTCTGGTTCCTTATTCTCGACTTCCTTATCTAGATAGTTTGGAAAGAAAGAAACCGAAGAATCTTCAAATATTAAAGCACTCCTATGGACATAATTTGGACCAACTTGTGCATCAAATTTCAAGAAACTCTTACTCTTCATCATTGGCAGGACTTCGACATCCCAACTCAACCTCCTGAAAGTATCATCTGATCGAATTGGCACCTCTCCATTCCCAATCTCCCTCATCTCTCTTGCACCCCATCCAATCACCCATATTCTCCTATCAAATGGATCCCTCCCAACGGTGGAATGATCAAGATGAACTTGGATGGAGTCTCCAAAGGGAATCGAGGCACAGCTAGTTTTGGAGGCATATTCAGAGATTCAGCAAGACACCCCCTCTGTATTTTCTTCAGCTCAATTGGTTGGGACTGAAACAATTCAGCTGAATTAGAAGGTTTATGGTGGGGAATATTACTGCCTCAGCAAAAAAATCTCTTCCCCTTAGAAGTGGAAAGATTCTCCCAAATTCTCATCAGTACAACAACGCACCTCCTCATGGGCGCCTCTCCCTCCAAAGTCTCCACAAGCTAGCATCATTTGATAAGGTTGGAACACATTGAGCACTGGCTCAAGTCACATAGAGCCATATCCTTCAAGCACATTTTCCACTCTACAAATTAGGTAGCGGACCTTCTTTCCAACAAAGGAGTTGAGCATAATCTCATCCTCTTCTCAGGCCCTCAATTCAGTACCAATGATGCAGCTCTCAACCATGAATGGACTCAACTAGTACAAAATGAAGCTCCGTTCTTGGATGCGGGTGATTAATGGGATCAGGAAGGAGGAAAGCCCAATGCTCACCACTTGGCCAGGCCACATGGCCATGCAGAGGGCCTATCCTGTGGAATTTAACATCCACAGCTGTGAGCATTAGTCATTATGTTCTCCAACACTTGGCCTTAACTCTCACTCTGATAACCGTCCTACAACTCCTTTAATGGCACCGTGTCCATCATATCTGTCATTTTATGTCCACATACATTCTCTTTCATTCACTCTCAACTCTATTCAACCTCCCAGCTCCTCAGAGTCGTTTTTCAATGCCCACAGGTGTCAAAAGATATTTGCCCTACAACAATGCTCATTTTCTCCCCTTGCCTCGCTTGCCCTCCAATCTCCCTCGCTCGCCCACCAGCTCGCCCTCCAGCTCCATCATGTCGAGAAGGCATCGCATGAGATGCAGGCATAGGAGAGGAAGAGGTGCAGGTTCTCTCCCACCTCTCTCCATTCATGATGAGCATATCCCCCCGCCTTTGGCAAAAAATGAAACTATTTTTCACTTTGACAGACTCCTAGACAGATCAAGGGTCACCGCCACAATTTCGGTCACGTTTCAGAAGGCGCAACCTAGCTCCATGGGTTCAGGCTCCAGAAAACACATGTTGAAATCAAAAATCTCCTTGGCACCACCACAAGACTCTCGGAAGTCCGCCGCACTAATTTTCAAGTCTGGTTCGCCATCCTCAAGAAGTGCTAGTTGCGGTAGCGAGAGCCCTAAGCACACGGTGGTGGAGCTGAGAAAAGGTAGTAGTCAAGCACGCACAACATCCATGTCTGAGCTTACAGCACAATAGTCCAAGAAATAATATGACTCGTTCGAGGATTACAGATGTCTTATTGTGGAGGAGCCTCCTCTAACGCATAAAGGCACCTAGCATGATGCACAACCGCCGCAAGGACAGGTTTCCTCATCTAGTTTTGGTCAATTTTCTTTCTTTGTTGCATTTTTTAGGTAGATTTTCCGTTATTTTCTTTTTTTCAAACTCTGGGAAGTCATTGAACAAAGCTGGTTTCCCCACAGTGGGCAGCATATCTCGGACCAGTTTCCTCAACAGGGGTGGTTAGTTTTTTGGTTTTTTTATTAGGAATCCCTCCAGAATTGGCCAATACAGCAATTTCGGAGGTCTGTCCCGACATGTACAATATTTTTATATTAACAGACTAGTTCAACTTAGAAAAAAAAATATTGATGTATAATTAAAAATATATTAATAACAAAAAAAATACTCAGGACACATGTTTTGTAATTTTTATAGAATTCAAAATACAATTTAAACAGTAAAAAATTACACATTGTTTTTTCACTCTAAAATAAGTTAGCACCTTAAGAAATTTGATCCTTCTCTGCTCATGGCTCACACTAGATGGGTGGTAAGATGCATCTATGTTATTTTTTTATAAAAGGTCTTTAGGATTATCACATCATAAAATTCCATGTAATGTGGTTCATAGTGAGGACAAAGGTGAAAAAATAAATCTACCCTTTAGGAAATAGTCTTTTCCTAACCATTTCCTACTGTAAGAGATGCATCTTTACTGTTTAAGCTGCTAGGTAGATTTATTTTTTCGCCTTTGTCTTGATGAAAAACAACATTATATGGTTCTAAACTTCTACCATAACTTTATGATGTCATTAATTCGAAAGATATTTCATAATAAATATGGCTAAAAAAATACTAACATCAAAATCATTTTATTTTTTCATTTTTTGGGGTCTCTTTTTGATTAACTTATTTTTAAAATACTGTAGATGATTTACATTTTTTTCAATGGTGTAAAATTATTAAAGGGAAATTTTTCAGGGTGAAAATTGATATGGATAAAGCGGAAATATAACTTATTATAAAGTTATTATAAGAAATGATTAAGTTTTTCTATTTTCTTCATATAAAATGCTACATATACTTTATTCATACAAAGAAGCATGAAGCTCAAATAAATTCCCTTGTAGTCACTTCTCGAAAATAGGCTACCACACCATAGCCACCACTGCCAAGCATATTGTAGGTTTTAAGCGTGTACAACTAATTGTTGCAAATAAATTCTTAATAATATGAAAAACATGTAGTTTCACACATGCACATTAACATAAATATTTTACCCTAGAAACAAAAACATAGACATAAAGAAATAATTTTATGGAAATTTATGATAAAGTGGAGAAACACTCACAAATCATAGTGGTATTTGCAAATTGTATAATATTTGGTGTTTCTTTGTAAAACTATTCTAATTCCTAATGATTTATGATAGTCTATATAATATTTTGAAAATTTTTAAGGTAATAAAACTTATGCTATAAAATTTGAGGGATAATTTTTAGCAAAAAAAATGGAAATTAGCAAATCCTATTTTGGAAAAGCATGGAAAGTACTCCATCTATTAAATTTATCCCTAGATATTTTCCATAGTATTAATCTCTCTCTCTCTCTCTCTCTCTCTGTATACATACATATATATATATATATATACATACATATCTATATATATATATATATATATATATATATATATATATATATATATATATATATATATATATATATATATACGTACATATATGAAACCATAAACCGCTAATCCATTTACCCTACATTAGAATGCAATTATAGCTCCAGAACCAAAACTACAAAAACATAGGCTAAAACACCATTTTATATAAAACCATTAAAGTGATAATTGTATGCCAAACGCTCCAAAAAACAAATGCAAAAAACCACCCATTTTTATTTTCATGGTGCTACCTCTAAATCCCTATCCAAAGGGATTCCCCCCACCCAGCTTACAAATATAATGAGCAAGGTTTCGTTTGACACACTTTCAACCCTCCCAATAAGAGGCACTTCTACCCTCCTTTTAACTTCCCCCACCAACCCACAAAAATTAATGCAATGTAGAACATCTTGGTGTAATAATGCAAAGAATATAGAACATACATATAAAACAACATAAATTCTCATTGTTCACATATTTTCTTTAAAAATCTACAAAATTATTCAAAGTGTCTACCTTCACTAGTATCACCTTTTGTCTTCAATCACATCTCTCACAAAGTGATACTAAAAATAACATGATTTGACTTAGAATTAAACATTGGGTACTTTTCCAAGAATGTTACACTCTTAATATCACAAAATATCCTCATACCTCACAATATCAACCTAATACACAATCACATTCTCTATAAGAATATAGCTTCCTTTCCAACATGATTCATTTCGATGTATTCAAATTTTTTAGTTGAGAGTTCCACATCCAATTGATTTTTCCTGCAAATAGGTTAAACACACATACACTTGTAGATATACTGAAATACATATCTCCAAAAATATATGCACAAATAAGTTCATGTATGTCCAAAAATTTGTTTGATCTTATTCTTCCTTTGTATCGTAATCCATAATTTATAGCGTCACACAAATACCTAAAAACCTTTTTTACTTTTTTCCAATGCTCTTTCCTTAGTTTTGAAACATGCCTGCTTAATACTCGCACCACATGTGCAATATCTAGTATAGTATAGACAACTTCATTTACCAAAAAAAAACCCACACTAGCTTATGAAACATGGGACATGTCTTCTTCATCTTTATGTGTATTGGGACACTAATCTACATATAAATTTACACCTACAGTAATATATACCTTTAACAATTTAAATTCCCAAATATTAAACATATGCATTATTTTCTCAAAATAATTCCTCTATTTAACCAAAGTCTCCACTTTTCTTGATCATGTTTAATATCAATGCCAAAAATAAAATTTGTAGCACCAAGATCCTTAATGTAAAATTGAGAGGAACCTAAATTTTTCACTTCCTAAACAATTTCCTTGTCATTTCCAATTCAACATATCATACCCATATGAGACAAGGAAAAATAAAACTCTCATCAACTAATTTGGAATACAAAAAATGATATAATTTTCTTGACTTTTCTCCTTGTGAGGCTAAGACACAATATATGACACTCAAATTTTTAAAAGCACATCCTTAGTGATTTCTTAACCCACATAGGGACTTTTTTAACTTGCATACTACCTCTTTCTTTCCCTGAATTGAAAATCCTTCTGGTTGCTTCATGTATATTTCTTCCTCTACATCCCCATATCGAAATGATATCTTCATATCCATCTATTCTACTCCAAAATCAAAAGCGGAAAGAAAAAATTAATAAAATATAATGGAAGTTAACTTCACAATAGGAAAAAATATCTCACCAAAGTCAATTTTCCTCTACCTAAGATTGACATTTTACTAATAATTGATCATTGTATTTATCCACTCTACATTCAAATTCAAATTCTTCTTAAAAAATCATTTGTTGCTAATGGGATTTCTTCTGGCCAACAACTCCACTAGATCTCAAGCCTCATCTTTTCCACAATTTTCATTTAATCCACAATGGATTTTTCTATAAGTTTTTCCATCCGATAAATATACTACCTCCCATTTTCATTCCATTTTTCATCAACAACTTTGTCATATTCTTCATATTTCACGTAATTTATTCCCGATGGATAAATGTAATAAGGCTTCATGCATGGATCCTTTTTAATGAGAGTATAACGTCCATAATCATGGGCATGACCTATGTAGTAAAAGCCTTATTTTCCGTTGTGCAGATCTTCAGTAATTCTCTTTGATGAGCCTCAATATTCAACAAGAGTCTTGAAACTCCCAAGGCTACTGATCTAGGTAGATATTTGTGGCCACCTACCTATTCCTCCTAGTCCTCTAGTCGGTTTCATCAATTTCCTTGTTTATAGTAGCATTTACTATTTTTAGCCATTTTTTGGGTCCAGAACTTTTGGAGCAGTTTCGACACCCTAAATGACAATGTATTGAGGTGAGAAACACACTCGTCCATAGCCATAGGTAGGTACTTATGGGAAATATTATAGTGCTCAAAGAGATCTTTCCAAATAGGTATCATACATTCAAAACATAGATAATATGACCAAGTTACGAGTCCAAGAAGTTGGCTCCCCAACTAACCCAATAGGGGCGCACAAACTCTTGATGTTCCATCTCGTGGGGTTAGGGTTTTCCCTTGTTGTGCCTTTAAGACTCATTGTAACATAGTTTAGAGGCATGTAGGTGCCACATCTCTTCTTAGAGATAAGGTATCATCGCCTGAGCTAGTCAATTTCCATTTTTTTGTAAGAATATTTTAGTTCTTTGATATTAATGATATGAGGTGTTATTTATACAACATATTTATATTTATGGTTATATATGTATTTTTTTGAATTCATGTTTAAGTTTAGACTAGTGGTATTAGAGTGATATTCTCTCTCTCTCTTTTTCTTTTCATATGATCAATGAGGTCAGGGTACTAGGAGTTAGGGCTTGAACGCGTTGAACCCTTGCAAGACTAGTCTCACAAACCCTGAAGGAATCCCATGGAGAAATAAAATAAATATGAGGGATTAGGATATCCTTTCAAAAAAATTCTTAAAGGAGCCCTCGAGTGATGGAGGAACATGATGGTGGATAAATTTTACCAAATCCTTCAATGGCTACCCATATGCGACACATATTCTTCCGACAGCCACTCTGAGACCATCGTGTTAATTTTTAGCAACGAGATTCAAATTCCACATTGGATAACTCAAATGGTTAATATTATGTTTGGATTATATTCCTCTTTTCAAGAGGACAAAAATAGCCCTATAAATCGCCCTAATTAGTTAAAGATAAGTTAAGTTATGAATTATTTTATTATTTTATGGGTTGACCTAAACGCATGTGGATTTTTTCAAAGTCGTAACTCGTTCCTCACAAATTTATAAATAGAAGAGGCTATAAGTTCATTTTCACACACTCGCTCATGAGATCGTCTTCATGCTATTTTGGATTTGGTTCATATTTTTATATTTTGGCTCTCACAGGTATGTTAGAAGGAGCTCACGTAAAGTGATTAGGATCAAAGGTAGGGTCTCGCATCCGATCTAGGTGTTCTGGGCCATAACCACGAGTAGGCCATGCATAGGTAGCGGTTGATTCTATCCATAACTGCGGGTAGGTTGTGTTAAGGCTACGATTGAGCTCGTAAATCTACGGGAATTCAGTATTCAGGGCATGGCCAGGGTTCACGGTTGATCATAACCTTTGCCACGGGCACATAACGCTTAGGTCGTGGTTATGGGTGCTTTAGCCATGGGAAGACAATGTTAAGGCCAGGGTTAAGATATTTACTGGGAAGATCTAATCTGGTTCACATTTATTTTCCTGCTCAACACCGTCATTCATCTGTCATGAAGTCACAATCTCTTCAGAACAATCTTCGACAACATCATAGATTTATATCTAGAATTGCGCAACCAAGATCACTTGGTTTTGGTGATACATTGGATCCGTGATTTTTATATTGTATATATAAATATCTATAGATATGATCTGTTTATTTCCATTTCATATATGTATTGGGATCATTATACTCTCTATTAAAAATGTTTTATGATGATCTATTGAAGAAGAAGATTTGAAAGGGTTTCCCCCGTAGTGGGGTTTTTTTACTGGTCTTGGACCAATCTGTTGTCTCTTATGTTTTTTTGTTTTATTATTTTTCATTTCATGTATTTTTATATCTTTATTTATCGTTTATGGTTATTTACACTGCTTATATTTGGATGCACTGTTGATGAAAAGTAAATTGGGCTAAATTAATTGATACAACATAGAACAATATTGAAAAATTAACATGGTATCAGAGATAAGGTGAAGGAAAACCCCAAGAGAATATAAGCAGTGAAGTCCTCATTATCAGAAAGTAGATGTACAAGTCTATCATAAAGATGAACTACAATCCAAGGTAAATATGTCTTCCTCTACTGTTAAGGAGCACGAGAAATTAAGTGATGCATCAAATTTTTCTGCATGGAAAGTAAAATTCGAGATCATTGCTCACAACAATGGTGTTCTGGAATACATTCAAGGAAGGATTCCCTAGCTTTCAAAATATTCCTCTACCGCTGTCAATAACAGATATAAGAATGGTGAGTCCAAAGCAAAACAAATCATAGTTGTTGGTTTACAAGATCATTTACCTGCGTATGTTGGGAACTTAAGAAAATATAAAGATATGTATGACATGATATCTGGCATGTATGAGGTAAATAATCTAAATGAGATCATCAGGTTGAAATATAAATTCAAGGAAGTGAAGATGAACAAAGGTGATCCTGTTTAGTCTTGCATTATGATGATCTTTCTTCTTAGAGATCAACTATAGAGGGTTGGAGAGAATGTACTCAACATAGAACTGGTTATTGTGACTCTTAGGGGTCTTGTTTCTGTTTGGGAAACATTCATCACTACTCTTAACAACAAAAATTTCGTTCTCTCATTTGATGATATTGTTGGAAATATCACTCAAGAAGAATAAATTTTTTTAGCAAGAGGGAAGATTCAGAAGCATGAAGAAGGAGAGTGTGTTGCATATATCGCTCAGAACAAAAGAAAGAGATCAAAAGGAGGCCCTTCTAGAAGACTTTCTCCTCAAAGCTCAAAATGAAGGAATGATAGGTCACTTACCCATATTGAATGCTACAACAACCAAAATAAAGGTCACTATGCTCGTGACTATCCCGATAAGAGAAAGAGGCCATGATACAACACAGAAGAAACTACAATGATAAAATAAGAAGAGACAATAAAAGTTACAACTGTAATAGGAAATATGAAACAAGAAGATATTATTTTAGTGATAGTGAAGAAGAAAATCACTCTCACAAGAATTCAAGGGCTCCTAGGTATGAAGGAAATAATATGAAGAAAAGTGAATATATGTTGATTTATGCACTTACTAGTTATTCTCCACGAGATTCGTGGGATATTTGGCTGGTTGATAATAGGGCCATTCTTCACTTCTCTAGATACAAATAATTCCTCTCTAATATAGTAGAGAGGGATACCAAGTTGAAAATAATTCTTGGAGATAACTCCACTCATCAAATAAAAGGATTTGGATCTGTCAAGTTTCAGTTGAACTTCGGGGAATTTGTATCGTTGAATGATTTAGGTATTTTCCATAACTTATGAAGAACTTGATTTCTATATTTGCATTAGAAGATAAAGGGACGAAGGTTTCCTTCATCAATGGAAAGTTATTAACATGGTCTGTTAATTCACATATGAATGATGCATTCACATTAGGACTAAGATCTGAGGGACTCTACAAAGTCACAGGAAGGCCACCTCTAACATTGGTTCACAACACCAATCATCTCAGTGAATTATGGCATGGCATGTTGGATCATGTATTTTTATATATAATTTCTCTTAGTTTAATGTTATTATAATATAGCATTTTTTTAAATTTTCAAACTTCATTAGCGGATCTTTAATATTATTTGTTTATAAGTTCAAATTTCTAAAAATTTCTAAATAATTCAAGGTAACAATTAATTTACATATGTAATGTAGTTATATAAATTAAAGGTTAACTAAATGTTGATAAACATCAATTCACGAGAAACATCAAATCAAATCACTCACTTCAAAATAATTATTAAATTATATCTTTATTTTAAATTATTATTATTATTAATTATAAAAATAATTAATTATGTTGATAGATATGTGTATTTTAAAATAAGGTTTTCAAATATTTAATTTAATTACCAATAATTTTTAGGTCAAAAGTAGGGATTTAACTTCCATATAATATTCTTAGTGATACTCATAGATTAAAAGTTAGTATTTATGTGAACACTAGTTATGTCTTTTCTCCTTTATAATTAAATTCATTTATTACAAAAAAATCATATGAACATGTGTTATATAAATACTAGTTATGGTTTTTTTAGGCATGTAGTATTAGTAACCCATAATATTGACCTATGGTATTGTAAAATCATGTTTATAGCTTTAAAAGTGGACATAAATATCCATAGCTAATAATATTGCTAAATGTTTTTATATGTTTGACTCATATGTTGATTTTTTTTTAAATTAAACATAATAAAAAATTATAATTTAGCTAACATATATATATATATATATATATATATATATATATATATATATATATTCCCAATTTGAGATGCAAGATGCATCATAAAGTAGCTATTTTGATGTCTATTTACTATTTAATTTATATGGTTGTGTTAGTATATTTCATATGAGTTGAATTATTTTATTTGTCAAAAATGAATTTGGAAGAGAGGGATAACCTTTCTTGAATTTTAATTTATTTATCAATAATTATTAGGTGGTTTTGATAATTTAACCTCTATAGAATATTTTAGAATATTATTAATAGTAATAATAAATTAAATGTTTAGATTTATATCAAAAGTGAGTGGGGGATGTTATAGCACTCATCACTTTCAATTCCATTCCCCCATCACGGTGATGTATCTATGTTGTGAAACCAGCTCCAAAAATAGAAGAAAAGAGATATCAACGGCTTAGAAATAAGCCACTTCGAGAGGGAAAACTCCAATACATTACATGAATGAACAATTCTTGGATGATACAAATTACAAAACCTCCTTTACATATATAGGAGTCCATGGGGCCACAATGTAATCCTGGATGACCTAACAATAATACTTCAAGGGCACAATAATAACAATATTGGGTTTACACGGGTACAATAATAACAATAAGGGGGCTACATTAACAACAATAAGGGACTATACTAGTAATATAGGGACCTAACATGCCCCTCTCATTCAAAAAAGTGTTGTTCTCAATGCTTGAGTAGCTTTGGGTGCTTCTGTATAAAATTCTCATCCTCCCATGTAGAATCTTTAGTGGGTAAGTTCTTCCACTTGATGAGATACTCTCAAATTGATCGATTTCATAGCTGTCGAGTTCTTGTTTCTATGACTGCTTCAGGTTCCAATATGATTTTTCCTTCCTCATCAAGTTCTGGAAATATTTTTTGAACTGGAAGATTTTCACCTAT
Source organism: Pinus albicaulis (assembly GCA_034641835.2). Lineage (NCBI taxonomy): Eukaryota > Viridiplantae > Streptophyta > Pinopsida > Pinales > Pinaceae > Pinus > Pinus albicaulis. Next base: position 1,227,900,956 of record CM076574.1, on the reverse strand, counting down.
AACCTTCTTTAATCATGAAACATGGAAAACTGGATGCACTCGTGAAGAAGCAGGAAGCTCCAATTTGTATGCCATAGTACCAATATTTTGCAACACCTTGTAATGACCATAGTACTTTGGCGATAATTTATTATCCTTATTAGCTTGCTTGAGGGAAATTTTTTCATATGGTTGTAGTCGTAAAAATGCCCAGTCTCCTACATCAAAACTTCTTTCGCTGCAATGTTGATCTGCCTATTGTTTCATTCGATTTTGTGCCAAATTCAGGTTATCCTTTAAGAGTTGGAGAACTTCTTGTTGATGCTCGATGTGATATTCCACTGCTTGAACCTTCAAATTTTCTCTTAAATATGATGTGATGGACAGTGGATCATATCCATAAAGTGCCATATATGGGGTCATTTTTGTTGCAGTATGGAAGGAAGTGTTATACCACCATTCAAGGAGAGGTAACCACTTGACCTATTGTGTTTTTTTATCAGATACAAAACAACGAAGATATCCTTCCAAACATTTATTTACTGTCTCATTTTCACCATCTAATTGAGGATGATAAGATGAGCTATGAGCTAATTTAGTACCCAAACAAGAAAATAACTCCGTCCAAAAATTTCCAGTAAAAATGGGATCTCTTTTGCTCACAATAACCCTTCGGTTTCCATGTATCTTTTGAATTGTGTTCATAAATGTAGTAGCAACTGTACGCGCTTTAAATGGATGAGATAATGCACAAAAGTGTGCATACTTTGTAAGTCTATCAACTACCACCATGATGACACTCTTTCCTTCGGACTTAGGTAAACCTATGATAAAATCCATTGAAATATCCTCCCAATGTTGACTTGGAATGGATAAAGGTTGTAGAAGACCCGGGGTCTTAATTGTCACAACTTTATTCTGCTGGAAAACCAAACATTCAGCCACAAATTTTTGAATATAATATTTAAGGCTATCCCAAAAAAATTGTTTCTTCACCGTGCGGTAAGTTTTTAAAAATCCTGAGTGTCCTCCTAAAGGAGAAGTGTGCAATTCCAAAAGAATCTTCTTTTTTAGTTGGCAATTCTTAAAAAGATATAAGTGATATTTGTACGATAAGGAATCATTTTTCCAACTAAATGTATCAGATGTACTAGGATCTTGTTGCAAATTTTGAATGAGTGTCCACACTTCTTCATCCTTCTTCCATTCATCCCTTGCTTCGATTATCCCATCTGGTTGGATAATAGATCTGGCACAAAGCAATGCTTCCACCTCTTCATTCTTTCTTGAGAGTGCATCTGCAACAACATTTAGCTTCCCTTTTTTGTAGATTATTTCAAAGTCATAACCCAACATCTTTGTGACCCATTTTTTCTACTCTTCTGAAGATATTCTTTGTTCCAAAAAGTGTTTAAGACTATCATGATCAATTTTTACCTTGACGTGTCTTCCCATAAGGTGAGTTCACCATTTCTTTAATGCATGAAGTATTGCTAACATTTCCTTCTCGTAAATAGCTTTCTGTAAATACTTTCCTTTGATTGGATGACTTTCAAAATAAATGGGTCTTCCTTATTGCATTAAAACAACACCTATTCCATTTCTCGAGGCATCACTTTCCACAATAATGGTTTTTGTGAAATCTGGCGTAGCTAAGATCGGTGATATGCACATTGCTTATTTAAGATGTTCAAAGGCCTTAGTTGCTTTAGGAGTCCATGAAAATGCATCTTTCTTCAATAATGTTGTTATAAGTGCTGCTATTCTCCCATAATATTAAAAAATTTGCAATAATACCATGTTAATCTGAGAAATACTTGCAAATTCTTTATGGTTGTGGGGAATTTCCATTCCTTAATGGCTTTAATTTTATTAGGGTCTACCTTAACACCATCATGAGATAAAATATGACCCAGATATTCCACCTCTTTTACTCCAAAGAAACATTTGGATGTTTTTGCATATAATTGTTTCTCCTGCAATAGTTTGAGCACCTTAACATGTTGAACATGATCCTTCCAAGACCTGCTGTAGATTAGTATATCATCAAAAAATACTAGCACAAATTTTCTAAGGAAGGGTTTGAAAATGGAATTCATCAACCCTTGAAATGTAGAAGGTGCATTGGTAAGGCCAAAAGGCATGACAAAGAATTCATAATGACCCTCATGAGTTTGAAATGCTGTTTTCAGAACATCTTCAATCTTCATTCTAATTTTATGATATCCTGAACGAAGATCCAACTTGCTAAAATAAATTGCTCCATGTAATTGATCCAATAATTCATCAATCACGAGAATGGGAAATTTATCTTTAATGGTGAGCTTATTGATCTCCCTATAATCCGAACACATGTGCCATGATCCATCCTTCTTGTGTACCAATACTACAGGAGCAAAGAAAGAACTTTGACTAGGTTGAATTATACCAGTCGCTAACATTTCTGCAATCATATGTTCAAATTTTCTCTTTTGGACATAAGGATATCTATAAGGCCTGATGTTTGAAGGAAAAATTACTGGAATCAAATAAATAGCATGATCATGATCATGAATAGGTGGGATTCCTTTGGGAGTTTCAAACACCTTGGAATGATTGTCCAAGAATTTTTGGAGATCTGAAGAAATAGATGATTTTGATGTTGGAAATTCTAGTGAGCATAATTGTGCAATTACGCCTTGTTGTTCTTTATTTATAAGCTTTGTAATGACATTAGAGCTTATTTTCTTTCCCAACTTCCTTGCAATACCCCATAATTCGAATTCCTTTCCTTCTGAAAAAAATTTCAAGAAAAATTCTTGAAAATTAAAAACTTCCGTCCCCAAATATTGTAACCAGTGTACTCCTAGTACAATATCAAGCTAACCATGGGGGAATATGTATTGAATATTCCAATGATTTCCATTCCTATGGGAGGTGTTGATGTCAAGTGATGGTTGCAAATGGAGGAACTATTCAATTCCTTGGCTACCTTTCAATGAATAAAATTATGCGTACTACTTGAATCAATCAACACTCTTACCTTTTTCTTCTTGATATGTCCTTCTATCTTGAGAGTTTTAGGAGTGGTAATTCCTACCAATGCATTACATGATATGGTTGGACTCATTTCTTTCTCTTCTTGGGTTGGTTCATGGTGTATACCCTCTTATTTTGAATATTCTTGTTCATTTTCTTCTTCCTCTTCACAATCTATGTAAAATAATTTATTCTCAGCACACTTATGACCTTTAGTGTATTTTCTATCACAATTGTAGCAAATACCTTTTCATATTTTTTCTTCCAATTTTTGTCGTGTCAACCTTGTAGGTTGTGAAAATCTAGGGGTAGCAACACTTCCCTCTTTATAGAAGTGAGTGGTAGGCTTCCTTGTCGCCATAATTTTACATTCAATTTTTCTGGCCAACCTGAATGCCTTCTCCAATGAATCAAGTTCCCAACACTTGAACTTCATGTTGGATGTTATCCTTTAGGGAGTACCACAGATCAATCATGTGTTCTCTGAAATATTATTAGTTACCCTTATATTCAATTTTTGGAAGTCCTCATCTTCTTTACACTTTGAACCCTTTTGTTGAGATTATCCAATTGGCTAAGAAGGTGTTGCTCTTTGTATCCTCATAATGTGCTATCATTTCCTCCATAAAAATTGACCAAGTGACAATTTTTTTACAGGAGCAAAGCCATCGATACCATACAAATGTATTTTGTTCTAAATGTAAAGTTGCAATATGTACCTTTGTGTGTTTTGCACATTATTGAGATCAAAATATTGCTCCATCTATAGTATCCATGTTACAGGATCCTTTCCATCAAACTTCCTCATATCCATTTTTAGAATATGGTGGTTCTTCACTCCAACATTAGAGTTTATGAAATCATGATTAACATTTATTTTGTTCTCATTGTGAGTTTCCTCTACTATATTTTGACCATTAGGAAAAATTTCTTGTATCAAATTTGCCAAACCTTCTATGTCTACTTTTAGATCATTCTTCATGTTTTTCATGTTTTCTTTCATTTTTTCATCGATCTTAGCTTCCATGTCATCCATCTTAGCTTCCATGCCCACTTCTATGCCATTCATCTTAGCTTCCAAACCATTCAACTTAGCTTCCATTTCTTCCTTCAAACCATCCATCTTATTTTCCACGCCTTTCTTCAAAACTTCCATTTCATTTTTTGTTGCTCTTTGCAAAAGCGAAATTTGTTGCACTTTCTATTGTAATTTTGATATGTCATGTTGCCATTCTTCATCTTCATGAGTCATAGTAGAGCCTTCTAAAGGCTTAATGGGTGTTGAATTATTTTTAGGGGCCATTTTAGAATCCAATACTGATATATATTCTACAATATTCTCTTGGAATCAATTCAAATTGATTCTTCAAACAAGACTTATGAAATTTGGAAAAAAACATATACACCTTTTACTTGCTTTTTTGGAGCTCGAAATTGAAAGTGAATTATATCTATAATTGCGGATCCTAAATATCTAAAATTCATCCATGTAGTAGCACTCTGAAGCTTCTTGCAAATGCCATAGGTTTGATCTGATTTGGATTCTTCAAGGCAAAGTTATGTCTAATCTCCCACAATGACCCAACTATGGACTGGTTCAGTACAGCGAACTTGTACGACTTGCCATGTTTCACTGTTTCCTCCTTTGGCTCTGAAATTGATACATAGCAAATGATAGTCTGTGCAACTGTGGCCACTTCTTACAAAACTCCAGTCCGATGCTCAGAGAGAGAGCTATGAAGTTTTTTCCATGGTCATGTCTTTGAGATGAAATTCAGAAGCCTAAAAAATACCTAACTTCCATAGATCATATCTCCAAAAATACTGCGAACCAAGATCTGAAAGTTTGTGATGATGTTCCTCAGGATTCCTGATTTGCACTCTAAAACTTTCAGCTTTTGAACCTTTGTAGAAAAAACGTTATAGAGAAACTTCCATGATGACTTGTTTAGGTTAAATTCAGGAGCCTACAAAATGACCTAAATTCCACAGATTATATCTCCACAAATATTACGAACCAAGCTCTAAAATTTTGTGATGATGTTCCTCGGGATTTTGGACTTGTACACTAAAAATTTCAGCTTCTGAACCTTCATAGAAAAGCAGTTATAGGGAAAATTCCATGATGACCTATTTGGAGCAGCAAAACCCTAGAATCCAAAGCTCTGATACCAAATGATGTGAAACCAGCTCCAAAAATATAAGAAAAGAGATACCAAATCCTTAGAAATAAGACACTTAGAGGGGGAAACCTCAAATACATTACATGAATGAACAATTATTGGATGATACAAATTAAAAAACCTCATTTATATATATAGGAGTCCATGGGGCCACAATGTATCCCTAGTGGGGCCAGAATGTAATCCTATCCGACCTAACAATAATGATTTAAAGGCACAATAATAACAATATGGGGGTTACAGGGGTACAATAATAACAATAAGGGGGTTACACTAACAACAATAAGGGACTATACTAGTAATATAGGTACCTAACAATCTAGACATGTTTATGAACATGGAATAAAAAAGAAAAGAGAAAGAAATAATGAAAGGTACTACCATTCTTACAAAATAACAAAAAAATTATGCCATTTTCTTTACATTAAATTGATTAATTAAAAAAACGCTCTCATGTGCAAATCTGCCTTATTAACATCAATTATAATTTTTGGACATGTGGTATTGTCCCATGGTATTGTAAAAAATCTTATTTACAATTTAAAAAATATAACACGAATTATATTTTTTTTTACATATGGTATTGATGCATGGCATTATAATAAATCTTATTTACAAATAAAATATATAAAGTAACTTTGATTAAAAATATTGTTACATACTTTTATAAAAATATATATGTTTAACAATATAAATATAACATGAAATATAAATGAACACTATCCCCTTAATAACTACCTTATTAATTAAATGGAGTATAAACCATTTCCAAAAGTGACAATTTGTAACAGTATGACAAAAGCGGACGTAAGGCAATATTCATAATTTATAATGGGTATATGAGTAGAAAATTACTAGTTACTGTAGGTATTAAATTATGTGTATGATAAATATGTTCACATTATTAATGATGGTGATGATGATGATAGTTAACGCCCATTGAGACCAATATTTGGTCTATCGGACCTAAAGAAAAGAGTTATTTAGTTTGATTTAAGATTTTATTCCTATGCTCAAAAATCTTGGTGAGAAGCCCCCTGAGTTCACTATAATTTTGACATCTTAAAAGGATAAGAAGGTTAGTATTGCAAAAAGTATTATGAAACTGATTTCTAATGTGGTTGTATGGGGGGCACTCTAAGAGGAAGTGATTTCCATCCTTGATGTTCATATTCTCATAGAGATGGCAGATCCTTTCCATCCACAGTGTTTTAGGAACTGTCTAACTACTTGTTTCACTATGGAGCCCATGAGCGTTCATTATAGTCTTGGCTATATTAATTTTATTCTTTGAGGTAGTTAAAATAGAGAGATAATTTTGATCTTTTACAGTGGGGTTGATGACCTCTTTATAATATCTTAATTTTCTTTTAGCTGCTAGATCTTTCTCACACCAAATTTTTTCTTTGAACTCAGAAGTAATTTTTTTTTTTAATGTTATTAATATTTTGCAATGCAACATTCTCGTTGATCTCCCAATGGTTTAACCAGGCCATGGTGATTTTTCTCGATTAATATTTGGGTTTGCGGTAAATTTTCTTGATTAATACTTGGGTCTGCGGTGAAATTCTACGATGAAAATTTTGAGGTGAGTTTTATCGATTAATACTTGGGTCTGCGGTGATTTTTTCTCGATAAATTTTCAGACCTAGGAAATTGAGGTCTACTGTCCAGTTTGTTGATATTCAGGTGCACACATTCCTTATCTTTTCCTAATACATATCTACTCATATATTCTCAAGTATGAATAATTCACCACAACTACCAAAGATTAGCAAAGGTAGACCTAGCATAGTTACTCTACAGAGCCTTTATGAGTATATTGAGTCTTTAGAGAAATGTAGAGAAGAAAGAGAAGTCAAGCTACAAACCCAGTTAGAAGCCATGCTGGAAAAAAAATTCGCATCTCTTGAAGACAAGATCCAAAAAAAAATAGAAAATAAAATAGAACTATTGGAGAATAAAATGGAGGCAACGGAGACTAGGTTGCAGGTCATAGAAAAACAAAACCAATATATGAACCAAACATCCTAGCAAGGAGATGTTGATAATATAGAGAGTCTTAAAATGAACGACATGATTAAAGAAATAGAAGAAAAAGTTAACAACAGTCTCACCCTAAATAGTGGGGCAGGTAAATTAGATATCAAACCAATTAAAGATGAAATGAAAAAATTGATTGAATTAGACCATGAACATAACAAAAGGGCCTTGAACCTTATAATATTTAGTTCGAAAGAGGAGGTAGACTAGGATACTTTAGCCATAGCCTAGACAAAATTACATAATAAATTACAAATTGAAACCACATGTCTCACAAAAGCAACAAGGTTAGGGAAATTAACTGAGAATAAAGGAAGGTTGATCCAAATAAAGGTGATCTCTACTGACCATAAGTATGACATACTGATTACAACCTCAAGTCTAAAAGGAACATGAATATTTATAAATGAAGATCTCATTCCAGAAGATCAAGCAGAATTAAGAAAGGAGGTTCAAAAGGTAAAATAAGCTAGGAAGGAAGGAAAATGGGCAATAATCAGAAATAGAAAAGTTGTTATTTGAGATAGAAACCAAAAATATAGTTATAAATAGAAATTCAACATGCTCCGAATTCTTTCTTGGAACTGTCGGGGCTTTCCATGGAAGAAAGGCCCAAAGCTAAGTTGGATCTCAAATGATGTTGATATTATATTGCTTGTTTAAAATTAGGAGCACGAAGAATCTAAGGTCCCTAACATAGATGGATATGCACTATGGTCTACCTGGAACAAGCGATCCTCCCATAGAGGCATTGGGGGCATAGCTTGCTACATTAAGAAGAACATCTTCCCCCATGCTAGTATTTATAAAAATGACCCTTACAACCAATATAGTTGGATTGAGATTACTGGCATTAATAATAAAAAGACCTACATAGAAATCTGTTATTTCCCCCCCATCAATTCTAAATTCTATAAGAAAAAGAATCTAGATAAAAATAGTCCTTACAATGGTTTAGATAATGATATTTATAGCCTAAGGAATGAATGTAATATCCTTTTAATGGGTGACTTTAATGCTCTAAATTCAAGCAACCAAGCTATTCTTCTAAGAAATCATTCCAACCCCAATCCTCTTTGGTTAGACGAAGACCTTACTCTGGCTAGCCAGTACAAAAGGACCTCTGAAGACCTCGGGGATAATTTCTTTGGGTCAGAGCTAGTCAAGCTCTGTAGTGCTCAGGATCTCATAATTTGCAACGGTCTAAAGAAGTAGCCCAATTCTAGCCAGATGACTTGCATTCATGGGCTTGGCAGTAGCGTGGTAGACTATGTTATTTCCAATCTCCCTTTATCCAACGAAATCCTAAATTTTGACATCTTAGACGACCACAAGCCTGACTTTGATCATAGGCCTTTACTCATAACTATCAATTTTGTCATGCATAAAGATCCCATTAAAGATAATCCTTATATTCAAAAGAACTTAATCTTTGATAGAAATAAAAACGATCTCTTTCTAAATGAATTAAAAACTAGTTTGCTTCCTTTATCTAGTATAGACAACATAGATGACCTCTATCATAATTTTACTACAACCCTATCATATTCTATTAACAAGTTCTCAATTGAGCTCTCAAGTAATAAAAGAAATAGCAAAACCAACCCATGGTATGACAAATATTGTAAAAGTGTGAGGAGAGAAATTAGGGAATTTGTCGATGAATCTCTCAAAATTGACAAGATAAAAATCTACAAAGCCCTAACTAAAAGGAAAAAGGGAAATATATTCATAAAATACAAGGGAATCTCTTACACCTCTCTAAGGTGGCTCCTACGAAATTCTGGAGGCAGATTCTAACTAGGAAAACTAAAGATAATAATAAAATTTCTTTACACGACTGGAATTCCTATCTTAAGATGCTTTATGAATCTCCAAATGCCAGTGATAAATTTGAAACCCTACTCACAACAAAAGAATTTTTCTCATTATAAGACATTGATTTTGGGGTTAAATGCCTGGAAAATGGGAAAGCTAAAGACATTGAAGGTTACCAGGCAAAAATCTTAAAAATTGGAGGTCCTGTCCTCATCCCCCACATCCACAAGATTTTCAACCAAGCTGTCAAGCGAGGGTTCCCTAAACCTTGGAATCAAAGCCTCATTATCCCTATTTTTAAAAGTGGGGATACAAATTACCCCTGTAATTATCGGACTATTATGATCAACCCTCTCTTGGCCAAGTTATATGATATTATTTTGGAAAATAAGTTGAGCATTTGGCTTGAAAGTGAAGGTAAGCGAGCTAAAGGCCAAGCGGGTTTTAGAAGGTAGCACTCAACAACGGACCACCTCGTTATGGTTAGGATCATTATGGAGGAATGCCACAATGATAAATATAATCTCTTATGATGCTTTGTGGACTTTAGAAAGGCTTTCAATACGTTTCCTAGAAACAACCTATGGAATAGATTAGAAGAGCTAAATGTTCCTTTCGAGCTAAGAGTAGCCACTATAAGATTATACAAGAATGAAATTGCCTTTTTAAAGAGTAATTAGGCATGGTCAAAAGATATTAAGTGTAATATCGGAGTTAAACAAGGTTTCCCCCTCTCCCCTACCCTATTTTTCATTTACATCGACAAGCTAGAAGGTTGTTTAGAGGAAGTAGGATGTGTTGGCACGATCTTAGATGGGATAGTCATCACCCTTCTTCTCTATGCTGATGATATTTTTATTCTCGCAAGGTGCCCATCTGATCTTGATAAGAAACTTAGACTTCTTAAGGATTTCTACTCTACCATGGGTATGTCTGTTAACACTGAAAAAACAAAAATTATGATTATCAAATCCAAGAAGGAAACTTACCCTAATTTTATATATGAAAATAGCAACTTGGAGGAAGTGTCTGCTTACAAGTACCTAGGAATTGATATTCATCACAAGCTCAACTGGTACTATAACATTCAGAAAAGGGTTAATGGGGGGTGGAAAGCTTATTTTGGTCTTGAAAATAATTGTAAAATGAAAAACTTTGTAATGTGGGATAGAAAGAAGTTCCTCTTTGAAACTTTAGTCACTTCTGTTATCTTATATGGATGTGAGGTTTGGGGTTGCAACATCTCTAGAGAATCATGAAGAAAGATTGAGCAAATCCAAAAGCGTTCTATAACATATAACCTTAAAATTAAAAGCAATACAACCCTATCCTATTCTCCTTATAGAAGTGGGTCTTTCCCCTATCGAGAGCCTAGCTATGACTAGGCTTTTGTTGTACAAGCACAAGCTCAATAGCATAGGGGACCATAGACTTCCTAAGATAGCTTTAAATTCCTGCCAAAACCACCTAAGGCTTAAACGAGGTTGGTATAAAGACACTAGGGCCTGGTTAAACCATTGGGAGATCGATGAGAATGCTTCATTTCAAAACATTAATAAAATTAAAAAAAATTGTTACTTATAAGTTCAAAGAAAAAATTTGGTGTGAGAAAGATCTAGCAGCTAAAATAAAATTAAGATATTATAAGGAGGTCATAAACCCCACCGTAGAAGATCAAAAGTGTCTCTCTATTTTAACTAACTAAAAGAAGAAAATTAATATAGCCAATATTAGAACGGACTCTCATGAGCTCCTGTTGAAGCCCTGAAAATCGGGTCTACAACCGGACCTTGGTTAGCAGTTCCTTTTTCGTTTGGTGTAGTGGGTCTGACTGGGGATAATGGGAGCAGTTTCCCAATATGTGTGAATGTGTGTTGAGAATTGATATTTCCTATCTAAGAAAGTTCCTAAGTGAAATGCTTTTATTCTATTTCTAATCTAATCATATGCAAATTGTATTCTAATTTAAACAGAAATATCTAATTCTAAACTATCCCGGGATGTAATATTTATATTTATGCGATCTAAAATAATTTCAAATAAAAATTGGTAATAAAGATCATTCAACTGTTATAAGAAAAGAATTCAATAAAGATAAACCATTTCGTATAAAAATTTAGACAAAACAGTTGTGAAAAATATATCGCATAATAAGCTATTCATATATTAAGCATAAAGAAATGGATATCACCATACAAAAGTGCCAAATGATAAATCAAATATTCAAGTGTTAATACATAAACAACTGAACATAAATATCACTTTAACACAGAAGCAGAATTAGTTAAAAGATAAAAGTACCATTTATAACTAGTTGTACTCATGAGCTTCAAGCAATAATGACTTATTTCTTCTTAATTCAACATTCACTAAGATTATAAAAGTGCAACATCAGTAGTAGATATTAAATGCGGCTATCAATAAATCCTATTCCATTCATTCATCAAAACCTCCTCGGAGGGTGCAGAAGTGCATATTCTGAGGACAAGTTTTTGACAAATTTCAGGACCCTTCTCTAAATGCATGAGAAGGATTTAAATACTTACTAACTAATATAAAAATAATTAATTACAAAAATGTAGGATACGGTTTAAATGACCGTCCTCTTTTTAGGCAAAAATAAAGCAAAACTAGTACTAAATCTAAAATTAAAATTTAATAACTAACTAACTGTGAATGTGTTCTTTGGAATTGCAAGCGTTCAACATTGATTTGAGAAGAATAGGCTAGCCGACTTTAGATTTCAACTGTCCCATGAAGATGGAATTGGCAAGAGCTAGCACTATCTTTTTGGAAGAATTGATGATACACTTGAGAATCATACACTGGCTGTGTGGTTTTACCAGACATGCCCAGTAAGAATCCCAATTTAACTTTGTTAATCCTTTAATAAATTATGCCTTCTCTTGGGCTTTCTGTTTCCATTATTTTTGCAGTAGTTGTGCTTTTGGTAGGTATCCTGGAGTAGTTTCGGAGATCAGATTTTCCTTGTGTAAATTTTCATTTATACAATCAATAATACTGCTGGCTATTATGGTTGCTTCTTCTGCCGCTTGCTCTTCCTTCCTGATCTGTGCATCCCAATTATTAAAAAATATTTCTTTGTGATTTTAATTGATTGTAGGTGCACCTGCTCTTTTCCCTTATTTTGTATTTTTCCAAGCGAAATAGTCATTAACTCTTTTTTCATTTAAATCATAATCATGTCGTAAATCTACGACATGATTAGTGATTTTATCACTTTCTTCACAATACGAGTTCCATTCTGTTATTCTTTGGCATAATATTTCTTATTGTTGCAATAGTTGGTCATTTAAAGAAATAGACTCTGTTATAAACTCTGTGAGCTTGGGATCATCTTTGTGCATCTCTTGCATAACCTGTAGCTGTTTCTCTTTTTCGGCCAAACTGTTCTGATATCCAATCTACATTTGTTGAAAATCTTGTTGTAATTTTTCAAGTTGTTTCTACGCTTCACTATTAGCATTGGCTTATTACAGCTTGTTAGTGTCAATCTTTTTAGCCTTCCTCCAGTGATAAAACATGCTCTTACAAAGTGATTTTAAGATGTCAAGGTCAAATTTTGTCATTTCAGTGAGTATTCAAGTAAAATTTGGTCACTAGGCATTAGGTCTAGGGTTTGCTTTTACTCCTGTCAAAGTTGTCTGAATGTTGGTCCATGTCACCATTCAGCTGATTTTTCCATCATTCAGAGGGTTGTCATCATCATGTCAGGTTCCAATGGGTCATTTTACACCTTGTTCATGCTTCAGTTGTGCCCAGGTAAGGTTCATTTCCCTCTCCTAGGGTTTTGGAGGTAATTTATCTTGGATGGTCAACTCATCATAAAAACTTGTATTATGATGTTCATACACCTTCCCCTATCCTTAATGTACATTATTAAACACTTCCCATCACTGAGATCCCCCAAATTCCTCATTTTCGCACAAACCCTAGTTTCTTGCTACAACTTGGCAATTTTCTAAGCTAGGCCTGTGTTTTTCCCTTTTGGACCCCTTCCCCTCACTCAATCAATAAAATTCCACTTTCTCCTGCTTCCTAACATCCCTCCATACTTCCCAAAATTTTCTCAAGAATTTAGAAGCCCCTTATCCCCTTCATTTCGCTTCATTTCGACAAATCCCTGGTTCCACACATCGGGATAGGTTTCACTCAAATGATTTTTCTAAGCAATAAAAGATGAATTTGGAAAAATGAGAGAATTTTTTGTCCAAAATATGCCAAGGAAGAAAAACCTCCTTCACTTTTTACACAGGTGTCATGGTTTTAGAGAAATGTCAAAAACACTGTTGCCTCAGGAGAATTGAATGCACCTCTGAAGTGACCTTGGGAAAATCAATATTTCTCCTATCTTGGTTGGCCAAATGACTTGCTTGATGTGTCAAATGATAACTAGACACAAATATATTTCCAATGAGCTATCATGAGCTCAATTTGGAGTTGAGGAAGACCTTCAAACGTTGATTGCAACATCACTCTGCCTTGAGGCGGCCTCATTCTACTCATTTTGACAAGTTTTTGCAGATTTGACTTCTGACAAGGTAAATGAACTTCAAATTTAAAAATTCCACTTGGGTTGGAAATTAGACTCAAATATATTTCCAACGAGCTATCATGCACCCAATTGTGACACCAAGAAGGCCTTCAAAAGCCTCCCGAAAAATGTGCTATTTTATGGCGCAACGCATTGGGAGAAGGAGCGGCGCAATGAAGGTGCGCGGCGCATAGTGATCCAAAATATTTTGTTTGAGATGTATAAAAGAATTAACATGTGAAAATTGTAGCTTTTAAAACAAGAAAATTTAAAGGCATAAGCGGAAAAGGAGAGAAGCAATTAACATCATGCACGAAGACACAAGAGTTGATATCGGAGTTCGTCCAGGAGGGACTACATCTCCGGGCCCTGCTCTAATAGTGGGGAGGCCCTGCTTTCATTAAATGGAAAAATGAAAGTACAAGTAAAAAATGAGGAATTACACCCTTATACCTACCCAATCTGGAAATGGCCGAAAATTGCAGACCTCTGCTGACAAAATGGGCAGCACCGTTGGATTTGTGGCGTCGAGTAGTGTTGAATCCATATAAAACTTGCCCCAATCGGACAAAGTGAAAATATGGCCCCTCTGGAAAAATGGCTCAAATCATGGTTCCGCCTCCTCCTGCACACTGCTCAAGGTTCCACTGCCTCGTTTTCCATGCCCGCTCCTGTCCGTCCCTGGGCGCACAAATGAATGAAGGTTTATATAGTACAGCGTGGGCAGATTCTTCAAAGCCACCCTTAGCCGAATTGGTTGAGATCCACATTGTTTGGGCGGAGGTCAGGTGGTCAAATCCCGACCCCGCCATAAAAAGGCCGACTGTCAAACTACATTTATATTTTTAAATAAACGTTGGAACTGTTTGATATATTAAAACATTTTGATGAGCCGTTGATGTGATGTGGGGGGGCCGGACCCATATTGGGCGGCCCGCCCCATATAAAACTGCGCCATGTGTAAAGGACGGCGGCGGTGGGGTTAAAAACCCCCGCCCCGTATCATTGTTTGCCGTTGGTACAGTGGAGACCGCGGGGTGGCGGGGCTGACCACCCGCCCCCCAACAACATTTTCTTTTTTAATATAATATGGTTGTGTGGATTTGCATGGGGTGGCGGGGTTGGTGGCCCGCCACCCTTATTATATTTTTTTTTTGTTTTATTTGTTACTTAAAACAAATAGTTGTTTTTTGAACCTTTGAATTTTGACCGAAGGAGTGCTTTTAATGGTTCCACAAATTTTCCTAGAATCTGGCCAGGTTGGTCAGAATCCGGTGGCCGGGTTTCAGCAAAATTGTTGCCTCTTTAGTCTGCCACATCACCAAGTCAACCTCTGAACTTTGACTGCTCCTAACTCCTTCATACGGACTCGGAATTGAGTGTCGTCTGCGCTGTTGGATTCAGAATTTTGAGATATACAACTTGAACTTGATTCGAAGGATTTTCGAACACTTTGATTTTTGATCCCTGTACTTAAGCCATTTGTACCTGTACCTGTTTAATCCACCTGGATCACATAGAGCCATTTTTCTCTATGTAAATTTACACAGGCGCGGCGCGTTGGGCTAGTACGCAGTGCATAGAGCCTCCAAGGCACAAAATCATCACCGCTTCCAAATTTTCCAAATTGACTTAACCTCTTGTGATTCGAGTAAGTCTGACTGATCTTGCTATTGTGGTTAAGTAGTGTTTGATGTGGCTTCAAAGGCTGGTTGGAGAATTTGAATGATGTGAACATAAACTTCATCTTTTTGACAAAGGCTGTTCCATAGGGTTTTTATTTGAAATTTAAAGTTTGGTTGTTGGCGCCCATTGGTTTGAACACTTTTCCCCTCTTGTGGTTCCCTTCCTCCTCATTATCACACTATCATCATACAGTCTTACCCCTATTCCCCTCTGTCCCAAAACCACTTTATCCCTTGTTGCCATTTTTTGCCATTTTTTCCCTTTCTCATCACCATAATCCTCTCATCATTGTCAATCCTCTATTCCATATCACTATCACTGTTACACCATTTTTTGGTCATCTAACCTTTCATCATTAGATGGACCCAAGTACACCATGTAAGACCAGTTTTACCCCAAGTAAAACTGCTTTCACTATGTTAATTAAGAAACCCCAAAAGGAATAATTAATTAAACCACAATTTAATTATTATTCCCAGTCATGTTTAACCCAAAAAACAAAGAAATTAATGAGATAAACCCATAGTTATCTTATTATTTTCTAGGAATAATTATTTAAATAATATTCCTTTTAAATATGACCAAATCAACCACCATTAATCAAATAAATCATTATTTATTTGATTATATCCCAACCACTTCCTTAAAAAGATAAATAAATCATTTATTTATTTATTTTTCACTAATCAAGGGATTTGACCCAAGTCAAACACCCTTTTCCTCCAACAAATAATAATAAAATATTCCATAGAGGTGGATCTAGATTTGGTTAACATTATTTTAATCATGCACCAAGATCTAGAATGACCCAATATTTTGTTATAAATAGGAGGGTTTTCCCCATCATTCTTCACCTTTTTTTGCCTATTAGATCACTCTGGATCTATACACTTGGTCTCATTTCTACCATTTTGCTCCCATTGAGCTCTATCTTCTACATTGGGTTTTCTACATCTACAAGAGAGAGAAAGCTTAGATCTGAAGTGCTGAGGACTACAAAGAACCCATCCCATTGAGGAGATCTCGATACACCTTCTTGTTTCCTCCCAGGTGCCCTGTAATATAAAAATTCATTCAAAAATCGTGTTCTTGTCTTGTCTGTTGGATGCATGGAGCAAACTCTTTACTTTACTGCTTAATGTCTTTCCATTTATAGATCTGTTTGTTGCAGCACTTTAACTACTAATTGCAGATCTGAAGATGTTTTGTAGCCTCTATTGTTGTTAGGGCTATTAGTTATGCGTAGCTAAAGTGGTTCTTTTTCGTACACTTCGACGAAGAATTCATACTAACAAATGGCGACTCCACACGGGTTTTAAATTACGACCGCTGTCGTTTTTCATATTCCCGCATATCCAGCTACTTCAGGCCCTAGGGCTTCTTTTCAGCTGCTTAGTTTTCCTCTTTTTATGTCATTTTTCTCACATAAAACCCTAAAACATTAAAATTTCTAACTTCCGTGTGTTTCTCTCTGGCCCTATCATAAGCAGTAAGCGACACTACAACAGAATCGAGACTTAAAATTTTCTCTCAAAAATCACGAAACAACCGAATCAGGTCGGGACTTGGCCCCAAACTCGCGGACCTGGACCTCCAGTCGCACTTTTCAGCCGCTTTCGTGACTAATCCCGTATCAGTCGTAAACTGCGACCGACTTTTTTTCCAAAGATTTTTTCGCAATTTCTTCAAATTCCCGTCGTACCTTCTACCAGGGTCTTCCAAATTCTCCGTCTCTTGTACCCGCCGACTAAGATCTGATCTGTTTTTACTCATCTAAGTGGGAACCTAGCCCCCTAGGGCTTTAGTACCCTCCACCTTTTGTGGAAGAGTTTTAGCGCCTACAGGTTGTCTGAATTTCAGCTTCAGCCCCCTCTTTTTCCAGATCTGTGACCTCACTTCCAGATCCATTGAAATCCGCCTCTTTTCCTTTCAAATCACCTCTTGTCGTTTTGTTTGGACCTCTTCTAAAGGCCTCTGCCTTGCCCCCCCCCGGTTTTTTGTTGATTTCCCTTTTTCCAGCCACCTTGCCTCTATCTCTTGGCTGTGACCTGCACCCCTTGTCTGCAGCTTTATCCTCCAGATCTCTGTCCCCTTTGACCCCAGATCTGTCGAGCGTCCTTTGTGTGTGTTTCCATAGTTTTTCCCTTTCTTTTCAGCATAGTTGTGAGAGACCCACCTTCTTGGGTTAGATTGATGCATACGTAGCTGTTATTTCTCTGTTATTTTAGCATTTCATTCTGTTCTCTGTAGGTTTATTTTCAGCTACGCAGCACACTTTTTCTTGCTCTCAACAACGGAAAGGGTTTAAAAATTAAAATTAACGCACGCCACACACTGACCCTAAGTGAAGAAGCGCCTGGTTAACACCGCCCGGAAAAGACTCTAAAAACAATTGTCACTGCACCTTTTCTGCCCTTGACCGTAATTGATTCTGTCCCCTTTTTGCCCCTGTCGGTTTCCTTCTTCCTGTCATCATTGCGCCCCCAAGGCGCCTTTCCCGGAGACTTCTTGGCCTTCACCCTCAGTTTCCGGTTGATCGACCTGCTCCGCACCACCGTCGTAGAGCCAGTCCACCTTCGAGTCCGCACTCCGACTCCTCCCCTGATTCCTAGGGTCCTCCTTCCCCTCCCGGTTCTCCTGCCCCCTTCACCATGTCTGGTCCAGGGCCTAACGCTAGCGGTTCTCCCGGCCCCAATGCCGGCCCTACTTCTAGCGGAACCGTCACAACCACTACCCCGGCCACCCCTGTGCTGCCGTATATTGCAGGCCTCAGCCTCCCCGATTTCCATCAGCTGATTAATGACCCCATTCACCACAATGCTACCTGGCCCGCTATGCCCACCAAGCTGCCCTCTGATATCCCTAAGTTCGAGGGCCTTAATGGAGAAGATCCAACCAATCACGTCCTAGCCATTTCGGCATAAGTGTTCCTCCAACTCCAGATCCGATGACTCCCATCCGTCTGCTCATGTTCCAACGCACGCTTACCGGCGAAGCTTCTAAATGGCATGTCGACCAACACTCCACTTCCTCCCATACCACGTTCGAGACTCTTGCCCAAGCCTTTTTATCGTACTTCCAGCTCCCTCTCCGATACGACACTGGCACGGAGCTCTTGACTTCATTTAAGCAATCCTCTTCCACACGCCTTTCTGCCCATGTTCAGGAATGGCGACAAAGACGGAGCTTATGTCGATCCCCTCCCTTTGAAGATCAGGTTTACATGGACTGGTTCCTACGCACTCTCCCGTCTCCCATCGGAAAAGATGTCGCCTCTCACTTTCCTCAATCTGAAGAAGCCGCCCTCCAAATAGCTTTAAAATATGACCTGATCTACGCTCAATCTGGTTATGTTTATACCGTTCTCCCTGACATCCCCAGGCCCGGTGGCGCTAACGCCCCGGGGGCATCTCATTCCGCCGACGGTATTATTGGATCTCTTTCCCACCCATCTGCTCACCCTCCTATGAGCTATGGTCTCCCTCAGGGAGGGGCCAGCACCTCAAGCACTCTTCCCCCTCCCGGCAACATGTATCCAGGATACGGCATGCCTCCTCCTTTTTCCCAACCTCCTGCTTACCTCAATGTCGCCCAACCCAACCCTTACTTTTATCCACAGCTTGGTGCGCCAGCTCCTCCAGCATATGCGCTTCCGCCTCCCTTGCCTCCTCACAACCCGCAACAGCACTTACAACCCCCTCCAGGGCAAGTATTTGCATAGCAGGGTGCGATTAATCCCCCTTCTTCTCAAAGAAGGCGGAGAGGCAACCAGAACACATCTGCCCCCAGTAACCGAGGACCCAATTCTGGTGTTGACCCTAACACTAGCAACCAGCCTCAGGGCATTCCGCCCAGGCCGGACAGGCAGCTTCGCACAAACAAGCCCTGTTCGTGTTGCGGTGTTTACGGTCACTACACTCACGATTGTTCTCTCTTACCCCTAATGCGACAGATGTGGGAGTCTCAAGCCACATTGCGCGGACAACACGCCTCCCCTCATGCTCCTCCTAATGTGGCCACCACCCAGCCAGCTGTGTTCACTGATCCTTTCCCTCACCAGGGATTCGTGGCTACCCAACCCCCCGACAGCCATGTAGCCACCCCCTCGTCCCTTTCTGGTTCCTCTGATTATCAGATCCTTATGATGTGCTCCGATCCTTCCCCTGCCGTCGACCTTCACCTTCAAACTCGGTCTCGCCAGTACCCCAAGCCTCCTGCTCAGTCTGCCCTCGAGCCTCCATCTTCAGGTTCTACAGAGCCTCTTTCGACATCCAGTGGCCCCTTGCACATCCCTCAACCCAAAGTTGAGGTTCATCCAAAGATTCCAAAGGGCCCATTACACCGAAATGCTGCTTCCGGTCGAGCCGCTCAATCGTACAGTATAGTAGATGATTTGGCGCAATCCCCTGCTGCCATTTCTACACTGGAACTCCTCCAGTCGTGCCCTTCTCAAAGGAAGGCTCTACTATCTGCCGTGGGCGCTGTTGATCCTGCTGATGACCAAATGATTGTTTTTGATGCCACTCAATCGGACCATCCTCCTCTCCCTCCTTCCGTTGCTTTCCAAATCCCAGTCAAAATCCGGAACGCCACTGTATCCCGGTGTATAATTGATGAGGGGGCATCCACCTGTGTGATGTCCGCTTCGGTTTGGAAACAACTCGGATCCCCTGAGCTGGCCCCTTCCACGATCACCTTTCGAGCGTGGGACGGTCATGCCTCCCAGCCTATTGGCCTGTTTCGTAACTGTCCCATCACCCTCGCCGGTAAGACCGTTTGCGTTGATGACGAAGTCATTGATGCCCCTCTAGACTACAACATTCTATTGGGGCGAAGCTACACCTACGCCATGTCTGCTGTCCCATCCGCGGTTTTCCGCAAGATGTCTTTCCCACACAATGGGAAGATAGTCACTATTGACCAGCTATCTTATCATGAGCCACCGTCTCAGACCTCCTCCGAGACGACCATCTCTTCTGTAGCCAACAAGCAAACCGTCGATTCTCTGACCAGTGTCTCCCCCGGCGTCTACAAAGATTCCACCTTGCTTGGTACTTTCCCTCATCTTCCCCCTCCTTCGGTCACTGATCCCAGCTTGTCGAATGCTTGCATGATGCAATCGTCTCAGGTTGCCCATAAGCGGCCTGCCTCGGCTAGTCAACAACCTCCCCCCCGCCCTCCGCAACCAACTCCTAGCCATTCATCTCAGCCAGCCGGACCTCCTCCTTCTGGCCCTTCCCCTACAGCTGGTATCCCTGAACCCCTTTATCCTCCCGGATCAGTTCCCCCTGGCCTCAACCATCTTGGAGCCGTCCCTCCTGATCATTTCCCTGCTGGGCAGATCCCTTTCCTAGCTCCCCCTCCCGGAGTATATTCTGTCCCCGTCATGGCCACCCTCTCCCTCCCTAACTTGACCTTGGGCATCCCGGTTTGGTACCTTGATCCCCCAGCCGCCACCCCCCCGGGTCACCCCAAACCTTACATGGCTTTGACACCGGTTCAACCGGTCCCCCTCGCTTCCTCCATAGCCACTGTGCCCCCAGCACCTCCACAGGACCCTTCTCCTGTTGTGACGGCTCCCGGGAAGAAAGGCAAAGCCCGCAAAGGGGCCACCAAAGACCAAACCACCACGACCAACCCGGCTCCTTCTCCGCCCGCGAAGCCTTATGCCTTATGTGATGTCATTGGTCATGCCACCCACACTTGTCCCGAGTTACCTCGTATCCGACCCATGGTAAACGTCGCGTTCCCCGACACTACGGTCCCTGAAACTCCCACTCCTTCTTCGACCGTCCCCAAGAACCCCAAGACTCTCCGCACCAACAAGCCCTGTGCTTTGTGCGGGATCCATGGCCACTACTCCCATTATTGTCCTCACCTGACGCATTACCGTGCCTCCCTTGAGGTGATTCGCGAGTATGAGGTTGAACAAAATCAATCCGCCTCTCCCATTCTCGCGCAGTATGCTTCAGGCCAGCCTGAGGATCCCCCCGCTCCCATCCACATCCCCCCCCGGATGTTCAGATGACGGAGTCTACAGTCACCATTCTTTACCTATCCTCCTCTGCACGACACTCGGAGCCTAGCCGGCCCGCAGCCTCCCCTGTTGTGTCTTTTGATACTCGAGATCACTCCACTTGTGTCCCTGTTGACCTCCGCAGCCCGAGTCCTCGCCATGTTTTCGATAGCTCTCATACACCACCTTGTTTGAGTCTTGATCATCCTGCCCCTTCCTCCTGCCATTACCGCTCAATGACTTCTGTACCCTCACGCTGCCGTCATTTCCTTTCATCCCCTCATTTATTGTCTTGTCACACCATTTTGCAGGACCCCCTGTCCACACCCTTTATCGGTTACGCCGATGGTGCAAGTCGCTACTCCAGGAATCTTGCCTTGGCAGGGTGGGCCATCTTCACCCCCTTGCATGACCTCGTCTGTCTAACGGGGTATGCATCGGTTCTGCCACCAACAATCAGGCCGAATATGATGCAGTACGTGGCCTATTAGCTGATGCCCTGTTGCATCGCATCCGCCATCTGCACGTTCGTTTGGATTCCCTGCTTCTTGTAATGCAACTAAATGGTGTTTATCGTGTGCATAACCCTGTGCTGTTTAGACGCTATTTACGAGTGAAAGTCTTAATACGTGCATTTGAAACCATAACTTTCAACCATGTACCCAGAGACCAGAATCACTACGTCGATAGTATTGCAAACCATGTTCTAGATTGGCATTTATCACACACAATTCATACAAGACAATAACATTACATCAACCATCAAAAGACGATGCATATCCATAATATGTGTCGCAAACCATATATTGATGAGTCCATCTACTCTGATACATACGACATGCCCATAGCATGTTCCAAAAACCGGGGGCACCATATGCCCCTCCATACATATACATACGACATGCCCATAGCATGTTACAAACAAAATCCAAAAACTGGGGGCACCATATGCCCCTCCATACACTATAGGGGGCACCACCTGCCCCTACATACATCAGAGGGGGCACCATATGCCCCTAATCACTATCTGGAGGCTCCCGGGCCAATGGCTCTGCCCCTGCAGCATGTAGATCACGCATAGTTTGACCAACCATCGCCATGCGCCGCATGATACCTCGCCACTCCGAGGGGAGACCAACACATGGCTCTATGTACTGGTCGTCTAAATCCTGCCACCCGCGCTCCGATACTCCGGTCAAAAGCTCCTCACATCTACGATGGATGTCCTCCAGTAGGGCGGCTGCATCCTCATTCTGCGCTGCTCTCGACCCACTCAGACCTGTAGCTCCAGACGCTGCCGGTCGTCCCATATATCCGGCCGGTTTTACCGGTGCTATATCTGCATACCAAAAGTCCCTGAATCAGTATCATCATTTACTATTCAAAAACTTTAACATGCCCATATAAGAATAGCAATTTGTCACTTACCATCGGGCCCCCAGACTCGACCAGACGGAAGTGGCAGATCCGGATCCCCACAGTAGCTCATCCCACTATACGGGTAGTCGTCTATGTACAACGGCATCCGATCCCAATGGGCAAAAAACTCCGGTCGAAACACTCGCCCGACCGCCCCTCCTCGTCCTCTGCAGAGTAGTCGTCCCCAACGACGCATCCTGGGCTCTCTCGGGCCCCCATCTGGAAGCCGCACACGAGGCCTCAAGGTCGGGATCTTCTCAAAGAAGAAGGCGCACAATAAAGTCCCATATGAGCAATCATGATTCACCTGCCGCCTACATAGTGACAACTGTCGCTTTAGCGACACCAACATCATTTGGGCCCACCCAAAGTAGGTCCCACCCAACACACTCTCCACTATCATCATCTGCCCACCGGTGATGTGATGGAACGCCTGGCTGCCCAGGATTCGCAGCACAGCTGCAGCCACTGCACGAGTTTCTAGCCTCTCTAGATCCCCGACCGATATTCAAGTCCCCTTGACTTGAAGACCCGGTCGACAATGGCATTCCACGAACTCCATGATATGCCGCCCCCGCGGCAGCACTGGCTGCGTGTCTCCCACGATCCCCAGTGGTGGGAGGCCGGTCAGGAAGTACACATCCTGGACCGTCAGTTCGATCCTGTGCCCTTGCACTACAAAGATCTCCCGATCTGGATCCCAATAACTGATAATCCGGGCCAGTAATGGTTCCCCTGCTCTCATCAACGGGTTCTCCACAAACTTGAGAACCCCAAATCTGGCCAATACACGACGAATGCCCTGATCCGCCTGGATCTTTGTCCGAAGTGTTCCCAGATCCCTCTCTCTCCAGTTGACCCGCAACTCTGCCATACCTGCACAAACACATTATTTTTGTCAGGGTACAGATCGGGAAAACCATAACCACACACCAAAACCCAACTCCCAGCCATAAAACAGCACCAAACCCCCCTCATCTCCCAGGTCGCAGTTTTCTGCCATTTTCTGGACCAGGTCGCACTTTTTGCCCTAGAACCTGCGTCCTGGGTCGCACCTTTTGCCCCAAAAAGTGCGACCCGGCCGTAGAGATGAGGGAGGGGCTGTTTCTGGGGTGTTGGGCCCTAAACTGCAAATCTAATCCACCAAAATGCAAGAGCAAGGTTAGGCCTCTTACCTCCAACTGACAGATCTCAAATCCAATGGTCGGTTTGTCCGCTACGTTCGCCGCAAGATTTAGGGCCTTCTCTCCTCTCCACATTCACCACAACAACAATAGCAAATGAATGATTTTGGAGGGAAAACTACCTCATTAAAAGAGAACCCATGTTTCTTCTTTCAACTGCTGCGACCACACCGTAGCCCCGTTCGACGAACCGTCAGCACCGCTGGTTAGATCTCACCAAGCTCTCAAATGGGTTTTACTTAGTTTTTGGTGATTTGATACTTCACCCGGACACATTTTTTCCACGAAGGGTCACTTCACTACTCCTTAAAATCGAATTTCCTCACTTACGGCACTTGTACTTGGGGCACCATATCGCTCCCTTACTCGTCCATGTTCGTGTCGATTTTCGTCATGAGTACCCACCTTGTACTCATGCTTCCTTGGTCCCCCATTGGGGCCTTTACTGTGTGGCAGCACTATCATGTTGCCCCTGTTTAGAGCATCCGAGTTGAATCATCATTGCATTCATGGAGTCTATCCCGTGGCCTTTTCTACCCTACTATAGCCCTCCATTCCTTTTTGCTTGGTTCCTCTCTTCTGTCGCATATCATGACCTTCTGCCCCACTGTCCCCTATCCCTTTCGATATTGTGTCAGTCGCTGCCATGTCATTCATGCCCTTTATGCTCTAACAAGGGAAGTCGTCCATTCACCACTCCATCCTTCCCATTTCCACCATCATCATTAGTGTCAGTCTGTCCGTCGCTCTATTGTTCTTCTCTCGTGCCTTAGTTGAGGAACTCTCATTGCCTCACCTACGGCGGACCTCCTTCTGTCGACATCAGTACATTTATTCTAGAAGCAAGGTCTAGAGGACGGTGTACCTTGGTTCCAGCTTCCACTTTTGTTCGGTGCCTCGGATCAGGCAAGGGGATCTCTCACTTCCCTTTGACTTGATTGCTTCTCCAGCTCCTTTTCAGCATGATCGAGATTCGTATACTGGACAGTCCAGTGACCCAGCAGCAGCTCTTGATGATTCCCGGGCATGTGTGAGATGTCTCATCCCTCATGAGGGGGTGGCCCTGCAGGTAGCCCCCCACATGCCCGGATGACCTCTTCATTTGCAGCCTTTGATGCCGCTCCAGATTTTGATGATGTTGGCCTTAGCCACTTGCAACACCTCTCTGATTTGCATGTATCAGTCAGACTTTGTGAGCCCTTTCCCATTTACAGGGGGCATTTGGGTTGTATTTATCTCATGTACTCAGATGTTATTGTACTAGTCCTGGCTGTTATCCCAGGCACAGCATGTATGTGAGACTCTTCATTGTATTTTTATTTGGCCCTTGATTATGCCAGCTGTACTCTATGGTTCGGTCCCTTGTTTACTGGACACACTATTCTTTTGTACTTTGTCACGGCGGGCATAGGTATGCCTCCCCCGCCGCCTTCAGCATAGGTACCCTCTCATAAAAAGAGACTTGTTGCACCTGTGAGTCTCGTCTCCTAGGGGTCTAGTCCTCCAGCACACTATCCACCTCATATTTCTCTCTCTGACATACCCTTTTTGTTGTCTAGTGATTGTCTTCTTACAACGTACTTCGGTCATACAATTTTCTCCTGACACTCGCACGCTGGGGGGAAATCTGTTACACCATTTTTTGGTCATCTAACCTTTCATCATTAGATGGACCCAAGTGCACCATGTAAGACCAGTTTTACCCCAAGTAAAACTGCTTTCACTATGTTAATTAGGAAACCCCAAAAGGAATAATTAATTAAACCACAATTTAATTATTATTCCCAGTCATGTTTAACCCAAAAACAAAGAAATTAATGAGATAAACCCATAGTTATCTTATTATTTTCTAGGAACAATTATTTAAATAATATTCCTTGTTAAATATGACCAAATCAACCACCATTAATTAAATAAATCATTATTTATTTGATTATATCCCAACCACTTCCTTAAAAAGATAAATAAATCATTTATTTATTTATTCTTCACTAATCAAGGGATTTGACCCAAGTCAAACACCCTTCCCCTCCAACAAATAATAATAAAATATTCCGTAGAGGTGGATCTAGATTTGATTAACATTATTTTAATCATGCACCAAGATCTAGAATGACCCAATATTTTGTTATAAATAGGAGGGTTTTCCCCATCATTCTTCACCTTTTGTTGCCTATTAGATTACTCTGGATCTATACACTTGGTCTCATTTCTACCATTTTGCTCCCATTGAGCTCTATCTTCTACATTGGGTTTTCTACATCTACAAGAGAGAGAAAGCTTAGATCTGAAGTGCTGAGGACTACAAAGAACCCATCCTATTGAGGAGATCTGGATACACCTTCTTGTTTCCTCCCAGGTGCCCTGTAATATAAAAATTCATTCAAAAATCGTGTTCTTGTCTTGTCTGTTGGATGCATGGAGCAAACTCTTTACTTTTCTGCTTAATATCTTTCCATTTATAGATCTGTTTGTTGCAGCATTTTAACTACTAATTGCAGATCTGAAGATGTTTTGCAGCCTCTATTGTTGTTAGGGCTATTAGTTATGCGTAGCTAAAGTGGTTCTTTTTCGTACACTTCGACGAAGAATTCATACTAACAATCACCCTCCCATATCATTTGCGAAGAGTTCCTAATTTCTAAATCCCCAAACACCACATTTCTAAAACACAGTCAAGTGATTGTTATTGCCTTCTAATTACCACTTGACAAGACCCCACTGTCCACACTGCCTTATCTCCACAGTCCCTTCACTTTGGCACACATTTGACACTAGGAGACAAAGACACCAAGCCCTCATTTATCATTTTCAATCAACCAAGAATTCACTTCACATATGCCTTGCAACATCATGACGCACACGGACACATCATACAACAAGACAGAGATTTCACCACTGAAACTGCATGCACCAGGAGGGCACTGAAGCGCTGTAAAAGGCCTGATCCACTTCAAATCTTGGGCGAAGCTTCCTTGAATGAGCATATTACTTGATGAGGGTCCTCCAGTCCAAATTTCAGCAAATTTGAAGAATATTTTGTCATTTTTGAAAATTTTGGTTGCAAAACAGGTTTTTCCGCCCGACGCGTCGCGCCACCCGACGCGCGCTTACGTTTGGGACATCTTCTGGAGGAAAAATTTGCATTTTTGGTTTTTTCATGATATATTATGTATTTTTCAGGAATGGACGAAGCATTTCATCAAATTCTGGGCTGCCTAAAGGGCCAAAAACACTCCAAAAATGGCCTTTCTACCACTTTTTGCACCAGCAGGAACCAGTCTTGAGAGATTGAAGTTTTGGAGGGGAAAATGACATCCAAACTGAAAAATTCCACTTGGGTTGGATAGCAGACATCTAGGGATTTCCAACGAGCTATCATGAGCTCAATTGGGACTTCAGGAAGTGCCTCAAATCACCTCCAAAGTGGCACGACGCATAGAGAATTTGAGTGTGGCGCATAGAGAAATTTTGCCTCATTTTCACTCTTCAGCTCAGAAATTCGCCCAGTTTTGACTAGTTTTACTTTTTCATGTGATGATTGATCTACCATGATGTAATTTGATAGATATGATATAAATTTGGCATGTTTTTACTTGTTCTAGAGGATTCACTCACTAAAAAGTGAAAATTGAGTGAATGGATCAGTTTCCTAGCATATAGAGGCAAGTTGTTTGGCTGCCTAGATTTTAGCTCCATGTTTAGAATTGGTTGAAATAGCTCCTAGAAGGATGAGCTCGACCCCTAGAGGCATGGGAAAGGGTTAGGATGGTCTATATGATGTATTTTCTCAATCATTTTCAGAGGTTGTATACTTGGGAAAAGTTTGGCACCTCATTGTACATCCATTTTTCAGTTTTTGGCAAAGGAAAGACCAGAGTTTTGCAGCACTTGTTGGGATCCTTGTGGCTTCTGAGTTTCGATGATGTTCTTCTCATGTTATTGTAAGTTTCATTAATGTTATATGTATGCCATTTCCTGCTCTATGCTTCTGAATTAAACAAATGAGTAATTGAGGTAGAATTCATTGATTTGCTGGTGCTCTACCTTAGACTTTTGTTTAGTTTTTTATGTTTTCATCAGTTTGGAGAGGATCCTTGTACTCTCTTGCCCTCTTCAGCTCCTCAGCAGTCTTTTCCATTCATTCAATCGATCTAAAACATCAAATCCATTGCCTACCCTGCCCCAACTTGAACTCTGTAAAATTTGGCCTCATCCCCAAGCCCAAAATTGATTTTCCCTTTTTCTAACAAAAACCCCTAAAAATCAAATCAAACCCTCCTATTTTTTTATCTAGCCTAATATCAGTTGTTGTTTCATTCATCTCAAGCCCTTTTGAATATTTTCATTGAGATTGACCCGGAGAGAGCCCTCTCCTGTCCTCGTAGGTCTAGCTACGAGGCTGAGCGTGGTTTGGTGTTGTCCTTCTTCTGCCTTATTTCAGCATAAGGTGGATTTAGGCAATATCATAGTGGCGACCATAATGGGGAGAAAATGTTTTGCTTGTTGGTGTTAATTGTTTTATAAGCTACAGACAGAGCCTGAAGTTATGCCAGGTAGCCTTCGAAATGCTTTTGCTTTGCATTAGCGGAAGTAGATAAACACTGCTTCAGTCAATCTCCGGTCTAGCTTGTGAATGTGACACTTGACTTGTAGATTGTGTTGCCCCAGTACATGTATCAAGTTCAGATCTGATAGTTGATGGTGGACAACGATCAGACATAAGAAGGTTGAAATCATTCACCTGGTGACTCCAACTCAATGTAGAGACTCCACTGGAGGACTAACTCTTTCTCTCAGAAAATGGAATGATCTTACACTAAGTTTAGGTATCCAAAGTGGAATGGTATTCAGGATCTAATCTACTTTCTTGTAAATTACTTCTTTGCTATTCTTGAAGATGTCCTGAAAGTTTTTCAGAATTTGTTATATGATAAAGGTGATCAAAATCTTCACTCGACCTATTCAAAAAGTGTAAATACTGAGTTTCCCTTTGATCTTGGCCTCCTTACTTTTCCCACATCTTATGATGACTCTCTTCAGAGTGATGAGCCTAAAAACAAAACTGATCCCGTAGCTCTTGTATATACTCCTACACCTTATATAGTCCCAGATAGGTATAAACCTCTTGTTTCACCTTCTGTTCTTCATGCTTTCCCTAAAAATTATGACCTATATCTGCCAAGATTTGACGGTGAATGTAACAATGTCAATGCTGAGCAACATGTGCAGAATATTGAGACTTTTCTAGACCTTTTTGAAGTTGATGACGAAGATGTTAGTATTAGGATTTTTTCTCTTTCTTTGCAAGGAAAAGTGAAGAGTTGGTTTAAAGCTTTGCCTGATGCGAGAATCTCAGATTTCCAGCAGTTCTTCAAATTTTTCCTCGACAGGTGGGTGGTCAGATAGAATCCTTTCCTTATTTTAGACGAGTATGCCCAGCTGAAAAGATTGCCAGGGGAGACAGTACAACAGCTTTCTGCCAGATTTAACCAAGTATATTATTCAATGCCAGCTGATATAAGACCTTCTCCTAGATCTACTCTCTTGCACTACCCGAGTGCCTTTGATCCGGAAATGGAGTTTCAGCTGAGAGAAAGGAATATTGCAACACTCCAAGAAATTCAGAACAAGGCAGTGAATGTAGAGGCTCATTTGCAGATCCGAAAGGCAAGGTTGAAGGAAGAAGAGATGAAAAACATGGATCCGGAGAAATTGATATCTCTAGAGGTAAAGCTGGACATGTTGGTAAGTGCAGTAGAAGAGATGATGCAAAAGAAAACCACAAAGAATGAGTATAGCGTTCAAACCCATGGCTCGATGATTGAAGAAGAACAGGTTGCTGATCCAAAACATTTTGTTTCTTATCCCAGTTGTCATAGTGATTGTTTTATATATCATCTTGAAGAAGAGAGAGGTGTTGATATGACATGTATGCTTGATGATGTGTTGTATACTGATGATTTGCCTCAGTTTGATTAGTATGATGATGATTATGTTCTCCAAACAGAAGCTAATCTTGCAGAAAAATCAACAGCTAGTTTGTGCGAGGAGGAAGTTCACTTTCAGCAGCTTGAGTACAGTGATCAACCGATGCATATCAGCTATGACAATGATGAGGAAAGTGCAACAAATTTTGAAGTAAGTGAAGGATATTTTCCTTTTTGTTTTGACTCATTTCAGTTCATGAGAGATAACTTCCATGCAATCAGAAATCAATTGCCAACAAGCCTTGATTTGGACCATCTTGAGGGCAATGAAAACCTTGTTCAAGATTTCTCATATTCAAATTTGCAGTCCTCGAAAGTCATTGATTTTCAAGTCGCAGATGAAGACATGGAATCCGAAACATATGATCAAATGCTACAAGGTGACTCCGTACCATTTTGTTTTGAATAATTCCAGTTGTTGAAGGGTAAATTGCATAGTAAATCTTTAAATGAGCAACCTGCAAAAAAATAAACAATCTCTCAGTGTTAATGTTGAGGATGAGACAGATAACGAAATTCTTGAGCAGCCTGTAGCATCAAATTTGCAGCCACTAAATGAAATTGAAGGTCAGATTACAGATGAAGTCGTGGAAGCTGAAATACATGATTTAATGATGCAAGAGGATTCTGTACCCTTTTGTTTCGAAGCATTTCAGTTTATAAGGCAGAATCTTCATAGTATCTCTAAAGAAAAACATGAACAGCTGGTAGGATGTCATATAGTTTCAATGGACACATTGCAGTAGTCTTCTCAAGTTTTTGATGATCTTATTGCTCATGTGTTGGATGATGTTTGCTGTAAAAATTCTGCTCCATTAGTTAACCATGTGCCAGGAAACAATGTTGATAATAATCTTATTCAAAGGTCACCTTCATTGTCTTGTTTAACATATTTTTCATTACAAAGCTCAGATCAAAGTTTGCATTCATGGTACGAGGAGAAGAGAAGTAATCCATTCGATAAGCTAAGTCCTAGTGTGCATTTTGAGATCCTTATGCAGCATGAATTTCAAGATCCTTATGCAATGCTTTTGGAGGTGGATAGAGAATCCATAGTGTTCAATGGATCTTTTCACAAGTTTTCATGGGATTTTCCTTTCAGTAGTTCTCTCTTTTTGTTCATAAATGAACACTTGCGGAGAATTCAAACAGCAGCTGGAATACTTACTTGGTTGCATTGGTTGTTTCATTTCACTTGATCAGGTGATGAATGGAACAATTAGAGTAGGTTGTATTGAATAAGCTCTATTGAGAATATTTCCAGTTTGTCGGTTGTGTTTAAGTATCGAGTCAGTTTTTAGTTGAGTAAGAGTCAATTTGTGTCGTCAAGTCATCAGTTTTCAGTCATGCATTTCAATTTGAGTTTTTGACTCCATTGCCCAATGGATGAAGGCACTGTCTGCTTTCCAAAGATCTGTAGTTCTTGGCACCTCCAGGGAGCTACCATCCCGATTGGAGCCAATGTTAGTGTCAGTCTTTGCAGCCTTCCTCCAGTGATCAAAAATGCTCTTACAAAGTGATTTTAAGATGTCAAGGTCAAATTTTGTCATTTCAGTGAGTATTCAAGTAAAATTTGGTCACTAGGCATTAGGTCTAGGGTTTTCTTTTACTCCTGTCAAAGTTGTCTGAATGTTGGTCCATGTCACAATTCAGCTGAGTGTACCATCATTTAGAGGGTTTTCATCATCATATTAGGTTCCAATGGGTCATTTTACACCTTGTTCATGCTTCAGTTGTGCCTAGGTAAGGTTCATTTCCCTCTCCTAGGGTTTTCGAGGTAATTTCTCTTGGATGGTCAAATCATCATCAAAAATTGTATTCTGATGTTCATACACCTTCCCCTATCCTTAATGTACATTATTAAACACTTCCCATCATTGAGATCCCCCAAATTCCTCATTTTCGCACAAACCCTAGTTTCTTGCTACAACTTGGCAATTTTCTAGGCTAGGCCTGTGTTTTTCGCTTTTTGACCCCTTCCCCTCACTCAATCACTGAAATTCCACCTTCTCCTACTTCCTAACATCCCTCCCTACTTCCCAAAATTTTCTCAAGAATTTAGAAGCCCCTTATCCCCTTCATTTCGCTTCATTTCGACAAATCCCTGGTTCCACACATCGGGATAGGTTTCACTCAAATGATGTTTCTGAGAAATAAAATATGAATTTGGAAAAATGAGAGAGTTTTTTGTCCAACATATTCCAAGGAAGAATAACCTCCTTCACTTTTTACACAGGTGTCATGGTTTTAGAGAAATGTCAAAAATATTGTTGCCTCAGGAGAATCGAATGCACCTCTGAAGTGACCTTGGGAAAATCAATATTTCTCCTAGCTTGGTTGGCCAAATGACTTTCTGGATGAGTCAAATGATAACTAGACACAAAGAGCTTTCCAATGAGCTATCATGAGTTCAATTTTGAGTTGAGGAAGACCTTCACAAGTTGACTGCAACATCACTCTTCCTTGAGGCAGCCTCATTCTGCTCATTTTGATAATGTTTTGGAGATTTGATTTCTGACAAGGTAAATGAACCCCAAATTTAAAATTTCTACTAGGGTTGGAAAGTAGACTCCAATATATTTCCAACGAGCTATCATTTGCCCAATTTAAACACCGGGAAGGCCTCCAAAATCCTCCTGCAAAATGCACTATTTATGGTGCGGCGCATTGGGAGAAGGCGCAGCG
Source organism: Pinus albicaulis (assembly GCA_034641835.2). Classification (NCBI taxonomy): domain Eukaryota; kingdom Viridiplantae; phylum Streptophyta; class Pinopsida; order Pinales; family Pinaceae; genus Pinus; species Pinus albicaulis. Next base: position 1,227,868,380 of record CM076574.1, on the reverse strand, counting down.
CACTGAAGGTGCGCGGCGCATAGAGCCATTTTTCTCTGCGTAAATTTACACAGGCATGGTGCATCCATCCTGTGCGGCGCATAGAGCCTCCAAGGCACAAAATCATCACCACTTCCAAATTTTCCAAATTGACTTAACCTCTTGTGATTCGAGTAAGTCCGACTGATCTTGCTATTGTGGTTAAGTAGTGTTTGATGTGGCTTCAAAGGCTGGTTGGAGAATTTGAATGATGTGAACATAAACTTCATCTTTTTGACAAAGGATGCTCCATAGGGTTTTTATTTGAAATTTAAAGTTTGGTTGTTGGTGCCCATTGGTTTGAACTCTTTTCCCCTCTTGTGGTTCCCTTCCTCCTCACTATCACACTATCATCATACAGTCTTACCCCTATTCCCCTCTGTCCCAAAACCACTTATATCCCTTGTTGCCATTTTTTGCCATTTTTTCCCTTTCCCATCACCATAATCCTCTCATAATTGTCAATCCTCTATTCCCTATCACTATCACCCTCCCATATCATTTGCGAAGAGTTCCTAATTTCTAAATCCCCAAACACCACATTTCTAAAACACAGTCAAGTGACTGTTATTGCCTTCTAATTACCAGTTGACAAAACCCCATTGTCCACACTACCTTATCTCCACAGTCCCTTCCCTTTGGCACACATTTGACACTGGGAGACAAAGACACCAAGCCCTCATTTATCATTTTCAATCAACCAAACATACACTTCACATATGCCTTGCAACACCATGACGCACACGGACACATCATACAACAAGACAGAGATTTCACCACTGAAACTGCATGCACCAGGAGGGCACTGAAGCGCCGAAAAAGGCCTGATCCACTTCAAATCTTGGGCAAAGCTTCCTTGACTGAGCATATTACTTGATGAGGGTCCTCCAGTCCAAATTTCAGCAAATTTGAAGAATATTTTGTCATTTTTGAAAATTTTGGTTGCAAAACAGGTTTTTCCACCCGACGTGCGCTTACGTTTGGGACATCTTCTGGAGGAAAAAATTCCATTTTTGGTTTTTTCATGATATATTATGTATGTTAAAGAGTGGAAGAAGCATTTCATCAAATTCTGGGCTGCCTAAAGGGCCAAAAACACTCCAAAAATGGCATGTCTGCCACGTTTTGCACCAGCAGGAACCAGTGTTGGGAGACTGAATCTTTGGAGGGGAAAATGACATCCAAATTGAACAATTCCACTTGGGTTGGATAGCAGACATCCAGGTCTTTCCAACGAGCTATCATGAGCTCAATTTGGACTTCAGGAAGTGCCTCAAAATCACCTGCAAAGTGGCGCGATGCATAGAGAATTTGAGCACGGTGCATAGAGAAATTTTGCCTCATTTTCACTCTTCAGCTCAAAAATTCGCCCAGTTTTGACTAGTTTTACTTTTTCATGTGATGATTGATCTACCACGATGTAATTTGATAAATATGATTTAAATTTGGCATTTTTTTACTTTTTCTAGAGGATTCATTCACTAAATAGTGAAAATTGAGTGAATGGATTAGTTTCCTAGCATATAGAGGCAAGTTGTTTGGCTGCCTAGATTTTAGCTCCATGTTTATAATTGGTTGAAACAGCTCCTAGAAGGATGAGATCGACCCATAGAGGCATGGGAAGGGGTTATGATAGTCTATATGATGTATTTTCTCAATCATTTTCAGAGATTGGATACTTTGGAAAAGTTTGGCACCTCATTGTACATCCATTTTTCAGTTTTTGGCAAAGGAAAGACCAGAGTTTTGCAGCACTTGTTGGGATCCTTGTGGCTTCTGAGTTTTGATGATGTTCTTCTCATGTTATTTTAAGTTTCATTAATGTTATATGTATGCCATTTTTCTTCTCTATGCTTCTGAATTAAAAAAATGAGTAATTGAGGTAGAATTCATTGATTTGCTGGTGCTCTACCTTAGACTTTTGTTTAGTTTTTTATGTTTTCATTAGTTTGGAGAGGATCATTGTACTCTCTTGCCCTGTTCAGCTCCTCAGCAATCTTTTCCATTCAGTCACTTGATCTAAGACATCAAAGCCATTGCCTACCCTGCCCCAACCTGAACTCTGTAAAATTTGGCCTCATCCCCAAGCCCAAAATTGATTTTCCCTTTTTCCAAAAAAAACCCCTAAAAATCAAATCAAACCCTCCTATTTGTTTATCTAGCCTAAGATCAGTTGTTTTTTCAGTCATCTCAAGCCCTTTTGAATATTTTCATTGAGATTGACCTGGAGAGAGCCCTCTCCTGTCCTCGTAGGGCTAGCTATGAGGCTGAGCGTGGTTTGGTGTTGTCCTTCTTCTGCCTTATTTCAGCCTAAGGTGGATTTGGGAACTAACACAGTTGTTGTTGTAAGACCTGTATCTGATCTTCTTTCTCATTCAATAATTGTCGTACCTCAGATGCTTTGTCAATGGCTGCAGAGGCATAAGCTCCTGTGATCTGAGATAATTTAGTGAGATTTTCAGTTGGATTAGTAGTAGGATATTTCCATAGAACATATAGGTGTTCTGGATCATGAGAAGGCACATTTTCTAATTTCCTTTTCTTTTTTTGTTTTCTTACCACTTCCTTGTGTTGTGGACTATACAACACATCAAGAGGAGGAATTTCCTCTATCTTAAGCATGAGTTCAGAAGAAGGGGTTATAGGAATATGTTTTGTTTCTGAGACATTGGTAGTTACTCTAGTGACTATAGTTATTGTTGTCTGTACATTGCTAATAGGTGTCTGTGTATTTTATGCTTCAATATTAATCAAATCATTGAACATTTCCCATTCCTTATCCAATTCAGTTCTGACTGATGATTGCTGTACAATGAGAGGGGGAATATTTAACAGTGGAGAGGTTGGAATCTATTGTTGTGAGAGTTCTTTAGATTGGGCAGTATCTTTTACTGACCCTTCACTCTTAGAGTGTTCAGAGGTTTCTCTTTCGAACTTTGAATTAGACCTGTTGGTACTTGAACTTCTACTAAGACTGACACTAGGAGTTGGTTCCCTCATGGGTTCCAATCACAATTTATCCAAAGGGATGGTAGTTAACCTCCTTTCTCTGTATATTTTAAATTCTTGAAACTCTGCTGGAGGAAACCGTATCTGAGCCAAATGTAGAATTTCTTTAAGTGTGCCTTTTTCTTGGAACATGTCATCAAACAAATCCTCTTCTTTAGAAAACACTCTTATCTTGACTGCAGTAGTGAAATTTTTGACAACATCATATGGGTTGAATGGTCTTCTTGGAAACTTGAAAAAATGTAAACATGTAATACTGTTTACTTCTTTAAATGCATGACCAAGATCAAATAATGAAAAGGCCCCACAGGCCACAGGAAATTGAGGCCAGATAGCCTTCTTCTTATCCTTCAATTCTTTCGTCAAACCCCCTTCTCCGCAGGTTTGATATGCAATTTCTCGGGCGATGAGTTTATCAAGAACATACAATGGTAAAACATGAGGGGAAGCAAAACTTCCAAAAACCCTAACATATGTAAATAATTCTTCTCCAAACCATCTTGCAACAGGTATAATGTACACCTCTGCTTCAGGAGAAAACCTTGGAGCATCTTTATCATACAATATTCTATACAGGGGCAACATGATGCCATGGAAAATCTTGTAAAAACAGGGAATGAAATCTGAATCCCACAACTCTTTGTGATAAAAATGAATGGGTAGGGGATCTTGAATTGTCCATTTCCAACCGATTAATGGAAATTTAGAAACAAAACAGATTTAATCCATCACATAAGCAGATAAATAAAAAGGAGGATAAATCCTCTGAGAAACAGTTCTCTTAGACCGATAATTGAAAATAGTTGTGGCTAAGTTGTCAGAAAGTATCTTAGCCCAATCCACAATGGTAGCATTAACATCATCATTCAACAACGGAAGCCATTCAGGCGAAAAATTATTAATGTCAGGCTTTCCAAAAATCCGACAAAGCATAACAGCAGCAAAGCAATACGGAGAAGTAAGAGAACCAATACTATACATACCATGTTTATCTTTCTTCAGTGGTTTGTCTCTCCTGGACCAGTCCTTGGTGCATTCTACCAGGTTTTCATTTTCTTTGGCAAACTTCTCTATGAACTGTTTGTTATAAGTTTCCTGTGGCTCTGGCAAATGATACATGAGCCTCAAATCTTGAGGAGTGAATGAGCCAATGAGCTCTTGACCCCGAGTTTTAAATTGTCTGTCTGAAATATTAGTGCTATCTAGCACTCATTTAATCATATCTGTGTACAGAATAATTCTATGTCTCACTGCTATTTGGTGAAAAAATTAACAAGCTAGCTTTGTAAGAGATGCTTCAGAAGACCCATGTGATCCCGCAGTAGTTGTAACCTCCATTACTCTGGGGTTCTCTTCTTCAAGTAGATTATACATGCCCTCCCAAGTAGTGATACCAACGTCTCTGTTACAGGCGGTGTCTGTGTATAAGGATGTCATCTCTTTATCTTCCTAAATTGGAGCCTTGTCTTTCTTTCCCATTTTATTCTGAATACTGCTTTGTATAGTTCTCAGATCTTTGCTCCTGCAGTTCACGAATTAAGTGAGAATAATGATAGAAAAAGGTGACGGGAAAGATTTAAATGCTGAGGACGTATGAAATATACTACCTTACGTGAAATAACTCTTCAATCAGAACGAAACCATTTTTTATTAATGAATGACAATCAATTCATTAATTTAACATTAAAGCATATAACGGGGTCTTGATTTATGGAAATATTTTCTTCGTGTAATGAGCCTTTAAAAATTTTCGATAAGGCGATCTGCGATTTGCTTCGCAACATCGCAAAATCGCAACATCACAGATCACAATCTCATGGAATCAAATAGCGCAATTATTGTATCATCGCGAAATCGCTATATCGCAATATCGCAAGATCGCAAGACATAATATATGACAAACATCCGTTAACATATTTTTTGCGATATGTGATTTGCGATACACGTTATCGCTCATCGGTGATTTGAAGTTTTCATCGTAAGATATAACATTCTAAGCATGCGATGCGATAAATGTTCCTTTAGTCCACAGTTTCATATCACAATTTTTAGAATTCCACTTATAAAGAGGCGTTCATTTACCTTTTTGCGATGCGATATTCCTCAAAGAATGATTCAATTCTGAGCTATCATAAAACTTAATTTTTCTAGATTTTTCAAGGAATTTTCTCCTAAGTTTATGATAGTAAGTTTTATTGAAAAAAGAAAACAATCACTAATTTATTTTTTGGATTTTTTGAGTAAGGATCCCCACTTATTTAGTATTACCACTAATACTAAATAAGAAGGGGGGTTGTTGCTGGCCACAACAATTGGCGATTCACTCAGAAGAAACGGTTATCTTTGCTTTTTATTTTGAATTTTCTAAACTTTCAAAATAGAAAATTTTCCAGAAAATGAAACTTTATTATTGAAAGACAAAGTATATTATGCTTCTATCTATCAATGATATTTTGTTTTTTCTATATTCAATTTTGATTATTTACTTCCTCAAGCTAGTCCTTGTATCTACATCAGTCATTACTTGGTTTATAAATATAAAAACAAAAGGCTTCTCTGTAAATCAGTTTTTAAATATGCTCATTTGTCATAGGTAGAGCCACTGCTACTAGCAGACGTTTATAGCCTCGATAGGGTTACCTGTTACCCAGCAATGATCCTGTGTCCTAATTAGGAAAATATAAAATTTTCAAAGAGAAATCCATATCCACACTTATTGTTTTCATTTTTCTTTTTTATCCTTAAAGAAAAATGTCTTGGTTTGGTAGCCAATTTATGACAGTGTCATTCACTTGATTTATAACTTTGTTGAACAAGCTAGCTCATGATGAGACCCCTTGCCTTTCGATTGCAACAATCTTGAGTCATTGCCCTATTGTGGTATGCAGTATTGGCAAAGTCAGCAAGCTATAATATCTATGATCATGATAAGTCGGCTCGTGATGAGACCTCTTACTTTTTAAGTTAAAGTGCATTGTTGGATTATTCCCTGAAGATTGTAATTTTCTAGGTAGGGGGGAAGTCATTGTTTCCTTAAGATAGCTCTAGACGACAAAGGTAGAGTTTCTTGAAAAGAAATTTTCTACAGAGAATCTTTGTTTTTTTATTTATACCTTTCATTAGACTGACATAAAACAATTTCCCACTAAAAGTTGCTTTTTATCAAAATTTTCAAAGTTGAAACTAATATCATTTCTAGGTTTAAAGCTTTTAACTGTATCTTTAAATAATAATGATCAATTTTCTAAAAGAATTCTATTTATACAAGTAAAAAAAAACAAAAAACTAAAAAGAGAATTTGTGTCTTTTTCGTGAATTTTCAAACGTAACCATTTACAACCGGTTTTATTATGACAATAAAAAAAACTAATATACAAAATAGAAGAGTGATCTTCTATGGAAAATATTTTTTGAGGATTTGTCCATTAATAGGTAAAGACTCTCTTTTTCCTGTTAAATCCTATAACATAAAAGTAGATGGACCTATGATCTCTGCGATTTGGAAAGGACCAAGCCACATTCGTTGAAATTTTGTATGTTTCCCTTTTTCCTCATGAGCCTTCTCCCATTTTAAAACTAGATCTCTAACCTGAAAGTCCTTTTTGGATACCATGTTTGAATCAAAAGAAGCTTTAACTAACGCTTGGTGATGAGCATGAGTTATTTTGGCCTTTTCTCGTTGTTATTCTAGCTTAATTATTTTCATCTGCCTTAGTTGTAAGGAAGAAGTTGGTGCTTCATCAATATATTGAACTAAGGCCATAGAAGGAATTGCTAGATGAGTTGGAACAACCACTTCTTTCCCATAAACTAAATTAAAGGGAGAAGTGCCAATGGAGGCTTTCTGCATTATTCGATCTGCACATAAAGCATATATTAAAGACTTATGCCAATTTTTATGATTTTGATCAATGGTTCGCTTAATAATTCTAATTGAATTTTTATTGTGGATTCAGCTAAACCATTTCCCTGTGGGTAATAATTGGCAGAGTATTTAAGTTTGAAACCTCTCTTGAGTGCAAATTCAATGATAGCATTACCATAAAAATACGATGCATTATCAAACATTAAAGCAGAAGGTAAACCAAACTTGGTGATTATGAACTGATCTATGAACTCAATGATATGCTCGGCATTAGCAGTCTTGAGAGGAACTGCTTCTACCCATTTCGTAAAACAATCAATTGCTGTAATGATATACCTATGTTTCTTAGGAGAGTGAGGAACGATCTCACCTATTATATCCAATCCCCATTCATCAAAAGGTTTTTCAATGTTAACTGGTTGTAATGGAAATGATGGTTTCTTTTGTCTTCCAGCAACGGTTTGACAAACTTGACATTTCCTTGCGTAGCTATGTGAATCTTTGAATAGCGTGGGCTAGTAATAACCTGCACGAAGGATTTTATGTGCAGTAGCATCTCTAGCATAATTTCCACCTGCTGGCCCATCGTGAAGTTCCTGCAAGACTTTTTCAGCTTCATATTTCTCAAGACATCTAAGAAGAACATAATCATAATTCATTCTAAAAATAATATCATTCACAAGCTGATATTGTTTAGCCTTTAACCTTAGAGCTGTTTTCTTGGTGTAATCGAGATTTGGAGGAGCATATCCATTCTTTAGATAAAATATGATATCAGCATATAATGATTCAACATCGTTTAGGCTTACCTCTTAAATTTGTATCTCTGCAGATGGTTTTTCAGAAATAAGTGATGCCCCAGCTAGTATTTTGAAAAATCCTTGACCTCTTACAATACTTGCTGGTTTGATTTCTACATCATATTCTTGTAAGGCAGTAATCCAATTGGATCTTTTCTCACCCACATCTTTGTGAACTAAAATATTTCTTACCGCTGGAAATGGTACTATGATTTTTGTATGGGTTTTAAGTAAAAAGGGTCTGAAATATTTAATTGCTTTGAAAACAGCATAAGCTTGTTTCTCTGCATCTGAATAATTCAACTCAGCCCCCTGTAAATTTGAACTAAAGAAATAAATTGGGGCTTCTGCCTTGTCTTGATTTGCTTGAGTAAGTATCGCAACATATGATTTGTCAGAGGCAAATGTATACAGAATAAAAGGATCAGAAAAATTTGGAGTTGCTAAATATGGAGCATTAACAATTTCTTGTTTGATCAGATTAAATGCCTCATATTCATTTTGGCCCCATTTGAAGTTTGAATTATTTTTAATCATTGCTTGTAAAGGAGATACAATTCTTGAAAAATCTGGCATGAATCTCTTTACAAAATTAATTTGGCCAAGAAAAGATTGCATAGATTTCTTGTTGTGAGGTAAGGGTATTTCAGAAATCTCCTTGATTCTATCAGGATCAATATGAATTCCAGATTTTGACACTATGAATCCAAGAAGTTTTCCTTCACTTAATGCAAAAAAGGACTTTTTCGGGTTAAGTGAAATTCCATACCTTTGACAACGTTGGAACATCTGTTTCAAATCTCTAAGATGATTTCTTCATTTCTTGGAATATACAATTATATCATCCAAGTAGATTACCACTGATTTGTTAAGTAATCCCTTGAAAGCGATGTCCATGGCTCTCTGAAATGTGGCGCCAGCATTGATTAGACCAAAAGGCATCTTTTGATATGCGTAAGTGCCCCATTTAGTCTTGAATGTGGTTTTCAATTAGTCATCAGGATGAACCAACACTTAGTTGTAGCCAGAGAAACCATTTAAGAAAGACATTAATTCTGATCCTGCAACTGCCTGCAATATTTGCTCCATAGGAGGCAAAGGAAAATTATCTTTTTGGCAGGCTTTGTTAAGATTTCGAAATTCAATGCAAATTCTAATGTCTCTGTTCTTCTTTCTAAAAAGAACCATATTGGAAACCCATTTAGAATGTCGAACGGGAAAAATAATCTTGGCTTTCAATAACTTATTGAGTTCAGATTTGATTTGATTTTCTATATTAGGATGAATCTTTCTCAGCTTCTGTTGTACAGTTTTTTCATCATTTATCATTGGGATAGTATGTTGGATGATAGAAGTGTCATAAGTTTTAAGTTCATCATAATTCCAAGCAAAGACACTTTTGTATTGTTTCAAAAGACGAACATATGCTAATTTTTCTTCAGGAGCTAGGCCGAGGCCTAGGTTGATATTCTGTGGTTTGGTATTAGTTCCTATATTTACTAATTCATAATTCAAAGTTGAACTTTGGAGTTTTGAATTGGTAGATATTTTGAATTGATCTTTCAAACCATAAAGGTCTTCTAACTTGACTACTGACTTTGGCATAGCATTATTAGTGCTATCTTGTTGCAATTGTCTATCATGTTGGTCTTCATCAATTATCTGATTAGTGTAAGATCCTTCAGATGTGAGGAAACTTAAAATATCAGGATCATCGTTGAAAATCCTCCAATTGCTAATGTTATCAGGAATCAAGGGTCTAAAGATTAATTCGATTGAAAATCGGTCAGGGCTAAAGTCTTCTGAAGGAATGAGTTTAGAAGTTACGTTAGCTAGGAGGTTTCACTAGCATTCTGGAGTCTGGGAATTGATGAAATATTGAATGCTATAAAATGTTCAGTTAGATCTTGAACTAAAGATTGATAATGCTTTAAATGACCTGATAAATAATGTATAGTATTGCGTACCTGTTTGATTACAATTTCAGAATCTCCGAAAACTTGTAGATATTTGACGTCTAATTCGATTGCTTTGTATAATCCTTGGACTAAAGCCTTGTATTCTGCGGTATTATTGGTGCAATCGAACTCGATTCTGCAAGTTAACATAATTTTTTTTCCCTCTGGACTAACCAACACGCATCTTGCTCCTGCTCCTTCATTAGAATTAGAACCATCAAAAAATAACTTCTAAAATAAAGATTTATTTACAGGAGTATCTACAAAATTAATGCATTTAGAACCATCTGTTTGAGAAAAAATTTCTACTTAAGATAAAACAGAATGTTCTAAATAAGGTGAAGTATGAGCATTGAAATTTCCTAAGAAAGAATCAACTGAATAGTTGCCAATGATATTATTGTTGTAAGCAACCGGTTCATTTTCTCCTTCTAATTCTGTTACTATGTATTTCTGATGTTTTCCTCACTCAACCTTTATCTGATTTGGTTTACCATTGTAAGGAAGCCACATATGCGACCAATCAGTTGCGAAGTATCCATGAAGTTTTTCTGACCAATCTTTGCTAAGAATTAAGCCATAAAATTCTGGAATATCTGCAACTAAAATATCAATAACTTGACATACCTTTGGATTAGATGACAGCCTTATGGTAACCTGATTTAATTTTCCAATCACTTAGACTTGCGATCGATCTAGCTGAACTATGCGCACAACAAAATTTTTTGGTTGAATATTCAACTTTTCACATACTGATTTTGGTAGAATATTAGATGAAGCTCCAGAATCCACTAAACAATTATGCAAATTTTTATTGAAAACTTCATAAGTAAGAAGAAATGGAGGATTATGATATCTCGACCTTCCTCCAATTAAAACGATATTTTCTAGATCGAATTTGCTAATCGCATTAGTTGGAGGTCTTCCCATCTCGTTGGAAGCTTGAGAGATTACAGGATCGGGCAAAAGTTTTTCTGGTACAGCATGTAATTCTTTCAAAAGTACCTTTTTTTGGTGTTTTAACTTGATCAATTCATAAAAAATAATGTTAGCCCTAGTCTTCTTCATATCTTCTATGATATTATACTCCATTTCATCCGAAACAATTAGTGTTTTTGATGGAGTTGATAAATCTGATTAGACTGGGCTAGTCTGAGTTGCTTTTGATGTCGTTTTCTTGGGTGCAATTTTATCCTTAGTCATTGAGCTAGCACTTTTTGACTTAGGAGTAGTTTGAGGAGGATCAAGTTGATTTCTACTTCGAGTTCTAACCAGAGATGCTTCTTGGTCTTCCTCATTAGGGAGGATGAAATCCCACATACCTTGCACTTCTACAACTTCTTCTTTATCAGTAGTTTCTTCAACAACAGTCTCCTCTTCTTCTTCTTCTGATTCAACATTTGTAATAACATTTGGTGGTTTTGAATCAGTTGAAGGGTTTCTTCTAAAAGGCTTGAAATATTTTTTAGAAGATGTTTCTGCCACTTGTTTCTTAATGTCAACCATTTCGTTAGACATGGTTTTAAAAAATTTCTGCAATCCTTCTAAATCGAATGGATCTTTTAGTTGTTTTTTCTTGGAATCTTCCTTAAAAGTAACCTTCTTGGATTTTTGTTCTTCTATCGCATTTTTCTTTTCTAAAGAAATGATGCGTTTCTCTACTGCTATTGCTTCCTTCATATTGTTTGCTAAAGTTTTTTTGTTAGCTCTATCAACGAAGATTGCTATGCTTGATGGTAAAGTTGAGATGTACCATTCACTTCGCATTTCTTCACTAGGCTTGGAAGCAGTAGGAATTTTATTTAGCAATTTATTGAAATGTGAATTAAAATCCTTGATAGGCTCTTTTGACTCAGCTCTAAGATTAGAAAAATTCATTTATCAACGTCGCTGTAGACCTGTCATCACCAAACTTAGTCAAAAATTGATCTTGGAAAATATACCAACTAGTGATAGATCCAGATGGTAATGAGAAATACCATGATCCGGATGCTCCTTGTAGAGTATAGGGAAATATTCAGACAACAGCATATTCATTAATAACTCCATTGAGATTTATATACAACATAAAATTGTTTATATGTTCTTTAGCTAGCATGCCTGCTTCAGGGTTAAACTTAGGCAACCATTTTTTAGGATGGGCTGGTAATTGACTCAAGGGTGCAGGCATTAAGACTGCCCCTGGGTTATTCCATGGCATTTGAGCCATCGCTGAACTAATAACAGAGGAAAGTGTAGAAGATGATACCTGTGATTGGGAAGATGAGGATATTATGATTCCACATGTTTGAGAAGGAAATGTGGAAGTTCCAGTAGCCTGACGGACAATAGTCTGAAGTGGAGGGGTGGATGTTTGACTTCGCGGTGAAGAGGTTAAAATGGATGATGATGATGAAAGAGTCTCACTATCAGACCCTTTAGGTGATTTCCTTGCTCTTTTTCTTGTAGGTAGAGGTAACTCAGTTGGCTGAATGCCAAGCTTATCGCTCTGTAATCTGGTAAGAGGATGAGAAGGATTATATTGCGAAGTCACACTGCCTTGAGATTTATCAGATTGTTGAGGTGATATTTAAAATCGCTGAAGTTTATGAATCAAAGATTCAACTTTAGGAGTTTCAATAGCAAATTCTTCTAAAAATTCAGGGTTTGTGGCAGTCGCTGTTGTTCTTTCGATTTCTGGCTCTAGATTTAAAAATTCTATGTGCGATGGAGATGTCAGGGAAGATGGTGAGGGTGATTTACTCTCAGAATGGTATTTAGATTTTGACTTACTTTCCATTCATAGTTCGGGGCCCTCCTTCTAGCGCCAAATATGTTGAAGCCCCGAAAATCGGGTCTACAACAAGGGGGATACCCACCCGGTCCGGACCTTGGTTAGCAGTTCCTTTTTCGTTTGGTGTAGTGGTTCCGACTGGGAATAATGGGACCAGTTTCCCAATATGTGTGTATGTGTGTTGAGAATTGATATTTCCTATCTAAGAAAGTTCCTAAGTGAAATGCTTTTATTCTATTTCTAATCTAATCATATGCAAATTGTATTCTAATTTAAAAAGAAATATCTAATTCTAAACTATCCCGGGATGTAATCTTTCTATTTATGCGATCTAAAATGATTTCAAATAACAATTGGTAATAAATATCATTCAAATATTATAAGAAAATAATTGAATAAAGATAAACCATTTCGTATAAAAAGTTAGACAAAACAATTGTGAAAAATATATCGCATAATAAGCTATTCATATATTAAGCATAAACAAATGGTTATCACCGTACAAAAGTGGCAAATGATAACTCAAATATTCAAGTGTTAATACATAAACAACTGAACATAAATAACACTTTAACACAGAGTCAAAAATAGTTAAGAGATAAAAGTACCATTTATAACTAGTTCTACTCATGAGCGTCAAGCAATAATGACTTATTTCTTCTTAATTCAACATCCACTAAGAGTACAAAAGTGCAACATCAGTAGCAGATATTAAACGCGGATATCAATAAATTCTGTTCCATTCATTCATCAAAACCTCCTCGGAGGGTGTAGAAGTGCATGTTCTGAGGACAAGTTTTTGACAAATTTCAAGACCCTTCTCTAAATGCATGAGAAGGTTTTAAATACTTACTAACTAAATCTAAAAATAATTAATTACAAAAATGTAGGATATGGTTTAAATGACCGTCCTCTTTTTAGGCAGAAATAAAGCAAAACTAGTACTAAATCTAAAATTAAAATTTAACAACTAACTAACTGTGAATGTGTTCTTTGGAATTGCAAGCGTTCAACATTGATTTGAGAAGAATAGGCTGGCCGACTTCAGATTTCAACTGTCCCGTGAAGATAGAATTGGAAAGAGCTGGCGCTATCTTTTCGGCGGAATTGATGATACACTCGAGAGTCATACACTGGTTGTGTGGTTTTACTAGACATGCCCAGTAAGAATCCCAATTTAACTTTGTTAATCCTTTAATTAATTCTGCCTTCTCTTGGGCTTTCTATTTCCATTCTGTTTGCAGTCGCTGTGCTTTTGGGAGGTATACTAGAGTAGTTTTAGAGATCAGATTTTCCTTTTGTAAATTTTCATTTATACAATCAATAATACTGCTGGCTGTTGTGGCTTCTTATTCTGCCGCTTGCTCTGCCTTCCTGATCTGTGCACCCCAATTATTAAAAAGTATTTCTTTGTGATTTTAATTGATTGTAGGTGCACCTTCTCTTTTCCCTTCTTCTGTATTTTTTCAAGCCAAATAGTCATTAACTCTTTTTTCAGTTAAATCATAATCATGTCGTAAATCTACGACATGATTAGTGATTTTATCACTTTCTTCACAATACGAGTTCCATTCTGTTATTCTTTGGCATAATATTTCTTGTTGTTGCAGTAGTTGGTCATTTAAAGAAATAGAATCTGTTATAAAATATGTGAGCTTGGGATCATCTTTGTGCGTCTCTTGCATAACCTGTAGCTGTTTCTCTTTTTCGGCCAAACTGTTCTGATATCCAATCTGCATTTGTTGAAAATCTTGTTGTAATGTTTCAAGTTGTTTCTGAGCTTCACTGTTAGCATCAGCTTCTTGTAGTTGTTGTTATAAGACCTGTATCTGATCTTTTTTCTCATTCAATAATTGTCGTACCTCAGATGCTTTTTCAATGGCTGCAGAGGCATAAGCTCCTATGATCTGAGATAATTTAGTGAGATTTTCAGTTGGATTAGTAGTAGGATCTTTCCATAAAACATCTAGGTGTTCTGCATCATGAGAAGGCACATTTTCTAATTTCCTTTTCTTTCTTTGTTTTCTTACCACTGCCTTATGTTATGGACTATACAACACATCAAGAGGAGGAATTTCCTCTATCTTAAGCGTGAGTTCAGAAGATGGGGTTATAGGAATATGTTCTATTTTTGAGACATTGGTAGTTACTTCAGTGACTATATTTATTGTTGTCTGTACATTGCTCACAGGTGTCTGTGTATTTTGTGCTTCAATATTAATCAAATCATTGAACGTTTCCCATTCCTTATCCAATTCAGTTTTGACTAATGATTGTTGTACAATGAGAGGGGGAATATTTAACGATGGAGAGGTTGAAATCTGTTGCTATGAGAGTTCTTTAGATTGGGCAGTATCTTTTACTGACCCTTCACTCTTAGAGTTTTCAGAGGTTTCTCTTCCGGACTTTGACTTAGACCTGTTGGTACTTGAACCTCTACTGAGACTGACACTAGGAGTTGGTTCCCTCACGGGTTCCAATCGCAATTTATCCAAAGGGATGGTAGTTAACCTCCTTTCTCTGTATACTTTAAATTCTTGAAACTCTACTGGAGGAAACTGTATCTGAGCCAAATGTAGAATTTCTTTAAGTGTGCCTTTTTCTTGGAACATGTCATCAAAAAAATCTTCTTCTTTAGAAAGCACTCTTATCTTGACTGCAGTAGTGAAATTTTTGACAACATCATATGGGTCGAATGGTCTTCTTGGAAACTTGAACAAATGTAAACATGTAATATTGTTTACTTCTTTAAATGCATGACCAACCGCAAATAATGAAAAGGCCCCACAGGCCACAGGAAATTGAGGCCAGATAGCCTTCTTCTTATCCTTCAATTCTTTCATCGAACCCCCTTCTCCGCAGGTTTGATATGCAATTTCTTGGGCGATGAGTTTATCAGGAACATACAATGGTAAAACAAGAGGGGAAGCAAAACTTCCAAAAACCTTAACATATGTAAATAATTCTTCTCCAAACCATCTTTCAATAGGTAGAATGTCTACCTCTGCTTCAAGAGAAAACCTTGGAGCATCTTTATCATACAATATTTTATACAGGGGCAACATGATGCCATGGCAAATCTTGTAAAAACAGGGAATGAAGTCTGAATCCGACAACTCTTTGTGATAAACATGAATGGGTAGGGGATCTTGAATTGTCCATTTCCATCCCATTAATGGAAATTTAGAAACAAAATAGATTGAATCCATCACATAAGCAGATAAATAAAAAGGAGGATAAATCCTTTGAGAAACAGTTCTCTTAGACCGATAATTGAAAATAGCCATGGCTAAGCTGTCAAAAAGTATCTTAACCCAATCCACAATGGTAGCATTAACATCATCATTCAACAACGGAAGCCATTTAGGTGAAAACTTATTAATGTCAAGCTTTCCAAAAAGTCGAAAAAGCATAGCAGCAGCAAAGCAATACAGAGAAGTGAGAGAAACAATACTATACATACCGTATTTATCTTTCTTCAGTGGTTCGTCTCTCCTGGACCAGTCCTTGGTGCATTCTGCTAGGTTTTCATTTTCTTTGGAAAACTTCTCCATGAACTGTTTGTTATAAGTTGCCTATGGCTTTGGCAAATGATACATGAGCCTCAAATTTTGTGGAGTGAATGAGCCAATGAGCTCTTGACCCTGAGTCTTAAATTGTCTTTCTGAAATATCAGTTCTATCCAGCACCCATTTAATCATATTTGTGTACGGAAGAATTCTAGGTCTCTCTGCTATTCGGTGCAAAAATGAACAAGCTAGCTCTATAAGAGATGCTTCAGAAGACCCATGTTATCCCACAGTAGACGTAACCTCCATTACTCTGGGGTTCTCTTCTTCAAGTAGATTATACATGCCCTCCCAAGTAGTGATACCAACTTCTCTGTTACAGGCGGTGTCTCTGTATAAGGATGTCATCTCTTTATCTTCCGAACTTGGAGCCTTGTATTTCTTTCCCATTTTATTCTGAATACTGCTTTGTATAGTTCTCAGCTATTTTCTCCTGCAGTTCACAAATTAAGTGAGAATAATGATAGAAAAAGGTGACGGGAAAGTTTTAAATGCTGAAGACGTATGAAATATACTACCTTACGTGAAATAACTCTTCAATCAGAACGAAACCATTTTTTATTAATGAATGACAATCAATTCATTAATTTAACATTAAAGTGTATAACGGGGTCTTGCTTTATGGAAATATTTTCTTCGTGTAATGAGCCTTTAAAAATCTGCGATCAGGCGATCTGTGATTTTCTTTGCAATATCGCAAAATCGCAACATCGCAGATCGCAATCTCATGGAATCAAATAGCGCAATTATTGTATCATCGCGAAATCGCTATATCACAATATCGCAATATCGAAAGACATAATATATGACAAACATTCGTTAACATATTTTCTGCGATATGCGATTTGCGATACATGTTATCACTCATCGGTGATTTCAAGTTTTCATCATAAGATATAACATTCTAAGCATGTGATGCGATAAATGTTCCTTTAGCGCGTAGTTTCATATCGAAATTATTAGAATTCCGCTTATAAAGAGGCGTTCATTTACCTTTTTGCGATGCGATATTCCTCAAAGAATGATTCAATTCTAAGCTATCATAAAACTTAAGTTTTCTAGATTTTTCAAGGAATTTTCTCCGAAGTTTATGATAGTAAGTTTTATTGAAAAAGGAAAACAATCACTACTTGAATTTTTGGATTTTTTGAGTAAGCGTCCCCACTTATTTAGTATTACCACTAATACTAAATAAGAAGGGGGGTTGTTGCTGGCCACAACAGCTCCATAGTGAAACAGGTCGTTGGATAGTTCCTAAAACACCATGGATGGAAAGGATCTGTCATCTCTGTGAGAATATGAACATCGAGGATGAAAATCACTTCCTCTTAGAGTGCCCCGTGTACAACCACATTAGAGCTCAATTTCATAATCTTTGTTGCAATATTGACCTTCCTAGCCTTTTAAGATGTCAAAATTATAGTGAGCTCGGGAGGCTTCTCTCCAAGCTTTTTGAGCATAGGAATAAAATCTTAAATCAAACTAAATAACTCTTTTCTTTAAGTCCAATAGACCAAATATTGGTCTCAATGGATGTTAACCATCATCATCATCATCACCAACCTCGCTTAAGCTTCAGATGATTTTAGCTATAATTTAACGCGAGCTAAAAATATCATAAACACTTCTTAACAAAGAAATCCAACCAAAAATATTATTAATAAAATACTATTTTAAAATAACTCTAACAAAAATTATTAATAATTTCATGAAATTGATATAAACTCTAATAATTTAATACATAATTTAACAAAATTTTCACTAAAATACTCTATATAATTTCCTGCAATAATTATTTTATTTTTAAATACATAAATAAATTTAATACCACAAAAATTCATTAAATCACTCGAAATCCAAATTAAAAAAAGTTCTTGAAAGAAAATATTTAAAAATCTATTATAAATTTTAGTTAAAATTAAGTCCTAAAAAAACCCATTTTTATCTATAAATTTGAATGTACCATCTAATAATTCCATGACTAAATCAAACCATTGATCCTACTAGACTTTAAGCATCACTGTATATTTTCATACTTTAAATACATGTCCAACAACATTGTCTAACTCGGCATGGGAAGGCTTTAGACTAAACATTGTCCGGCAACATTGTCTTGTGACTAAACATTTGGGGGATAATTAAGTGGTTCTTCAATATTACCTAGCTTTCGATTTAGAGGGAAAATGCATGCAACATAAAATTCTTCTAATTTTCTTTCGTACATTCTTTTGTTTTCGCAATAAATAGATGCTATGAAAATATTAGATTTAGTGATATTATTGTTTATTTCACTATATTGTTTTTAGTTAATTGTAATTAAAACTAGTTAGAAATTTTTTAAAATTGGATTTTAAGTTTAATATATAGATTTCAAGCGTTTCTTTAGTTAGTGTACTAATTTAAAAATAATTTTTAATTAAAAAAATAAATTACACTAAAATCAAATCCAAAAGAATCACATTTTTTTTAAATTGTTTTAGTGATTCTACTCAAACTAGTGAAAATCTGTTTAATCTATAATTTAAACTACAACACTATATAATTAATATTAATAATAAATTCAGAAATAATATATATATTAAAAATAATAGAAAAAATATTTTATTAAATAAATAAAAAATGAATAATTATTAATTATTATTATTATTATTATTATTATTATTATTATTATTATTTTATTTTATTTTATTTGAAAGAAAATAAATTTTAAATAAAAAATAAATTACACTAAAATCAAATCCAAAATAATCACATTTTTTTTTTTAATTATTTTAGTGATTCTATTCATACGAGTGAAAAAAATCTATTTACTCTATAATTTAGACTACAACTCACTATATATAATTAATATTAATAATAAATTCAAAAATAATATGTAATAAAAATAATAGAAAAAATATTTTATTAAATGAAAAAAAAATGAATTATTATCAATTATAATTATTATTATTATTTTTTAATTTTGATTTATTTTATTTAGAGGAGATTCTCATTCTACAGTAGAGTGTGAAAGCAATGTATAAGTATGTATCTACTCAACTTTTGGAGTTGACACTTGTCCCTCTAAAAATAAAATAAAACAATGTGGGCTACAATAAAAAGAAAAAAAATGTTATGCACGTTTAATTAGTTTTCCATACACTCTAATATAATTTATTTTAATCTAAAGTAATAAGTTGTCCATATTCCCTAATATAATTTCATCAAAATTAATTAGAAGTAAAAAAAATATGTGAGTAAGATGTTTAAACCATATACTTTTCAAAAATGTTTTAACTAGTCATATCAACTTCATATATATTTATATATAGAAAAAAATTGTTAAAAGAAACATTTAATGTTGTATAGAATAAGATATGAAATATGAGTTATGAATACAATATTTTATTATGAATTAATATTGATGTATAGTTAAAGATATATTAATAACAAAAAAAGACTCACTCCACATGTTTTGTAATTTTTATAGAATTAAAAAATACAATTTAAACAATGAAAAATTACACATTGTTTTTGCACTCTAAAATAAGTTTGCACCTGAAGAAATTTGATCCTTTTCGTCTCATGGCTCATGTTAGATGGGTGGTAAGATGGATCTATGCTATTTTTTTATGAAAGTTCTTTAGGATTATCACATCATAAATTTCCATCTAATGTGGTTCGTAGTGAGGACAAAGGTGAAAAAATAAATCTACCCCTTAGGAAATAGTATTTTCCTAACTACCATTTCCTATTGCTAACTCCCTAAAGAGATGCATCTTTGCTATTTAACCTGCTCGGTAGATAGATTTTTCACCTTTGTCTTGATGAAAAACAACATTAGATGGTTTTAAACTTCTACCATAACTTTATGATGTGATTAATTCGAAAGATATTTCAGATAAAGAAAGTCTAAGATAAAAATCATTTTATTTTTTCATTTTTTGTGGTCTCTTTTTTATTAACTTATTTTTAAAATATTGTAGATGATTTTTATTTTTTTTAATGGTTTAAAATTCTTAAATGAAAATTTTCAGGGTGAAAATTGATATGGATAAAGTGGAAATATAACTTCTTATAAGTTATTATAAGAAATAATTAAGTTCTTCTATTTTCTTCATATAAAATGCTACATATATTTTATTCATACAAAGAAGCATTAAGCGCAAATAAATTCCCTTTTAGTCAGTTTCGGAGAATAGGCTACTACACCATAGCCACCACTTCCAATCATATTGTAGGTTTTAACCATGTACAATTAATTGTTGAAAATAAATTCTTAATAATATGGAAAACATGTAGTTTCACACATGTACATTAACATAAATATTTTACCCTAGAAACATAAACATAGACATAAAGAGAGAATTTTATGGAAATTTATGATAAAGTGGAGAAACATTGACAAATCATAGTGGTCTTTGCAAATTGTAAAATATTTGGTGTCTTTTTGTAAAAGTATTCTAATTTATAATGATTTATAATAGTCTATATAATATTTTGACAAATTTTAAGATAAGAAAAGTTGTTCTATAAAATTTGGGGGATAATTTTTAGCGAAAAAAATGGAAATTAGCAAATCCTAGTTTGGAAAAGCATGGAAAATTACTCCATCTATTAAATTTATCCCTAGATATTTTCCAAAGTATGAGAGGTTGTGAAGGCAGAAACAGTAAGAAAATATGATGAGTTAAATATTCAGATTGAATGTTTAATTTATCATAAGTATGAAAGACTCTCAAACAATGTTTAACAACTTGACAAAACATTTTTAACATTATGAAGATTACTGACAATTAATTGATATAGATGGACTTATACAAACATATAGTTCAATAATTCAATCTCTAAAATGGATTATAACTTCAAAGGATTTAAGATAGACTGAAACACAACTTTCTCTTACTTACTTATCTTCATAAAAATCAAATCTATGCAGAAAACAGAGTGAAATGAATACTAGAAAAAATTACAAGGAGACAAACTGATTGAAATAAATCAAGAATCCTTTTATTTATCATCAATGATAAAAATCTCATTACAATTATTCTTAGAAATTCTCATCCAAGGCTGCAACCCTTAATAAATGGAATGGATAGTTATTTATACTAATTTCTATCACTTAGAAGTATCTAAACTGATTACAAAAATAGTATCAAATAGTAGGAAAACAAGAATTGATGAATGATCTATCACTGTCTTTGAGGAAATATTTGATGATGTGGCCCAAAATTTTTTGATGTTCTCACATGTTGTTGGAGTCAAAATTTACTCGATGGTTTCACACAAGTGATCCCATCTGTCCTCAGTCGGTATTTCCAAATTTACTAGTCTTTTGAAAACTTCATCTACTTTTGTGTATATTTCAAAAGTAGGCTTTTTGATGAAGAGATGTTTGATTTCATGTTTAATTATCAAATCAAAATCTAAGGCTTCCAGATAATTTTTCCTTGTCATATGGCCTTCAATTCCTGCAAACTTAGTTTTTTCAATGGAAATGGTGTAGAGATTTTTGCAGTACTCCTCCAAGTTGATCAATTTGTCATTGTAATATTCCCAATTAGTAGAAGCTAATTGGAAAAATTAAATTTTTCTCAAGTTTTTCTTTTCTAATGTTCAGCCATAAATAAATGGGTGATGGGACCCATAACCCAACTTAGGAGAAATAGACACCATAAAGTCACTTAGATATTATTATGATTTCAGTGTGGGGCCCAGAGGGAACAACTGACAATGCAGGGAAAGGGACAACGCAGAGGTAGCGTGGGTTAGGACAAGTAAAGTAGGCAGCGTAGCGTGGCAAGGGGAGACATCAGAAAATAGTGGGGCCCAAGGGAGAGTTAGGGTCTCAAGCATAAAAGGAGGGAGAGGATAGGTACTCATTCATTCTATTATGCATCATTAGAATTTTTGTCTAACAAATATTGAGCACGCTTACAATGTTTAGCTAATTATGCAAGTGTTGTTCAACACATAGTTATCTCCGAGCAGAGATCCCAACCTCAGCCTCAGGGGACTTCGAGTGCCCGCTCAGGTTAGGAGCTTTACCTTGAATTTTCAGAGCAAAGAACACAACATCATCCATCCAGGAGTTACACAGTATTGACGCAGCATAGTCTCTCACAGGAGTTACGTAGTCTTGGAGAAGGGAAGCTCTGGGAGAGAGGGATATTCAATAGTTTTAGTTCGGGAGAAGTGTTAGGGGATAAACCCTTCACAAGTTATATTTTGGAGAAAATTGAGGCCATAATTTCCAGCCATTCACTTTAGAGGCCAGCGGACTCACCATGAGTGCATAATTTTCATAAGGGGGTCATATTTCGAGGTGGGCCTTTCTGGAATTCCTTCCTAGGTTTTTCCATGTTTTTGGAAGAGAGTTCATAGACGAAGTTTCAAAATTTTCTAAGCAGGGGAACAACCCAAAAAAACAGCTCCATTCCACCCAGCAACAACACTTTCCAGTGGCAACAACAGCTCAGGGAGTTACACATTCCAGAGGAGAAGCAACCATTCATAGCAGGTTTTTGAGAGTTAATTCAACTTGCCTTGAGCAAGCCAAGGTGCCATCATTCTGATCACCTATTGTACTAATTCCCTCTTTCATATTTCTAATAAAATGGCTCAACTTTTCTCTATATCAGTTATTTTCATGGTGTCTCTATTTTATGTAGTTTTTGTTTATGTTTCTTTGTATTGTTGTTTATTTCATATTTAGAATATTAAAATTCTATCAGATATAATAGACTTGGCTTAGCTTTTGGAGAAGATTAGTTTATGACACTCGAAAAAAAAGAATACATCACTTACTGCAAGCAGTGGTACAGGAGCCGAGGGCGAAGGCTCGGGGCCACATTTGGAGAGGGGGACTGCGTTCCAGTAAAGGACGCAAAGGAGGAGCACCTTTGGAAGAGGAAATATATGACAAGAAGGAGTTCATGAATATCCTCTTGAAGTCTTTATAGGAGCTCTCAAGGAAGATCTAGGAGATGGGTCAGAAGAGTGCTCGGAAGAATAGATAGCGTGAAGCCCCAAAGGGATTTTACATCAGAGAGGGGTCTGACACATCCATCACACGAAGGAGCAGAACACTATAAAACAGGTTGTGCTATGCACTCCCCAACGTTCGAACATGCTGGCATTCTTGACTATAGGTACAGGAACGGGAAGACCCCAGGAGCCGGAGATGGCTCATTATGGGGAATATTTTGCAGAGTACTAGTCATATGGGTGAAATTTTGGTGAAAATATATCTTTCCACGATGTATGCCAGCTTAATAACAACAATAGAACACACAACCAAAAAAAAGGAGGTGGGTACATGCAGGAAGGTGAGCTACAACATACCATGGGCAGATTTTTCTTGCCAACTTATGACAACTCATCTAAATGTTCAGAAAAATATTGGGTAGAAAATATGGACATTTACTTTCACCTAAACCATATGGTAGAGGTGGAGGCCATCAAGGTGGTAGCACTGCACCTTGAGGGGGGAACCAATGACTGGTGGTTCCATGGGATTGCCACACTAGGTCACTTAGTAGTGACAATGTATGAAGACTTCACCCGGAGATTGGTGGAGAGGTTTGACCGGAAGGATCCTAAGGATAATTTTGTCAAGCTCACCAAGCTCAAACAGAACCGGAACCCAGAAACTTACATTTCTAAGTTCTTGAGACTTTCAATGATGGTGCCAGAATTGTCTGTAGCCAGGAGGATTTACATTTTTATTGATGGGTTGGTCGAACCTCTGTGTGGGTTAGTTAGGTCCACTAACCTTGCTATAATTCAAGATGAAGTCGGTAGGACAAGAGAGTTGCGGGATTCTTTTCCCAAGACTAGAGCCCCTTTCTCCTAGAGACCAGCATTTCAACCAAAGGGAAAGGTGAGATTTCCACCGCAAAATGGGAACCAGGGTCGAGGTAATTTGGACGATGGCACCCAGAGAGACTTGAGACGAAGTAAGCTATGCTTCATATGCCATGAGCCATGCATATCAAGTCATTGATGTGCCACAAGTAAGGCACATTACATCGAGGTCTTCTCTGATAGTGAGGGAGAGGAAGATTCTTATGAGGATATAGACAGAGAGGCCAGCATTGTAGCACAGAGAGGAGATCATCCACCACCACCTCCCCTAGGAGTAGGAGGGGGAAGCATTTGCACCCATAAGAGGAGTCATTTTATCTCTGCGAGGAGTTTCGAAGTATTTTACACTATGTGTTCAAGGCACCGTGCAGGGAAATCATGTTTCAGTTCAGGTAGATAGCTGGGCCACTCATAACTTTATTGATGCTAAAATAGTCGAGATGAGGGGCATACCGACGGAGAGTTTTGATGGCTTCTTAGTGCTGGTACCGGGTGCTAGGACCATGCACTGTATGTGGTATGTTTCGGCATTGACATGGGGACTTACATGATGACAGACCACTTCTTTGTGGTTGACATCCCAGATACCAATGTGGTATTGTAAGTGAAGTGGTTGATTACATTGCATAAGGTCACCACAAACTGGAAGACACTGGAGATGGAGTGGAGAAACAAGAAGAGTGGGAAGCATTTGATGATTAGAGGCATGCACACATACCTCTGCAAACAGTTTCAACACATCAGATTGAGGCACACTTCTGGAAGGGAGACATAGACTGGGTAGTATAACTGCGTATTTTAGAGGCAGGGGCCACAGGGAAATCAGTACACCCTGATGTGGATTCGATATTGGACAAGAAATCCACGGTTTTTGGGGACATACCACCGGGACAACCACCAGAACAGGGGTTTGATCATACCATTGAGTTGGAGTAGGGGATCCAAGTAGTGATCAACACACCCTATAGGTACCCCAAGGCCTACAAGGATGATATTGAGATAACTATCCATGAGCTCTTAGCATTGGGACACATCCGGCCCAATACTAGCCTACTTGCTTCTTCTATTGTTCTGGTAAAGAAGAAGTATGACACATTGCGGATGTGCATCAACTACAGGGCACTCAACAAAAATACCATGAAGAACCAATACCCCATCTCCAGGATCAATGAGTTGATGGATGAACTAAGGCGATCGAAGTTCTTCTCCAAGATCGATATGAGGTCGGGGTACCATCAGATTAGGGTGAGGGACCAGTATGTCCCCAAGACTACATTCAGGTGACATTATGGGCATTTCGATTTTCTCGTGATGCCCTTCAGGCTAACCAATGCACCAATGATCTTTTAATATTTCATGAACTACATCTTCCATGGTGAGTTGAGGAATTTTTTGTTGGTGTTATTTGATGACATCATTATATATAGACGCACTTGGGAGGAGCACTTGCAGCACATTGAGGTTGTACTGTGTATTTTTGAGGAGAAAAATTTCTATGCTAAGCTCTCCAAGTGTGAGTTTTGGTTGATAGATATGATCTACTTGGGGAATATCATTGGTGTGGATGGCATGAGAGTCCACGAGGAGAAGATGTGGGCCATCCAGGATTGGTCGAAACCAAAGAACGTGAAAAAACTCGAGGTGTTATAGGTCAATTTGGGCACCATTCCCAATGACCTGGTTAAACTGGATATCATCCCCAGAACCAATTAATAGGGTCTATCATCCCCTATCATTTCAATTGATACATGCCCTAAGACAAACAACAAGAAAAATTCATCCATGATTTCCATTACAAGGTTTCCAAGATTTTAAGTACATGTTATATCACCTATGAGCTCACCAACACAGTATCTCAAGGGACTAACTTCTTTGCATATGCAGTCACATCCATTCAAGGGTGCTCTGCAAAGAACTTCCCGACACTCAAGGGTGTGTTGGTCAATTGGGAGCGAAATTCTCATTGTTCCGGAATCTCCACATGGACAGTGCCTTCTAGAAGAGTGCATATGTGTCAAACTTTGAATCTATGTGTCCATTCAACACCTCTGAGCTTGGGAAAATTTCTTGCCTATTATTAGAAATTCGTCGATTTTGAAACTACCTCCATCTCATCAAGCACAGATCCTAGTGCTTGAAAAGGAAGAAATTTGGTAGAGAAATGATGTTGGATTCTCAATTGAGTGTTTTATTTGAGTGATATTCTACTGGAGAGATGTTCATTGTGATGAGGTTGGGATGATGCTGGAGTTGGTGACATCAAATCAATCGTTGGTTGTAACCTCCCCTTCTATCCATTAATAAAGGTTGATGTTTACTTTCCCACATATGTATCTGTATAAGCTTCTATCTTTCATATTATGGATTCTTAGCCATTATATATTTTTCCTGTTTCATTGATTTAACTAATTAAGATAAATAACCATCTGTATATTGCAATCTCTTTTTTGTTTAGTGTTTATACTTGCAGGAACTAGTCTGTAGATCAAAGTTGGATTGGAAGCTACAACAAGAGCAACACAAGGAGAATAGGAAACGCTTGGACTCCAAGTAGGTTTCTCCAGCTTTCTGTGTGCCTATTTACTCTTAGGAAAAGTATCTGCAAATTCTTTGATCCGTTGTTCTAAATGCATAGCACCACATTTACGGAATGTGTTTTATCCATAATCCATAATTACGCATAACAAATTGGCGACTCCACGGGGGAGTTTACCTTCATCCTTGGTGTATTCTTCCTTTGTTTATCCACCCAGTAGCATATACTCTCAATTATTAGACTTTTGAAACTAAGAATTGCATTATAAGTGTGCCAGTAGCTTTATTTTTTTGTTCTCTACTACGCCCAACACAATGTTGGTCAAGACACAGTGCCTTGCATAGCATTGTCTCCCACTCAGGGGTGCTTTGAAATGCACTGTCTCCCCTTAGATACTATGTTGCACCCTAATCCAACCAAATTCTGTTTTAATTTTTCATTGCCAGTACTTTCAACCTTTTCTTTGCTGTGTTTTCAACTGTTTGATGCCTCATAGAGACCAGTGAATTTACCTGAATCTTCCTCCTTTGAAAAGTAATTTTGTTCAATGTATTTTTAAGTGTTTTTCTTTATCATTAAAAAATCCAATTCAAAGTATTTTTTTTTGCATTATATCCATTTTCTTTTGTAAAGGAAATTTTCGTTAAATTCTTCATTTCCTATAGGAAAAATTGTAGTTCCATTCTTAATTTTTCCTAAAAGATAAATTTTTCTTCAAGTCATCATTTCTCAAAGAAGAAAGCATTTATTTGTGTTGATTTGATGCATATAGTTTACTTTCTGAATTCACATTAAGGGAACTGAAAAGAAAAACCTGCATTTGCATATAGTGGATTGTTTGTTTTGCATAGGAACAAATAAGAAAATTTGCATATTAGTTTGTGCTATTTGTTGTTTGCTCTCAAAACTGATTGGTCTTTCCCTTTAGTAGCTAATATTTTCATTGAAAAAGCTAAAATTGAAAAGTTTTCTTATCATTTTAGTTTGCATTTTAGGAATTTCCATCACATCACTGCGGTAAACCTTGAAAGGAAAATTGATAAATAAGATCAACTTAAAATTTACATCAATTTACCTAAAAACGCATTGGAACCATAACGATAACATTTAGAAGGTTGAGGCTAGAGACGTGTTCCGACATTGTAAAAAATATCAACTTTCGCTAATTTTCTGCGATACGTTTCTAGTGTGATACCTCACTCCACATACATAAGTATATAGTAGCTCATCCACGTACCTTTGGGTATATCGGGCGGTGTTATAGTAAAAAAAGTATAAAGGGGTGCCCTCACTATGCCATTTCACATCAGACAACGCTAATACGGACTTGGACCTCCACTTACCTTTGGGTATATTTTGGAGGACAACTTTAGGTTTCTATCCATCCATAGTGAACTGATTCAACCACCTTGTAAATTGTGATACACCAAGCAGAACATTTGGGGAGATTTCCTGCATGTAGCTCTTGGTTCGCCAGGAGGTATTATGTAGTTCATTGTTTCTTAGTAAACCTTTTGCCTAACATTACCCTTTTATGTTGTTTATTTAATTTTAATCATAAAATAAATCGGTCATTGTGGAAGAAGAAAATTCCTTTCCCCATCATTCGCGTAGACTTGCATTGAAACCACCTTTACCACTAGAAGTTACTTCTAGTAGGCAAAGGCGAAATCGCTCTACTGAAACCAATACCATTAGTACCTCTAGTGAAGCATCATCTTCCCATATAACAGAGTCGGAACAAGTTGTTTCTACAAATATTGGTTTGTATACTGTTGTCGAGACAGATTCCTCACAGCTACCTATGGTCATGATCCATCCAATTAGTGATACCATACCTCTTGGACCCAACGTTGTTCAACTGGAATTTGATCCAGATCCTGTCTCTTTTTTGCCAAAACATTTGCATCCCGAAGTTGAATGACTAGAAGTTGTTCCTATATTGGTCACCACACAATATATTGCAGAAATTGAGTCTCCCATATCACGCAATCAACCTCCTCAAATATACTTTGGGCCTAACGGCGAAATCCTTCCACCTGGTTTAATTTTGATTGAAGAAATCCACAAGACATGACACCTTCAACTCCAACCCATTTTTGGGAGGACCTTTACCTGTATGAGTCTTTTCCTCAATCACCACCCTCTACTTTTGCTGATCTTGTTCCTATTCAAATTCTCATCGATTCAAAAGGCTATACGTTTGGTTAAGTAACCATGCCTTAACGAACATCTTCGGTTGGACCATCTGTTCCAATTTCATTAGCACTTGCTCTCGCTACACCGCCAATATTCACAATTTCACCAGAGTCATATTTTCATGGTGGCCCTTTGGTCCCATCAAGTTATAAATATTTATCTGGAATTTTCTCTTGTGCATATTCAAACCCATGGAAATCACCAATGTCATCGTACGGTATTCTAATTGGTAAACCTATAGTGAGTACTAAACGGTTTTATTCTTTATATCCATCATCAGGGAAATATCAAGCTGTTCCATCTGGGTCTATTCCATCCAATACCATCTCAACTGGACTCCCTGCATTTGGAGAACAATATTTTCCATCCTATTATCCTCCTCATGCTAGGGGGAAACCTTTGGTCACCCACTTTGACAGTACTCTGTCATTTTTTGGTTAACCTAATGTCAAAATGAATGTTTGTCAATGGCATCCCACTCTTCCTATCCAGCCACAAACGATGTACACTCATATCAACTGGTTCAACCTATTGCACCCACATTAATTCCACTTGTTAATACATCTTTACCCCTGTTACAGACTCATACTATTGTACAACAATCATTTCAGGTGGGTCCTTCAACTCAATACCCTCAAGTATTGGGCCCTCAGACTCCAACTCCTTCGGTCAGTTTCCAAGAAAAACGTGTACCCGAAATAATTTATTCACAAGCTAGATTACCGTATTATGGGATGTCGCAGCCACAATGATGTTATACTTATCCTCAACCAAATCCAAGTTATTCTAATATGTGTTATAACATTGGTGGACAGGCCCCTTGGCAGCCTCAGGCGCAAATGCCACAACCTTCATTTCAACAAGTATCTTACCTAGGTTTTTGTCAAGAGAATCCTCAAGCGTTTGCTTATCAAAACAACCCCTATCTAGGTTACTAGTAGCAGATTCCTTATGCTAGTGCTTAAAGGCCTGTTGCCTAAGAAATTCCATCACACCCTAGATATGCTCAACCTGACCTTAATCGATAGTTTCTCTTTGTTGCAACTTTAGAGTTACCAAATTTAAAACGACTCCAATCAACAGTGATCCAATCAACTATGCTCCTTGGTGGCTGGTGATAACCCATAAATTACCCTCAAATATTCCTAAGTTAAATGGAAACCTTGGGGAAGAACCGTCGACTCATGTTATGACTTATCATTTGCGGTGTTCATCAAACTCCCTAAATGATGACTCTGTTTGGCTACATATTTTCCAGTGTGCGTTCACTTTTCCAGCTGCAAAATGGTACATTGAGTTACCTAGAGCTTCTTTTGATAATTTCACTGCACTCGCTACTGTATTTTTTACTCACTTCTAGTTACCCATACAATATGAAACTGGAACAGAACTCTTGAGTAATTTTAAATAGACTAATTATACTCACATTTCTTATCATATTCATGAGTGTCGCCGTTGTCATAGAATGGTTAAGACATTTGTTCCTGATCGTTCCTTGTTGATTGATTCATTAAGTCCCTATTACCATATATAACTGATGGTGTGGATAAGGGTGGCATCATCACTGAAAATCAGGTCATTGCTCATGCCCAATATTTAGAATTGATTTATACTCAGTCTAGCATGCTCTATAAAAAAATTCCCAACGCACAACAATCTAATTTTATTGTTCCTCCTCCATCAAAGGACTCTCATCCCAGAGACACTTTGATTGCTATTACAAGCACACATCATACTACTCCATCTGATCATACACCTTCTTCTGAAATCAATGCCGTGTCATTTGACAAAGGCAAAAGTGACAAGCAACTTGTAAGTAAGAAAAAAGGGAAATCTAAGAAAAAGAAAACTTCTCACCTACAAGAAGGATCATCTGATCAATCGTCTGGAAATAAGAAACCTCGTTATCCATGCATAATCTGTAACGAGGAACACTTTGTTCGGGATTTTCTTCAATGTGCTGAAGTCTCAAAAATGGTTAAGACTCCACATGCATCAGTTGTGTCGACAAATTCATTTCTGAATCCAAACAAAAATTTGGTTGCTACAGATCTAGCTTCTAGTTCCCAGGTGCTTATGCTATCTGTCACAAAACCTTCAACAGATATTTTGGTGTCAACATGTAATAAAGATTACGGTAGTCAGGCCACTGATCAACCTACTACCTTGACCACAAATCCGTCTATGGAATCGGTACCGCCTATTGGTACTCTTGAATTGACAATCAAGCCACCGAAGGGAGTCGTTCATAAATCGACATATAATCCTCGAGCAAGAGATGCTCAAAATTATAATATAGTTGAATATTGGGCTCAATCTGCTTCAGCTATATCAGCTCTTGAGGTATTACAAAATTGTCCCTCCCAAAAACTGGCTTTATTTTCAGCTATTGGTGGAATTATCTGACTGATTCTAATCTCGTAGTCTTTAATCATACGGGCTATGTGCCGCAATTAACAGAAAAATTGGCATTCTCCATCGAAGTAAAAGTTCTCAATCACCTTGTTCATCGTACTATTATTGATGAGGGAGTATCTATGTGAATTATGTCTCTAAACTGTTGGAAGTCACTTAGCTTGCTACATCTATCTCAGTCATCAATGATGTTGAAGGCTTTCGACGAACGTACATATAAGCCTTGCAATATTATCAATAAACTGCATGTAGAACTAAGGGGGGAAATAGTGAATGTTGATGTCGAGGTCGTTGATGGACCCCTTGACTACAATATTCTACTTCGAAGGCCATGGGTATATGCTATGACTGCAATTTTTTGTACATATTGTAGAATGATCACCTTTCCATATAAAGGTGCCATCACGGTCATCAATCAGCTATCCTTATTTTCCTCCGATTCACAGGTAACTGGAAGTGTTCCATTCATTCACGCACCCCAACTCGGACTTCAGAACATTGGTGTAGGACTCTTAAAGGATTCCACTCTCATGGGAACCTTTGTGTTACCACCACCTGTGACATCGGCAAAAATTGCAAGTATAGAGACCTGCTACTTGATCTCTTCCACTCCATCTGGCTTAAGGAAGAGTACGGGTGATTCTGAAATTGTCATGAGGGGAATTTTGAGGTCTAAAATGGGCCTCTTAAGGAAAATGTACAATCAAAATTCACTTTATGAGAACCAATCACATTTTAGGGGATGACATCATCCTCAATGGTTGAGGTGGCATTGTTTGAGTTAAATGTACTTGTTACATTCTCATGGTGGATAAAAACTCATGGTTAACCATGGTAGTGCTCTAAGTACTTTTAAAGTCATAAAGTACTAAAATAAATGTCATTTCACACTTTTTTAATAAACTATTATTATTGTCATTTCATATTTTTTGAAAGAAACAATGCATATCCTTACATAATGTTCATGTCTTTACACATTTTTCAATAAATATTATATTTGTATATTTTCATATATTTATTTTTAAATTATATATTCATCTCATTTTATTCAATATTATAATTTCAAATTAATTATAAGTTAATATCTATGCATATGTATTATACATATCATATCAAAATAAATAAAAAAGTAACATTGTAATTTTATGATAAATCAAATCTATGAATAATATTATTATAATATTAATAACAATACAAACATATTAAAATAACATAAATAAATAAATAAAAGTATATTAGTTTTGTATGATGAAAAAATATACATCAGTTTGTATGTTAAAAAAAGATATATTAGGTTCAACATAATTTGGGGAAAAAAAAAGTCTAAAATTTCAATCAATATAAATCTTATATTATACTTATAAATATAAATTAAATATATTTCGATACTTTTTTTATTTAATTTTAAGTACAACTAAATAAATTTCATTAGGATTATATTAATATTATATATTATTATACATAATATTATGAATAATATTATAAATGTTATAAAATATATACTATATTCATTTTTATATTATAAAGTATTTTTTTATTATGTTATAAATCAAATCAATTCAATATGTAATATAAAAAAAATACATAAAATAATATATTACATTTATTATATTATATTATTTTATTTTTATATGGTATATTAATTACATGTTATTACATAATTTAAATAATATAAATTTTAATTAATTGTATATTATACAATTAAGAATTTATAAATTTATATTTATAATTTATTTTAAGTTATTTAAGTATAAAATACAAATGCATTAGTTGTTCAATGATAATGACATTTTATTGAAAATCTCATTCTTATTTATAGTTACATCAATACAATTTTTTTTATTAATTTTATTTTCGTTCATCTTTTCAATTGAATTTGACCATGGTTACATGGATTGTGGTGCAAAAAGTAGAATGAAAATTCATAAATATTATTTTATTGGTTTAGCTATTTTTTTATTATTCCCTTAAGAGGGCCATTTTAGACCTCAAAATTCCCCTAATGTACGTTGGATGAGTTTTTTCTGCCCAGCCCTATTGAGCTGGCATAACAATCAATCTATTTGGCTTGGGCGGTGAATCCGAAATCATTGTCGCCGGTTGTTTGGGTTGAACATTCCTTAGATTTTGGTACTCCATCTGATCCTTTTTCCTCAACTTTCTTGACATATGAGAATATTTTGAAAACCATGATGTCATAAGGAGAACCATGCGAAGATTATCATGATCGTTCCCATCTTCCTGATTATGAAGAGAATTATCTTAGTGAACTATATCACCCATCAATCAAAAATTTCTTTTCAAATTCTTTACCTATTAATGCAATCGATTCTCAGTGAAATTTGTCAAATATTGAAGAAATTATTTCTAACGATATGTCGACCAAACCTAGCATTTTAGAAAATATTCATGTTGGCGTATATTGTTCTCCATCAAAACTCGAAACATATCACTCTCTTTTTCGTGAATTTTGTGATGTATTTTCTTGGTCTCACGAGGAAATATGAGGCATAGATACTAGTATCATTGAACACACTATTAATATGTACCCTATTGTCAAACCGGTACGTCAACATCTTCATCATGTTCATCCAAAGAAGGCCACTACCATTAAATCAGAAGTTGAAAATCTTTTGCGTGTTGGTTTCATTTATCCTGTTTTGCTAACTGAGTGGGTTTCCAACATTGTTCCTGTTAGAAAAAAAAAGAAACCATCAGAGTGTGCATCGATTATCGGGATGTCAATATTGCAAGTGTCCAAAAGACAACTATCCTACTCCCTTTATCGACAAAATTATTGACGATTATGCTCGATGAAAAATATTTTCGTTCATGGCTGGATATTCCGGCTACAATCAAATCAATATCCACCCAGAGGATCAATATAAGATAGAATTTATTTGTCCCTTGGGCACATTAACTTATAGGAAACTACCATTTGGTTTAAAGAACGCTGGGGCAAATTTTCAGAGAGCAATGGGTTATGCTTTCAATTCCACCAAGAAAATTGTTCAACCCTATCTAGATGATTTACCTGCACATTCACGAAATCATACTGATCACCTGATGCATTTGAGAGCCATATTTTTACGCTGCCGACATTAAAAAATACGCCTCAATCCACATAAATGTGTGTTTTGTGTTGGTTTTGGTTTTTTTCCTAGATTCGTCATCTAAAAAGGACGAATTCAAATCGACCCATTGAAAGTCCAAGTCATTCTTGATTTTCCTATGCCATCAAATTTACTTTAGATATAGAAACTTCAAGGAAAGGTTAACCTCCTAAGGAGGTTCATACCTAACTACGCTGAAATGGCTAAAGGATTTACTCAGCTCTTGAAAAATGGGATTCCCTTAAATTGGGACTACATTGCGCAAGCTTCTTTTGATGTTGTCAAGGATACTCTTTTCTAGGCGTCATTAATGTACCCCCCAATTATCAGAGTGATTATTTCTTATCTATCATCGCAACTGATACGACCATTTCTATGGTGTTGATCCAAGTATAAAATGGGATAGAATACCCGATCTATTATTTTATTCCTAATCTCAATGATACGGAAGTGAAGTATTCTTACATAGAAAAACATGCCTTGGCAGCTGTCCAAGCTGTCCAAATATTTCGCCACTATATCCTATTTCGGAAGACCATTGTCATTTCAGATTGCAACCCCATGACTTATATTTTATCACGTCAATTGTTGGGGGGAAAATATAGAAAATGGATTGTCATTTTGCAAAAATTTGATTTGGAATTCATCAAATCCATGTCAAATAAGTCTTTAGTTTTGGATAAAATTCTTTGTGACCTTCCCTTTAATAGTACTGCTACTACGTCAGAACCATCTATCCCTGACGAGTCTCTACATTAGGGGAATTTTGAGGTCTAAAATGGGCCTCATAAGAAAAATGTACAAAAAAAATAAAGTTTATAACAACCAATAGGATTCAAGATGATGATGTCAACCATGGGGGATGATTCACCTTTTTTTAAATAAAAGGGTAAAAATATTAAAAAATAATAAAATAATAAAACTACTTTTTCAACTCGTATTTTCAACTTATCTTCCAAAATTTTTACTCAAATTTCAAGTGGGAGTACTCGTTGGATGAGAAATTTAATTCCTCATCCAAGGAGTACCCATGTTGCATACTTTCGGTGAACTCTACTACACGAAAAATGAGAAATACATAAAAAATGTGATTGTAATCACATTTTTTATGTATTTCTCATTTTTCATGTAGTAGGACCCATCGAAAGTATGCAACATCGGTACTCTTTGGATGGGGAATTAAATTTCACATCCAACGAGTACTCCCGCTCAAAATTTGAGTAAACAATTTGGGAGATAAGTTGAAAATATTAGTTGAAAAAGTAGTTTTTCCATTTTTCCCTCTAAAATTTGATGATGTCATCAAATCTTATTTGATTTTTTCCACTATTATTTTATAATTTCCTTAGGAGGCCCATTTTAGACCTCAGAATTCCCCTAATGATTTTTTTATTGGATCATCTGATTCTTGGTATGGGGATTTTATCATTTATTTCTAGACTAAGAATTTTCAATCTGATACCTCTTTCTCTAACCAACGACGTAATTGATACCCAACCAAATATTATCTGATCGTCGGCGAAACAATTTATCTTCATGGTGTCGATACAATTTTAATAAGGTGCCTCACTAATGGGGAGGCCAAAAAGTTTTTAAATGATTGTCATGCTGGCGCTTGTGGTGGACACTTGTCTGGATAGGCTATCGTGCAGAAGATACTCCACGTTGGTTACTTTTGGCCTACTATATTTCGCGACTACATCCTTGTGGTAAGAAGTTGTCATGCGTGCGAGATATTTGATTGTAAAATCTGCAAACCGCCTGTGCCAATGCATTATTTTGTCTCTGTGGGAACATTTTCAAAATGGGCTATTGCCTTCATGACCTGTAACCATCGCTTTTCCAGGGGCATGGTGATATTATTGTCACAGTAGACTACTTTACCAAATGGGCTGAAGCGATGCCTACATTCAACAACACAGGAAAAAAAACTACATTGTTTTTCTTTAATCATGTTATTGCATGGTTTGGGGTCCCACAGGCTATAGTTACAGATCATGGAAATCATTTTTGCAACCATATGATGACTAAATTGACTACCAAGTTAGGATTGTCACATGATAATTCTACTCCTTACTATCCACAATCAAATACAGAAGTTGAAGCTATCAACAAGATTCTTAAACGTATGATTCAATGAATGATAGGAGTTCGTAAAAGAAACTGGCATTTGATCCTGTACTCGGCCTTATGGGCATACCAAACCTCAGTGAGAAACGTAACCAGATTTACTCCATTTCAATTAGTGTATGGTCTAGAAGCTATCTTTCCAATCCAATGTGGAATACCATCGTTGAAACTCACAATCGACCTGTTACCTGATACCTTAGAAGAAGAAGTGCATCTTTTTAACCTCATCCATATTGATGAAACATGTCGTGAAGCCCAATTTGCCAACGAATCACATAAGAGACGTATAAAGGCACAATACAACAAAAATGTCCAGCCTCACATTTTCTCAGAGGGCAACTTGGTCCTCCTTTATCATCAAGAAGCTGATGTAATAGGTACAATGAAATTTGAGCCATTATTGAATGGCCTCTATATTGTCAAAAGAGTTCTTGCTAAGGCTGCCTACAAGTTGGTTGATTACGATGGAATTCTGTTGGCACAACCCCAAAATGGGTTGTACCTGAAACATTACTATGCTTAATCATGAGCATAGTAGTTTTTTGTCTTATATTGTATATATATGCTATTGATTTACATTCACTGTCTTCGTTTGTTTTTTAGAGTTTTCTTAACATTGGTAATCCACTTTAGATTTCATCATAGATGTATGAATCTTTGGAACCATTTGTTAGATATGTTGACGGTGCTAGTTGTAGTACACATAATCTATCCTCTGCAGCGTGGGCCATTTTCTCTCCAAACGGTGAGTTAGTGAGTTTTCAAGGGATTTTTATCCTTAGATCGACAAACAATATCGCTAAGTATAGCGCGTTGATCAAAATTCTCTCTGATGGCATTTCATTTTGTATTAACCGCATCATCATAAGGTTAGACTCACAACTTGTGGTATTACAACTGACTAGTGTTTATACTGTTAGAAATCCAACACTGCATCATTTGTTCCTAAGAGTTCGACTTTTAGAAAGACACTTTGATTTTGTTCAATATCAACACATTTCCATAAACTTGAACACATTGACTAATTGTTTGGCTAATCATATTTTAGATAGACATTTGCAAGACATTTAAAGATACATTCACATGATTGAATAGAATTACACAATAAACATAGGAAAACGTTGAAATAAAATAGATAGATAGTTATAGGTTTTTACAAAAAATTGTGTCAAAGACACATTGGTCATCTAACCTCAAAATGTATGCAACATGTCAAAAGTAAACTAGTGATGCTCATGGTAACATGCTATATATCTAGCTATCCTATGCAGTAACTGCATCTAGTGGTTAGGAATGCCTATAGTATGGCACTGCAATCGCATGGGTAGCTCTTCGATCCAGAAATTTAGAATCTCGAAGGTAAACCCCTCTATGTGCTACCAAAGCTCAAAAAGAGTCTCAGCCATGTCTAAATCCCGAAGGACTCTCTCCCGAAATCCCTCTATACTAGTTCATCTACT
The DNA here is from genome assembly GCA_034641835.2 of Pinus albicaulis. NCBI lineage: Eukaryota > Viridiplantae > Streptophyta > Pinopsida > Pinales > Pinaceae > Pinus > Pinus albicaulis. The sequence continues at coordinate 1,227,830,690 of CM076574.1, read as the reverse complement.
CCATGCTCTTCTTCCTCCACCGGTTGAACTCAACCAACATCTACATTACATTAAAACTTTAGTTTAGTCTTGGGAAAACATCAAAATACAAAAACATTGTATAAACCTTACAAAAATAAAAAACATGGTCAAAATATTCTTACCTATTACACCCCACTGAGCGCCTTTTGGTAAAGCTAAGTTTATATCTCCTTGGAAATCGACACCTGCGTATGCATATCCATTGATGGAGCCAACTTGTCGCCTAAACCAGGTGAAGAACGCAATCGAGAACACAATGGATGATTGGAATGCATTCCTAGCCATTAGTTCTACCCATCTTTGTATCCTCAGAACTCTAGGGTTAGACACACCGAGTGTCACATGCTAAGGTTGCATCAGTGGAATCTGCTCTAAAGAAAATGAAATGAGGATAAAACCATAACTCAAGTTTTTCTTCCTTCCTCCATTTTAATTTTTTGGTTGTTCTTTTATTTTAGAAATTGCAGCTCCATACTAGTTGAAGACTATTGGCTCCATGCACTCTAGCGCATATTTCATATATGATCTATTCGCTACATGTAGTGTAACAATGCCGGAAAATTTTGTGACCGTGAAATGAATGGTTCTCAGAGGAAAATATCAAACTTCACAAATGTTTATTTTCCCATCCTTGCTTAGCTCTGCCCCTGGATAGCAATATTGAAAAACATAATCTATCATTGTCTCTCCTCCAAGAGCAGACCCTGAGAGGGAAATAGGTAAGCCTCTCCTCGAAAAACCTATAAGAAAATACACATCCTCCACTGTAATAGGAACCACTTTTTTCCTAATATGAAATGCCTTGATAGCCAGATCCCATGCTCAAACTAAGAACTCCAAGAGTTCTATTTGTTGCCTCATCCCTGACAAGCAGAAGTACTTTAATAACCCAAAATCTCTTAGGGCTCTTAGTGTACCTGGATCATTTAGGGAAACCATATTTTGTTCTTCATGTTTTCTTTCTCTCCAACTAATCGCCATTCTAGTCCAACGAAATCCTGAAAAATAACCATAAGACTCATTAGACTCCTTTTAATGCAAAAAAATAGACAAATTTTGGGCACAATGCAAGAATAAAAAATGTGAATTGCGCTCAACGCAGTATTGGGCAAGGGACAATGCATTGCATATGCATCTAAGCTTCAATTTAGGTGCTCCACAATGCATTTTTCGATGTTCAAGGGTGCGTTTCCCTCTTTGGAAAAAGAATTTTCCCTAAGGGGCCAAAATCCCTAGATATTTGCAATGAAAGGAAATGAATTGAATACTGAAATAAATATAGGGTTCATGGCACCAACCTAGATCAAACGGTGATGAAAACCATCCATAGAATCTATCACAATCAACGGTTGAAGTTCGGGGGCAAAAACAAGTTCAAAGATCCAAAATGAAAATGATAAATTTAAAATGGTAAAAATGAATAGTAAAAGTCTTTTTATTAGTCATTTTATTATTTTCAAATCATATTTATTGTTGTGACTATGGTTTTAGTCTATTTTTATCATGAAATATGTATTTTTAATCCATTTTATGTTGTTCGAAACAGGTTTTGCAACTAATGAGAATATTGGTCGTGCAAATTTATTTCAAGAATGATTTGACCACAAAGCATACTTTTATCCTTATTTTTCGAGCTTTGTTAAAAATGAAAAAAAAATTAAAGCGCACTTTTATCTCTTTTTCGAGCTTCGGTAAAAATGAAAAAGGAGCCCCTGGAGTCTTCTTTTAACTCTTTTTAGACTTCAATAACATGAAAAGATTGCCAAGAAATTGTATTTTTGAGCTCGTAAAAGTAAATGAATTAATATCTACTCAATATAAGTTTAACCCTTTTTCAGACTAATGTAGATTATTTACGAAAAAGGCATGCCTTAGTCCAACATGGCTAAGAGGTTCTCTTAGATATTATTTTACACTTTTTCAGATTTGAGCGACAACTTTACAAAAAATTACTTATGGAGTTTTCTTTCATGCTCTTTTTCAAACTCTCTAAATATGAAAAAGGACCAGGTTTTCATTGTCATTAGGCTCATTAAAACATAAAATAGCGACGAGCTTGTTGATCATGGCAAGAATCGAGTTTCATTCATCGCTATACTCATTAAATTATTAAATAGAGATACATTATTTGCCTGAAGGGTTGAATTATAGATCAAGCATATGTTATCCTCTTCAAGCTTGTTAAAAAATAAAGAGGTGGTGGTCAACAAATGACCGAGGTAAATTTGGGAAAGTGAATAGAACTTTTACGGTAGCAGGTCGCTCTTGAACATGACACTTCACTCCATCACTGTGACTGTTTGGGTTGGGTAATCTTCTTGACGGATCATTCATACCTATGGTTCACATACCTTCACTTTGGTTTTGGGTCAATGCTTCCAACTCATCTTAGTGTCGCTGATATGTTCAAGAGAAGTCATCCAGTGAATACTCATCCTTCTACAATACTCATAAACCTTCATTCTCATGACAGTCATCCCTGAACATTTCTATAGCAAGTCATACTTTGTCTCTGAAATTAGTAACTCCCATTTCACAATAAAGTGACTTCTTGTCGATGTCAAATGATCATCCAGGAAGTTTACTTAGAAACATCATCTTCTAGTACCATGAGGCTTGTTACAGCATCGACAAGATCCTCGCTTCCGAATTTTTGACCGAAAAATTTTGTTTTCCGTTCAACATCAAATCATCTATTCACGCCTTATGAAATGTACTACAGTACCTTGAGGGCCACTGAAATCAATGGTGGTTCTCTCGCGTTTGTTAACATCTCTCATCTATTGGAAATTTGATGCAGAGTGTTGTCCTTGATGGCAACCCACTTGATGAAGATGATGGCAACCTACTTGATGAAGTTGTCCTTGATGCTTGATGAGTTTATTAATGATGTAAATCTAATGTTCTACAAGCAGCTCAGAAGTACCAGAGAAAGAAATATCAGTAAGGGCCAAAACAATGATGAAAAGTGTGTGTCACAAAGAATACGCGGGTTTGTTTAGGATAAGTTGTGTATGCACGCGGAAAAGTACGTGCCAAGTCGTGTATGCCTAATTGCGCTCTAAATTTGTAAAACCAGGGGACTTTACCATGGTATTGGCCCATTGTATTGAGCACTGGATTGTCTATTTGATCTCCTCCAGGAATACCATCGGAAGTAATGTCGTTTTGGCTCATGGTATTGTCAAAGGCTAAATCTATTTAAGGAGAAGAAATTCATTGTGCAAAGGGGAGCAAGAATCTGAGCTTTAATGAATACTACACTCTGAAGTATATTTGTATGGAATGGGTAACTTTTTAATGATTGATCTGAATTAATAGTGCACCCATGAAGAAAATGATAAAGAAGGATCTCTAGATCTGAAATGTCTATGTTTCCTCTAGATCTGATGATGGAATGTTTAGATCTATGAACTGGCGAATCTTTGTTGAAATGAAGGATGAATTCTGAGTTGTTTATCTGATCTGAAGAACTGCACAGTCCTAAAAAGTTACAAATCTATACGCGGGTTCTCTTCATAAAAGGCACATATATACGCAGTATCGATGAATGAAAAGCGCGTATGAGCAGTTAGGGTTCGAACAGAGGTATACGCGGGTTGGTAAACATGAAAGTGTGTATACATGCTACTTCAGTGAATAAAAGTAGCGGATGATATTTGAATCATTGAATGTTCTGGGCTGAGGTTACATCTGCATATCTATTCTAAAGTCAGGGTTATCCCTGATATTCTGGTTACAGTGGTTTCACTTTTCTGTTTGAAGCTATGGGCATAGTATGGTGGTTCATAAGTGAAGGGTCATGTTGAAGCTATTTGATCCAGTTTGAAAATTTATGAAACGTGGTCTGCAGTGATGCTGAGGGTTGAAGCTTTCAGTAAGGGGGTAGTAGCTCCCTTCCAGTGATAACTGGTAAACGAGAGCAGGGGGTTGTAGTTCCCTTCCAGGAGAGGCTGGTAAACAAGAGAAGGTTGTAGCCTTATGCAGGTGGGTGTCTGCGTGCTGGTATGATTTTGCGCCAGTACATAGTTGTAAGATTTTTTCTTTATATAATAAATATTGAAGAATGAGACGACGACAGCGGTGGTTTTCTCCCGAATTGGGTTTCCACCTTAAATCCTAGTGTTCATGTGTGTTGATGATGTGTGATGATTTATTCTATTCTTACTACACCTATTTACTGCTTACTAAACTTCTGATGAATGAATGAAGCAATGATCTAAGTTAAGAATTAAGTGTATAATTAGATCTCTGTGCATATGCTAGTTTCTTTCTGGTTATCCGCGTGTATACGCGAGTTTTGTTCAGTAAAGTAGCATATGGGTTTAAAAGCAAGAAAAATTAAATAGTTTTCTGTCTGCACTAATACTGATTCACCCCCCCCCCTCTAAGTATTTTTCCCAACAATTGGTATCGAAGCAGGTCCTTCTGGAAAAGCTTAACCGCTAGAAGGAAGATCAAGCAAGATGAGCAATCAAGATGGAACAACATCTATCAAGCCTCCGCTCTTTAACGGAAGCAATTTAATATTCTGGAAAATAAGGGTGAGATCCTATATTCAGTCTATGGGAGCAGATATATGGGCCATTTTTGAACAAGGATATCAATATCTAGTTGCTATACCAACAGATCCAACTGAAAAGAAGGATTATGAATCAAATGCAAAAGTGGTCAATGCTCTAACCGGAAGTCTAACTGAATCAGAATTTGTCAAAGTCATGCAGCTGAATACAGCAAAGGAAATATGGGACAAAATCATTCTAAGCTATGAAGGTGATGCAAAGGTAAAAAGTGAAAAACTTCAAACTCTCAGAATTGAATATGAAAATTTAAAGATGCATAGTGATGAGAGTATTACCAATTTCTTTTTACGTCTTGATGATGTTGTAAATTGTATGAGAAATCTGGGAGAAACAATAACTGAATCTACTTTGGTTGAAAAAATTTTAAGATCACTAACGGCAAAATTTGAGTCAAAAGTCTTTGCTCTTGAAGAAAAACAGGATCTTCAAACTCTTACTGTGGTGCAACTTCATGGCATACTGATTGCATATTAAATGAGGAGAGGAGGACCATCTGAAGTCAAAGAAGTTGTTTTTAAATCTTCTACAAAAGGGAAAGAAGTTCAAGAAGCAGAAGGATCAAGATATATCTCAGAAGAGGATGAGGCAAATTTTGTTAAGAAGCTCCAACTTGGCACAAGACGATTTAGAGGTAAGCTTCCTTTCAAATGTTTTGATTGTGGAAGAGTTGGCCATTATGCTGCAAATTGTCCTTATAAAGAAACATCTGCTAAAGGGAAGGAAGTAGCAAGAAGGAATAAGAATCGATCTAGCACTAAGAAAAGTTACTATACTCATGAAGACAGTGATGGGTTATCTGATAGTGAGGAAGAATGTGAACAAGATCTTAGACTTCTCATGGCATTTGAATCTAGAGAAGAAAGGATTATTTTGTGGATGCTCTAGAGGACAATGATTTTCTTGAAGAAAACAATCAACTCAAAATAAGCCTAGAAGAAAAGAACATAATCATAGAGACTCTGGAAAATTAGCTTGAAGAAAAAGAAAAACGCATTGAGAAATTAGAATGTGAAGTAGTAAGTCTAAGAAAAGATCATGAGAAATTAAAGACTCTCAATCTTAGATTTTCTAAAGGATCAGAAACCTTAGATGAGATTATCAAGGTACAACATTCTCCTCTTATAAAGACAGGTCTTGGATATACCAGAGAATCTTCTCAGGCTTCAGCACCAAATTATCTAAAAGCAGCTACAGCTGGTTTACTACATTCAACCACTCAGCAAGGGAATAAAGAATCTTTACAGGTAAAGCATGATCATCTCAATTCAAGGAACACTAACAGGAATACCTTTCAAAGAAGCTCCAACCAACAGGTAAATTCAAATAGAAGATTACATGATCGCAGAAATTTCTACTTCAATGGACAATGTTTCTCATGTCACAATTTTGGTCATAAAGCTGTTCAATGTGTTGCATATAAAACCATCATGACAAGAGAAGCAAGAAAGAAAAGGGTGGATATTGAACCAAAGAAGAATACCTATAACAACTTTTCTCCTCTTCAAAATGAAGTTGAATGTGCTTATTGCAATAACTTTGGCCATGAAGAATTTGAATGTAGGAGAAAACTCCAGCCAAAAGAAGATGTTCCTCCAAGCTCCAAAGTGTGGAAAAAGAAGGAAATACAGGTTGAAAATTGTGGCATAGCTTTATTTGCAAAAGGTGAAGAAAATCAGTGGTATATTGATAGCAGATGCTCAAAACATAGGTGACAAAAACAAACTTCTTGCATATAATGCTCTAGAAAAAGAAAAGAATGTTACATTTGGAAATGATACACCTACTGTCATTAAGGGAAAAGGGTTTGTTTTCCTAAAAGAAAAGGTGAAAGCTAATAATGTCATGTATGTGGATGGATTAAGACATAACCTGTTAAGTGTAAGTCAAATGTGTGATCAAGGAACTGAAGTTGTCTTTAGTTCAAAATAATGTGTGGTACGTGATCTTGATACAGGTAAAAAAATTATAAAAGGAAAAAGAACTCCAAGCAACCTATATGTATTGAAGAACTGCAAAGATCAATGCTACTTGAGCAAATATTCAGAAAATTGGCTATGGCATAGAAGGTTGGGGCATTTGAGATTCGCTCAAATCAACAAATCAAGCAGACTTAAAGTTGTTCGTGGTCTTCCCAATATTACTCTACCCAAAAGTATCATATGTAAATATTTCCAATTCGGTAAACAAACCAGAGTACAATTTAATGCCAAGGAAGGATCATCAAGTAGGCCTCTTGAACTCATTCATACTGATATATGTGGACCTATGAGGAAAAAGTCACCACGTGGTGAACAATACTATATCTTATTTATTGATGATTTCTCTAGAATGTATTGGATTGGGTTGCTTAAACACAAAGATGAAGCATTTGAGAAATTTCATAACTTCAAAGCACTGGTTGAAAATGAATTAGATCTAAAAATCAAGTGTCTTAGATCTGATCGAGGAGGAGAATATACATCAGATGAATTCCTTGAATTTTGTGAACAACATGGCATAAAAAGACAGTTTTCTGTAGCAGGCATTCCACAACAAAATGGCATAGCAGAAAGAATGAATAGAATAGTTCAACAAATGGCTAGAGCTATTCTTGATGATTCCGGAACACCAAACACTTTTTGGGGAGAAGCAGCACACACAACAGCAAATATTCTTAACAAGGCACATATTCGAGTAAATAGTGATAAAACTCCGTATGAACTTTGGTATGGTAATCCTCCCACTGTAAAGCATTTTAGAGTTTTTGGAAGAAGATGCTTTATCAAAAGCACTGATGAAAAACTTGGTAAGTTTGAACCTAGATCAGATGAGGGAATATTTCTTAGTTACTCCTCTACGAGTAAAGCATATAAATGCTACAATAAAAGACTTCGAAAGATTGTTGAATGTATTGATGTTGTTATTGATGAGTCTCCTGCAGCTCCAAAAGAAGAAAAACAAACAACAGATGAAGACGATGATGACGTATATCCCTCTACATCAAATAGAAATGATATAGATAGTGGATCCGATGAAGAACCCGAAGATGATTTATCTGAAAAAGCTCCATCCAGATATGTTCAAAAGAATCATCCAGAATCTCAAATTTTGGGAGACAAGGAATTAGGTGTACAAACAAGAAGGACTCTTGTGGGATCTTCTAGCTATCTAGCATTTCTATCCACTATTGAACCACACAATGTCAATCAAGCTAGCAAAGATGAATGTTGGATTCAAGCCATGAATGAAGAGCTTGATCAAATTGAAAAGAATCACACTTGGGAATTAGTTCCAAGACCACATGATAAAAATGTCATTGGAACTAAATGGATATTCAAAAACAAGTTAAATGAGAATGGGGATGTTATAAGAAGCAAAGCTAGACTTGTTTGCAAAGGGTATACTCAATAAGAAGGTATAGACTTTGAAGAAAATTTTGCTCCTGTAGCTAGACTTGAAGCCATAAGAATGTTTCTTGCCTTTTCAAGCTTCCAACAAATCAAAGTTTATCAAATGGATGTTAAGTCTGCATTTCTCAATGGTGATCTAGAAGAAGAAGTTTATATAGAACAACCAGAAGGATTCATTTTGGGAAATGATGAAAATCTTGTTTCTAGACTTAAAAAGGCTCTATATGGTCTCAAACAAGCTCCAAGGGCATGGTATTATCATCTTGACAAATATCTTCATCAACAAGGATTCTCAAAGGGGTCTGCTGATAGCAACTTATACACAAAAATTGAAAATGATAAACTATTGATTGTGATTGTATATGTTGATGATATCATTTTTGGAAGTAATGAAGAATCTATGAGTTAGAAATTTTCTTCTGTCATGTAGCAAGAATTTGAAATTTCCTTACTTGGGGAACTAACATTCTTTCTTGGCTTGCAAGTGCATCAAACTACAAATGGTATATTCTTATCACAAGAAAAATATCTTAAGAAAATTTTGAAGAAGTATGGGATAGAAGAATGCAAACCTGTAAGTACACCAATGATAACTTGATGTAATCTCAGTTCTCATGATGATTCTCCCACGGTGAATCAACCAGAATACAGATTGATGATAGGAAGTCTAATTTATCTCACTGGGACTAGACCGGACATTATGCATGTAGTTGGGATTGTTGGACAATTCCAAGCTAATCCAAAAGAGTCTCACCTTCAGGCTGTCAAAAGAATATTCAAATATCTACAAGGAACTCAAGATTTTGGACTATGGTATCCAAAGAATGTTGATCTTACTCTTCATGCTTACACTGATACAAATTGGGCTGGAAATGTTGATGATCGGAAAAGCACTAGTGGTGGTGCATTCTATATGGGGTCCTGGTTAGTATCTTGGTTCAGCAAGAAGAAAAATTCTATTGCCTTATCTACAATAGAAGCAGAATATGTGGATGCCGCATCTTGTTGCACTCAACTCCTTTGGATGATGCAAACCTTACAAGATTTTCAAATCAAATGTACACCTCCTATCTCAATTATGTGTGATAATACAAGTGCCATCAGTTTCTCAAAGAATCCTGTTATGCATTCGAAGACCAAGCACATTCCCATCAAGTATCACTTCTTACGTGAACAAGTGATTGAACAAAAGGTGAAGTTGGAGTATGTTCCCTCCAAAGAACAAGTTGCTGATATATTTACCAAACCTCTACCCAGGGAAGCATTCGAATACCTCAGACAGAAGATGGGTGTCTTCTCTGCCTCTCAAAAGATCAGATCTGATTAAATTCAGAAGATTAAATTGGATACACGAGTTTCTTGAAATACAGTCACGTATATACGCGAGTTTCTACACTGAAAACCGTGTATGGTTGATTGCTGACAATTGTTGTGGGTCAGCATTTTTCAGCACAAGATGTGGTGCTGTATGGTATCTCTGGTGATGTTTCAGCTCTCATAGTTCTGTTTCACTCTCTGATATTTGATGAAGATTCCTTGATGATTTTCTGATTGAAAGTGTTCAGGTTGCACAAGCTAAGGGTGAGATGAAGGAATAAACTGACTCAAGAACAGATCTACGGTTTCAGGGGGAGCATTAGCTTTGTTGAGTATTATGCATTGTTGGCATTATGATGATTATGAAATATGATCTCTCTCTTGAGGTCTTCTTAGTTTTGGTTATAAAATTCATATTTGTATTTTGATGAAAAGGTCATGTTGAGACCTATGATGTAAACTTGTAATATTCAGTCATGTAAAGGACTTGTTCAATTTCTGTAAATCCACTTGGTTGGATAGTTGAGTCAAAATGTGTAAACCCACTTGGTTGGGTACTTGAGTCTCATATGTAAATCCACTTGGTTGGATCATTGATGTAAGTATGATTCCTTGGTGATAGGAAAGGTCATAAAGTCATGTACTTCATTGAAAAATATGTTTGAGGATTCGGCATGAATTCAGGGGGAGCATGGTAACTTCAGTACATCAGATCTATAGAGCTCTTCTATCAGATCCGCCCTTTTCCCTTGATGTCAAAGGGGGAGAGTAACATGGTGTTTGAATAGGGGGAGAATATCATGGTTACAATCAATGTATCTATCTATTTTGACTATCAAACCCCATCATGGTTGCATGGTTGCCATCAAGTCCAAAGGGGGAGATTGTTGGCAATTCGATGCAGATTGTTGTCCTTGATGGCAACCCACTTGATGAAGATGATGGCAGCCTACTTGATGAAGTTGTCCTCGATGCTTGATGATTTTATTAATGATGTAAATCTGATGTTCTACAAGCATCTCAGAAGTACCAGAGAAAGAAATATCAGTAAGGGCCAGAACAATGATGAAAAGTGTGTGTCACAAAGAATACGTGGGTTTTTTTAGGATAAGTTGTGTATGCACGCAGAAAAGTATGTGCCAAGTAGCATATGCCTAATTGCACTCTAAATTTGTAAAACCAGGGGACTTTACCATGGTATTGGCCCATTGTATTGAGCACTGGATTGTTTATTTGATCCCGTCCAGGAATACCATCGGAAGTAATGTGGTTTTGGCTCATGGTATTGTCAAAGGCTAAATATATTTAAGGAGAAGAAATTCATTGTGCAAAGGGGAACAAGAGTCTGAGATTTAATGAATACTTCACTCTGAAGTATATCTGTATGGAATGGGTAACTGTTTAATGATTGATCTGAATTAATAGTGCACCCATGAAGAAAATGATAAAGAGGGATCTCTAGATCTGAAATGTATATGTTTCTTCTAGATCTGATGATGGAATGTTTAGATCTATGAACTGGCGAATCTTTGCTAAAGTGAAGGATGAATTCTGAGTTTTTTATCTGATCTGAAGAACTACACAGTCCTGAAAAGTTACAAATCTATACGCGGGTTCTCTTCATAAAATGTGCATATATACACAGTATCGATGAATGAAAAGCGCATATGAGCAGTTAGGGTTTGCACAGAGGTATACGCGGGTTGGTAAACATGAAAGCGTGTATACACGCTACTTCAGTGAATAAAAATAGCGTATGATATTTGAATCATTGAATGGTCTGGGCTGAGGTTACATCTGCATATCTATTCTGAAGTCTGGGTTATCTCTGATATTCTGGTTACAGTGGTTTCACTGTTCTGTTTGAAGCTATGGGCATAGTATGGTGGTTGATAAGTGAAGGGTCGTGTTGAAGCTGTTTGATCTAGTTTGAAAATTTATGAAACGTGGTCTGCAGTGATGCTGAGGGTTGAAGCTTTCAGTAAGGGGGTAGTAGCTCCCTTCCAGTGATAACTGGTAAACGAGAGCAGGGGGTTGTTGCTCCCTTCCAGGAGAGGCTAGTAAAATAGAGAAGGTTGTAGCCTTTTGCAGGTGGGTGCCTGCGTGCTGGTATGAGTCTGCGCCAGTACATGGTTGTAAGATGTTTTCTTTATGTAATAAATTTTGAAGACTGAGACGACATCAACGGTGGTTTTCTCCCGAATTGGGTTTCCACCTTAAATCCTGGTGTTCATGTGTGTTGATGATGTGTGATGATTTATTCTGTTCTTACTGCACCTGTTTACTGCTTACTAAACTTCTGGTGAATGAATGAAGCAATGATCTAAGTTAAGAATTAAGTGCATAATTAGATCTCTCTGCATACGCTTGTTTCCTTCTGGTTATCCGCGTGTATACGCGAGTTTTGTTCAATAAAGTAGCGTATGGATTTAAAAGAAAGAAAAGTAAATAGTTTGATGTCTGCACTAATACTGATTCACCCCCCCCCCCCCTCTCAGTATTTTTCCCAACATCATCATTGGCTGGTAATCAAACGATGTCTTGCCATGTTTGACTGAAAATCGTATATTCGCATGACTAGACTTGTACACCAACGATCGAGTGAACGAGATAAGAATACCCCAGGTCTAGTTTCAACCGTCCAAGCTGCGATTTCAGGATTGTTGTACACATCATCTCTACGGTGACCTTACATACAGATCATCATCCGAGCATGGGCCTATATCTATAGGCATGTTTGTATTGAGCAACATTCCAATGTAGATGACTTTATGCACTATGTACATGTTATTAGATAGTTTATGTGCTGAGCATGGGAATGCCTTCCCTCGGAAATTCATGATCAAGAGGATATATCATGATATAATGTATTGTAATATTGATGCAGGTCACCACTCTGCTTCAGCTCCAACCCATCATAGTGTAAAGCATCTCATTCAAAAATATTGCTATTATTATTCCGACTTCATGATTTAGGGGAAAATTGTTATAGGTCAATTTGGGCACCATTCCCAATGACCTCGATAAATTGGACATCATCCCCAGAACCAATGAATAGGTTCTATCATCCCCTATCATTTCAGTTGCTATGTGCCCTAAGACAAAGAACAAGAACAAATCATACATGACTTGCATTGCAAGGTTTCCAAGATTTTAAGTACATGGTATATCACCTATGAGCTCACCAACGCAGTCTCTCAAGGGACTAAATACTTTGCATATACAGTCACCTCCATTCAAGGGTGCTCTGCAAGGTACTTCCCGACACTCAAGGGTGCGTTGGTCAATTGGGAGCAAAATTCTCATTGTTCCGAAATCTCCACATGGCCAATGCCTTCTAGAAGAGTGCATATGTGTCAAAATTCGAATGCATATGTCCATTCAACACCTATGAGCTTGGGAACATGTATTTCCTATTATTAGAAAGTAATCGATTATGAAACTACCTTAAGCTCATCTATAAATTGAGCATAGATCCTAGTTCTTGAAAAGGAAGAAATTTGGTAGAGAAATGTTGTTGGATTCTCAATTAAGTGTTTGATTTGAGTGATATGCTGCTGGAGAGATGTGCATTGTGATAAGGCTGGGATGATGCTGGAGTTGGTGACATCAAATCAATCGCTAGTTGTAACCTCCCCTTCTATCCATTAATAAATATTTTTGTTTACTTTCCCACATATGTATCGATATAAGCTTCTACCTTTCATATTATGGATTCTTAGCTTGTGTATATGTTTCACATTTCATTGATTTAACTGATTAAGATAAATAGCCATCTGTATATTGAAATATCTTTGTTGTTTAGTGTTTATACTTGTAGGTACTAGTCTGGCAATCAAATTTGCATTGGAAGCTACAACAAGAGTGACAGAAGGAGAATAGGAAAATATTGGACTCCAAGCAGGTTTCTCCATCTTTCTATGTGCCTATTTAACCTTAGGAAAAGTATCTGCAAAGTCTTTGATCTGTTGTTCGAAATGCATAGCACCACATTTAGGGAATGTTTTTTTATCCTTAATCCATAACTTTTCATAACACTGGGGATTTGTTAGCATACACACCTACTACTGGAAGTTTCTCAAGGGGTTTTCCCAACTTTCTGCGCCCCTCACAGATCTCACCAAGAAGGGGGAATTTGGCTGGACTGATACTACGTAAAGGAATTTTGACAAGATCAAGGAGGTGATGAGTGGCTGTCAGGTGTTGGCTTTTCTGGACTTCACACAACCCTTAATTCTGGAGTGTGATGCTTGGGGGGGGGGGTGGGGGAGTAGGTGCAGTATTGATGTAGGGGGGCCACCCTATAGATTTTGAGAGAAGGAAGCTACTTCTACATGAGAGGTTGTATCCAATTACAACAAGGAGATGTTGGTGATTATGCATTAATTGACCAAGATTTGGCAGTATCTAGTAGGAAACAGGTTTTAGGTGAGGATTGATCACAATAGCCTTCGGTTTTTCCTTAAGCAGAAGAAGTTGCACGAGAGGCAACAGAAGTGGGTCAGCAAGATCCATGCTTACAGATTTAACATTGAGTATGTTAAAGGGAAGAATAATGTAGTGGTAGATTCTTTGTCACGCATACTAGTAACGTTGTCCTTGATGAGCCTAGATGCAGGCTGGAGTGCTCAACTGTTGGTGGAGTACTCCAAGGACTGATTTTCTTGTGAGGTGTTGGATGGGAATGTTTCATATGATAGGTACAGGGTGATGGATGAGGTCATCTACTATAGAGATAGGATCTTCTTGACTCAGGATTCTGAGCTCAAGGATAATATATTACGTGCATCCCATGATTTTCTACTATTAGGCCATTAGGGATTAACGAATACGTGTAGGGTCATCAAGGAAAGGCTCTCTTGGAGAGGCCTTAAGGAGGACATACTCTGACATGTCAGGGAGTGCAAGGTGTGTCAGAGGAACAAGAGTGAGATGATTCACCCTGCTAGATTTCTTCAACCGCTTTCAATTCTAGAAGGAAAGTGGGAAAGCATTTCTATGGATTTCATTGCTAGGTTGCCCATGGTGCAGGGCAAGGATTTCATATTTGTGGTCATTGATTGACTAACAAAGTATGCCCATTTCTTCTCCATATTAGCACGGTACATAGATGCAGAGGTGGCAGATATGTTCTTCTGTGATGTTTTAGATTACATGGTCTTCCTAAGACCATAGTCAGTGACAAGGACAACTGTTTCATGGGTGGATTTTCACAGGATCTCTTTCATTTGGTGGGTAAATATTTAGCTCATAGTACCATATATCACCCTCAAATGGATGGGAAGACAAATATAGTGAACAAGTGGCTAGAAGGCTAAGTGCATAACTACATCACGGGGCAGCAAAAGGTATGGCTACGTTGGCTACAATTGGGAAAATACTCCTACAACGCTATTTCCCAAATTTCTATCGATATGTCTCCATTTTATGCTTTGTATGGATATCATGCTCTAACTTTTTTTGATTTTATGTTTCGAGCTAGAACGGCCCCTAGGGCCAAGGACTGGATCCAAGAGAGCCAATATATACTCTGGGCTCTTAAGGATAACTTAGCCACAATGCATAATCAACATAAGTTGAATGTAGATAGAGGGTGAGTAGAGAGACAGTTTGAGGTAGGTGATTTGGTCTACCTCCTACTTCAGCCATACCAATAGTCTACGTTGAAGTAGAAGGGGGATGAGAAGCTCAAGCCCTACTTCTATGGACCTTATAGGGTGATCTGTTCAGTAGAAGAGGTTTCTTATGAGTTGGAGCTGCTAGAAGGGAGTAGGATACACAACATTTTCCATGTATCATGCCTTAAGAAGGCATTTGGGCAGTAGGTGACTACAACAGAGGAGCTTCCTCGGATAGATGATGAGGGAAATTTGGTGTTACAACCAGAAGCCATCTTAGACACCTGGGAGAGACAACTACAGAGCAGGATAGTCAAGGAGTTATTGGTGAGATGGAGGAATCTTCCAGATGAGGATGCCACTTGGGAGAGTGAGAAAATTTTGCAGCACCCATCTTTGCAGTTGCTTGAGGATAAGCAACATTTTTGTGAGAGGACTATAATATTCCCAATCAGCAGCAACTAACTGGAAATATTAATTTTTTCTCATATTTTTATTTTGTAGTGTTCATCCATAAATAAATGGGTGATGGGGCCCATAACCCAACTTAGGAGAAATAAACTCCCTAAAGTGACTTGGATATTATTATGATTTCAACATGGGGCCCAGGGGGATGAAGTGACAGTGCACAAAGAGGGATAACACAGAGGAAGCGTGGGCTAGGTAGCCCAGTGGCAGCGTGTGCCAAGACAATGAAGATTAGGTAGGGCAACGTGGCAAGGGGAGACAACGCAACATAGTGGGGCCCAAGGGATAATTAGGGTCTCAAGCATAAAAGGAGGGAGAGGCTAGCTACTCATTCATTATATTATGCATCTTTAGAATTTATGTCTAACAGATATTGAGCATGCTTGCACTATTTAGCTAAGTTTTCAAGTGTTGTTGTTGTGAAACCAGCTCCAAAAATAGAAGAAAAGAGATATCAATGCCTTATAAATAATCCACTTCGAGGGGGCAACCTCCAATACATTACATTAATGAACAATACTTGGATGTTACAAATTACAAAACCTCCTTTCTATATATAGGAGTCCATGGGGCCACAATGTAATCCTAGCCGACCTAATAATAATAATTTAAGGGCACAATAATAATAATATGGGGGTTACAGGGGTACAATAATAACAATAAGGGGGTTACACTAACAATAATAAGGGACTATACTAGTAATATAGGGACCTAACATGCCCCTCGCCTTCAAAAAGTGTTGTCCTCAACGCTTGAGTAGCTCTGGGTGCTTCTGTATAAAATTCTCATCCTCCCATGTAGAATCTTCAGTGGGTAAGTTCTTCCACTTGATGAGATAATCTGAAATTGATCGATTCCGTAGCTGTCGAGTTCTTGTTTCCGTGACCGCTTCAGGTTCCAATATGATTTTTCCTTCCTCATCAAGTTCTGGCAATATTGTTTGAACTGGAAGATTTTCACCTATAACATTCTTTAAGCATGAAACATGGAAAACTGGATGTACTCGCGAAGAAGCAGGAAGCTCCAATTTGTATGCCATAGTACCAATCTTTTGCAACACCTTGTAAGGAACATAGTACTTTGGCGATAATTTATTATCCTTCTTTGCTTGCTTGAGGGACATTTGTTTGTATGGTTGTAGCCGTAAAAATACCCAATCTCCTACATCAAAACTTCTCTCGCTATGATGTTGATTTGCCTGTTGTTTCATTCGATTTTGTGCCAAATTCGGGTTATCCTTTAAGAGTTGGAGAACTTCTTGCTGATGCTCGATGTGATCTTCCACTGCTTGAACCTTCGAATTTTCCCTTAAAGATGATGTGATCGATGGTTGATGATATCCATAAAGTGCCATAAATGGGGTCATTTTTGCTGCAGTATGGAAGGAAGTGTTATACCACCATTCAGCGAGAGGTAACCACTTGACCCATTGTGTTTGTTTATCAGATACAAAACAACGAAGATATCCTTTCGTAGCTGTCGAGTTCTTGTTTCCGTGACTACTTCAGGTTCCAATATGATTTTTCCTTCCTCATCAAGATCGGGAAATATTGTTTGAACTAGAAGATTTTCACCTATAACATTCTTTAAGCATGAAACATGGAAAATTGGATGCACTCGTGAAGAAGTAGGAAGCTCCACTTTGTATGCCATAGTACCAATCTTTTGCAACACCTTCTAAGGACCATAGTACTTTGGCGATAATTTATTATCCTTCCTAGCTTGCTTGAGAGACATTTTTTTATATGGTTGTAGTCGTAAAAATACCTAGTCTCCTACATCAAAACTTCTCTCACTGCGATGTTGATCTCCCTGTTGTTTCATTTGATTTTGTGCCAAATTTAGGTTATCCTTTAAGAGTTGGAGAACTTCTTGTTGATGCTCGATGTGATCTTCCACTTCTTGAACCTTCGAATTTTCTCTTAAAGATGATGTGATGGATGGTAGATGATATCCATAAAGTGTCATAAATGGGTTCATTTTTGCTGCAGTATGGAAGGAAGTGTTATACCACCATTCAACGAGAGGTAACCACGTGACCCATTGTGTTTGTTTATCAGATACAAAACAAAAAAGATATACTTCCAAACATTTATTTACTATCTCAGTTTGACCATCGGATTGAGGATGATAAGATGAGCTATGAGCTAATTGAGTACCCAAACAAGAAAATAACTTCGTCCAAAAATTTTGAGTAAAAATGGGATCTCTTTCGCTCACAATAACCTTTGGGTTTCCATGTAGCTTTTGAATTGTTTCCATAAGTGTAGTAGCAACTGTACTAGCTTTAAATGGATGAAATAATGCACAAAAGTGTGCATACTTGGTAAGTCTATCAACTACCACCATGATGACACTCTTTCCTTCAGACTTAGGTAAATCTGTGAAAAAATCCATTGAAATCTCCTCCCAACGTTGGCCTGGAATGGATAAAGGTTGTAGAAGACCGGGGGTCTTAATTGTCTCAACTTTATTCTGCTCGTAAACCAAAAATTCCGCCACAAAATTTTGAATATCATATATAAGGCCATCCCAAAAAAATCTTTCTTCACCTTTTGGTAAGTTTTTAAAAATCCTAAGTGTCCTCCTAAAGGAGAAGTGTGCAATTTCAAAAGAATCTTTTGTTTTAGTTGGGAATTCTTACAAATATATAAGCGATCTTTGTACCATAAGGAATCATTTTTCCAACTAAATGTATTATATGTACTAGGATCTTGTTGTAACTTTTGAATGAGTGTCCACACTTCTTTGTCCTTCTTCCATTCATCCCTTGCTTCGGTTATCCAATCCGGTTGGATAATAGAAATGGAATAAAGCAATGCTTCCACCTCTTCATTCTTTCTTGACAGTGCATCTGCAACAACATTTAGCTTCCATTTTTTGTAGATTATTTCAAAGTCATAACCTAACATCTTTGTGACCCATTTTTGTTGCTCTTCTGAAGATAGTCTTTGTTCCAAAAAGTGTTTAAGACTATCATGATTAGTTTTTACCTTGAAGTGTCTTCCCATTAGGTAAGGTCGCCATTTCTTTAGTGCATGTAGTATTGCTAACATTTCCTTCTCATAAATAGCTTTATGTAAATAATTTCCTTTGATTGGACGACTTTCAAAAGCAATGGGTCTTCCTTCTTGCATTAAAACAACACCAATTCCATTTCCTGAGGCATCACATTCCACAATAAAGGTTTTTGTGAAGTCTGGCGTAGCTAAGACCAGTGCTAGGCACATTGCCTCCTTAAGATGTTCAAAGGTCTTAGTTGCTTTAGGATTCCATGAAAATGCATCTTTCTTCAATAATGTTGTTAGAGGTGCTACTATTCTCACATAATTTTTAACAAACTTGCAATAATACCCTGTTAACCCGAGAAATCCTTGCAACTGCTTTATGGTTGTGGGGAATTCCATTCCTTAATGGCTTTAATTTTGTTAGGGTCTACCTTAACACCCTCGTGAGATACAATATGACCCAGATATTCCACCTCTTGTACTCCAAAGAAACATTTGGATGTTTTTGCATACAATTGTTTCTCTTGCAATAGTTTGAGCACCCTGCCAACATGTTGAACATGATCCTTCCAAGACCTGTTGTAGATTAGTATATCATCAAAAAATACTAGCACAAATTTTCTAAGGAAGGGTTTGAAAATGGAATTCATCAATCCTTGAAATGTAGAAGGTGCATTGGTAAGGCCAAAAGTTATGACCAAAAATTCATAATGACCCTCATGACTTCGAAATTTTTTTTTCAGAATATCTTCAGTCTTCATTCTAATTTGATGATATCCTGAACGAAGATCCAACTTGGTAAACTAAATTTCTCCATGTAATTCATCCAATAATTCATGAATAACAGGAATGAGAAATTTATCTTTAATGGTGAGCTTATTGAGCTCCCTATAATCTGGACACATGTGCCATGATCCATCCTTGTTGTGTACCAATACTACAGGATCAGAGAAAGAACTTTGACTAGGTTGAATTATACCAAACTCTAACATTTCTATAATCATACATTCAATTTCGCTCTTTTGGACATAAGGGTATCTATAAGGCCTGATGTTTGGAGGAACACTTCCTGGAATCAAATGAATAGCATGATCATGATCACAAATAGGTGGGAGTCCTTTTAGAGTTTCAAAAACCTTGGAATGATTGTCCAAGACTTTTTGGAGATTTGCATAAATATATAATTTTGATGTTGGAATTTATAGTGAGCATAATTGTGAAATTATGCCTTGTTGTTCTCTCTTTAGAAGATTTTTCATGACATTAGAGCTTATTATATTTCCTGGCTTCCCTGCAATACCCCGTAATTCGACTTCCTTTCCTTCTGAAAAAAAATTCAAGAAAAGTTCTTGAAAATTAAAAGCTACCATCCCCAAAGATTGTAACCATTGTACTCCTAGTACAGCATCAGCACCTCCCATAGGAATGGAAAGCATTGGAATATTCAATACATATTCCCCCATGGTTAGCTTGATATTATGGCATTTTCCAGAGCAATTTATAGTTCCTTCATTTGCAACCATCACTTGACATTCTGGTGCTGGGTATAGGAAACAATTCAATTCCTTGGCTACCTTACAATGAATAAAATTATGGGTGCTACCTGAATCAATCAACACTATTACCTTTTTCTTCTTGATATGTCCTTCTATCTTGAGAGTTTGAGGAGTGGTAATTCCTGCCAATGAATTACACGATATGGTCAGATTCATTTCTTCCTCTTCTAGGGCTGGTTCCTGGTGTATATCCTCTTCTTGTTCATTTTCTTCTTCCTCTTCACAATCTATGTAAAATAATTTCTTCTCAGCACACTTATGACCTTTAGTGTATTTGCTATCACAGCTGTAGCAAAGCCCTTTTGCTCTTTTTTCTTCCAATTTTTGTGGTGTCAACCTTGTAGGCTGTGGAAATCTAGGCGTAGCAACACTTCCTTCTTTATAGAAGTGAGTGGTAGGCTTCCTTGTCGCCATAATTTTACATTCAATTTTCTTGCCAACCTGAATGCCTTCTCTAATGAATCAGGTTCCAAAACACGAACTTCATGTTGGATGTTATCCTTTAAAGTACCTATGAAGAGATCAATCCTGTGTTCCTCTGGAATATCAGTTACCCTTATATTCAATTTTTGGAAGTCCTCAATGTGCTCCCCAATTAAACCCTTTTGTTTGAGATATATCAATTGGCTAAAGAAGGTGTTGCTCTTTGTATCCTCATAATGTGCTATCATTTCCTCCGTAAAAATTGACCAAGTGACAATTTTTTTACGGGAGCAAAGCCATCGATACCATACAAATGTATTTTGTTCTAAATGTAAGGTTGCAATGCGTACCTTTTGTGTGTTTTGCACGTTATGGAGATCAAAATATTGCTCCATCTGTAGTATCCATGTTACAGGATCCTTTCCATCAAACTTCCTCATATCCATTTTTGGAATATGGTAGTTCTTCACATGTGATAGATCGTATGAAATCACGTTGTTTATTTTTTTCTCATCATGAGTTTTATCTACTATCTTTTCACCATTAGGAAACATTTCTTGTATCAACTTTGTCAAACCTTCCATGTCTGCTTTTAGATCATTCTTCATGTTTTCCATTTTCTCATCGATCTTAGCTTCCATGTCATCGATCTTAGATTCCATGCCAGCTTCCATGCAATCTATCTTAGATTCCATGCCATTCTTCAAACCATCCATCTTAGATTCCACACCATCTATCTTAGATTCCATGCCATTCTTCAAAACATCCATCTTAAATTCCATGCCTTTCTTCAAACCATCCATCTTAGTTTCCACACATTTCTTCAAAACTTCCATGTCATTTTTTGTTGCTCTTTGCGAGAGCGAAATTTGTTGCACTTGCTCTTGTAATTTTGATATTTCATGTTGCCATTCTTCATCTTCATGAGTCATAGTAGAGCTTTCTAAAGGCTTAATGGGTGTTGAATTCTTTTTAGGGGCCATTTTAGAATCCAATACTGATATATATTCTACAATATGCCCTTGGAATCAATTCAACTTGATTCTCCCAACAAGACTTATGTAATTCAAAAAAAATACACAACTTTCACTTGCTTTGAGGAGCTTGATATTTAAATTTAATTATCTCTATAATTGTGAATCCTCAATATCTGAAATTCAACCCTGCAGTAGCCCTATGAAGCTTATTTCAAATGCCACATGTCTGATCTGATTTGGATTCTCCAAGGCAAAGTTATGTCCAATCTCCCACAATGACCCAATTTTGGACTAGTTCAGTAGAGTGAACTTGTAGGACTTGCCACGTGTCATTGTTTCCTCCTTTGGCTCTAAAATTGATAGATCAAAAACTATATTTCGTGTACTTGCAGCCACTTGTTACAGAATTCCAATCCGATGCTCAGAGAGAGAGCTATGAATATTTTTCCATCATCACCTCTTTGAGATGAAATTCAAAAGCCTCAAAAATCCCTAACGTCCACAGATCATATCTCCACAAATATTGCAAACAAATATCTGAAATTTTGTGACGATGTTCCTCAGGATTGTAGATTCGCACTCTAAAAATTTCAGCTTCTGAACCTTCATAGAAAAAAATTATTATGAAAATACCACAATGACCTGTTTAGGTTAAATTCAGGATCCTGCAAAATTACCTAACTTGCACAGATCATATCTCCAAAAATATTGTGAACCAAGCTCTGCAATTTTGCAACGATGTTCCAATGGATTTTGGCTTCGCACTCTAAAAATTTCAAATTATGAACCTTCATAGAAAAAACGTTATAGAGAAAAATCCATGATGACCTATTTGGAGCAGCGAAACCCTAGAATCTCAAAGCTTTGATACCAAATGTTGTGAAACCAGCACCAAAAAGAGAAGAAAAGAGATATCAATGCATTAGAAATAAGCCACTTCGAGGGGGAAACCTCCAATACATTACATGAATGAAAAATTCTTGGATGATTCAAATTACAAAACCTCCTTTCTATATATAGGAGTCCATGGGGCCACAATGTAATCCTAGTCGACCTAACAATAATAATTTAAGGGCACAATAATAACAATATGGGGGTTACAAGGATACAATAATAACAATAAGGGGGTTACACTAACAACAATAAGGGACTATACTAGTAATATAGGGACCTAACATCTTCTTTTTTTAAATCTCTTCTACAGCTTTACAATCCTTTGGGTCATACCCAATCTTGACTACAATATCTTCTAAAGAATTTAACTTATTGTCTTTATCTAAAGAGGAAATTTTACTATCTTGAGTTGTGACTATAAATTGGAAAATGGTGCTCTCAACTTAGACAATGTCATGGCTGTATTAGTCATGGTAGCGAAAAGCATCTCTCCAAATTGCCTATGCATATCCATCTAGTTTATGGGATGAATATGATTTGCATCAAATGAGAAAATTGCCTTCTTATAATTAGATGGACTTTTAGGAAAAGGGCCTTGAGGTTGTAGAAAATCCATTTGCATCCTTCACTTTTCACTATCAAAAGTTCTTAGAAACCTATTTTGTGATGTAGAAGGCTACTTCCAAAACCAACTATAAACATTGGCCTCCAAGGTTTCATTCTTCTGTTTGTTCTCTAAGAATTTAGAGAAGATGTTATGATCATCTTGTGTATTGGTTCCAACTGATTGAATGATATCCATGCATTCTTGAGAAGCTGAAGAAGAAGATGGAGTATTGATAACACTCCCCTCTCTTGTTGTAGATACCTCTGCATCTCCCAAGCCTATAATCTTTAGTTATTTTTGGCTCTGCTCTACAAAATAGCATTAGGGGAATTTTGAGGTACAAAATGGGCCACTTGAGAAAAATGTAAAACAAAAACTAAAATTTATAAGAACCAATAGGATTCAAGATGATGATGTCAACCATCAGGGATGATTCATGATTTTTTAAGTAAATGGTAAAAAGATTAAAAAATAATAAAATAATAAAACCACTTTTTCAACTCGTATTTTCAACTTATCTTCCAAAGTTTTTACTCAAATTTTGAGTGGGAGTACTCTTTATATGAAAATTTTAATTCCTCATCCAATGAGTACCCATGTTTCATACTTTTGATGGACCCTGCTACATGAAAATGAGAAATACATGAAAAATGTAATTGCAATCATGTTTTTCATGTATTTCTCATTTTTCCTTTAGCAGGACCCATCGAAAGTATGAAATGTCAGTACTCCTTGGATGAGGAATTAAAATTTTCATCCAATGAGTACTCTCGCTCGAAATTTGAGTAAAAACTTCGGGAGATAAGTTGAAAATACGAGCTGAAAAAATAGATTTTTTCCTTTTTTCCTCTAAAAATTGATGATGTAATCAAACCTTATTTTATTATTTGCACTATTATTTTATAATTTCCTTAAGAGGCCCATTTTAGAACTCAAAATTCCCCTAATGTAAATTCATTCTTCTACTTCTTTTGTTGAATTATGAATTCTTTGGAAATATTTGCAAAAGTTGATGTTTCTTCTCTCGACCTTTTCTATTGTTTGTCTTGGGAAATTGGAGTCTGCAGAGTAGATGTGGAAAGGATATGTTCCTTTGCCTCTTTCAATGTATTCTCTATCTACTACTCTAGATTCATAAAAATTTCAATCTCAGGCCGAGGTGTATGGTTGTAGGGAGTTATCTTCAACTCAACCCTTATGTTTTAAATGATGCTGAAAGGATCATAAGACCAACTGAAGCTTAGCTGGAAATTCATTCATTTAAGAATGGCATCTGCCTCAATCGCCACTGATCTGGTATTGCATATAAAGGAGCCTATTTTTTATTTGATATTGAACTGTGACTTTCTCTTCCCTCAAACAAAATGAAATTCATCCATGTTAATCATATGCCTAATATATTCCATAGAGAAAATTATCATTTCAACATATTTGGGTTGTTTGTATGGTGCCATCTCACAGTCATATACTCAAATCTCTATGTAATTCTTGTATAAATACTAGTTTCCAGTTTTAACCTGATCACTTAAGTGAAGAATTCTTTTGATGTCTTGGCCAATTCTGGTTTTATTTTGGCTGCTTAGAAGTTGGGCAACTGGATGGATGGATGAATCAATGAAATATACAAAAGAAAATTTATTTGAAATGGATTTGAACAATTCTTTCCAATGAATTATTAACTGATTAACTCCCTGATCATCTTGCTTGTGCAATTTGATTGGCATCGAATACCCTTGTTGAAACATAAACATATGAATAAGTACAAATGTATACTTAAACATTCCTTGGGTTGTTAAGTTCATCAATTTTTCATGCATATTATCAGCCAAGAATTGGTTGTAATTGTACATGAATTCAAGCTAATTGTATTTAGAAAAGATGGAGAAGCAACGAAGGATGGGTTCATCCATTGTTTTGTTATCTAGATAGCCTAATAAACAAGAAATTGATGAAATGATGTGTCTAGTAGCTTCAAGAAACATGGAGGATTCGTAAGGGGGGTTTTTCTTTCGTAGTCCAACATCATTAGGAATGAAAGCTTCAAATATTTTTGCTCTCTCAGGGAAAGTGAGCTTATGATATAATTCCATGAGAGAATCTTGGAAGAAAAGGCTAAGAGAATCATTTTGTGGGATCAACAACATGTTTTTAATGGTATATGGAGTGATAGATATTAGAATGTCTCCATTCTGAGCTACCACTACTTTTTTGATGGGATAATACGTAGTTTGAAATGAGGTGACTAGGTCTAGGAATTCATGGGTCTGAGGGAATGAAAATAGAGGCTATAGGGACTCCTAGAACTTAATATCATCTTTTTGATCCAGATAATTATGTTTTAGCCACATGTTCAAGTCACAAAGTTTCAATTCACACTTTGTTTCAATGATTTTTAAGTATGAATAAGCCAAGGGGATATGGTCAAGATCGATCAGGGTAGAGACAAAAGTGGTTTCCTCGGTGATGGATTTTTCGCTTTTTCCCTTGGGGGAATTGTGATCTGTAGAGGAAAAGAAGAGAAATATGTTTGTTATGTTGATAATAGATTTAAAGGAAATCTCTGTAAAAGGAATCTCTATCTGACAAGGTGATGGATAACTGAACTGATAGCACAAACATGTCTATGTAAAACCTACAATTCAATAGAAAATAGGAAATGAATCAGAGGTGGTAGAAGGTGTGGATAGGTTTTATTTATAATCATGCTCATATTACTGTTATGGGTGACTGTTAGAAAAATATGACCGTGGAGGTTTAATGCTAACGGTACAGGAGTTGGCAGTAATGAAACAACTAAAAAACGGTTATGGAGCGGGCTTAACGAGATGGGAAGGGAAACGATAAGCGAGCAGAGTTTAATGAATTATCAGGTGTCAAAATTTTATTCAGCGTTGGGAAACAGTTAGTGGAGAAAATTCAAAGACCGTTGGTGGAAGTGAAACCCGTTTTCAGGAGGAAAGTGGATTTTAGAGGGGGTAGGTAGCCGTAAATGGATTTGAGCGGGGTGGGTGGGTGTGAATTATTGTGGAGGTGACACGTAGAGAAGGGAACACCATTGGAATACTAATTTTTGGACCAGCATTCCCCCCCTCGGTTTTTAACAAGAAATGGGAAAGGGGGTGCAAAAAGGCTTCCTTGACGTTGAACTGGGCAGGAAATAGATCAATCATCGAAAATTGCTCGATCTTTACATAGAACACGAAAAAAATTGCTTGTCACTTGTAGACATTGGATTAAAATGAAAAATGAACTTTATTACAAACTTAATTAACCACTAAATGAAATTTATTAACTTAATTAAACATAATTTAACTTCTAATCAAATTTTGGGCACATTTAAACAAGTTGCCACTGTTTCCTTTTCTATTTATTTAAACTAAGAAAATATTTCTTTTATTGGTTCGCAAATTATGCCTAACATTTTTAATATATTTTCCTTCATTTTTTAGAGCAATCTAATCCTAACATTTTATGATATGAGTAATTTATATGTCATGAGTCCTAGTATCTTTTATTTTTATTTATTCATATCGAAACTTAACATTTTTAAATTTTGCATTTTTTTTTTCTAAAATTCTACCTTATTGAAACCAAAAAAAGTTACAAAGGAAGAACACAAGGTGACCATTCCCCTCCAATAAGAATGAAACAACTGACATCCTCTAGCTCATTCTTTTAGGTTTATGTGCTCCGATGCTTGTACACTTGGTTGGTGGTCATCTCTATTACATCACCTTCATTGAAAATTTCACAAGAAATACATGGTTGTAATACCTCAAACACAAGGATGAAGCCTTCGAGAGATTCCATGAATTCAAAGATTTGGTCAAAAACTAGTCTGGGAAAAGAATAAAAGTTTCCAGGTCCGAAAAGGGAGGAGAATTCATGTCAAAATAATTCATAGAATTCTGCAAGAAAGAAGGGATTGAGAGGGAACCCATTGTGCCTTATACATCTGAACAAAATGGCTTAGATGAAAGGAAGAACCGGTCGATAATCGAAGTTTCTCATGCCATGATTTATGATTATAAGGAACCAAAGTTTTTGTGGGCTGAAGCCACACATACTATCGTGTATTTTCAAAATTAGGTGCCTCATCGAGCATTAAGAAACAAAAATCCAGAAGAAATGTTTACATGTAACAAACTTGATATCAACCAGCTTTGCATAATTGGATGTCGAGTATTATTTCATGTGCTGAAAGACAAAATAAATAAGCTATAATCTACATGTAGAAAAGGTATGTTTACGGGTTACTGTGAAAAATCTAAGGCTTACAGAATATACATTCCTATTCAAAGGAAGGTTGAACTTAGCAGGGATTTAACTTTTGATGAAAATGTTGCACTTATTAAAGCAAGAGATATTCCTCTGCCTCCTAAGGAAGATGATGATAACATAGACATTATAGATGGTCCTTCTATGCTAGAGTCAGATGATATTGATACTCCCCTGGAGCCTATAGATACTCTAGATCCACCTCCCAATGATCCTCGTACAAGGAAAAGGCCGCTTTGGCTTCAAAATACTCTTTAGGAAAGTGGAAGAAGTATTCCCATTCATTGATCATTCAGAGAAAGGAAGGAACCTTACAGGTATTAGGGATATGTTTCTATTATGATAACGATGATTCAAGCCAAAACATCCTCTTTTGAAGAAGAAACCAAAGAACAGTTTTGGAAGCATGCTATAGCAGAGGAATACAAATATATTATGAAAAAATATGTATGGGAGGTTGTGAATAGACCACATCTAAAGTCTGTTGTGACTTCAAAATGGTTATTTAAGATCAAGCATGGAATTGATGGCAACATTGAGAAGTACAAAGTGATTTTCGTAGCTCGTGGTGTCTCTCAAAAAGAGGGAGAATATTACGATGACATATTTTATCTTGTGGCTCGATATATAACTATCCATTCAATAGTTTCCCTTGCATCTAGTCAAGGATGGACTCTTCATCAGATGGATATAAATACCACTTTCCTCCATAGTAGGTTACAGGAAGAAGTGTATGTAGAAAAAACATAGGGATTTTAATTGGAAGTTTGTAGAATGCATGTTTGCAGGTTGAAGAAAGAATTGTATAGATTGAAACAAGCCACTAGAGAATTTGGCGGAAATTCCGACGGCCAATTCGTCGCTATTCCGACACATAGTTGTCGCAAGAGCGACAGTTCGGGGGCGGAAAAACCGTGGTTTGTCATGCCGTCGCCGTTCTGATGCACGTAAAAAGTGTCGCACTATCGACACTTCTTCCGTCGTTCCGAACAAGCGTCACTCTTCCGACGTCTCACAAACCGTCGCGCCTTCGACGTTTGTAAACTGTCGCACTTCCGATGAAATGTGGTTCGACATTTGGAACATCACTCTTCCGATGCTTGTAAACCGTCCCAATTCCGACTCAACGTGGTCCGAAGTTTTAGACGTCGCTCTTCCGACGCTTGTAAACCGTCGCAATTCCGACTAAACGTGGTCCGACGTTTTGGACGTCGCTCTTCCGACGTTTGTAAACCGTCGCAATTCCGACTAAACGTGGTCCGAAGTTTTGGACGTCGCTCTTTCGACGTCTGTAAGATGTCGCAATGCCGACGATATGTGGTCCGACGTTTGGAACATCGCTCTTCCGACGTTTCGAACGTCGCTCTTCCGACGATTTCATACTGTCTCTCTTCCGACGTTTCTGGGTTGTCGCAGTTCCGACGTCTACAAGGCGTCGGTAGACCAACGGAGGGTTCAATTTAAAAAAAAAAATTAAAATTTTAAAAGAGGAGAAAAATTGTTTTGAATATATTATATGAAGTAAAACAGTCCATGAAAGTGAAATAGCAGTATGTAGAATAGTAAAGCAACAGATAGAGTACCGACGTCCATTGTTCCAAATACAAATTAAAGTACCCAAAACCCTGCAACAGAGAAAAACGCTAATCATAATCATGTGAGGAGTGTGATATGTCCAAATTATAAAAAGACCATCAGACCATATCAATAAACCAGCAACATAGACCAGCATCGCTAGTTTTGAAGGCAGAGTGATAAACATTAATCATTTTTTTTTCACAAGAGAAAAAACGTTGTTTTGAATATATTATACGAAGTAAAACAGTCCATGAAGTCATTACATTTTCACATCTGAAGATTGGAACCCAAATATCCATCCAGAAAAGTGGAAGTCCCACCCCAGACAGTGATAGAAAAATACCCCATGTCACATACAGGGACTTGATATAAAACCCAGTAACGGTACACATGGAGATTATCGACAATCTGAGAAAGCATCCAAATATGCCCGAGGCATCTATAAGAAAGTGAAATAGCAGTATGTAGAATAGTAAAGCAACAGATAGAGTACCGACGTCCATTGTTCCAAATACAAATTAAAGTACCCAAAATCCTTGAACAGAGAAAAACGCTAATCATGTGAGGAGTGTGATATGTCCAAAATACAAAAAGACCATCAGACCATATCAATAAACCAGCAACATAGACCAGCATCGCTAGTTTTGAAGGCAGAGTGATAAACATTAATCATTTTTTTTTCACAAGAGAAAAAAACGTTGTTTTGAATATATTATATGAAGTAAAACAGTCCATGAAGTCATTACATTTTCACATCTGAAGATTAGAACCCAAATATCCATCCAGAAAAGTGGAAGTCCCACCCCAGACAATGATAGAAAAATACCCCATGTCACATACAGGGATATGATATAAAACCCAGTAACCGTCCACATGGAGATTATCGACAATCTGAGAAAGCATCCAAATATGCCCGAGGCATCTATAAGAAAGTGAAATAGCAGTATGTAGAATAGTAAAGCAACAGATAGAGTACCGACATCCATTGTTCCAAATACAAATTAAAGTACCCAAAATCCCGCAATAGAGAAAAACGCTAATCATGTGAGGAGTGTGATATGTCCAAAATATAAAAAGACCATCAGACCATATCAATAAACCAGCAACATAGACCAACATCGCTAGTTTTGAAGGCAGAGTGATAAACATTAATCATTTTTTTTTCACAAGAGAAAAATGATGTTTTGAATATATTATATGAAGTAAAACAGTCCATGAAGTCATTACATTTTCACATCTGAAGATTGGAACCCAAATATCCATCCAGAAAAGTGGAAGTCCCACCCCAGACAATGATAGAAAAATACCCCATGTCACATACAACGACTTGATATAAAACCCAGTAACGGTCCACATGGAGATTATCGACAAATCTGAGAAAGCATCCAAATATGCTCGAGGCATCTATAAGAAAGTGAAATAGAGTATGTAGAATAGTAAAACAACAGATAGAGTACCGACGTCCATTGTTCCAAATACAAATTAAAGTACCCAAAATCCTTGAACAGAGAAAAACGCTAATCATGTGAGGAGTGGGATATGTCCAAAATATAAAAAGACCATCAGACCATATCAATAAACCAACATCGCTAGTTTTGAAGGCAGAGTGATAAACATTAATCATTTTTTTTTCACAAGAGAAAAAACGTTGTTTTGAATATATTATATGAAGTAAAACATTCCATGAAGTCATTACATTTTCACATCTGAAGATTGGAACCCAAATATCCATCCAGAAAAGTGGAAGTCCCACCCCAGACAATGATAGAAAAATACCCCATGTCACATACAGGGACATGATATAAAATCCAGTAACGGTCCACATGGAGATTATCGACAATCTAATAAAGCATTCAAATATGCCCGAGGAATCTATAATAAAGTGAAATAGTAGTATGTAGAACAGTAAAGCAACAGATAGAGTACCGACGTCCATTGTTCCAAATACAAATTAAAGTACCCAAAATCCTTGAACAGATCAAGAAAAACGCTAATCATGTGAGAATTCAAAGTAAAGTTAATCTATTAACATTGCGAATAAAATTACACCGAAGTCAAAAACATTGCCTGGCCATACTCATGGAAAATTTGTCATCAAAAAATCAAAAAATTAAGAAGACTACCCTCATACGGGGAAACCAGTCTTGAACGTTTAATTTACAGAATTCAAAAATATTACTTAAAGGTCCGGCACAGTAAAATAAACTAAAAGCAGCCCAATTAACTGGGCCTGCTAAGCAAGAAAAACAAATTAACCAAACTAATCCTCCGCTGGTTCCTCCACGATTCGACACCATCCTTCGGAAGGTCCAGGATCGCTAGGTGCTACCTCCACATGCATGCCACGACTCCCCTCCTGAAGGCCCGAATGCTGGCCGGCTTTTTCCGAGCTCAGACCCGCCGGATGGGTGCATTCTTCCTCCGTTTGGGCCTCCTCGCGGAAGACCACAGTGACTACAGCTGTGATTCGCGGGCGGTTGAGAGTGCAATCAAAGGAAAATTGCGCAGTGCGCATCGTGGGAGAAGGTGAACTAGCGGTGGGGAAGCCAGGAGCAGGGGAATCCATACGGTGGCCAGATGCTACAAGCCGACCCCGCCCACTCCTAGTATTTGGATATCGACCTAAGCAATAATCACTGGACTGGCCGGAAGTCATCTCTGTTGAGGTGCTGGAGGGAGTGCGCCAGGATTGACCTCTAGTGCTCCCCCTGCGGCAACGCATCCTATGACGCACGCGAGGCATGGGTGCAATCTCAGGTGCAATGGGCACAAGAGACGAAGAAGCAGAATTCCAATTAATAGAGGAAGACAGATAGAGACAGAACCGAGAGAAATGGAAATATGTAGCAAATTCTAGGCAGAAGTTCCGCTGGCCACTTCTCCTTATCGTCACAGTTACCAGGCAGTGTAATCCAGCAACCGGCTTGTCTGAAAAACCATGGCTAAACGCCATTTTGTTGACCTGTTTGCAATGCAATCAAAGGACGCCCGTCATAATTAATCTCTGATCATTAATAATGAGAGTCGAAGGCCGGATCAAATTGGAGCGTGTGGAATCGCTCAGAGGAGTGGAGGTCCGATCTTGAACAGTGTTAAAAATTAATTAATGCAGATTTGATGTGAAAACTTAATTGAACAGCGTTAAATGTTAATGCGATTGATATGAAATCGCCATATCCATGTCCCATCACCTTAAACGCCATCGAATGCACCCGCAGCCGGGAGCAGGGCAAGTTTTTATTGAGGACATGTGGCAGAAATTGATTGGAGCGGATCTTTGTTTGGGCCGCTCGCGCAGTGGAAATCCAGACCCGTAAAATATTAGGGCGAATTTGATAAGAAATTCGCGTCACAAAATTGGCCGACGTCAGCAGGCTATTTTGGAACGCGAATTTGGTTTGAATTATGGTTTATTGCCGTTTGAAGTCCGGCGGGCTCGACTTTTGAACAATTTTCTTATAAAATTTGTGTTGGTTTTCTTTGATAATACACATATTAAAATCCCGCTTAATAAAGAGACAAAATTGTTGTGCTTTCGGAACCCGACCCGAGGATTGGACATGAGTTAACAAACAAAAGGATAGCGGAACCAGACATGCACCCGTGGTCAAGCCCTCTACCAAAACCACGAGCGGAATCACAAAAGCGGGTTGCCCATATCGCACCGCTTTTGCGGAGTAGGCGGTATTTCCTATTCACGAGCGATTCCATAGGGAATGCGACACGTGGCGAAGTGACCCCGGCAAACAACCGTTTAACCCACGCCATCGCACGTTAAAGCCCGACGTTGGAAGCCGAACGAAATTGCCAAGAGTCGTTGATTTGGAGAAGGGCCATCGGACGGTGGTCGCACGTTGAACTTGCCCGGAGGTTAACTAAGGTGTGCGGAGGATAGCCAGGTACGATACGAGTGTTTGATTGGTTATTGATATATATATAGGTGGGGCTGGAGTATAATGAAATTGTTTAATTAAATGATTGGCGGATAATTAGCATAAGTCTGGAGCGTGATTGTTGTAAGGCTGGGTGGTGAAATATAGAGCCGAAAGTTCATTACAAGTTATTTATTTAAAAAGAAATATGGAGTATAAATACAAAGTGTTGAAAGTTAAACATTGGTTATAAGGATTGGAGATAATATAAAGTCGGGAATATAAATTAAAGTCCAACCATTGTGGATAGTATTTATTTATCAAATTTTACGAATTTGATAAATAAACCCGAAGAAAGAAGAAGTCAATTAAGACTCAGGCTGGAGGAAAAGAACGGGGTAAACCAAGGGAAAATGCTGACAGAGCGATTTTAGACACACGAGCTCTCCTTAGGGGTCCAATTTCAGTTTTGTTGCGTCACACGATGATCTCTCTTCTCTGGCATTTACTTGTATTGAAGATCACTATTCTAGGAATAAGGAGTTATTTTCTCCAAAAATAACCCTAGCCAAACATTGACAATGCATCAAGGATATCTTTATATGCTTCATAAGCACATTTTTTCTACTTCTAAATCATGTCTTGGAAGTGGTTGTTGTGCTGGAAATTATTCACCAGTTGGTTTCATACCAAAGTCTTTTTCACATTTTCAGCATCCAATACATGAAAAAGATAATGGTTTAAAACAACATAAATATTTGAAATTTTGCAAGAATTGTCTCGCACACTTTGAATATGAATTTTGAAGTCAAGTGCATGATGCTGTATAGGATCAAGTGTCATTTTGAATACCAAATGTTTCACAAAAAACTTCTCAACATGCTACCCTGTAGTAAGGATTAAATGACAATATTGCATCAACTATTTCCATAATAAAAGTCCACCTCGGCCATAAGACTAAACAACTACAAATGTTGTAGATCTAACAAGACCACACAATCAAATGTATTCCACAAGGCCAATACTGTATGAAAAATGAAAAGGAGTTTGCAACCAAAAATACCTTAGGCAACTAATTCAATTAGATACACCAAACCATCAGCAAAAAGGAAAACCAACCTACTCAAAAGGAAAGCGTTTACCTCCTTTGACAAAATTTTGAGTTCCAAAACAAGGGCCTTTATTGTCTTGTCAATGCCCCTAGTAATTTGAATGGGGTTTGCACCTGCTGCAACAACCTAAACAAAAAGGTTTAATTTCAAATTATTTTCCACAAATTTAAGATACAACCATTGTCAGTTTTGTATTTCCTAACAAGCTCATAAATTTTGACAAAAGAACCAAAAATTTTTAATACCTGATAGCAATTTTTTCACTCAAAAAATATCTTAGACTCAATAAGCCCAACCCAAAACTAAAAAACCAAACACCATAAGACCCTACAAAAATGAATAGATGATCTTAATCCAGTACTATCGACAAAAAGTTACCTTACACCCTCACTTATTAAACCCTGTGCTGTTGAATTTTAACATCAACTGCTGCAGTAGAAGGACGGATGCAGCAACAACATTTTTTTTTGGAGGTTGCTTGCATGCCATCCAGAAATTTAATTCAGCATTTAAAATTCCTGCAAGTTTTTTTTGTAGACGGCCACAACCATATTTCTGTACAGGATTGTATTTAAACACAACAGCCAGCATTAACGCAATTCACCAACCAGAAATTAAACAAACAAAAATTTACCCGACAGTTTTGTAAATTCAAAAGGAGGACACATGGAGCATTAATATTGGATCGCATGAAATTGAAGGGAATCTGAAAACCTGAAAACCGGACCCGAATTTTTTATAGGGCACATTGGATTGAGAATTCGAGTTAAAATTAGGCAGACGTCAGCATCCCATTTTGGAACGCAAATTTGGTTTGAAATTCAATCTATTTAGACTTTTGAAGTCCGACAGAAAGGGTTCTTTAATGTTTTGATAGTTTAATTTTATGTATGCTTTAATATATACATATGTTTTAAACATATGTTATATATATATCATATGCGAAATGAAAGGTGGGCCATAGAATTTAGTTTTAATTTTATTTTTTTAAAAGAGGGTTTATTATAATATGTTTTATATGTTCCGGCATATAAAAATAAAAAGGTCGAAAAAGCTTGGTAGTTTTTTTTATAGACAGTACGTAAATTTTTTATTACATAGCAGTGTGTAAAAAGTGAAAAAATGAGTGTAACTTTTTAAGTGTGTATGCACAGCAGTGCGAAAGGGAAAAACAAAGCGGAGTGTCTTAGAGACAGAGTATGTTTGTTTTGAACAGACAGTGAGTTGGTTTTATGCACTGCGTTTTGTAGCAGTCATAATTTTGTAATCCCTCTCAGTGAGGAAGTAGTGTAATAGTTTTTTTTTGAGTTATTGAAGGGAATAGAAGTTTGTTTTAAAAGTATTGAAACTCTGTCTCCTGTCAAAGAAATTTTTATTTTCTTTGTGTTAGAGGAAGGGAGATTTATGGGTGGTTCTTATGAATCAACCAACCATTCAGAACATGCTCATCAATCCAAACCATAATTATTATGTGACAATATTCAAGCAGGCACTAAATCGGATTTCTGAAGCTATGTTAGAGAAACCCTAAACTCTCACTGGAAATAGGTGAAATGTGACACCACTCAGAGATTGACATGTGGAAATTGGTACAAGTGGTAGACAATTGGCATGCTCAAACAACGAGGTGATGCAGGAATGACATGAGGGAGAACATATCAGAAAAGCCCCAAATCTAGAGAACTAAAGCTCATCACCAACCTGAGATTGACAACTTTACATGATGTAACCTATGAAATCGTAAATGGAGAAATCATAGTAACAATAAAGTAACCTATGTAACAATAAATTTGGATTCATCCTGGGAGTGGTAATGGGAGAAATCATAGTGAACAACAGGAAACATGCATAGTTGCTTATAATCAAATAGATGAAAAAACACATACAAAAAACCTAGATAATAATCGTGAACAAGCTTAATATTGAATTATGAACTGTAAAGGAACTTACAAAATGTGACATTAAGAACCTGGTCAAGCGCACAAGAAAAAATATCCTGGACATGACCCTGGTTGACAAGTTGTATTGCTCATGATGCAAGAGGATTTGTACCCGCACTGCCAAGTCAATCAAAATCCATCATTATCTATACAATAAATACAAGTAATTGATGTAGTATTTTTTACTCTAAGATGCATTCTTATGATAATGTTAGAACATATGTTGAAAATGTCAAAACATACCTCAATAAGCTCCTCTTCGTTTCAAGAACAATTTATTGAGTCGCATGAACTTGGAACAAGCCTCCCACGATCTGAAAGAGTAGCAACTAAGTCAACAGTGACTTTTTTGTTGCTACGCTGGATCAAGGGAGGTTTGCTCCAAGATTAAATCGCTCCAATAAATTATTCTCTACTAAACAGGGCCAACCACGTGAAGGTGGAAGCTCTTATGGCCCCCCCCCCCCCTCACATCACTCTCAATTCCCCAATACCCAATCTATATTTCATTTTTTACTTTCATGAGCATAAAAAAAATATTCAATAACTAATAAAAAAACAATTCAACAAAAAGTATGCAAGGAAACATTGCAATTAATGCTTGACATAAAAATAGTATGATAAATGAGTTTTTTATATAACGCAAAAAAACGTTCCAAGTATGGTAACGTTTGTCTTATAATAATACAATATTTTACATTGTCAATTTTTCTTTTTCTTCTTCCTATTTTTAAAGCTCCTAATTACATCATCAATATCATCGTGCTCTGCTCCTGTTTCGTGCCTTTCAACCCGCACTGCTGACCTAGTTGCGTATTCACGATGTCCGGGCTCATCCAGTGACGGGGCATCGCCTACAAAAACAGATAATATTAAATTTTAATTGTCAGTTTTTAAATATCATTGAACTAGTTCGGTAATATTAATAAAAAAAATTACAATGAGATTATTTACCTGGTGCACCAGTTGTCGCCGCTGACCTAGTTGCATTGTCACGATGTCTGGTCTCATCCAGTGACGGGGCATCGCCTCCAAAAACAGATAATATTAAATTTTAATTATCAGTTTTAAATATCATTGAACTAGTTCGGTAATATTAATAAAAAAAATTGCAATGAGATTATTTACCTGGTGCACCAGTTGTCGCCGTTGGGACTGTTGCCCTGTCTTCCTCTCTGGTGGTAAGATCCTCAAGGGAAACATTCTCTGTCATTTAAACAAAAACGTTATAAGGACAACCATCAAGGTATAATTAGAAAAAATTATAAGTGGAAATTAATTACCGTCACGGCCCTCACTGATAGCAGCATTGTCGGCCTGGTCCCCACTACAATGATCAAGTTGCACGAGAGGATCATCTACATCTGGCTCTAAAACTGGGTTATTTACCTCGTCGGTAGTGTTGCTCCCCTGATTTAAAAAAAGTTGTTAGACATTAAATTTATGGACGAAAACAAAAATATTGAAAGGTTAATGTTTTACCTTATCAGGCATTGTAGATCTTGGGACCTGCCCCAAGCTTCTGCGACGTTCAACTACAGCTTGATAGCCAAAACGGAAAGCAATATTTTTATCTTCCTCCGTAGTTATTGTTCCAAAGTCATCACCCTACATTATATATGATTGTGTATTTTTAATCATATCTGATAGGATTACAAAAACGTTGGAAGGCGATACAATTAATTATAAGATGTTTAGCTACTTAATTACAATTCTTGCAGCTAATTTCAAGTAGCCACCCCGGCCGAGCTTGTGATGGCCCTTTTTCTCAATCCTAGCTTTGGTTGCCTTTGAGGTGTCAGGCAACCTAGCATCAAAAGATTGAAGTCAGATATGACGTAGCACACTTTTATTTTAGACACAAAGAAAATTAAAGCTATTGAATTAAAGTTGTAATTTACCTTGCGGGTCCAGTTGGCATTTTTCCTTCTTTCTTTGCCCTTTTCTCTTTTCCGTCATGGATGAGTGCTCTCCACTCACTCGCTGAAACTGCGAGAGGACGCTCATATCTAGGGTTAAATTGCAATTGCGTCCTATAGGTGTCCCTGGTATATTTCAAATATTTTCCGGCTACCTGAGCCACCGCTTTTATGTCAAATGTGCCGACCCCAAAAAGGGCTTCTAGATAATCTAGAAGTTCTTTTTTCAGGTTGGAATTCTGGGAATTCCACCCTGTACGTATGGTTGGGCCAAAAATTACCAACGGATGGCTCTCCAGAATCCTGTAGAACTCATTGTTTCCTACACAGAATAAAACCAAAAGAAAAAGAAGATATTATCATTAATTTAAAAATAAAAATCATGATAAATATGTTTTAGATAAAGTACATGAAATATTTAAAATATTAAAATTTACCTGGGAGTTGTACATGCTTTATAGGGACACCTTCATCGTTCACCAACAACGTGCCATTAATGGTCCCTGTGGAGCTGACACGTGTAGCTCCAGGAAACGCAATAATGTAGTTGGCCATATCACCCTCATCATTGCCAACACGTTCAGCGGTTGGCTGGGTGTCTGCTTGGGCAGGGTGTGTTTCTTGGCTGGCACCTAAAGGAGTAGAAGGTGTACGAGAGGGTTGTTGGGCAATCTCTTGCCCTTGTGTCCCACTACCACCAACACCGAATTCAGCAAGTGCCAGAAAACGCTACATACAAAAGAACTTTTTGTTAGTTTAGTCAATGTAAAAATTAAAAATCAAACTATCACAATTCATCTCATGCAGAACAAAAAAGATATCCTTTTGAATTTTTATTATTACCTGATATCTATTTAGCTGCCTCATAAGATGTTGTATCCTCTCTTATATTTCAGGTGTTTGAGGGGCATCTATCAAAGCATTAAATTCCGACCTTGCATCTCGTGCTTTTTTTTGCAACAACAACACTGGAGATAGGGATGAAGAAAGCTCTTCCTCAAAGAGGGAATCATCAGGCGTACCATGGCTAGGTGTCTGCATATTTGAACAAAATTAATATTATTTCAATTATGTAAATAACTAAAATACCTGAAGATAGAGCAATGCTGGCACTTTACATGTTCTTCCGCTGGCCTCTTTCTGTGATCATCCCGTCTCGGGGTTGTTCCTGCACTGCTCTGATCAGTCTGCCACATTGCAATAAAATTATAAATGTAAAAACTTGAAAACAATATCTAACCTGAAAACACAAAATGAAAACTGAAATAATTTCTAATAAGACACCGGAAGACAGAGTTAGAGTTTCAAATATGCCTTGCATTGAATTCAGTCCTGGAAACATGTCATTGCACATTAAGGCACCCAAATATTCAATCCACGAATGATATATTTAAGTAGGCTTCTCCTATTCTGGGAAAACACCATACCTATAATGCATTCACTTGCATGTATAAAGGGAAAGGAAAACATGTTTTCATACAACGGTGAAAAAGGCATCTTGGGGAAAGGTATCTTCACTTTTTATTTATGTTGTTCACCCACACCGTTCTCATGTTTTCACTAATCCTGTTTTGTCATTTTTGGATTCAAATTAAGTTAAGGCCTTAAGTATTTTTTGACCTTTCGGTGTAGTTTTTATAAGTGGCATGTATGGATTTTCCATTAATTCTGCACTTTTTCTCTTCATGCACATGTTTCCCTGGAAATAAAATGCATGATTTAGTCCAATACATTTAACAAGTTTTTGGATCAACTCCATAGGAAATATCATGTTTCCTATTCAATCAAAATTTATATCAGTTAGGGTAGGTAGGAAGGTTTTCTCTTTGTATTAATAGGGCACTTCTAGCTTGCATTTTTATTATATATTTCAAATT
Source organism: Pinus albicaulis (assembly GCA_034641835.2). Classification (NCBI taxonomy): domain Eukaryota; kingdom Viridiplantae; phylum Streptophyta; class Pinopsida; order Pinales; family Pinaceae; genus Pinus; species Pinus albicaulis. The sequence goes on along the minus strand of CM076574.1, from coordinate 1,227,791,253 downwards.
TAGTGTCGTTTCAATTAGGGCATGATTTTTTGCAACTTTCAAGGTGAGAATGAACAAAGACAAATTTTTGTGATGGATGACTGTATATGACTCCATGGCCAGAGGAAAAGGCACTAATCTACTTCTTCAAATATCTATAGTTCTCATTCACCTCATACGAAGATGGTCCCCGATTTTGAGCCAAATGTTGCAGCAAAAAGTTCCCCCCCTCCATAATTTGATATTCAATGGAAATTTCTTAAATTGATGATGGGGCAAGATTATGGAACATTGGCACATACATATGTAATGGAATTCCAAGATCATGATATATGTTTGCAGATGTTTATGGCAATGTTCCACCAAGTCCCCTGGAGGTGGGAGCGAGGGGACGAGGGAGCGCGGGAGCGGCCTATGCAAAAGCTCCCTACCAATTTTCAGGAAACGTGGGGGGACGTCGGGGTCATAAAAATTATAAAAATTAATATTTAAAATGTAACTATATTTTTGCAAGGAATGTATATACAGTCATCATACACTTGCATCATGAAAGATAAATCATAAATGATAAAATTACAAATCGATGAACGATGAATCATATAATTGAAACAAATTTAAAAGTTAAAAGTTAAAACATACATCATACAATCATGCATGTAAGTTTGTAAGTTTGTAACTATATAATCATTAAGGTAACTACTAACAATGTACAATGAAAATAAAGTTTAAGATATCATATGACATATTATATCAAGATTCAAAATAGAGTTTAAACTGAAGTTTACAACTCAAGTCTTAAACATAAAACTTAAACGCAAATAAGTTATGTCTGAAACATAAAACATAAAACATAACATATGAATATCAAATGATATCATCATACTGATAAATGAGCATAAATGCTCAAGTTAATGCCCCACTAGTCTCTGCATCCAACTTCTGCACGAATATATCAAGATCAACCATGTCACCATCCGAATCAGAATCACTTGGATTCTCAAATATGCTAAGTGGCACATCAAATTTTAACACGAAACCATAAACTAAAAGGGGTGGTGAGGGGACGTGAGGGGGCGTGAGGGAAACATCCCCTAGAAGTCCCCAAGACCCCGGAGCGCGAGGGGGCGAGGAATCTAGACCCCTAGGTGGGGGGGCGAGACCCCGTGTAACACCGGTTTATGGAGGTGGTGGAGCAAAAAAGAGCTCAAATAGAGCTGAAATTTTTCACATAAAAAGGACTGTGGGCTTGACTAATGGTTCCATTTAAAAAATGATATCTAGACAGAGAATAAGTGTAGCATGCAAACATGCATTGAAAATCCATCTGAGTTTGTATTGTATTACTTATGATGGATTCAAATTTGGGTTTCAAAATTCCAGGTTATGGCATGATTTTGTCGAGAAACCCTTAGTTGGATTCTCATGTTGGTTTAATTTATATTTTAAGTTTGTTTTGCAATCTTTGGGTGATAGTAACTCATGAACTAGGTTACCAATGTGTAACAATCATATTTTAAGAATAAAGTTGTGATTTTTTTATATTATTATTATTATCTATTAGCTACGAGTATTGACACCTAATGCCTGGAATTTTGACATCTTGATAGCATGGATAATTTCAAAATGTTTCTAGTAATGTTAACATAATAACTATCATTACGTGTCTTCAATTTTGTCACCATAATAGACCTGTGATATGGAATCATCACACAACTTCATATGCTATGTCCCAACAAGTTCAAACTGGTTGAACCTACCTCATAGTGTGGTTATTAAGGACAAGTTGCTTGATATATAACTCGATAGCATAGACCACGTTGCATTTCTAAAAAGAATCCTCAAGTGTGAAAAAAACTTCACAATATGTTCTACTATAAAGCCTTTTGGGATACCTGAAATAATATATGTATCATTGATGACTTTTAAAGTATGACAAGATCTAGAGGGAAAGGAAATCAATGGAAGAGTGATCCACCAATGAGAACCTAGAATTTAGCATCATATGAGTTAGAGTCTAGGAAATTGAAACCCTATAATTTTAATTAGTGATGAAGAACATCACATAGGTAATTATATTTTCATGTAGAATAATCTGTTAATTCAAATTTAAACTACATAATATGAAAGGCATACCATAAATTTTTCCACGTAAGTCCAAACAACCTATAAAAGGGAAAACCTTCTTTTTCCATGGGAAATAATTTACCTTTCCTTTTTCAAGATAATCTAAATCACAAAAAATATGAACTATACTGCACACATTCTGGGATAATGTGAAAGTGGAAAAGGAATACCCTACACAAGTGATGCACACATGTACATTTGAACACTAATAGATTTTTGTAGTTGAAATGCAATGCTTGTTTTCATTTAATTGTAGGGTTTTTAAAGCAGGGAGAAATAATGGCTGCCAAATTAATAAGCGTTTCTTTGGGAAAAATTTAAATCTTGTATTGGGTGATGAAGATAATAGAGGGTATTGAATCTTGATTCTTGACATCTAGAGAGAACCCTACAGCCTAACACAATCCAATGGAATTGACCAAAAACCCAAATAGAGTCAACCCTACTATAGGAGAAAGGGCCTGCAGTAAGAACTTACCATTTTGCAAGAGCTGAGGGCGAATGCTGTTCTGCAAGAGCTGAGGGCGAACGCTGAGGGCGAATGCTGAGGGTGAAATGTTGCTCTTGCAAGAGCCGAGGGCGACGGTGGCGAATGATATTCTCGCAAGAGCCGAGGCGTAATCTAGGGCGAATGCTGTTTCGCAAGAGCCTGTGGCAATGGCCGAGGGCACGTCGTTCGCAAGAGCTCAAAAGAACGTCAAGGCGGGCGTCGTTCGCAAAGGAGCCTGGGGCGACGTCGAGGGTGAATGTTGTTCTGCAAGAGCGGAGGGCGAATGCGCGCATGATATCATATGTTAATGTAGCACACATGTACATTTGAACACTAATAGATTTTTGTAGTTGAAATGCAATGCTTGTTTTCATTTAAATGTAGGGTTTTTAAAGCAGGGAGAAATAATGGCTGTCAAATTAATAAGCGTTTCTTTGGGAAAATTTTAAATCTTGTATTGGGTGATGAATATAATAGAGCGTATTGAATCTTGACTCTTGACATCTACAGAGAACCCTACAGCCTAACACAATCCAATGGAATTGACCAAAAAAACCCAAATAGAGTCAACCCTACTATAGGATGAAGGGCCTGTAGTAAGAACTTACCATTTTGCAAGAGCTGAGGGCGAATGTTGTTCTGCAAGAGCTGAGGGCGAACGCTGAGGGCGAATGCTGAGGGCAAATGTTGTTCTGCAAGAGCTGAGCGCAAATGCTGAGGGAAAATGCTATTCTGCAAGAGCAGAGGGCGAATGCGCGCGTGATATCAAATGTTAATGTAGCTATTGCGACAAATACGAAACAATAAAATCATTTTTATGTAGCGCGCATATAAGTTTCGAATTTTTATGTAGCGCGCATATAAGTTTGGTACTTTTATGTAGCGCGAAAATAACTGTCATTATACCGACGGCAGAATAGGCGTTGCTATTATGACGGGTACCTCCAAACGTCGCAATGGCGACACCTAGACATTGTGTCACAGTTGCGACGTTTAGAGTCGTCCCAATAGCGACGCTTTGGGCCATGGTGTCACAATTGCGACGTCTTCCTCTAAACGTCGCAATTGTGACACATTTTAAAGTGTCGGTATTGCGACACTTTTCTATAGACGTCGGTATAGCGACAGTTTCGGGCGGGATGGAAAAAATTTGGGAAAATTTCCGACATTTGGTCAAAAGCGTCGGAATCAAGTGTCGGAATTTCCGCCAAATGTAGTAGTGAGATCCCCAAGCTTCGTATGCTCACATTGATATTTATCTAATGGAACTAGGTTTCACAAGAAGCAATGCTGATCCAAACTTCTATTTTAAGGCTTTCCAATGGTTTCCACTAGTTTTTGTTCTATATGTTGATGATATATTATTAACAGAAAGTGAACCGTTGATGACCGAATGTAAGAGAAAGTTAGCCTATGAGTTCGAGGTGAAAGACCTTGGTCTCATGCATCAATTTCTAGACCTTGAGGTGTGGCAAATACCTAGTGAGATCTTTCTCTCATAGTGAATGTATGTAGTGAGGATGCTGGAGAGGTTTGGTATGACCGAGTTCAAATCGATGACTACTCCAATGGAGATGAACCTTAATAACCTGTGTGGAAAAGTAGTTGGGCCTGATATGGAAAACCCATCCGAGTATAAACAACTAATTGGGGCTATGATGTTCCTTGTGAACACCAGTCTATATATATGTTATGTAGTTAACACATTGATTCAGTTTATGACTGATACCCTTCATGAGCATTGAACTGTGGCTAAACATGTATTGAGATACTTACAGGGATTGATCATAGTTGGTCTAAGATATTCTGCTAGAGTTATCCAACTTCATGGATACACTGATGTTTTCTGGGTAGGTAATGTCACCGATAGGAAAAGTACATATGGATGTTGTTTTAGTCTTGGTTCTACCATGATATACTAGATGAAAAGGAAGAAAAATTTGGTAGCTTTGAGCACCATGGTAGCATGATACATTGTTGTTAGAACGACTAGCTATGAAGTTGTGTTGTTAAGGAAGCTCTTAGGTTAGCTCTTTAGTCAAGTCTTAGATACCACAGTGATATACTATGATAACTAGAGTGGGATCCTTTTGGAATAAAATCCTTTATTTCATGAGAATTCCAATCATATCAATATTCGATATCACCTCATCCATGACATAGTGTAGAGGGGAGTTGTTATACTATACCACATATCGACTGGCGAGAAGATAATAGATATTATCATGAAGGAACTTTCAAAAAGAATGTTCTTGGTCTTCAGATAAAATCTTGGACTAAAGGATGTAGCCCCTCTAGATAAGGGGCAGCACTAACCGAGGAAATTTGCAAAGCTCTTCCTACCCCCTTTTGAGCTCTCGGGGTGAGTAATTGAGATGACGGGCTCCCGGAGTTGAGGAAAATTTGGACAATATGGAATTTTCCTATCTATTACCCATGGTTGAGATACTTCTCCCATATCTTCATAGGGTCTGAGATGTTGCTCCCTTATTTTGTGTATGCATAGTATACCACAGTTGGCATCATACCCTCAAGAAAGGCTTTATGGGAATACAACTCCTTGTTTTCCCAACGAGTTGAGAGTGTACTTGGGGTGTACAACCCAATTTGATTATGATTTAGGTGTTCTACCACTTGAATGATGAGATCCATTCATGGGAATATCAGTAGCTGATAGTATTGGGTTGATATTTTCTCCCCTTTCATGATTCTGAGTTGAGAATGAGCTCTCCAGTGAGGACCTACGGTTAGAGATGTGCTCCCCTATGTGTTGTATTATCCTGTTGCTAGGTACGGGTGGAAGCCACGGGAAACTAGTCTTAAGGCCATGGTTAAGAGGTTTACTAGGAAGATCTAATTTTGTTATGGTTAATTTCTTATGTTGCACCATAATTCATTCGTCATGCAGTCGTAATTTCTTTATAACAGTATTCGAGAGTATCATAGATTCAGATATATAACTCGGTAGTTGAGATCACTTAGTTTTGGTGATACATCAGATTCATGATTTCGATATTGTAGATTTGTAGATCTATAGATCTGATATGTTTACTTTTGTTGCATATATGTATTAGGCTCATTGTACTCTCTGATAAAAAAATTTTATGGTGATCTATTGAAGAATATTTGAAAAGTTTTCCCCCTAGTGGGGTTTTTTACTTGGTCTTGGACCAATCAGATGTCTCTTATGGTTGTTTTGTTTTCTTATTTCTCACTTCATGCATTTTTCTATATTCAGTTGTTGTTTATGGTTATTTACAGTGGTTACATTTGGATGCATTATTGATGAAATGTAAATTGGGTTAAATTAATTGATACAACATAGAAAAATATTGAAAAATTAACACACCACTCCCTTTAAGGTACAACTTAACTTTAACATCCCCATATTTGAATGTTAGATAGATGTGGATGTCAGAGATAAATGGTTAAATCTACTAGAAGGATATTTCTCAGTTTATGAATTTTCCAGTTGGGAAAATATTACTTTTGCACTCCTAAAAAACACCCCCCATGTTAAGGACTGGTAGGAAACCAACTACAATAAGAGGGAAGAATGTGAACCCTCATTATTCGCAACCACACCCACTTGGAATTCTTTTTGAGATGCCATCAAGGAGCACTATTAACCTATCAGGAGATATGAGGATAAATACAGAAATTGGACCATGTTGTCGGCAGGGAAGGGACCAAGATGCTCCAGAGTTCACAAATATTTTTTATACCGTTCGCATGAAGTTGGGTATCAAGGATTTTGAGTGACATTTGGTACTCAAGTTTTGTGGTTGTCGACATAAGTACATCAAGGATGAGATGGAATTCATTGACATATCATCGCTTGGAGCTACCACTCGATACGCTATCAAGATTGAGCATACATTTAGACAGAATAAGAGAGACTTTGGATATGTGAATTTGAAGTAAGGGAAAGGTACCCCCAAGTCGCAGAACAAAGGAAAAATCCAAGGCGGGGTGACCCAGGACAACACCCCAAAGTCTCAAGAAAATAAAACACTATGAAGACAAAGAAGGACACAGGAAAGGGGTGCGAGTTCCATAAGAGCCCCACTCACAACACAAGTGAGTGTTGAGCAAATAAGTCACTACTGACTGAGCTGAAATATTTTGAATCAAATGCATGTTCTGACTCTGATTCGAAACACAATAAGAAGAATGATAAATGGAAGAATATTATTGACCCGGAGCCTAGTTCCACTATTTCCACCACCAAGATATATAAGAATGAGCCCAAATATCCATAGGAGGGGGAGCGCCTCTTGCACTCACAGATGTGGGTGAAGGGTTATTTGATACAGTTCATTGTCAAAAATGGAAGCCAAAAGAACCTCATTTTAGTAGAGGTCATGAAGCAGTTGGGCCTACTAACCACAAAAAAATTAGAGCTGTACACCAATGGGTTGCTTCACCAAGGGAGAGATCTTAAAGTTAGACAACAATGTCACCTTCCCTATGACATCAAGCCTTTCGTAGATGAGGTACTAAGTGATGTTGCTCCTATTGAAGTTTGTGATGTATTATTAAGAAAACCATTCTTGTGGAAGCGGCATGATGTGTATGAGTCTAGGCATTTCTCTGTTATTATTACTTTTGGAAATAAATTTTACAAGATACTAGAGGTAGCACCACCTACCACCATCTATTTGATCACTACAAAGAAATGCAATAAGATCATTTCCTAGAGCGAGAAATTTTTTCTCCTTATGATTCGCCCTTAGGGCAAGAAGAATATTGTGGCCATGACATCTAGACAAGTCTCCTTTTCATGAAAATAACATATGGACGAGGTTTTGGAGGAGTAGAGGGACATATTACCTCACCCAAAGGGGTACCCCTACACTGTTAGGTCAATCACTCCATTGATTTGACCCGAGGTGCATCACTGCCTAATGGAACGATCTATCGATGCTCTGTTCTAGAAAACAATGAAATCAAGAGTAAAATTCAAGATTTATTGCATAAATGGTAGATCAAGCCAAGTTCATGATGCTGTGGGAGCCCGATCATGTTTTTACTAAATAAGGATGGGACCTGGAGACTTTGTATTGACTATCGGGCATTGAACAAGATTTTTGGAATAGGGTCCCATAACGCTGCGAATTTTGTCTACTTTGGTATATTTTTTGTAATATTTAGTCTAACATAGGGGTTTTGGGGTGGGTCAAAACCCCTAATGCATTTAATGGGTCAAGGGTAGACTAAGATTCCGCAAACCATGGTTTGCGAACTATTCGATGCACAAGATAAATTAGTATAAATAGAAGAACCTTTTTGAGTCATAGGTAGGAAAGAATTGAGATTGATGTTAAGCATGAATTTTTAGATTTGTGGTTAGGGTTTTCGGAAGGACTCCTACTGGCACTGTGCGCGGAGCTCCTCAATCATGATGTGTGCGAACCCTACTGGCTATGTGCGCAGGTGGTATTTTGGGATTGTAAGGAGATTCTAGTATTAATATATATGTGAAGTATTGTTGATATCTGATGTGATCTAGGTCTATTTTGTTGTGATTTACATAAAATTGGGTGTATGATTAAGCTGTGAAAGTATCTTTGTTTCTGTTATATGAATCTATGATCTGTTAATTACTGGGATTATAGTTATTGTTCTAATAGATTGGTATTACGCACGTGGATGCAAAGGTAATTATTAGATCTGAGTTCTATGATATAATTCGGTGAATAGATCTGTTAAATATGAAACTTGATAAGCTGGGAATGCAGCTCTGCTTGACTTACCCTCTCTCTCTCAGGGTGCCGAAACTTGGTTTCAACACCCTCCCATACTTCTTCAGGTGATACTTTGTCCTGCGCAAGTAGGTCACTGCCGAAAGGGCTAGTAGTATATGGGTTTTTTGGCAAACCTTAACCTCTGAACCTGGGTTAGGACCCCTTGAGACAAAAAATGGTTTTGTTGCTAGGACTAGGAACATTTTGAGAGAGAAATTGGGTAATGTCAAGAACACATTGGAGACCTGAGAAGAAAGAGATCGACGAGTGGTTCGAAAAGAAAATTCAGGAATTCGCAGCAAGAGTGAATCACAGTGCAAAGCTAACCATAAAGAATTGGAAGAATAAGTAAATTTTCATAGAAATCTATGAAATTTTCTTTGTGACATTTGTGATCGAGCTTTAGGAGTGGCTCGCAAGGCTCGTAGATTTCTAGAAGTGTTGGAAGGACGAACGGGTCATGCAATGGACCCCAGATCTGATTCAATAGTTAGAAAAGACTAATAACACCATCACTCACACGATATATCATTGGGTGGATAGTGTGATAGGAGGATTTGTGACAGAATTTTCTATTGATCAATTTGTGTCCTACTCTAAGGTGGAACAAAGATTCTTCAAGGGTTTTCAGGGTAAGTTTCTAAAAACTCTGCCATTACTGATTAAGATCTTATTGTGCGAAAAAAGTATTTTGTGTAGTCACACAAAGTGAATTAGCTCCGATCAAAGTGAGGGCACAAATCACAATGGTAAATACTACAGAACCAATCAAGAAGGAGATCGATCTATCTACAGTCCAATAAGAAATTTTGTTGCACATAGGTCTCTGTCTACACCACCATCGAACCATTATAGGGGTAAGAAATCACCTCAACCACCACCGAAAGATGATATGGCCTCACACATGAAGCTACGGACCTTCAAAGGCATAGGGGATGAATATATGGATCAGTTCTGGTTGATCATAGGATCTGTATGGACTGCGTAGAACGTAGCCAGCGATGCAGTGAAAAGAGCACAGCTATCCCTGGCCTTTTAAGGAAGGGCCTTAGACTGGTATATGGGATACATAGACCAGCATGCGAACATGACCATTGAGGAAATTAAGAATTCCTTGAAGCAGTAGTTCAAGAAGCCTAAGTCCTACTCTCAAATTGTGATCAGGTGATCATCTCCTAAGTGAAAAAAATGCTCAAATTTGGAACTGCTCATAACTAGTAATAAGTTGATCGACTGGATATTGTTCATCATTATGATCCTAATGTCGTGAACGGCACTCAAATATGATGTCATATTTGGAAGATATTCAAGATTTAATTTTTCCTAGTAACCTTCAAAACAACACTTTGGAAAGCAAAATTGCATCTTTATAATTTTTGTGGAAAATGGAAAATTTTATTATTTTATAAAAATTTGGATGGCCTATCAGTGGGTGCCACATGGCTTTCCTAGAGGCTACCACGTGTCCCTAGGCCTAAAGGTTTGATCTGTTTAAAAAATTGGATGATATAAAAAATGGTGGGTCATTCGACCCGACTCGACCCGGGTGGGCACGGGTCACCCGCGAGCAAAGTGTGAACGTGGGTCAGCAAATGGGTTAGCAGTGACAATGGTAGGGTGTGAACGCAATGGCAGGTGGCATGTGAATGGATGGGAGTTCAAAGAACCATCGGGTGGTGTGTGAACGTGTCGTGCGGAGTATGGTCGAATGTGCGTGCGGGTTGAACGTGCACGCGGGTCAACACTACACAAAGGAGTGGAACCCGAGCCTTATCCATCTGGCAGTCATGCCGACGGCTCCGGCCTTAACCACCGTAATGTGACCACTAAACTTTGACAATTAAGGCCTCCCTAACAGCACGGAAAACTAGATCAGAGCCCCCAAATTCTACGGTAATCACTATTTTAGTGAAGTTAACTCCAGTCCTTCCAAGTTTGGTGGAGGTTTTTTAGGCCAAACTGGACAAAACTTTAGTTGGGAATAACTTTCACTAGACAGAACCTTTTTGGACAATTTGTTTTTTGATTTCGGGTATTTTGAGCATTCCAGAGCCAATGGCATAGTTTGTAGAGTCAACAGAGATGATATTTGGGTAATGTTTTAGGAGATAAGCATGGAGAGACATCAGGGCCTAGGGAGTGTTGGAGCTATATTGGGCTATGGTTAACCATTGGAGCTGAAACAAAAGAAAATATTTATTTTTTTTTGTGTTCTGAACTCATTTACACACCTTATTTTTCCTGTTTAGGCTTTCTTATCACTGTATAACCAATTTGAGCATCGAATAAGAGTAAGGACATGCCCATTTGGGGGCCTTAGACCCAATAGATGTAGTCCAAGAGGGGTGAATTATCTCATCAGCTGCTGTGTTATATTATGTGATTTTATCTTGCTATGTTTTTCAGATTTAATATGTTAAAAAATAAAAAGAAATAGTACTCCTTCACACATAAGACTCAGAAATTTACCGAAAACACTTTGTTTCAATTACAAGAGATGAATGACAGTTTACACATATAAAATTATGGAAATGAACACCTTGAACAAAAAATACAAGTAGTTTCGTTTTCAGATCATTAGTGTTAACTTCTACAAGTTCTAAAGATAGAGTCTGTAAAGGGCCAGGTAGCCTCTGGATCTCATCCTTTTATCAAAGGTGACATATCTAGTAAATGCCCCTACATTCAATCTCTAGAATAGATCTAAGAAGTTTCATTTTCATATCAGTTGGTATCAAAGCTATGGTTTATAGCTAGAATTTTTACTCAGCATTTTTTTTGTGCAAAGATTAAGTCATTTTTTTGTAAGTTTTGATGCTGACTAGGTTAAAACTCAAGAGAGATGAAGGAAACTTGGTTAGTGCAGAAACTAATCCACAACCAAGAAGGGTTAGAGAACCACCTCCAAGAGCCCTAGAAGCAACTACAAGAATGTCTTCAAGAGAAAGAGAAGCTCATGAAGAGATGGATCCCAAGGAAGAAGAAAGGGTATTTCGGAAAGCTTTCATGGATATGACTGAGATGGTAAGGATCCTCTATCAAGAAAGAAATGATAGGATTGCTAGAGAAGGGTATAAAAACCAAAAATAAGGAGAGTATTCCTCAGGAGGAAAGAAGGGTAATGATCAGTTAAAGAAAGGGAATGGAGGAAATGATGATTCATCATCTCCATCGTCATCCTCTTCCTTGACTTCGGTAAATCAGTCACATAAGTTGAAAAACACTGGTAAAAATCCTTTTCTAAAGCTTGATGTCAAATTTGAATTTCCAATGTTTAACGGTGAAGTTAAGAAGAGAAAATAGATAATTGGATTAGACAATTGGAATTCAATTTAAGGATTCAAAATCTGCATGATGACAACACTAAAATACAACTAGCCTCGCTAAGGATGGATGGAGCAGCTTTGGTATGGTGGGAAGCCAAGACCAAAGAGGAAATCAAGAAACATGGTAATATTACACTATCATGGACTAAATTTATTACTTTAATCAAGAAGCAATTTTATCCTCTTTCTCATCTTCAAAAGGCTATAATGAACTTGCAAAAATTTAGACAACTTAAGGGATAGAATGTGCAATACTATACCCAGGAATTTAGGAGAAGAGCGCTCTTATTAGGGGTAGACTTACAAAGTCAAGATACTTTGCTGAAGTATATAGGTGGATTTCACAGTTACCTTAAACACACTATCCTTATGTTTAATCCTACTAGTCTAGATGAAGTTTGTGTACAAGCTACGCATTTAGAGGCTAGAGGGAAAAACACTTTTGATAAGGGTAGAAATAAGCCTTTCAAAGGGAAGAACAAAGATAAAACCTTTAAGGGAAAAGGTAAAAATATTCCATCTATCAAACAAGAGGGTGAAAATTTCATTTGTAAACATTGTTCAAGAGAGGGCCATGAAGAGAAAAACTGTTGGAAATTACATCCTGAAAAAAGAAACCAGTTTAACAAACACAAGGGAAAGAAGAAAACTGCAGCTACTACAACTACACCACAAGATTTAGGTGATGATTCAGGGGATGAAACCAAAATTGCAGCCATGGGTTTGAAAGGTATGAAGGGAAAGGAAACTGAAAATAAAGCAAGCACTAGTACTTCAAACTGTCATGTACAAGCTACTAATGAGGAAGAAAGAATTGAATTGTTCCATGTGAGGGTAGTCTGAAAACATACTAAAATTGACACACTATTTGACAGTGGGTCAAAAGAAAATCTCATATCAGAAGACTTGGTCAAACAGCTAAAACTTGAGACCCTTCAACATCTAAAGCCTTATCCACTTGGGTGGATATGCAAGGATGCAAAATTACAAGTCTCAAGAAAGTGCATATTGCGATTCGCCATAGCTGCACACTTTATTGACACAGTTGAACTTGATGTGGTGCCACTTGATATATCAAGAATTGTTTTGGGAATTCCTTACTTATTTGACAGGAAAGTGATCTTCCATTGCCATGAAAGAAAATATCATCTCTTTAAATATGGCAAGGAGTTAATTGTCAGAGCACATCACAAGAAGACAAATATAGGGATGGTAAATGCAGGACAGGTAAAAAGGTTAGTCAATTCTAGCAAGAGTTTTGTACTTCTTATGGTTAAGCCCAAGGTTGATATGAATCATGAATCATTTGAAAATTTTGATTCCAATCTTAAATCATATTTATATGATGTAGTTGATGCACAACATGAGATGTTTTATGAACCGACAGGTTTACCTCCTGAAAGGGAGATTCAGCATGAGATCCATTTACATCAAGATTGTCTTCTTCCTAACATCGGCATGTACTACTTGTCTATCATGGAGAATGCTGAAATAAAGAGGAAAATTAAAAAAAAATTGGAAAAAGGATTCATAAGACCAAGCACTTTGCCATGTGGGTCACCGATATTGTTGATTCCAAAGATATATGGAACTTGGCGCATGTGTGTAGACTTCAGGGCATTGAACAAAATAACGGTAAATAATCGTTACCCACTTCCAAGGATAGATGATTTGTTGGATCAGCTGAAAGATGATAAATATTTCACTAAGTTGGACTTACGTAGTGGTTATCATTAGAATTGTAGAAAGTGACATTTGGAAGACAGCTTTTAAAACCAAACAAGGACTCTTTGAGTGGCTTGTTATACTGTTTGGTTTATGCAATGCACTTGCAACTTTCATGTGGGTAATGGATGATATCTTACATCCTTTTCTTGATGATTTCGTTATTGTCTACTTAGATGACATTTTAATTTTCAGCAAGACTCGAGAAGAGCATGTCATGCATGTTAAGAAAGTACTTGATGTTTTGAAGAAAAATCAATTATATATTAAAATGTCAAAGTGTGAATTTGGAAAGACTTCTTTACTTTATTTGGGACACATAGTAGGAGGAGGCACTTAGAGAATTGATCCTTCCAAAGTAGAAGCCATTGTGAATTGGCCTACTCCCAAATCCATTATAGAGGTAAGGATTTTTTTGGGTGCAATTCAGTATTGGAGGAAGTTTGTTTCTAACTTCTCTGCCATAGTAGCTACTATGCATGAAATGACTAGTGTGAAGTGTGCTTTCCAATGGGGAGGCAGGAAACAGAAAGCTTTTGAGTCTTTGAAAGAGAAGATAAGTTTAGCTCCAGTTCTTGCATTACCAGACTTGAGACAGCCATTCGAGATTCAGACAGATGCAAGTGATTACACCATGGGTGTAGTTCTCTTACAGCATGGTAAGCCTATTGCATTTCATTCTGAAACATTTAATGGTGCTATTGTGAATTATCCTACATATGATAAAGAGTTGTATGCATTGGTAAAAAGTGTCAAAAAATGGAAACACTATTTTATGGGCAAAGAAACAATTGTTCATACCGACCATCAACCTTTACAATACTTGCAATCACAAAGTAAATTGTAGAAGTCATGACATTTCAGATGGATGGGCTTCCTACAAAAATCTCACTTGGTAATAAGGTACAAGAAAGGTATTTACAACAAGGTTTCTGATATGATTTGGAGGACTATTATTAGTGCTAGTACTTTGATTAAGAATGATTTTATTCTGCATGAGAGCTACATAGAATAGTATGCATCAGATGTTGATTTTAAGGATGTGTATGCTAACTTGAGTGAAGGGAATCATGTTGAGGAGAATTATTATCATTTGCATAATAATTTTTTGTTTCATATGGGCAAGTTATGTATAACACAGGGGGAGAGACTAAGCATGATGAGAGAGGCTCATTCTTCTCTCATAGTTGGACATTTCGGGGTAAGCAAAACTGTGGCACATTTACATAGGTATTGTTATTGGCCTCGAATGGTAGATAGTGTTTCACGTTTCATTAGAGGTTGTTCATTATGTGCTACAAGAAATCCTAGCAATAGGAATATTGGTTTATATACGCCAGTGCCGGTACCTTCTAGACCATGGGAAAGTTTTTCTATGGATTTTGTTGGACGGCTACCATTATCTATAAAGCAGCATGATTATCTTTATGTAGTAGTTTATCATTTCAGAAAGATGTGTATTCTTATTACATGTAAGAAATATATAACTGTTGAACAAACTGCTGATTTATATTTTCAACATGTATGGGTTCATTATGAATTGCCTACTTCTATTGTTAGTGACAAGGATTCCATATTTGTGGGGAATTTTTGGTCCAATTTATGGAAGATGATGGACACCAAGTTGAAGAAGAGCATTGCTTTCCATCCGCAAACTCATGGCCAAACAGAGGTAGTGAACATAACCATTTTACATCTTTTAAGAGGTTATTGCAGCAAGCATCCCAAGCTTTGGGATGAGCACTTGCATTACATTCAACATGCTTACAATCGGGCCAAGCACTCTTCTACAAATACTTCACCTTTTGAAGCTTTTTTGGGGTATTTTACTAAGTCACATTTAGATTTTATTCTTGATAAGGATGTGGCCATTGATGGTCATAGTGACATTGACAAAGCTCGCATGTTCATTGAAATAATTCAGCTCATACATCAGCAAGTTCAAGAACAACTTGAAAAAAGTCAAGGCAAGTACAAGGAGAGGCATGATAAAAACAGAATTGATCATAAGTTTCAAGAAGGGGATGAGGTATGGTTGAATAATACTAGGGAAATAATGCAAGGTGAAGGTAAAACTTTGAAGCCTAATCATTATGGTCTATTCAAGATCCTTAAGAAAGTTGGAAATAATTCTTTTCAATTAGATTTGCCTTCATACATGCAAATGTATTCTGTTGTGAATGTGGAAAATTTACGTTTGTATGAACCTCCTTTAATTGTTGATATTGAAAGTGACATTCAGCTACCATCCATAGAGGATTCCTCGCCAGAATTTGTGGATGAATTGAAGGAGGATGTTATCCTTGACAGAAGGGCACACACTTTGAGGAGGGGAAATGTTGATTATGTTCGGGTTGGTCTTAAAGGCAACAAACCGAGTAAGGAAAAGTGGATTGAGGTGGAAAATTTGAGGGACCTATACCCTCATATTATTAATAGGTAATTGAAGGCTTTTGGGGTCCAAAATCTTCCCAATGGGGAGGTGTGATCAGGTGATCATGTCCTAAGTGAAAAAAATGCTCAAATTTGGAACTACTCAAAACTGGTAATAAATTGATCGACCGGATAGTGTTTACCATTATGATCCTAACACCATGAATGACACTGAAATATGATGCCAGATGTGGAAGATATTCAAGTTTTAATTTTTCCCAGCAACCTTCAAAACAACACTTTGGAAAGCAAAATTGGCATCTTCACAATTTTTGTGGAAAATGGCAAATTTTATTATTTTATAAAAAATTGGATGGCCTGTCAGTTGGTGCCACATGGCCTACCTAGGGGCTGCCACATGGCCCCAGGCATAAAGTTTTGATTTGTTTAAAATATTGGATGATATAAAAAATGGTGGGTCATTCGACCCTATCCGACCCGAGTGGGCACAAGTCACCTGCAGGCACAGTGTGAACGCGGGTCAGCAAACGGGTCAGCAGTGAATGTGGTAGGGCATGAACGCAACGGTGGGTGGCGTGTGAATGGATGGGAGTTTAAAAACCACTGGGTGGTGTGTGTATGTGTCGGGAAGAGTATGGTCGAATGTGCATGCGGGTCGAACGTGCACACGGCTCAGCACTGCACGAAGGAGCGAAACCCGAGCCTTTTCTGTCTGGCAGTCATTCCAACAGCTCCGGCCTAAACCACCACAATGTGACCACAACAATTTTACAATTAATGCCTCCCTAACCATGCGGATCACTAGAGAAGAGCCCCCAAATTCGGCGGTAATCACTATTTTAGTGAAGTTAACTCTAGTCCTTCCAAGTTTGGTGGAGGGTTTTTAGGCCAAACTGGACAAAACTTCAGTTGGGCATAACTTTCACTAGACAGAACCTTTTTGGACAATTTTTTTTTTGATTTTGGGTATTTTGAGCATTCCATAGCCAATGGCATAGGTTGCAGAGTCAAAAAAGCTGATATTCAGGTAATTTTTAAGCAGAGAAGCTTGGAGAGCCATAACGGCCTAGGGAGTGTTGGAGCTGTATTGGGTTATCGTTAACCATTGGAGGTGAAACAAAAGCCAATATTTATTTTTTTCTATGTTCCGAACTCATTTCCACAGCTTATTTTTCTTTTTTAGGCTTTCTTATCACTGTATAACCAATTTGAGCATCTAATAAGAGCAAGGACATGCCCATTTGGGGGCCTTGGACTCGACAGATGTAGCCCAGGATGGGTGAACTGCTTCATTAGCTATTGTGTTATATTATGTGATTTTATCTTGCTGTGTTTTTCAAATTTAATATGTTAAACAGTAAAAAGAAATAGTACTCCTTCACACATAAGACTCAGAAATTTACCAAAAAAACATTGTTTCAATTGCAAGACATGAATGACAGTTTGCACATATAAACTTATGGAAATGAATACCTTAAAAAGAAAATACAAGTAGTTTCATTTTTAGATCATTAGTGTTAAATTCTACAAGTTCTAAAGACAAAGTCTGTAAAGGGCCAGGTAGCCTCTGGATCTCATCCTTTTATCAAAGGTGACATATTTAGTAAATGCCCCTACAGTCAATCTCTGGAATAGATCTAAGAAGTTGCATTTTCAAATCAGATAGTGAATGATATAAAATATTTCAAGAAAGGACCCTCTAAGTCTGTATGGGAGGCTGACAAATGGTTGAAGAAGGTAATTAGAGAAGGAGGATTTCTATATAATGACAGGCAGCACACGAAATGGTTCATTGCTATGATACTGCTCCACCTGTACATACCAATTGGACATCAAGCCATCGAATCATAGGAAAAGGCCTTGGAGATTGCTATGAAGCTGGAGGTTGTGCCAAAAGATGATACCCAGTTAGGAGTACAAAAAATACAAGGCCAACTAGAAGAAATGCATATGGAAATCCAGAATTTGCAGAAGGAGCGAGGAACTGAGGCTAGCCCTGAAAGATGGTGCATATGATACAGGGTGAATCGAAACACTAAGGATAACTTTCCTCTGCTAGCAGACTACATACAATCTCGGGGACACAATTCATTGCGCCCAAGGGAAGTTGCAGGATCAAGTGGACCTGTGCTTTGGTGCGATGATTATCGTGTTGCTGGGCTGCACGATACTAACCACTACACCCACCTTGCCACATATGTCCTAAAATAAAGAAAAAATGGTGCAGGTTCTACAGATCTATAGGCCATTATGAACAAAACTACCGAATGTATGATCTAATGATAGATCACGGAAATCTATATAGGGTACAGTTGGATCCGTCCTTGCCAAGATCCCCCTCAAGCATAGGTGGCTCCCCAGCTAGGGGAAGGGATGGAAGCCGAGGTGGAAGTGCAGGTAGGGGGAGTGGAAAACTGATTTGATATAACTGTGGAGAAATAGGGCACATTGCAAGGGATTGCACAAACCCTGTGAGACAATCCTGCAAATACTATAGACAGCTAGATCATGTGATCAAATATTGCCCAATTCTGATAGCCACGATGTAGGAGAAGTAGAAGCCACCTTCGCAGAATGTGAAAAGGGTCAAGGAAGAGCCTCAAGATGAAGGAACAAGTGTCAATGTGATAACATGCAGTGGCATGGCCACCGGAGGAGGTGCGGAGAAAGTTGAGGCGGAGTCTCTTATCCGAAAAGCAGCCATTAAACAAGAAGGTTTGGACTTACAAAAGAGAAAAGAAACCTTTGTCACTGCTCTCCAAGACTTTTCTAAGGCTGTGGCATCTACACCTCAAATCCCCGCAAACCTAGAAATAGATGATGAGGTTGAACCATTCCTACAGGCATGTATGAAGCTGTTGTGCAACCAAAAGGCCGTAGAAAACCTCCAAGCTTTAATAGAAAGCTGCACAGAAAGAACAACCCTAGATATGGAAATTAAAGACGTACAAAAACTGTATAAGCATAAGAGACGCACTGGTAGGGAGATGTGGTTAACCACGCAGATTGGTGACTATGAGATGGATCAGTTTATTCTGGACCTGGGCTTAGATGTGAAAATTATACCTAAGCAAACCTGGCAGCGAATGGGAGAACCTAAGTTGGAATGGTCCACTATCCAGCTGCGCATGGCTAATCAGAAGAAGATCATACCATTAGGAAGATTATCAAAGATCATGGTAGACATCGTAGGGGTCAAGGTTCAAGTTGAATTTGAGGTCATTCAGATTGTAGAAGATGCAGACCCCTATCCTGTGCTCCTAGGATTGAACTGGGCTATAGCCATGGGCGGTATTATCAATTTAAAAAATATGAGCATGGTGTTTGAGATTGAATGAACATGGGTGATAGTACTGCTAGATCCTGTAGAAGGAGAAAGGTATACAGAGCTAGTGCGTGAGGAAGAAGAGGTGGATCACATCTATAAGTTAATTGCGAGGGACGAAGACTAGATCAATGCTATGGCCGATGGTGTGCTTTGCTGGGAAAAAGATAGTGAGTTCTTCTCCAACTTCGATGAGGAAATTGAAAATTAGAAAACTGGCTGCATGATGTCTCTGAGTTGCGCTGCCTACGAATCACTAGGTTCTTTCATTTCATATCCTTCGAGGTAAGAGAACTACCCTACTTTGATGGTTCCAGTAGTATAAAATAATTTTTTTGGACATTTGAAGCTGAGGTTCCAAGAGACCGAAGGCTATGGGCCCTTAACCTAGCTCTGCGCGCAACGCCTGCAATATGGTGGGAAATGCATAAGAGGGCATTCCAGGAGTGGGAGGAATATAGAGATATGATGGTCCTACGATTTAAGCCTCTGGCCAGCGTGTGCGACAAGATATTCCTTTATCCAGGGGATCCGTGTGAACATTTTTTTGCATAGATGGAGAAATGGTGTGATCATACTACAAAAGAATGGGTTCACTTGTTTATTCATGACTTGGGACCAATTCCAACTACATGGTACCAAGATGCAGAGCTACGTAATGCACCTGTTGGAAAGCTTAAAGGATGAATTTTTGGGGACATTCAGGTTAATAGGAGGGTCGGAGGCGCTCGATGAAGCTCTACAGGATATCGACAACTTTGTATTTGGTGAATACAGCTCCTACGAAACATGCAAAATACCCACATGGGAAACGCAGATGCAAGATATTGTCAACTGCCACAATATCAACATAGAAGAGTGCGATGAAGATCCGTGCAATGTCTCGATCCCAGAAGCAGAGGGGGAACACGCAGTTGTAGGACCTCTGTTACACACTATGGATGTTAAAAAACCTATGAAGTTGTTAGAAGTTAACATTGGTATGGAAGAACAAACCAAATTGGCTAAAATTTGGGACTACTGGGATGATGATACAGTAGATAAGATTGTGGAACAGCTCACGGAATATCAAGAATTATTTCCAACAAATTTTTCGGAGCTTAAGGGGATCATGGGGGACTTAGTGGTTATGCGCATCACTCTGAAACCAGATGCACGCCTGATAAATTAGTGCCCTTATCGACTGAACCCTAAGTATAAGCAGAAGGTTAGGGAGGAAATCGAAAAAATGCTCACTGCAGGTATCATCGAAGCAGTTGAACAGTTGGACTGGGTGAGTCCTATGGTGGTTCATGAAAAGAATATGAAGGGGGAAATCCGCATCTGCGTAGACTTTCTCAAGTTGAACGATGCATGGGTACATGATCCATTTCCTACATCATTCTCCGATGATATCCTGAATAGCGTAGGAGGCTAGGAGGTGTATTCCTTCACCGATGGGTTCTCTTGGTACCATCAGATCGGAATCACACCCAAATATCATAGAAAAACTACATTTTCCACTGAATGGGGGCCCTTTCTGTATACATTCATGTCTTTTGGACTGAAAAATGCTCCTTCCATCTTCTCGTAGGTAGTAATCGTTGTGTTTGAACAGTTCATTCACAAATTTATGGAGGTATACTTTGATGATTGGAATATCTTTGGCTTAGTAAAGACGCACATTTTGAACCTGCACATGATATTGGATGCTTGTCGAAAGCAGTAGATTTCCCTGAATATCAAGAAATGTATCTTCTGTGTGCCCCTCAGAATCTTTCTCAGCCATATAGTTTGTCGAAAAGGGCTAATGGTGGACCCTATGAAATTTGTCATGATCATCAATCTGGCAATCCCTACGACTGAGAAGTAGTTGCATTCGATCCTTAGACATACAAGTTATTACAGAAAGTTCATTCATGGATTTGCGTTGATCACTGCCCCTCTGGAAAAACTACTGAAGAAGGATGTTTCAATATTTTGGGATGACGAGTGTCAAAAGAACTTTGAGCTCCTCAAGGAAAAGATGATTTCTACGCCAATCCTTATTTTCCCTGATTCGGTGAAGGTATTTCATGTCCATGTTGATGCTTCTAGAGTCACCCTAGGAGCAGTCCTTACACAGCCTGGTGAGCGGTCCTAAAATACAGAGGTGTGGAGACCCTGCAAGGCCTCATGGGGTAGCCTAGCTAATTTCAGCTGGACTTCTGTATTGGCCTAGACTTGGATTCCCAGGTCAGGTGGAGTAATCACAAGGGTTGTACCAAGTAGAGAATAAAGGCAGCTTTCGTCTGTAACTAATGTTGCGCTATCGGTAGCTGAGGGCATGCATAGCTAAGTCACACTGGTCTGCAATGTGTCTCTCTTCAGCTATAGCTCATGGAGCTCAGCCTAGATTGTGTCGACCACAACTTTTTGCTACTCCTCTAAGGCCACCCATCTATCCTCCACAGCCAGAGTGACTGCATCAGCAATTTTTTCAAGGTCTCCATTAGTGAACATGACTGTCTCATCTCGTTCCATTCACTCAGAGCATTGCTTCTTGCAGGGCCCTTTGATAGGGGGGAGGTAGGTTCTCCTGCATCTAGTCCTTCTGTACCCAGGTCTGGCTGCGAATCTACCCAAGTCTCCGCCTCGACCTCCTTCTCAAGGGTCTTCTTCTGCTGCACCTCCTTTTGTGTGGTCGCGCCCATGTCTTGCCTAGTACTCTTACTTGGTCCTCAGGTATCCTTGAGGACAACATACAAGATTAATTTGGGTGTGCTGGTCCTTGCAGAGCTCTTCGTGCCAGTTTTGAAACCGATCTTCCAGTTAGGGGGCTAGAGCACAATGAAATTATCAATTTCTTTGTCTACCACCATATAATGGAGTGAGGTCCAGGATTTGTCCCTACATACTTGAATCTAGATGTTGTGCATGGTGACTGGAATTCCGTAATGCCTTTGTATCTCTCATATACTGCTGGAGACAACCATGGTCGAGATATAGTGATGTCATCCAAGTACACCACCAAGATGTCATCCATCTGCCTCATGAAGGTTGCAGGGGTATTCTTCAACTCAAAAGACATCACCAACCATTCAAAAAGGCCCTCCTTGGATTTAAAGGAACTATTCCACACATCAGAGGGTTTTATTTCTATCTTGGGATACCCAGACTTCAAGTCAATCTTGCTGAAATATTTTCCCCATTTGAGATGGCCTAGAAGGTCATCAATCCATGGGATTGGATCACTATTCTGGAGACATTGATCACCAATTGGCCCATTGTGTGTGTTTATCATATACAAAGCAACGAATATATCCTTCCAAACATTTTTTCACTATCTCAGTTGTCCCATCAGATTCTGGAGGATAAAATGAGCTATGAGCTAGTTAAGTACACAAAGAAGAAAATAATTTTGTTGAAAAATTTCCAATGAAAATGGGATATTTATCGATTATGATAATATTTGGGTTTCCATGTAGCTTTTTAATTGTTTCCATAAGTGTAGTATCAAACATACTTGCTTTAAATGGATGAGATAATGCACAAAAGTGTGCATACTTGGTAAGCCTATCAACTACCACCATGATGACACTCTTTCCTTCAAAATTAGGTAAAAATGTAATAAAATCCATTAAAACCTCCTCCCAATGTTGATTTGGAATGGATAAAGGTTGTAGCATATCTGGGGTATTAGTTGTTTGAACTTTATTTTGTTGGAAAACCAAACATTCCACCACAAAATTTTGAATACCAGATTTAAGGCCATCCAAAAATATTCTTTCTTCACCCTCTGGTAAGTTGTTAAAAATCCCAAGTGTCCTCCTAAGGGAAAGGTGTAAAATTCCAAAAGAATCTTTCCCTTTAGTTTAGAATTCTTACAAAGATATAAGCGATATTTGTACCATAAGGAATCATTTTTCCAAAAAAATGTATCGTATCTATTGGGATCTTGTTGCAAATTTTGAATGAGTGTCCATACTTCTTCGTTGTTCTTCCATTCCTCCCTTTCTTTGGTTATCCAATCTAGTTGGATAGTAGAAATGGCACAAACCAATGCTTCCACATCCTCATCCTTTCTTGAGAATGCATTTGCAGCAACATTTAGCTTGGAATTTTTTTAAATGATTTCAAAGTCATAACACAACATCTTTGTGACCCATTTTTGTTGCTCTTCTGAAGATAGTCTTTTTTCCAAAAATTATTTAGGACTATCATAATAATTTTTTACCTTGAAGTGTCTTCCCATTAGGGGGGGTCTCCATTTCTTTAGTGCATGTAGTATTGCCAACATTTCCTTCTCATAAATAGCTTTATGTAAATAATTTCATTTGATTGGACAGCTTTCAAAAGCAATGGATCTTCCTTCTTGCATTAAAATAACACTAATTCCATTTCGTGAGGCATCACATTCCACAATAAATGTTTTTGTGAAGTATGGCATAGCTAAGACCGATGATTGTCATATTTCCTCTTTAAGATGTTCAAAGGCCTTAGTTGCTTCAGGATTCCATGAAAATGCATATTTTTTCAATAATATTGTTAGAGGTGCTGCTATTATCCCATAATCATTAACAAACTTGTGATAATACCCTATTAACCCTAGAAATCCTTGCAAATGATTTATGGTTGTGGGGAATTTCCATTCCTTAATGGCTTTAATTTTGTTAGGGTCTACCTTAACAATCTCCTGACATATAATGATATTCCACCTCTTGTACTCCAAATAAACATTTGGAGGCTTTTTCATATAATTGTTTCTCCAATAATTTGCGCACCCTGTCAACATGTTGAACATGATCCTTCCAAAACCTATTGTAGATTAGTATATCATCAAAAAATACTAACACAAATTTTCTAAAGAAGGGCTTGAAAATGGAATTCATCAACCCTTCAAATGTATAAGGTGCATTCGTAAGGCCAAAAGGAATTTCATAATGACCTTCATGAGTTTGAAATGTTGTTTTCAAAATTTCTTCAGTCTTCATTCTAATTTGATGATATCTTGAACGGAGATCCAACTTGGTGAAATAAAATTCTCCATGTAATTCATCTAATAATTCATAAATGAGAGGAATGGAAAAATTTTCTTTAATAGTGAGCTTATTGAGCTCCCTATAATCCAGAAATATGTGCCATAATTCATATTTCTATTGCACCGATACTACTAGAGCAGAGAAACAACTTTGACTAGGTTAAATTATACCAGCCTCTAGCATTCCTGCAACCATACATTCAATTTCACTCTTTTAGACATAAGGATATCTGTAAGGCATGATATTTGGAGGAACACTTCCTGGATTCTAATGAATATCATGGCCATGATCATGAATAGGTGGGAGTCCTTTGGGAGTTTCGAACACCTTGGAATGATTGTCCAAGGCTTTTTCAAGATCTGGAAAAATAGATGATTTTGATGTTGGAACTTATAGTGAGTGTAGTTGTGAAATGATGCCTAATTGTTATTTCTTCAGAAAATTTTTCATGACAATAGAGATTATTATATTTCCCTTCTTCCCTATGATACCCTGTAATTCAACTTCCTTTCCGTTCGAAGAAAATTTGAAGAAAAATTCTTAAAAATTAAAAGTTATTGTCCCCAAAGATTGTAACCATTGTACTCCTAGTACAACATCAACATGACCCATTGGAATGGAAATAATTGGAATATTAAATACATATTCCCCCTTGGTTAGCTTGATATTACGTCACTTTCCAGAGAAATTTATAGTTCCTCCATTTTCCACCATCACTTGACACTCTGGAGCTGGGCATAGGAAGCAATTCAATTCCTTGGCTACCTTAAAATGAATAAAATTTTGGGTACTACCCAAATCAATAACTACTATTACATTTTTCTTCTTGATATGCCCTTCTATATTCACAGTTTGAGGAGTGGTAATTCCCACCAATGCATTATAGGATATGGTCAGATTCATTTCTTCTTCCTGTAGGGTTTGTTCCTAACGTATATCCTCTTATTTTGAAGTTTCTTGTTCCTTTTCTTCCTCTCAGCACATTTATGACCTCTAGAAAATCCATTTTTCTTGTTTTTCTTCCAATTTCTATGGTGTAAACCTTGTAGGTTGTGGAATTCTAGTAGTAGCAACACTTCCATATTTATAGTTTTGCATGGTAGGCTTCATTGTCGCCATAATTTTTCTTTCAATTTTTCTTGCCGACCTGAATTACTTCTCTAATGTATCAACTTCCCGAAGGAAAACCTCATGTTGGATGTTATCCTTTATATTCCATATGAATAAATCAATCCTATGTTCTGCTGGAATATTATTTACCCTTATATTCAATTTTTGGAAGTCCTCAATCTGCTCCATCATCGAACCGTTTTGTTTTAGATTTATAAATTGGCTAAATAAGGTGTTTCTCTTTGTATCCTCATAATTTTATATCATTTCCTCCATAAAAGTTAGCAAAGTGACCAGTGGTTTACAAGAACAAAGCCATCTATACTATACAAATTGATTTTTTTCTAAATATCAAGTTGCAATGCTTATTTTTTGTGTGTTTTGTGTATTATGGAGCTCAAAGTATTGCTCCATTTGTAGTATCAAATTTATTGGATTCTTTCCATCGAAACTCCTCATATATCTCTCTAGAATATGGTCATGGGACTTAAATCCAACATTAGAGTCTATGAAATCATGATTGACATTTCTTTTGTTCTCATCATGAGTTTCCTCTACTACTGGTTTGCGATTAAGAAGTTTTTCTTATAGCAACTTTGCGAAACCTTCCTTCAAAACTTCCATTTATTTCTTCAAATGTTCCATGTTGCCTTCTATAACATCTGTTAGGTCCCTATATTACTAGGGTATTCCCTTATTGTTGTTAGTGTATCCCCCTTATTATTATTGTTGTACCCCTGTAACCCCAATATTGTTATTATTGTGTCCTTACATTATTATTGTTAAGTTGGATATGATTATATTGTGACTCAATGGACTCCTATATATAGAAGGAGGTTTCGTCATTTGTATCATCTAATAATTGTTCATTTATGTAATGTAAAGAAGGTTTCACCCTCAAAGTGGCTTATTATCTTTCCCGGCTTCCCTCGAACTTTTCTTGAATTTTTTTCCAAAAGGAAAGGAAGTCGGATTATGGGGTATCACAGGGAAGCCAGGAAAGATAATAAGCCACTTTGAGGGGGAAACCTCCTTTACATTACATAAGTCAACAATAATTTTATGATAAAAATGACAAAACCTCCTTCTATATACACGAGTCCATGGGGTCACAATATAATCCTAGCCGACCTAACAATAATAATGTAAGGGCACAATAATAACAATATTACGGTTACAGGGGTACGAAAATAACAATAAGGGGGCTAAACTAACAAAAATAAAAGACTACACTAGTAATATAGGGACCTAACACCATCCATATTAGCTTCCATGCCATTCTTTAAACCATCCATATTAGCTTCCATGCCTTTCTTCAAACCAACCATCATAGCTTCCACGCCTTTATTCAAACCATCCATGTTGCCTTATATACCATCCATCTTAGCTTGCACACCTTTCTTCAAATCATCCATGTTAGCTTCCACACATTTCCTCAAAGAATCCATTTCATTTTCTTTTACTCTTTCCGAGAGTGAAATTTGTTGGACTTGGTCTTGTAATTTTGATATATCATGTTGCACTTATTCCTCTTCATGAGTCATAGTAGAGACTTCTGAGGGATTAATGGGTGTTGAATTATTTTTAGGAGGCATTTTATAACCTAATACTGATATTTATGCTTCAATATTCCCTTGGAATCACTCAAACTGTTTTTTCAAACAAGAATTATGGAATTAAAAAAATAAAATAAACACATTTTTCTTACTTTTTAGGAGCTCGATATTGAAACTGATGTATATCTGTAATTTTCGATCCCCAATATTTTATATTCGGTCATTTAGTATCCCTCTGAATATTCTTTCCAATGCCACATCTCAGACCTGATTTGGATTCTTCAAGACAACCTTATGCCCAATATCCCCGAATGACCTAATTATGGACTATTTAAATAGAAAGAACTTGCATGGAATGCCACGTGTCAATGTTTCCTCCTTTGAATCTGAAAGTGATACATAGGAAACTAAAGTTTGTGTAATTTTGGCCACTTTATACATAATTCCAATCTAATGCTTAGAGAGAGATTTATGACGATTTTTCCAAGGTCACCTCTTTGAGATGAAATTTGAGAGCTTGCAAAAACCCTAAATTCCATAGATCATATCTCCGAAAATATTGTGAACCAATATATGAAATATCTCCACAATGTTCCTCCAGATTTCAGAGAAAATGATTTTTTTTAGCTTCTAAACCTTTTTAGAAAAAACGTTATATAGACAATTCCACGATGACCTGTTTGAAGTAAAGAAACCCTAGAATCCAAAGCTTTGAGACCAAATGTTAGGAAAACAACTACCAAAATAGAAGAAAAGAGAGATCAATTCCTTAGAAATTAGCCACTATGAGGGTGAAACCTCATTTACATTACATAAATGAACAATTCTTGGATGACACAAATGACAAAATCTCCTTTCTATATATACGAGTCCATGGGGTCATAATATAATCCTAGCCGACATAATAATAATACTGTAAGGGCACAATAATAACAATATGGGGACTAAGGGGTGCAATAATAACAATAAGGGGGATACACTAACAAAAATAAGGGATTGCACTAGTAATATAGGGCCCTAACATTTGTGTTCCTTCAAGTGAGCATTCTAAGATGATTTGGGAGGTGCACTACAATTAGGTCACTATACACTTCTGAATAGAGAAAACAATGAAAGTGTTGCAGAAGTATTTTTTATGGTCAAACATTCGACATGATGTTGGGAAGTACATCAGATCCTGCACTACTTGTGCCATTTTCAAACCAACCATCACGAATCAAGGCATATATGCTCCTCCCCCAACTCCTAATCAACCTTCGGAATTTGTCTACATGTATTACGTGTCAATCCTCCCTTCTACTAGGAATGGAAATGACTGCATTTTCATGGTTGTCGACAAATTCTCTAAGATGGAATTCCGACATCTTGAAAGAAGAGTATCAAAATAATATCCACTATTAATCTCTTCCTTGAACGCATGTGGGTACACTTTGGGATCCAACAGTCCATTCTCTCAGATCAAGATAGCAGCTTCCTAAGTAATTTTTGGTAAAGTATTGGATTGATGTTCGATACCAAACTCACTAATTCCATGACTTTCCACCCCAAACTCATGACGAAATGGAGGTTGAAAACAAGATGATCATACACATTCTGTGCATGTACAACATGAAGCATCCACACAGATGGGAAAAACTCCTCCCCTATGTCTACCACAACTAGAACATATCTCTCCAAAGCTCAACTTGTGACAACCCCTTTTAGTTTGGGTTGGGATTCAAGCCAGTATGTCCCATTGACGTGTCCATACCATTTGTAGCTACTCATTCTGCTTCAACCCATGTCTACTCCGAAGCTGACACAACTAAGAAATTCATTTAGCACATGCATCACATCTGCGAGTAGGTCCATGGCATATTGGACAAATAAAATCCTATGTACAAGAAGTGACATGGCCAACATCAATTTCTACACAAGTTCCGGGTAGGCAAAAAAATTTGGCTACATTTGTAGAAGAAGCGCCTAGCTGGGTTCCACTATAAGCTTCGACCGCTATCATATGGGCCTTACACCATCACCAAGGTTGTATGGGACAATGATTTAGAGCTGAGCATTCCACCATTCCTTGCCTTACAAACAGTTTTTAATGTGGACGACCTTCAATCATACTTTCTACCATTAGCGGACACATCCGACATTGCAGAACAAATCACACCAACAGAGTTAAACCTAGACTGCATGGAAAATGCAACACTTAATCAGATCAAGGACATGGAGATAAAGAAAACTTGCCAACAAAGGATCCATATATATCGATTTGTCAAATCAAGCCAACTCCTTCATCAGGGAAAGTGGTTCACTAGGGACTAGGTTCAGGATAATTTTCCTCACCTCATGGAGGCTCTGCACACAATGGGGACCATTTCTTCCTAAGGAGGGTGGACAAATCTAGGTGGATATTGGTGCCCACCTTCCTATTCCATCCGCACCTCTAGTCAATTTCATCATTTTCCCTATTTATAGTAGCATTTACTATATTTATTAGTTTTTCAGGTCCTCAACTTCGAGAGCAGCTTTGACCCCCTAAATGACTTTTTTTTTACGTATGCAGCAAGCTAGTAGCCATAATAAATGGCCTCCATAAAATCTTTTACTACTCAGAGAGATATTTCCAAAGAGGTATTGTACGAGCCAAATAGAGATAATATGACCAAGTTATGACCCTAGGAAGTTTACTTCCCAACTAACCCCAATAGGGCCCACAAAATCTTGGTGTTCCATCTCTTGGGGTTAGGTTTTTCCCTTGTTTTTCAATAATAAAAATTTCCTTGAGCCTCATTGTAACATAGTTCAAAGGCATGTAGCCACCACATATCTTCCCAGAGATAAGCTACCATCACCCGAGCTAGTTTATTTCCATTCTGTTTGTAAGCATATTTCAGTTCTTTGATATTAATGAAATAAAGTGTTATTTTTTTTTCATCTCTTTATTTTTGGTTATATCTATATTTTTTTGTGTTCTTTTTTATGTTTAGATAAGCTACTAGCTTTAATTTTCAACCCGAGGTTCATATGAACTTAAGAGGTGACAATGTTTTATACAAAGTAGGTCAATTTATACTCATGCCACCTTCAAGCAATGGACCAAACCAAGGCATACAAAGACCACTTTACAAAGTGAATTACAAAATTAAATTTCATAAAATTAGAGTTCTATCGTAATTATAGAAATGGAAATATCATTCTACTTGAAAAAGGAATGAGAATTCCACTTGTTCAAAAGTAAATGCTAACCCTAGTTGCAGAAATGTGAAATCTATACTACTTGCAGAAATGGAGACACTCATCTACTTCCATAATGTAAAATTTATTCCAATTTCAAGAATGTAAACAATAGTCTAATTGCAGTATGTGAAAATTTGTATTGAAAAGGAAACTAACCTATGCAATAAGAATACTTGTAACTGAAACCCCAAAAGAAGCATAAATTAAAACGAAACAATATTGATATATTTTTCATTGGTAAATCAACCATTCATCACTATTTTCATATAAATTTAGCTTTAGTGACATATTTCATTAGGAATTTCATGATGCAATCAAGAAATCCATCATCATATTTCAAATTTGGAAATCTATTCTCTAACCCTAATTGCCAAATTTTGTTGCAGTGAACAAAAGGAAAGTCTTACATAGTCTTTGGTCCTCTTCAATCATGGTTTCAGAGCCTAGGGGTCATTATTCAAGCCTTATATCCAAAAATCAATATTTGAAGAAAATTTAGTCAAGTTGACATAGTGCTACATGATGTTACACGATTGCTACATGATGCTACACAAATTCCCTATTTTTCTAAATGATTGGATTCATGAGCACTGTGAGGATGGAAAAGGTAATGTAAATGTGGAAAGGGTGGATGAAGGTATATGAAGGTTTTTGGAATATTTTTCCACGTATATCACCTCTCATAGGCCCACCATGCACAAAAACCATTGCACATAATGTCCTTCAATGACCCAAAAACACACTTTCAGTGGCAGAGTTTTGAGCGCACTGTGATGTTTGGGGAAAGAATATGATCATGGTAAGAGGAATGTAGAATGGATATGCCAACCCTATAATGCACTAGTAGCACCTACTCACCATATAAAAAATCCCTTATGCAACTTGAAAATAATGCCAAACTAATAACCAAATTGGAACAAAATGAACTAAACAAGAAAGGATGAGTTTAATTTTATGAAATTAAGTATAAAAAAGGATGATTTTAATTTTATTGCATCAAAATAAAATATAACTTGCAACATGAATCTCACCTAAATTTATGACATCTTAAAGAAGAATGTGATTCAAACCCCAAGTATATAAAAAAACAAAGGATGTAAAAGAGAATTAATCTAAGCGCTAACAACGGAAAAGGAAAGTAACCACATGATTTTGGGTTACTAATACATATTCCTCAACCACAATTCCTATAAAATAGGTGGTACAGTAACTTTTATAAGTATATTTATATCAAGTAAGAAACGAGATGATGTTAATCAAAGGAAATACATGGATAAAATACACAAAGAGAGACTAGAGACTTTGGGTTGGTCCCGAATGCAAGAGGACTAAGCCCTATGAAACAAACTCAAATGAAAGATAATAGTAAGATATTTATTTTCATAAAAAGGGTTCAAAAACATAATGGAAAGGAAATAAAAATGACAATCTCAAGCTTCCTAGCTCTCAATAGCTCCTTTCCACTCCAAAAGTTGGAATCATATTGAGCCCTTAGGCTTGTTTATTTACAAAAAAAATTACTAAGGGGAAGCCTCATTGGAAAGAGGGATTCTTCCCTCCAAAATATCTAGAAATGTTGATCTAGCTCCCTGGGATCCTCACAATTCCATGAGTGAATTAGTCGCTAGTATATCCTCAAGCTAAAATTGAGTTATTTTAGGGATCAAGTCGGGTTGTAGATGAGTAAATGCAAGGGAAAAGACTCCTACATGTCCTCTAGTTGCCTCCAACTCCCCTCTTCATATTAAATGCACTAAAAGAACACTCTTCTCCTACCTATTAACTACATTAGGCCACGAATTATGACAATCATCCTTTAGTCTCCCTATTAAGAAAATTATAGTAAAAAAATACGTTAATAAATGCAAAGAAAGAGGAAATTATAAGCTAGATGTAAAAAAGGGCCTTGTGATATACCTATTTAGGGTATGCGGAGATAATGCTATGGTTTCTTATGACAACCTTGAGACTTGTTAACTCTACTCTATATATAACTGATTAATTGATTTCTTGGCCATAACCCTTTTCACTTCCTCATTACCTGTTTCCTCATTGAAAATCCAAGAGGCTAGGGTCGTTAGTTGTGCATCTCATAACCTTGGATTAGGGTCCCCTAATTTCATATCTGTGAGGATCATTTTTTGCATGTAGAATTCAACTAATTTGGCCTTATCTTCAATGCTAGCTTGTTGAAAGAAGTCAATAAAATTCGTATAATCCTTAAATGGGAGAGAGCCATATTGTGTCAATGTCTTGATTTGAAATTGCAGCCATTATTCTTTGAGTAATATAGCATCTGATTTGGATAGCTTCCTATACTGGATTCCCATGGTTGAAAGAGGTGCATCCCTTTCCTCTAGCTTCTCTCTTAACCTATGATTTTATAATTTCAATTAATATCTAATGATTTATTATTTTAGTCATCCATTTCCTTACCCATTTTCTTCATATTTTCCACCACGAAGTATACATCCTCAAATTTCGTTGACTTGGAAATATGCATCAATCGGTAAATTCGACTCCTCTCCTTGTCTAGCTAAAATAGGATGAATATTGCAATTGTTATAGGTATAATTCATCCCGCTTTAATAAAATTGCAATAAGACCCAATATCAAGCTGTGGATTAGGATCTTGGAGTTCTTGTTGTCCTTCTTCTACCTCTTGACACATTTCTACTCCTTCCTGTAATAGTGTATCTCTATCATGTATAAATTATGTCCTTTCCTATAGCAACCCTATTTCTTCCTGTAGAGAGGTAGTTTATACTTAGAGTTAGTTTGATCTAGCTACCCTAGTGGTTGGACTTCTTCTAGATGTCTACGGTTTCTTTCCATTATCGTTTAGGGAGGTGACATCCTAAATTTGTCCCTTGCCTCATTCCAATTCTCCTTCTCGATGGATGACACATTCTTTAATTGTAATTGGGACTGCAGAAGGAGTTTGAGGCTTCCCTTTTTTATCAGAGGGCTCTTACGTATTTTAAAATATAATGATACTTGCTTGGGATTCCTCCTTTTTGTTTTTATAGGTGTGCTAAGGCTTTACAAGGTTGCAACCACCTCATGTTCTGTATTTCGTTCTTAGAGGCTTACTTGCTCCTCTTGTTTCCTCTTATTTTAAGTTCTACAACATTACCCAAGGGTATATTTTTCTTCTTCTAGTTCCCCTTCCTCTTCCTCCTTCTCTTCTCTAATCTCTTCTTCAATTTATTCTTTCTTATCCTCTACATCTCCTGCCTCTTCTTCACCTTCTTCTTCCATTTCAACATATTCTTTAGCAACACTTTCTTTGGTGGTATCTTCATGCTCTATCATAGTATGGGATTGAGTCTCAATGAATTACTCCCTTTCCATGTCCAAATAATCAGTCCATAGCATAGGGTTCTTTCGGTTACTTGAGGAATTCATAACAATGAGTCTTATGAGGCCATGATAAGAAATGTATTGGTGCTTCACTTCTCTCACTCTCTGGCACATTTCAATCATATACTAACGGAGAATGTGGGGAATACTAAGACTTATTGGGATGGGGAATTTTTTTTTGGAGCCTCATCTCATAGAGTATCCTAAACTAATAGGCATACGCAATCCTTAAACTTACTTCAAAAGATATATATTTTAGGATGCAATAACCCACTTCATCAAATGGGTAAGGAAGGCTCTCCCTTCTAACTTCATTATAGTCTTAAATTGGAGTTTCTTCAAATGGAATAAATTCTTCTTGGCTATGATGGATTATGTCCTATCCTCCTTGGTCCACCTAACTATTAGGGGAATTTTTGTCACATTTCTAATGATTTATGCATTGAAGTGGATGGAATGTCCTCTCACAATATTGGTGGCACTATCTTCCCCTTGAGAGTGAAGGGCCATGGAAATTTCATGGGTTACCTCATCTTCATACCCCTTTAGCTTTTCAAAGAACACCATGCATTGGTGGCTTATCAATATATCTGTGACAGGAGGATGTTGGTGGATTATTTTAGTGTTTGTGGGCTCACTTTTATTGAAATCCCATCCCATTTTTTCTATTGTTCTTTCCTCAAGTGTCCTCAAATAATTTTATGTAAATTGTTCTGTTTTGAGCATCTTAGGGTTTCAAGACAGAGGTGAGAGGGTTGGTGCTCTCCATATGGCCAAAGGGAAGATATTTACATGCCAAATTCCAAACAAATTAAATCTTCTTCCACCTAGCTTCCCTCATATGAAGAAATGTTTTTTGAAGTAAACAATTTAATCTACAAGGGCTTTCTATAGGATGTCTATATAGGAAAAATATTTATCAAAATTATCTTACTTTTTTTCATGGGAGGTGAGGAGAATACACTAATTACCATTACATAGTAGAATCCTTTATGGTTATGGGGATTTGGAGTTATTTCCTCATTAGTTCTACCCTTCTTTCACCTCTCAACCTGATCCTATGGCATTGTCTACAATCTTGTAGCAATTTACTTTAATCCTTTAGAAGTTTCTTTCAATCGTGTAGTACCTACTATTCAACTTTGTAGCTTCATTGTGGCATCCTTGGTAACCCCATGTCATATCTATCTCTACTCTTGTCATATTAGTGGGCCTCTATTAACATTTTTCAAATGATATTATCGGTACACATGTCATTGAAGCTTGTCCTTTTATTTCCTATTGTGGTAGTGGGCTCAATACATTTTGTGAGCTAGCTACCACCTACCACTTTCGTATTTCCTCTCATAGATCATTGGTCCCACTGCTCGTAATTATCACCCTCTCACTTTTTTATTTTCCACATTGCATGGATGACTGAGTTAATTGCACTTTAACTGTTCAAGGGTGGCTAATCTTGCTGGCCACCTCTAGCCTATGAAACTAATTCCTTATACATTAATTTTTTTTTTCGAGCTACCATGTACTTAAATAAATAGGCGAGGAGTGTCATACCTATGCCTACCTAATGATATTAAGATATTTTTATTCATGCATGTTGCTTATTTATAGTGATTTATCTACTGGACTATTGAGGTGCCACTTTTCATGCAAGTTTCTTCATGCTCTAGTCCTTCTTTTGGACTAAATATTTTTTTAAATACTTTCTAATAGGTTCCCGACTGAGTAGATTTTGTTGACATAGCTTATTCAAATGGTGGATTGATATTCTATTGTTGGTGATGAAAAATGACCCTGTATAACTCCTCAAGAGTTGTGTGGATACCTAGGATCACAAACATGTCCCTTAAGTGAATCAAGACAGCTAATTATTCACTATTGTGATGTCAAGTGTCCTAAATTTTTGTTATGTATGGTTTGTGTAGGCTAATACAAGATTGGATAATTTCCTATAGTAGTCACATATACCCCACCAAAATTACAATAACCTTCATGAAGTTCATTCATAAGCTTTGATAATTCATGGTGAGATCATGGATAGGGACTAGAAACTTTTGTGGTAGTGAAAACTATGGAGGAAGGGGCGAAAATGGTCTTTTTTCTTAGATAGAGATATTTTTTTGAATGGAGAAATGGGTAAATGGTGTGGAGGAAGGATGATGGAGGTGTGGTGGAATTATGTTTTCATTCACCCAAGGAAAACATAGAATCTAACACCTATCTCTATGTTGATCACAATCATGTAGCAATTCTGGTCAATCTTGTAGCAGTTTAGGAAAATCATAAAACACCTTAGCACTGAGGTGAAATTGAGTGATATAGGTGGCCTAATGATGGAGGACTTTGGGAAATGGATGTAATGATTGAGGACATGTAGATAACTCGACAGGGAGGTGGAGAAGTGGAATATGGATTTTGCTTCCTTTGGTTGATGTCCCTTTGATTGGAACCCTATAAACACATGTTAGCATAACCAATGTAAGGGATCCTCTACTTCTCCTTTGTTATTTTCTTCCTTTTTTCACTTTTTCTCTTTATTTTTTTCCTTTCTTGACACTTCTAGGCTACCCTTGAAGAGGTTTTCAAACTTCAGGCCTTCTGTAGGTTCCTTAAAGGAGGTTCTTACCTCAGGATATTTTCATGTATTTTTCTCTCTTTTTCTGCTCTTGGGCCGCCACATAAAGGTTTTAAACTCTAGTGTTATATGGGATTTATGATTGAGAACAAAATTTATTCCCCTAGACCTAGTGTATTAGTCTATAACAATTAGAAATAAAAGAATATAAATTTTCCCTTAGAGAAATTGAAATATGGAAAGAGGCCTACTTGGAATCTGTTGCAAGCTTTACTTCCCCCCTGACTTGTAAGCTCTAATCCCAGTTCTGAGTTCTATAATTAGAACTTGCACATATAACTAAAACAAGAAAATGATCTACAAAATCTACGTTGCATAATCCAATAACTATATTCAATGAATCAACAAGGCATTGAAATACATGAATGTAAACATAAAATAACACATATAGGAAAACAATATACTATTTGTAATAATAGAAATAGGAGATATTTTACAACCAAATATAGTGTCGATATTATAGAGATATAACCAAGTTGACTTATCCTTCCTTGTCACAAAGCACACCTCAATGTCACCCTAATGTATGAAAATGATGACTCTCTTACATTCAAGGAATAAATGTGAGGGCATGATCAGTCTACGAAATCCAACCTTGATGTTGTGCATGGAAATAAATATATAGGAGAGTGTGGTAATTTAGGAATTCTTATCCATTTATCAATATATTCTTGAGATCCATATAAGATGGGAGGGTGAGCTCAAGGGATAAGAGGTGAAATCTCTAAAGTGGGATCATATAGGATTCGAGCTTCTTATCCAAGGTAAATGGTTAAAAAACTCCTAGAAGATTCTGGAAGAGGAAGCTTCAAGATTATTTTTAATTTTTCTGAATTTCTAGAATTAACGCACCCCCAGCAAGGGACAAGTTGTTACGAATAAACGTCA
Organism: Pinus albicaulis; assembly: GCA_034641835.2. Classification (NCBI taxonomy): domain Eukaryota; kingdom Viridiplantae; phylum Streptophyta; class Pinopsida; order Pinales; family Pinaceae; genus Pinus; species Pinus albicaulis. The sequence continues at coordinate 1,227,754,366 of CM076574.1, read as the reverse complement.
GTGTTGAAGGGATCAACCTGCTAGTGAAGGAAGGTCTCTAAAGGGCTAGGGTGAGTTGGGGATTAAAAGCACTGGTTTGGATCAGTTAGACCTAAAAACTCAACTATTTGGAAAGTTGTTTTCAAGATAAATCCCCTCTGCGGATAGAAGAATTCTCTCTATTCCTAGAGTGGGTCCAGCAACACAAGATTCTTTCTAATACAAATATTTTTTAAGTAATTTTTATAATGCAATGAGTAAAGAGACATAAATACCTTTTTCCAAATGTTATACTTGGATTCGTTGATGGTGACCTCGGTCCACGAGCCTTGTAGTCCCACTTCCTGCTACTTATTGCACATGACTACCTTTAGATGATCAAGAGACAAAAACAAACATGATACAATACATAATAAGCATAAACACTAGCTATCTAGCAGATCAAGGAGTATCAGAATATTTTCATAAACATGTAGACAAATATAGAAACCAAACATCACATGTTATTATTGATAAATTACAAAAGGAGAGCTTAAAACTAGGCCTTGATGTTGGAGGCATCCTTAGGTAAAAATCTGAGTTCTTCACTAAAGCTCAAAAGTAATTCCTTCTCTGGAGCACTTAGGATTTATTATGATGCTAGCATGAAAAGGGATGAGAGTTCAGACGTGTATGACAATTATCAACAAATCTCTAGACTTGGGGGAATGAGGGATGTGAATTTTTAGGAAGGGAGAAGAGGTTCAGAGCCCATGAAATGAGGAGGAAGGCCCACTTTCTAAGGGATGATACCCCATGGATGAGATCAAGGATCTAAAATGAGAGATCTTGACCTTATCACCAATGTTTAACAACAAAATCATCTCCCTTGAACTTCTAAAGGTAAAATATTCTCCTCCATTTGAGGAAGCACTACCAAAAAGGGGATCAACGTGTTTTTCCAAGAAATTAGGGCACTAATAGTGCTGGGAAAAAACTGTCAAAAGGACATTAGAGAGGTCATGGCACCAGGAAAATAGGAATTTGATCAAGTTTCTTTAGTAATCTTTCAAAGAAGTCTTATTTGGATCTTCAAGGGGATATGTTAACATATTTCTTGATGGTGTAAACATTACATAGGATATTTCATCGGACATTTCAGGATTAGGGACTGGAAAATGATCATGGTGACAAATTACTGTGTAACATATGCCCCTAAAGCATGAGGGTATATTAGGGAGTGATGGCTGAAATGCTTTATGAACCAAGGCAAAGAACGCAGACCACCTTCAAAAAAACCCGCCAAATAAAACAGTTTATAATATATTACATCTCTAGTATAAATATGCCTAACCACATAATGTTGCACTAGGCATGAAATGAAAAATGAACCCAAGGTATGGTTGCAACTATCCATATAAAAGATATCATAGAAATGTATCCACGATATGGACACAAGCATCCATATAGATAATATCATGTACACAATCATGAATACTCAATAACTCCTCACAACATGGACCAAAAATTAGATGTGACCCAGGGTCTTCACCGCGACCTCAAAAAACCTAATGTATGAATCTAGACATGTGAATAAATGTGTTGGTGTAGAACATGGTAGAAACCACCTGATTACCATTCAATGATGAGAATTGTTAACAAGCACAAGAGAGACCACCAATAATGAAGATGGACCTCAAGGTACAATAGCACAATCTACAAGTGTGAATACATGTGTTGAACTCGAACACTTGCATAATCATTCAATCAAAGGCCAATGATTTCAACCTATCATCCAACATGAATAACCTTCCATTTAGGCATGCAATCTCCAAGGTACTGAATAGGAGTTTCTAAACCACCTTCCCAGATAATGAGCTGAAGTCGAGAGGAAGTGATTTGCCGAAGGAGGGTCATGATTATTCCCACATTATCGAAACGAAACAATAGATATCTTAATATCATATGATTGATTTGGGATTTTAACAAAGGAGGTTAAACAAGCAGAGGGTGTTTGACAAAAATTACTTCTCTTGAACATATTGGTGATACGACTCTAGAGGGTGGCAGCATTTGACTCAAACATGATCAAAGGTCCCATTGACAAAATTGGTAATAAAATGAGAGGCAAATTGATTTCCCAAACCCTTGGAGAAAAAATGACGAATGTAGGAAGTACCCAACCTGACACAAACTGTAGATGAGTGTCATGTTCAAGAGTGACAAGCTGCCCAAAATACACATAGGATGTTTAGTTTCAATTTCCCCCCGTTATTGCTAATGAGTACCTCTTGATTTTTTATAGCCATCGTGAAGAGGATAACATATTATGAGCATGTAAGTCCATTCTTCAAATGAATCCATCCTTGTAATTTTAATGAGCCCTAGGAAGGAGGAACTCGGTCTTGTCATGGTGACAAGTCTTTCATCATTTAATCTTTAATAATACCAATGAAAGGTAAACTTGGTAACTTTTCATGTTTAAGGAGTTTGAAAAGAAACAAAAAGAAAACTCCATTATGTCCTCTTTCGTAAGTTGTTTCTCGAATTCGAAAAGGTAGAAAACCATATCTGAGAGAACCCCTTGACCATGTTCGATTAAGTTATTCCTTTTTCATAAATAGTAAATATTAGCTAGAAAAAGGGGTAAATGTATACTAGGATCATGTCAATTCATTCACTTTAATGAGTTTAAAATGATAAGTGCTCGAAAATATTTTCATATTTCAAGAGTCAGAAAATAGCTTAAACTTGACTCCTCCTAGAGGAACGAGTGGTACATGGGGTAGCAACTAGTTCCGGTGATGGTGGAACTTCTCAAAGCATGTAAAGGTCAAGATGCTAGCTAACAAGACCACTTCATCATAGCGGTTCCGTAGGTTAGGGTAAAAAAATCAAGTGAGAGTGTACGATCGACCAAGTAGATGGTGATGATGGAATGATAAAACCAAGGCTCATCTGAAAGGAAATAGTCAATCATGAGAGGTAGCATGAGAATTGTTTCCCTTTTACACAACCTTGAAACATGGGAAAATTTTCTTGAAAACCCTTGAATATGGTTTCATTTTTACACAAGCTTGAAACACAAGAAACTATGCTTGAAATAAGTTGGCATGTCCCTAGCATGGTGACTCAATTCGAGGTACATGCTCCCTAAGCTTAAACTCACTCACCTAAGTAGACTACTGGTTACTAATAGGTGGATGGAATGAAGGTTAAATTATGAGATCATGTAAAAGACTCGACTGGGATTTTACAAGATCTAGTGACGGACTCGAATTTAAAGGGGATTTGTTTCATTTTTTAATGAGGTTGACACAGTAAAAGAACTATCCTCATGACACCATGTTTCGTTTTTTAACGAGCTTGACACAAGAAAAGGAACTATGCTCCAGAGAGCTTGTTTCATTTTTTAAGGAGCTTGACACAAGATAAGGAAGTTTTCTTTGAATAGCTTGTTTCATTTTTTAAGGAGCTTGACACAAGACAAGGAACTCTACTTTGAAGAGCTTGTTTCATTTTTTAAGGAGCTTGACACAAGAAAAGTAACTATGCTCCAATGCAACTTGTTTTATTTTTTAAGGAGCTTGATACAGGAAAAATAATAATTCTCTGTATACCTTATCACAACCCATAAGAGGTCATGGCTTCCAAGAGGTTCTCATAAGATGGGATAACAACACTCTATAAATTAGGGTCCAATGCCCCCTATACATGATGCACTATATCATTGACCTTGTCATTAGTAGATATAGGCATGTAATAGGTTGCCACATAGTTAACCCGTGGCAGGGAATTTAACACTTGCATGTAAGGACCATTTAGGGATGATGGTTGATTGGGAGCTAGATTTGGACCAAAGAAATAAAGTTGATCAATGGTCACAATTCTTCCTTGATGTGGAAAAAAAATCACACGAAAGAGAGAAGAGACAAGAGCTCCCATGACATAAGTATAGTCAGGCTCAAGGAGCAAGTTAAAATCCAAAGGGCCTTGGAAAACCATCACGTATATATAGACAATCTTTCCTCCCAAAGTAATAGGAAACTTAGGAAGGATCCCTAACAGTTGAATGGTTCCTTTGTTAAACCCTAACAGATTCTAGGTAACAGGAACACGTTGCGGAGAACCTAAATCTTACCAAGTAGTTGAGGACATAATACTAACAGATGCACCTTCATCTATTATGGTTCTAGGTATGGCCACATTATAGGCATGTATCATAGTATTAAAGGGAAAATAAGAAGGAAGACGGTATCTGCTTTGTCGACTCTAATCAAAGGAAGTAACCAGAATACTTGGAGGGGGTGTCGCAGGAACGGGGGAACTGCCCCCTTGCATTATGGGAATGGGAGAATCACACTTCTATACCATGGGAACATAAGTATTTCCCTCCAATCCATGGGAATCTAAAGAAACCAAAATAACCTGAGTGGTATGAGGTTCACTCTCTATGGGAAAGGTACGATCAACTGAAGTTGGAATAAGGTCAACCGTTTTCTCAACCAATGGTTGGTTCGGAATGGATTTGTGGGGTTCACTTTTGGAGAGATTAGAATTCAGCGGGGATGACTTCTGATTAATTACTTGACCAAGTAGTCGAGGATTAGAGGAAATCTTTCGGTAACCAGCAGGAATACAGGGTTGAGAAGTAGTAATGTTATCCAATGCTTTGCAGGCTTCATCCATACAAGGGAAAAGATGAATGGGATGATTTCATTCACATAACCTACAGGGAAATTTGATGTGACCCTTTTTCCCGTGGGCCTTATTATCACTAGTCGAGGATTTATCACCATAATGATCTCCATAGGCCTATGGCAAAGTTTGATGTAAGCTAGTGGATGAAACTTCTAATATCTTGGGAATAATAGGATAATCTCTAAGAAGGTGGTCACCCTTACATAGCTTACAAGGAAATTTGACTTTTCAGGATGGATTGGAAGGTTTTTCAACATCAACTACATTAGTAGCAATGGTTTCTTGGTTTATCCCTTACTTAATTTTCTTCTTCTTCTTCATCCTCTTCGTATTCTTCTTAGCCTCCTGGTTACTAGAATATTGACATTCAATAGGAAAAGAGGAAGAACTGCATGAAGAAACAGATGAAGAAGGCGAGGGGTGAACTTTAGGATCAACATGAGGTTGACACTATTCAGGTGAAGGTAAAATTTTTTGACAAGCAACTTTGACATTTGGAACCATGGGGGTTGAAAATAACCAAACTGGAAAAACCAATGATTGATCCTGGGAGGGACAACATTGCCATATAGGGAGTACCAACATTTCCAAAATAAGGAAAAGGAGCACGATTCCCATTTGAGGGGATTCCTTGGTTGGTAAACGTAGGAACTATTTCCATTAGTCTCAACCTAAGTGTTGAAGTCCAACAAGAAATTGCAGCACCTACACTAGTGTGGGACCAATAGGTCCTAGCAGCACCTACACCAGTGTGGGCTAAATTTGGTGCAATGTCTAATTTAATTTTCACTTAATTAAACCACACAATAGAATGTAATATTATCTCATGATCGCTTGTCACAGTTAAGTGAGTGTGATAAACTCAGTTAGATCATGAATTTTGAGTTGAGGGTGGTTGGTGAGGAATGCAAAGTAATTCTATTAGTTATGACGTTCAAATTGTAGTTGGTGCATTAGTTTAATGCATGTGTAATCAGTTAACTCAGATTGTTGAGTTAGAGTTAGTTGAACTAGTTGTAATTGTTTGTTGCACTAGTGAGAGAACAAGTGAATTAAATTTTATTTAATTCACAATCAATTATCTACCCTACAACTGATGATTTACTATTATTAGATAAAATGTTATACGATTGAGCATTTTTCCACCTTTAGATCACATTGTTTTAACTATCAACTGAATCTCAATTTGTTCAACTGTTCAATTTATTAATCTTTATCATAACTCATAAACATATTACACCTGCTTTCGGGCGAAAAGAATTATTTCCTTCATGCTGTTAAAATTATTCAACGACCCTTGTCGCCTTTCCTTTCAAAATATTACAATGCAAGCTTGGATGAGAACCCGTCTCTCAGATTTTGGTAAAAGGATCATTGTTTTTTGGGGCCATTCTTCTCTGCAAAACATTACCAGGAAATATCAGATGGATTTTTTCTTAAATACTTGACTCACAACCAAACTCCGCAATAGGTATTTCTTGAACACAATGAAAAATTTATTATGATTTTGATTCTCAGTTCTTGATTCGTCTTTTCCAGCTAAATTATTACTAATGACTTCACAATTACAACGCATATTGATATTGGTTACCAACGTCGTACTGTGGAGCATGTGGCTATAGATGAAACTGAAATATAAAATGAACGATCGAGAAGGTTGTTAGGAAAATAAATGTAATGTTCCAAAATTTTAGCTTCCAAGCTAAATGGAAAATTAGAGTTAGCAGCAGCTATAGCCGGTAAATAAATGGGTAGAAAAGCCCATAAGTCTCCTAAGGAGGATAAAAACACTCCAAGTTTGAAAGGAGACATTCTTTATAGCTTAATAAAACACCTCCATGTGTGAACAAAGATAAAATGGAGTTGTTTTGACCAAGTCAACAACACAGTTTTAGTGGAGGAGGAATCCTGGGATGGATAGCACAATTTTGGAGGGAAATGTAACTTGGGTTAGAAGTAACCTAAGTGAGTGGTGCCAAGGGAAACAAAACTCACACCTTATATAAGGAAGAGGATGGCATCATTTTTCATCATGTTTTAAAATTATTATTCTTGGCTGCCAAGACTTATTGCTGCTTTGTTGCTTAGCAAAGTTGCAGTGTTGTTTAGCACTCGGTGTTCCCGGGTGGGAATCCCACCTCTTTCCTTTGAGTCGCTCATTGGGGGAGTTTTTATTCATCATTACACATCAGGTTTTTAGGCCAAGCTTCAGCCATCTACATCAGCACAGCTTTGCCGAAGATTGTGCAGTGTTGCTGGGTGCAGCAGTGGAAGGGATTGAAATCCTGGCTTTTTAACTAGTTTCTCATTGGAGGGAGGTTTCCTTCACTTGAGAGATCTGTTTGGAGAGATCCAGAGCTTAATTCAGATCTGTGGTATCAGACGAAACATTTCTCATACCCTCCCAGTGCCGTTTCTGCTAGGGAGTGCGTTATTTTAGAGGCAGTGTTCATTGCATGGTTTGGTGGCTCCGTTGCAGTGTTTCCTTGTGATTGAGAGGTTCATCCTTTCATGGGAGGAAGCCCTTGAGGGTTTTACATCAGATAAGAAATATTTAAGCCTTTTTTTCTCATGTACTTCATTGTTGCAATTATTATTCAGTCATTTCCTAAATATCACATTTTATATATAGAGTGTTTGACAAGAAACCCTTCCCGGGTTATCTTGTATTTTGTATAGGAGATTAGATTTGTGTACTTCAGAATTATCTATAAATATATGATTAGATGTATGATTCTCCTATAATTTTATGTGTGAACCCTCTCTTAGACTGCGCAGTCCCTTGAGCATCTACTCCGGCATTTTTCAGTCTTGGGGTTTTTCACCATTTTTAGCTACACTAGTGTGCGAGGCCTATTTAGGCCACCTAGTTTGATTTGTTTCATCTCTATTCTTGGATTTAGAATGTATATTGAATAATATATGGGATCCAAGATTCCATTTCATTTTTCTATTACATTTGTTTCTGGAAATGCTTTTTTGATGCATGTTTTATGAGCAATCCTAAAAAAGGGATATTACAGTGGTATCAAAGCATGATCTCTGGCTCATCCTATGAGATCCAGCTATCAGAAGAAGAAGAGATGGATAGAATCTAGAAAGCTTCAATATGTGCAGAGATAAAGGAAGACAAGCTCACAAATATTCTTCCAAAATCTATGAAGAGCTTTCAAGGAGAGCTGAAGAAAATAAAATTGGAGATGAAATATCCAAAGGAGGTTGATTCTAGAGCTGAATTTAGATTTTCACATTGTGAGTGTGAGCATGCAGTTGCACTCCATGATTCAAAGTGCATTCAAATGCCCAGAGCTATCCTGAGATGTATGGGAGGAGGAAGAATGCCAAAGAGAATGACTCGTAGTGATTTGTTGCAGGAATATGAATCTCAAACTGAGAGGTTTAGAGATCATACTGATTTCCAAGAGTTTTTCATGATCCATATGGAGAAGATCCAATATTAGGATGCAGATAGATTTCTTCTATCTACTTTTGCCAGATCACCTACATGTTCAGTTTGAGCTTGGGTGAAGGAGCTAAACTCCTATTTGTAGCTGCACCATATTTCCGAAGATGAAGCTATCAGAGTTGCAGCGCTGAATTTCAGAGGTAAGGCTCATGCATGGTGGATTTTTGAATCTTATTCCTTAAATAATTCCAACACTTTCTCTTATGCAAGATTCATAAAAACATTGATGGAGAGATTTGGTGAAAATCTTCCAAAGACACATGAGCAAGGAAAACTTGAGAAAACAAAACCCTTGCATGTGATGGATGAAAATCCATTTCAGAAAACCATGAGAGGAGCTGATGTCTTACATTACACATTTTCGGAAGCAAAAATTCCAGTTCATATTCTTGAACAAGAGGGCATGGGGATCACTTTTTCACAAAGGGATCCAGTTGTTGAGATGTTTCCTACACACATTGATGAAGAAGAGGGCAACAACGCTATCACATCTAGAGCAAATCTATTGCCTCATGCTGAGGTAGGAGGATCAGATGCTCCAACAAGAGGGATTCTTGTATGTTTGCAAGAAGTTCCCCAGGATCTCATACATAGAGGTCCAAGCACAATTAGTGAGCAGCATGGTTGTGCAGCATTGCAACTGGAAGAAGGAGGAAGGGAGCAAGAGCAACATAATTTGATGAGAGGCACACACCCTTCCCTGTTTTAGAGAGCCAGTGCAATAAAGAGGTAAACTGTATTGCAATGTAAGAGCAATGGCAAGGTTTCCCAACCACATGAGCAGTATACTCTTGACATTGATGTCTCACTACATGGAGGCATTCCACCTGGGAGGCCACTTGATATTCAGTTGATGAGAGATATCTTGTCTTTAGGTTCACCACTCTTGGATTTTGGAGAGGTGAAGAGTTTGGAGGAGAACTTTGGCATGGGGGATGTCCAAGTAGCAGGTAGTATCTTGAGGAGAGCTTCACATGACAGATCACTAGCGCTGTCTTTGAGGAGGATTGATCCTTATTGGAGATCTCAGCTTTTGGTAGAGTACTCCAAGGATCTTGGTGCATTCATGATTGATGACCCAGATGGAGATGATAGATACATGGTGGATGATGTGGTCATCTATTCCTATGGTATAATATTCTTGACTAGATCTTCTAATCTCAAAGAGAAGCTACTACATACATCACATGAGGACTTCTCTTCTATGCACTTTGATGCATATTTCCAGTTGATGGAGGAGTTCACTTGGGAGGGAATCCAGCAGGACATATATCAACATATGGAGAGATTCATAGCTCGGATGGTGATAGAGAGGATATCACAGCCACCTTCCTGGTAGTAAAAAAGTGACTGTTAAAGCACTTGTTGATTCTTATTTTGATGCAGGCTAAGGGTGCACTACACTGGTTCCATGAGAGTGACCAAGATTCATTGTCTGGTTTTCAATTGGAAACTTGTTTTTATTATATCTTGTTTCTACGTATTGCTGATGTGTTCTTGTTCAGAGGAAGCTTGTATGAGGGAGAGACGAGGCAGCAAAAAAAGTTTTTGTTGCTATGGTTACACTTCGGAGAGTATGGGAAAAATTATTCCCATACTTTTCATGATATTTCTGAAGAGAATAAAGGTGCATTCATGGTGCAAGGAGGCTACCCTTCAGTGTTGGAGGATCATGAGAGACTTCCATGTCGGAAGATGATCTTCTCACATAGCAGCATGATGCTAGATGGCTTTGGCATGTGGGATGTCAAAGGGAGAAGTCATGGAGCCTTATTACAAAGGCCTACAGCGTTGTCACATAGGAGCATGTTCTTATGGATGAGATATTCCAAGGGGAGGAGGTATCCCTTCCTCTTGTAGATTCTTATGAGTAGATTCTCATGGGGGAACTTATTGGAGGATCTCACTTTCATCCCACTCACTATGTATGGTAGAGAACACATTTCTGTACTTGTTTATTACTCTATTGAGTAGTTGTACTTTCCCACCATGTTTTCACAGTGCATTGCTCCTCAAAAGAGCAAGAGTATTTTTGGGTTTCATGGTCACTTTAGGACCAATGTTTATGATGATAGTAGCCCATATATACATAAATTTTGGAAAGTGTATTGTTATTCTATCTATGTACAGCTGATAGACATTGATGCTTACTTTCCCATGTTGGGAGAACATACATATCCAGCTTGTAACTTGTTGCAGGAACACTTGCCATATGACATTCTCAAGCAGCAGTTGGGAGAAATGCGTTGTATCCACCAAAGAGACCATATGTATCATCCAAACTTGCACATAACCTTCAGCCATTTTCTGATTTGGATGCCATGTGGTGATGATGTGCCATTCATCTTGAATGGAATGGTTTTGGTTGGCATGACTCATGATTTTGGAGGAAGAGTCCTTGGAGACTCCATCTTCTTCTTTCCATTGGAGGGAAATCATGTTGCAGCCCAAGATTAGCATACCTTCTACACTTATCATAAGTGGAGAAGAGGACAACATGGGATATGCCTTCTTGCCTATCATGTACATTCATTCAGCCCACTTGCATTTCAGGAGCACAAGGTGGAGGAGGCTTTTCATGAGTTACCATGTTGGAGGGTGACTCACCTCATTTGGATGATAGCATGGGTGAGGGAGACACTCGTTCACCATGTTGGTCATCACTCCCACTTTGTGTAGGCCATGAGACAGATAGTATGTTTCTATTCACACTTTCCACCTTTGATTGATGCAGACACCTTGGTTTTTCACACTTGGGAGGAAGCATTGGATGATATTTTATTTGCAGATTCTCTTGATGCAGTGATGAAGGCTATTTATGGAGGCCACATGAGGAAGAGGGGTGAAATTTTTTTCTCCTTATGCATTTTGTTGAGGAAAAAAAAATATTTTGGAGGGGAGGATTGTAATGTTCCAAAATTTTAGCTTCCAAGCTAAATGGAAAATTAGAGTTAGCAACAGCTATAACCGGTAAATAAATGGGTAGAAAAGCCCATAAGTCTCCTGAGGATAAAAACACTCCAAGTGTGAAAGGAGAAATTCTTTCTAACTTAATAAAACACCTCCATGTGTGAACAAAGATAAAATGGAGTTTCTTTGACCAAGTCAACAGTGCAAATTTAGTGGAGGAGGAATCCTAGGATGGATAACACAATTTTGGAGGGAAATGTAACTTGGGTTAGAAGTAAAATAAGTGAGTGGGGCCAAGGGAAAGAAAAATCACATCTTATATAAGGAAGAGGATGGCAGCATTATTCATCATGTTGTAGAATTATTATTCTTTGCTGCCAAGAATTATTGTTGCTTTACTGCTTAGCAAAGTTGCAGCGCTGTTTAGCACTGGGTGTTCTCGGGTGGGAATCCCACATCTTTCATTTGAGTAGATCATTGGGGGAGTTTTTATTCATCATTCCACATCAGTTTTTTAGGCCAAGATTCAACCATCTATATCAGCACAACTTTTCTAGAGATTGTGCAGTGTTGTTGGGTGTAGTAGTGGAAGGGATTGGAATCCTGGCTTTTGAGCTAGTTTCTCATTGGAGAGAGGTTTCCTTCAGTTGAGAGATCTGTTTGGAGAGATCCAGAGCTTATTTTATATCTTTGGTATCAGACCACACATTTCTCATACCCTCCTAGTGATGTTTCTGCTAGGGAGTGCATTATTTTAGAGGCAGTGTTCATTGCATGGTTTGGTGGCTCCGTTGCAGTGTTTCTTTATGATTGAGAGGATCATCCTTTCATGGGAGGAATCCCTTGAGGGTTCTACATCAGATAATACATATTTCAGCCTTTTTCACTCATCTACTTCATTTTTTCAGTGATTATTCAGTCATTTCCTAAATATCACATTTTATATATAGAGTGTTTGATAAGAAACCCTTGCTGGGTTATCTTGTATTTTGTATAGGAGATTAGATCTGTGTACTTCAGAATTATCTATCAATATATGAGTATATATATGATTCTCCTATCATTTTATGTGTAAAACCTCTCTTAGACTGCGCAGTCCCTTGAGTAGCTGCTCCAGCATTTTATAGTCTTGCGGTTTTTCACCATTTTTCGCTACACTAGTGTGGGAGGTCTGTTTAGCCCACCTAGTTTGATTTGTTTCAGCTTTATTCTTGGATTTAGAATGTATATTGGCTAATATATGGGATCCAAGAGTCCATTTCACTTTTTTATTACATTTGTTGCGGTAAATGCATTTTTTATGCATGTTTTATGAGAAATCCTGAAAAAGTAATATTATGAGAAATGTGGAGTGGCTATCGAATCTAGATTCGAAATGAAGGATTCCTGGGTGACCTGGTGGTCAACACCAAATATGAGTAATGGATTGTAAATAAAATCCCATTGGTATTATTATGGGTCACATGCTCGACAGACATGTGGAACTAGCTTGTAAATGTTCTATTAGATGAGTTATCTTCTTCAAGTAAGTAGTAAACAGATAATGGTTCAATAAACCCAACACATTTCATAGAAGCTAATTCGTTAAGTCAAAAAATCCCATATAAATTTTGGGCTCGTTAAATGTATTCAGGATGTTTTATGAGATCTTTTAGTTATGATAAATGATTTTGATATATTCCTATCCGTGTGTTCAACTCGTTTTCTAGTCTACATAAATTGCGTACTATAAATTTAAAAAATGCAGTGACCATAAGCATTTAGAATATAAAAATATTTGCAAAGCTAGTGTTTTTGAAATCCTTCAACTCCTCCATGTTGTCATGTGTGGACAATAGTTTTTTTTAGCAAAAATTACAAGGAATAATAATGTCATTAAAATAAAACTTGATTTCGAAGCTTCTTCCATCATTTGATTTAAATAGTGTGCTACATGGATTAGCACCATATTGTGACAGTAGTTTTGAATTCATTGGTTATTTGCATGAGTTGACACCAAGCTTTGGTTGGACATTTCATTTGACTTTCCTGGTGATTTACACATTTGAATCCTAATATTATAACTTTCGATTAGATATGAAAGATTGATTTTCTAGAATAACTATTTGTTTTACTTTTAAACAAGAGGATCATATATGAGAGTGGGGGGTTTTAAATTGGCAGGTTGTTTGGGAGAATCCAGTATATCCATAAAATTACTCGTTTAAAAGATAAGAGAAAATGTCTTGTATAATATTGTCTTCAAGGTTATAATAATAATAATAATAACTAGAATCTTGTCTTCAAGGCTAAAATAATTATAAAAGATAACTAAAAACTAATAAACTAAAAATATTATAAGAAAAATATTATAGATTAAGACTAATGTAAATTTATAGTTTTAATTTGGATTGGCTCCTTGTTGCTATCAAACCAGCAGTAGGGGGATGTCCCTTCTAGCAATATACAAGTGCTTTATGAAGAGAATTTGGTCCTCTTTGTTCTCATGTTAGTAAACTAAAAACATTATAAATTAACAGTCATGTTAATCTAGGTTGTCATTGATGGAAATATACTTGATGAGCTCTCCTAATGAAGGCTACACTATCACCACCACATGATGACATGGATGACACTATGAGCCCATGGCCCTATGATGAATAAGGAAAACTATGAAGAAATCAATCCATGAAGATGCCCAACACTCGAAGGCATTATTATTTTGCACTAATAAATGACCAAACACATTAAAAAATATTTTCCACCATATTAGAGGTAACATTTATTTTTGAGACCTTCGCCATCCTTTAGAGCATAATTTTAGCTTTCCAACAAGCCCTTACTTGGCCAAAAAATCCAAACGGTGAGGGAGAATGTGAATTTTCAAGTTATAAAAATATATTTCTGATATTGAGCCGACCTATGCTCAAGGACACAAGTCGGCCTCCAAACAGGGATGAGTATTTTCATTTGTTATTGCAAAAAAGGCTATATATACATAGTTTGAAATTCATTTATGGGCATCAATTTCGGTCACACATCCATAGAGAAGAAAAGATTAATTTCACATCTCGTGAACCTAAATGTTAAAGAAGAGCACAATTTTTTTTAGGCTTGAAAGATAATGTAAACTGCATTGTAAATCCTGTGGATGCCTTCAACCTATCACTCAGATTTATCCAAAATTACAGTAAATATGAAGTGGATTTCCTTTGTGACTGAGTGAAATCTTTAGTGGATGGAGGTTGTTTTTATATTGCCTGAATGTGTGGCATAAAGATAAAAATTTCCTTATTATCAAAAGACAAGTTATTCATTCACCACTGAATTGAAGTTCACTCATTCTCTGAAGATATGAAGGGAATTATTATATATAAGGGAGAAATGTGCACATAATTTTGGAAGCGTTCTATGTAGACACTGTTATGAAAAGCATTTGCTTTTGAAGGGTTCACGAGATTATTTCAAAGTTGTTTTCTGCCCATAAATGGAAGCATTCTCTTGCACAAGTTGAAAGCACTATCTCTTGTGCCCTTTTCTTATGAGTATACATCAGAAATAATATCTATGTCAAAGTTCCTTCCTATGGTTAAAAAAAGGGCTTGAATCAATGTGGTGGTTGTGTATCATCATTTTTCGTTGGACTATATTTTTGCTGACTGTGGGTAATGTCTTCATTGGACTATGGATACCATTCCTATTCAAACTTTGGCTCTTTCACATTTGATTTCAGTGGTGTAATTTTTCTAGGACAGTTTTGAAACCAATTTCGTTTCCTGGTGTACCTGTAGTGAAATCTCCTATAGATTCGAGTAGTGAAAATTTTCCACTTGGATAGTGAAGACAATGACACTGATGGATTAATTTAAGGCCAATGATGAAGACGAGTTGACAGTGAAGCACAAGGAATAATTTTTGGAAGTAATTGTACAGTGAGTAATATGTCAAGGAAATTCAAGTAAGTACATCACACATTTTCTATCAAAATAATATTGAAGGATTGGTGTCCTAGGGGTTGGTGCCTCTAAACACAAGGTTGGAGCCTTGAGAAGTATAGGGTCGAAACCCTAAAGGTTGGAGCCTAAATTAAGTCCAAGTTGGTGATTGGAAATAGGTTGGTGCCTAATTCATTGAAGGGTTGGTGCCCTCACACATCTATTGTACTCAATTATTTGAAAAAGGATTGAAGTTATTATTGATCCTTAATAATATTATTATTATACACCTCTTTGTTTTCAATTGTGAAGAATCTAACTAGAAAAAATTAACAATTGAAAATAAATATGGATTCAACCCCCATCTCAGTATTTCCAAGAATTGGTATCAGAGCCATCTTCTTCATTATCAACCTAATAGATGGAAGAAGGATTCTTAGGCACAATGAACAACATAGAAGCAACAGGGAATTTTCCTATATTTGATGGAACAATTTTTTGTTTTTAGAAGAAGAGGATATCCTACTATCTATTGTCTCTTGGTCCTGAAGTATGGCACTCTGTTTTGGATGGCTAAAAATATCCCTCTGGTCTTCCAACTGATCGATAAGAAAGAAAAGCCTACATTGCAAATGCCAAAGCTTTAAATTCCATCACTAGTGGAATTACCGATTATGAATTCATGAAAGTTTCGAATTGTGACTTGGCCAAAGAAGTATGGGATAAGCTGGTTGCCCTATATGATGGGTACTCCAAAGTTAAGAAGGAAAAGCTTGAAACCTATAGAAGACAATTCGAGAGTCTGAAAATGGAGGATGAAGAAGATATTGCATCATACTTCCTCCGAGTAGTTGAAGTGGTTAACTCTCTTAAAGGGATAGGAGAAAATGTTGAAGAAAGAAATATTGTTCAAAAAATTCTGAGATCTCTTCCTAACATATTTGACTCCAAAGTAAGTGCCATAGAAGAAATGAAGGACCTAGATACTCTCAAGATGGATGAACTTCATGGAATTCTCATTGCCTCTGAGATGGGGAAGGAATTCCAAATTTCAAAGAAACAACATTCAAATCCTCAAAATCAACAAAAAATGGAAAATGATGGAATAGAAAAAATGATGACTCTAATGCTGAAACCGAATTAGCTCAATTTGTATGAAGACTTAAGAAGGGATCTAAGCTAAAAGGTAAGTACTCTCTTATTTGTTTCAAATGTGGAATAATAGGTCATTACACTACAAAATGTCCTCATAAACATGATAGTGATGATGAAGTGGACTCTAAAAGGATAATGTACAAAAAGAAAGGATTTAATAAGAAGAAGTTCTTCTCCAAACAAGATGAGACTGATGAAGATGAATTTTTATTCATCAAAAAGAAATCAACTAGAAATATGCCTCATCACAAAGAAAGTGATGATGAATCAGATGAGGAAAGTAACCATGTTGGAAGAAAAGAAGTGTTATTCATGGCATTTACAAATGATGACAACTCAGAACTGGAAGATGAAGGAAACATGGATAAATTACTAATGAGTGTCGTTGAATAAAATGAGAATCTATGGAAAAAGATAATTTCTTTCAAAGTAGAAAAGGATGGAGCAAAAATAAGGGAAGACTTCTTGAATAATAAGCTAAAATGGAAGGATGATATATGTGAAAAATGTGAAGCTGAAATAATATCTCTAAGAAAGGAATTGGAGCAAGTCAAAAGGAGTTGGAGAAGCTCTCAAGCACTTGATAACACTCTTAATACTAAAAATCCTCAACATGAAAAATATAGAATTGATTTCAAAGGAGAATCATCAAGCCCAAAGAATAATGCAAGGATTTATGCCGACATACTCTCTTCCCATCCAAAAGAAGAAAAATTATCTTGTCAGGAACAAAGTCCCATCTCAAAACCAAGAATTGAAGAAAGATCAACTCTAAGGAAGAATGTTTGTTCAAGCTATGGATATTACAACAGGTACCAAACTATTTTTCTTGGGTATTGTTACTATTGTAAAAACTTTGGGCACCAAGCTAAGCATTGCAAGGATCATAAAAATTAAGCACCAAGATTGAAAGATCAAGAAAACAAACTACGTGGTCCTAAAGAGCGAGGAAAAATAAAAACTTACAATTCCTTTGGTTTTTTAGCTAAGTTTGATCTATCTTGCTCATTATGTAATAATTATGATGACAATGAACAAAATTTCCCTCTCAAAGTGGAGGAAGCTGAAAGCATAAATCTCAAAAAAGATAAATGTGGCCTAGCTCTATGTGCTCATACTGAAGAAAATCATTGGTTCGTGGATAGTGGATGCTCAAGACATATGAAAAGTGACCAAAAGAATTTTTTCTCGCTGAATAAGAAAAATAGAAATGTACCCTTTGGAAGTGGATCCACTAAAATAACTGTAAAAGGAACTGCTACCCTTGTCAATGGACAAGGAAAGGCTCAAAATACCTTGTTAGTAGAAGGCCTCAAACACAATCTCTTAAGTGTTCGCCAAATTTGTGACCAAGGACATAATGTTGTCTTTAGTACTAAAAATTGTGAAATAAGAGACTCATCCTCAGGATAACTTTTGGCGAAAGGAGTAAGAACACCAGATAATGTTTACATTCTCAGTAAAATCCAAGGAGATAAATGTTACTTAAGTCAAACAGATGAAAATTGGTTATGGCCCAAGTGATTGGGGCATACAAGTTTTGATAACTTGGTCAACATCAACAAAATTAAATTAGTAAGGGAGATTCCAAAAATGTGCATGCCAAATCAAGTTGTATGTGGCCCATGCCAACATGGAAAGCAAACCAAAAATAGCCACAAAACTAAGGAGTTCTCAACATCAAAACCTATGGAAATCATTCATGGAGATTTATGTGGGTCAACTAGAACTCCAGCTGTTTTAGGTGATACTTTTCTCTATTTTTTTATGACTATCCTAGAAATATGTGGGTATATTTCATAAAATATAAATCCGAAGCATTTGAATGTTTTAATAATCTTAAAGCTCTCATTGAAAATGAGAAAGACTATAAGATTAAATGTCTTAGAACAGATAGAGGAGGAGAATTCACTTCAAAAGAATTTGATGAATTCTGTAAAGAGCATGGAATTGAAAGAGAACTCTTTGCTATTAGGACACCCAAGAAAAATGTAGTAGTTGAAATAAGGAACCTAACCGTTAAAGAAATGGCAAGGATAATGCTACTAGCAGCTGATTTGCAACCAAAATTTTGGAGAGAAGTAGTTGGGATAGTAGTTTATACCTTAAATCGAACTCAACTAAGGCCAAATAATGAAAAGAATCCTTATGAATTATGGAAAGGAAGACCTACTTTAGTAAAATATTTCAATATTTTTGGAAGCAAATGCTTCATAAAAGTAAATGATGACTCGGTAGGAAAATTTGATTCTAGGGTTGATGAAGGAATATTTCTTGGATACTTCACAAGGAGCAAAGATTACAAATGTTACAATAATCGTCTACAGAAAATAGTGGAAAGCATTGATGTGGATATTGTTGAAGGTCTTCTAGAAAAGAGAATTGAAGATCATGAAGTTGATCCTTTCCTTGAAGAAAGTGAAGAAGAACCTAAAAAAGAAAAGGAGGATGGAAAACCTCAAAGTGAACCTTCACAAAATTCTTCTAACATCAACTTCATTAAAAAACATCATCCGAAATAATAGGTTATCAGTAATATAGATGAAGGAATTAAAACTCTAATAAGGATGAAAAACACTCCAAGAAAAGATGATGTTGCTCTATTATCTCTAATAGAACCCAAAAATATTTCTCAATCAAGTAAAGATCCTTATTCGATAAAGGCCATGGAAGAAGAAATGTCTAAAATTGAAAAGAATGAGACTTGGGAGCTGGTACCTCACCAAAAAGATACAAATATAATTGGAACAAAATGGGTATTCAAAAATAAGATGAATGAGGATGGACAAATCATCATAAATAAAGCCAGATTTGTCTGCAAGGGATACTCACAAATTGAAGGAATTGACTTCGAAGAAACCTTTGCACCAGTAGCTTGATTGGAATCCATAAGAATGTTTTTGGCATTTACTTGCTCAATAGGATTCAAGGTTTATCAAATGGATGTAAAATCAACATTCCTAAATGGAGATCTAAAGTAATAAGTTTACATGGAGCAACCAGAAGGATTTGATCTTGCTGAAGGGCAGGACATTGTATGCAAGCTAAAAAAGGCCTTGTATGGGTTAAAACAAGCCCCTAGGGCATGGTATGTAACGTTGGATCACTATTTGCAACAAGAAGGTTTCAAAAAGGGAGTAGCAGGTAGCAATCTCTACATGAAGATGGATGAGGAAAAACTTTTGATCACTCTTGTATACGTTTATGATCTAATATTTTCTAGCAATGATGATAAGATGAGCCATCAATTTGCTCTAAATATGTCCAAAAGGTTCAAAATTTTAATGATTGGTGAGCTATCTTACTTTCTTTGACTACAAAAATCTCAAAAAACTATAGGCATGTTTATATCTCAAACAAAATATCTTAAAGACATGCTCAAAAGATATGGGATGGAATATTGTGCTCCTATGATCACACCAATGACCGCAGATTGTAAATTAAGAAAAGATGATGATTCCCATCTCATCGATGCAACTCTTTATAGGTCAATTATTGGAGATCTTCTATACTTAAGTGCCACAAGACTAGAAATTATGCAAGCAGTTGGAATGGTGGCAAGGTTTCAATCAAGTCCTAAACAATCTCATCTAGTAGCTGTGAAGAGAATACTTAGATATTTAAAAGGAACTATTGATGTTGGTCTTTGGTATCCTAAGAGCTCAAATCTTAATATAACAACTTACTCTAATGTTAATTGGGCTAGAAGTGTGGATGATCAAAAAATAACCAGTGGGAATGCATTCTTTATGGGAGATTGGCTTGTATCTTGGCTCAGCAAAAAGAAATCATCTATATCCCTTTCTATAGAAGAAGCTGAATATATAGCTACTGTTGATTTTTTTACAAAAATAATATGGATGAAGGAATCTTTGAAAGATGTCAACTATTGTGAAACCAGCTCCAAAAATAGAAGAAAAGAGATATCAACTCCTTAGAAATAAGCCACTTTGAGGGGGAAACCTCCAATACATTACATGAATGAACAATTCCTGGATGATACAAATTACAAAACCTCCTTTCTATACATACGAGTCCATGGGGCCACAATGAAATCCTAGTGGGGACACAATGTAATCCTAGCCGACCTAACAATAATAATTTAGGGGCACAATAATAACAATATGCAGGTTACAAGGGTACAATAATAAAAATAAGGGGGTTACACTAAACAATAAGGGACTATACTAGTAATATTGGGACCTAACATGCCCCTCTCCTTCAAAAAAGTGTTGTCCTCAATGCTTTAGTAGCTCTGGGTGCTTTTGTATAAAATTCTCATCCTCCCATGTAGAATCTTCAATGGGTAAGTTCTTCCACTTGATGAGATACTCTCAAATTGATTGATTCCGTAGCTGTCGAGTTCTGGTTTCCATGACCGCTTCAGGTTCCAATATGATTTTTCCTTCCTCATCAAGTTCTGGCAATATTGTTTGAACTATAAGGTTTTCACTTATAACCTTCTTTAAGCATGAAACATGGAAAATTGGATGCACGCATGAAGAAGCAGGAAGCTCCAATTTGTATGCCATAGTACCAATATTTTGCAACACCTTGTAAGGACCATAATACTTTGGCGATAATTTATTTTCCTTCTTAGCTTGCTTGAGGGACATTTGTTTGTATGGTTGTAGCCTTAAAAATACCCAGTATCCTACATCAAAACCTCTCTCGCTGCGATGTTGATCTGCCTGTTGTTTCATTCGATTTTGTGCCAAATTCAGGTTGTCCTTTAAGAGTTGGAGAACCTCTTGTTGATGATCGATGTGATCTTCCACTGCTTGAACCTTTGAATTTTCTCTTAAAGATGATGTGTTGGATGGTGGATGATATCCATAAAGTGCCATAAATGGGGTCATTTTTGCTGCAGTATGGAAGGAAGTGTTATACCACCATTCAGCGAGAGGTAACCACTTGAACCATTGTGTTTTTTTATCAGATACAAAACAACGAAGATATCCTTCCAAACATTTATTTACTATCTCAGTTTCACCATCGGATTGAGGATGATAATATAAGCTATGAGATAATTGAGTACCCAAACAAGAAAATAACTTCGCCCAAAATTTTCCAGTAAAAATGGGATCTTTGTCACTCAGAATAACCCTTGGGTTTCCATGTAGCTTTTGAATTGTGTCCATAAATGTAGTAGCAATTTTACATGATTTAAATGGATGAGATAATGCACAAAAGTGTGCATACTTGGTAAGTCTATCAACTACCACCATGATGACACTCTTTCCTTCGGACTTAGGTAAACCTGTGATAAAATCCATTGAAATCTCCTCCCAACGTTGACATGGAATGGATAAAGGTTGTTGAAGACCCGAGGTCTTAATTGTCTCAACTTTATTCTACTGGAAAACCAAACATTCCACCACAAACTTTTGAATATCAGATTTAAGGCCATCCCCAAAAAATTCTTTCTTCACCTTATGGTAAGTTTTTAAAAATCGTGAGTGTCCTCCTAAAGGAGAAGTGTGCAATTCCAAAATAATCTTTTGTTTTATTTGGGAATTCTTACAAAGATATAAGCGATCTTTGTACCATAAGGAATCATTTTTCCAACTAAATGTATCAGATTTACTAGGATCTTGCTGCAAATTTTGAATGAGTGTCCACACTTCTTCATCCTTCTTCCATTCATCTCTTGCTTTAGTTATCCAATATGGTTAGATAATAGAAATGGCACAAAGCAATGCTTCAACCTCTTCATTCTTTCTTGAGAGTGCATCTGCAACAACATTTAGCTTCCCTTTTTTGTAGATTATTTCAAAGTCATAACCCAACATCTTTGTGAGCCATTTTTGCTACTCTTCTGAAGATAGTCTTTATTCCAAAAAGTGTTTAAGACTATCATGATCATTTTTTACCTTGAAGTGTCTACCCATTAGGTAAGTTCTCGATTTCTTTAGTGCATGTAGTATTGCTAACATTTCCTTCTCATAAATAGGTTTCTGTAAATACTTTCCTTTGATTGGATGACTTTCAAAAGAAATGGTTTTTCCTTCTTGCATTAAAACAACACCAATTCCATTTCCTGAGGCATCACATTCCACAATAAAGGTTTTTGTGAAGTCTGGCGTAGCTAAGACCGGTGCTAGGGACATTGCCTCTTTAGGATGTTCAAAGGCCTTAGTTTCTTCAGGAGTCCATGAAAATGCATCTTTCTTCAATAATGTTGTTAGAGGTGTTGTTATTCTCCCATAATTATAAAAAAACTTGCGATAATACCCTGTTAACCCAAGAAATCCTCGCAACTGCTTTATGGTTGTTGGGACTTTCCATTCCTTAATGGCTTTAATTTTGTTAGGGTCTACCTTAACACCCTCGTGAGATACAATACGACCCAGATATGTAATGTTCCCAATTTTAGCCTCAAGCTAAAATGGAACATTATAGTTGCATATTTTGATTTTGCTGAGTAAAAGTGGGTAAAGTGACCCATTCATGTAAAAAACAGGAATAAAATCCCTTACAATGTGAAAAGGGATCTTCATGGAACTGGATTTCACACCCTCATGTGTGAAAGAGGTTAAAATGAAAATGGACAATGCCTAATTGACCAAGTCAAACTGCATTGGCATGAGCTAGAAAGCACTAAGTGGGACAACACAGTTTTAGTGGAGGAATATTCGATGGGGGAGGAAACTTATAGAGGAAGGAAGGAGGAGACTTCATTGTGTTTAAAAGAGAGGCAAGGTAGCCCATTGGGATTATCTTGGATCATTTTATTATTTGTCTATTCAGACAAATTGCTGCCTCTTGCTATTCATCAGAGCTGCAGTGCCCTCGGGCACGAGGGAGTCCTGTTTTAGATTTCCTCTCCTTCTTGAGTAGCTCATGAATGATTTCACTCATCCTCCATATTCCGACATTCAGGCCATAGCATTAGCCATCTACATCAACGCAGTTTCTGCAGCAGAAATTGTGCAGTGTTGCCGGGTGTTGCTGAAGGTTTCCTACAACACCGTTTCTAGTTGATCTTTCAGAGGAGGGAGGTTATCTACTTCCGGGAGGTTAGTTAGTATGGTTCCTAAGATTATCCAACTATCATTGGCAGGAGGTCAACCACTTCCATCAGTTACAGCACATATCCTCTCATAGACTGCGTTCTAGTTGGAGCACCTTTGCAGTGGGGGTTTTGCAGATATTTTAGAGGGTGAAATTTCTTGTGTCAGGATCAGCTTGCCATTTGGGAGAATCTTTGGAGAAAGGCACATCATCAGATTCAACCATTCATCTTTCTCCATTCCACTCCACATATTGAGTTGCTGCAGCTACGCAGCAACTCCGACATTTTGACAGTTTGGCATATTTCAGCCAATCCTTCTAGGATTGACTTGAGGTAGTGATTGGGAGCTTAGATCTTCTCTCCCAGTGATGTATGAGCCATGTATATGTAGATCCATTATTTTTTTCAGTCAGTAAAACAGTCTCCCTTCTATGACTATGCAGTCCGTATTCATGGGCATTTTGCTATGGAGCAGAATTTTGTATTTTGGCATATGTTTTCATGGAAGGCTTCTTACCTTGTTCCTTTGATGTTCATTGTACCATTTTACTATTGTTATATCATAATAAAATGTCTCAAGGGTTTTCATACATTTTGGAATAATTTTTATTCACTTCTCTTTCCATTTTATGTCTTTATATTGTTGTAGCTGCATTTTTGGGTTATCTTGAGAGATTCCCAATCTTTTTGTATTTCCCTCTTGGGAATATAATCCCTTGACAACACTCTATAGACAGAGTCAGATAGTGGGCTAGGAAGCCTCTGGAGTTCATCCTTATTTATGAAGGTGACAAATCCAGTAAATGCCCCTTCAGTCTATCTCTGGAATAGATTTTCTTGTTGATTGACAATGTTTCTGAAAAATGAACATTACAGTGGTATCAGAGCATAATCTTGGCTTAGCCTATGGATATTAAGCCAATATTCCATCTAAGAATAGGAGGAAGACTCCACTTTGTGGAGAAGAAAAAGGAGATGATCTCGCCAAGCTTCTCCCTAAATCCATCTAGGGCTTTCATGGGAGCCACAAGCAAAAGAGAAGGGAGAGATTTGAAAAATCTCCACAAGGTTTTGAAGTAGAAACAAACTCTAGGATTTCTGATGAGGAATGTAAGCATGCAGTCACATCCTTTGATGCATAGCGCAATCAAAAGTGCAGCTTGTCATGGGAAATATGGGAAAGAAGGAGAGGTGATCAAGAGGAAAACTCTCAGAGATTTTTTTGAGAGAGTATGAGTCTCAAACTCCGGCATTCAGAGATCATCTCAATTTCAGGGATTTTTGCAAGTCTAAGGTGAAGGGGAGCCAACAGAAAGATAGATTTGTTCTATCTACTTTCAGAAGTTCACCTACATGTTCAGCCAAAGCATGGGTAGAGGAGTTGAAGACCATGTTGTAGCAGCACAAAGTTTCCAAAGGAGATGCTATCGGATTTGCAGTGTTGCACTTTAGAGGTAAGACCTATGCATGATGGATATTTGAGTCATGTTATTTAAATGGTGCAAATACTTCTTCCTATTTAAGATCCATTGAAGCAATGATGGAAGGATTTGGTGGGAGAAAATCTGAAACACATGCAGAGAAACAAACCAATACTTTGCATGTAAAGGGAGGAAACATAAACTCAGATCCACTTCAGAAAATTGTTGAG
This sequence comes from Pinus albicaulis, assembly GCA_034641835.2. NCBI lineage: Eukaryota > Viridiplantae > Streptophyta > Pinopsida > Pinales > Pinaceae > Pinus > Pinus albicaulis. The sequence continues at coordinate 1,227,729,596 of CM076574.1, read as the reverse complement.
AAGGCTGACATCTTGCATCATACCTTGTTGGAGGCAAGGTATCCATCTCATATTCTTGCACCAGAGAGCATGGAGGTCTCTTTTTCAAAAGAACATCAAATTTTGAGAGAAGTTGCCCCTACATGCTGATGAGGAGGAGGGAAACTGCGCTGGTATAGCTAGATTTGATCCAGTACCTCATGCAGAGGAAAGAGGAGCTCTTTCTCCCCATAGAGGGATTCTTGTGTATTTGCAAGAAATTCCCCAGGATCTCCTGTGTAGAGATCAAGGCACAACTCATGATACATTTGTGCCATTGGTAGTAGGTTGCAGAGCTATGGAGATAGAAGGTGGATATAGGGAGGATGATCGGCATCATGTGATGAGGAAAACACACCCTATATATTTTATGAGGTTGATGCACCTAAGATGATGATTGGATTACGCAGTGGAAGCATGGAGGGTTTTCTCCATTCATACATTCATACATCTCTTGATGATGGTGTCTCACTGCATGGAGACAGTGCACCAAGGGGACCACTAGATTAGTAGAGGAGGTTGGATGCTCCATGTTTGGGGGCCTCAGACCTTGATTTTAGGAGGGTGGAAACCTTGGGAGAATTCAGCACAACACAAAGAGTTTGGGATAGGCTCATGGAGGATGGAGACACTCTCTCATTTTCAGCATCACCCACTCTCATCAGTTATACTGCGCTGACATAGTTGCTGCAGAGATGGAGGATACCATCTTCATGATGTAGGATGGCTGCTCCATAGGTTTGGTGAGAGAGATGATACTTCCTTTGAGGAATAAATCTTTCATGCATTGGAGTAGATGGAGGCCACTCATGCTTACATTTCCCAGGATCGGGAGATTCTTTGGAGGTGATAGTCTCTAATGGGAGGCCCATTTTCATAGAGCATCATTTCTATTTGAGCATGAGTAGCTGCATGATGGGCATGGCAGCAACTTGGAAGATGAATTTTTGATGAGGGGATGTCAAGGTAGCAGGCAGCAGCATGATGGAGCACCATATTGCATAACACTAGCGCTATCTATGAGGAGGATTGATCCAGGATGGAGGACTCAGCTTTGGTTGAGTATTCCCCAAGATCTTAGTGCATGCATGATTATTGGATGGCCTTGATGGAGATAGCAGACACTTAGTGGATGATATGATCATCTATCATCATGGTAGACTCTTCTTGGCCAAGGCTTCTAGACTCAAGGAAAAAATATTACATGCAACATGTGAGGACTTCCTAGCTATGCATTTGGATGCATACTTTGCCGTTCTAGAGGAGCTCAATTGGGAGGGAATTCAACATGATTTGCATCATCATATGGATAGATGCATAGCCTGATTGATGGTGGAGATAACATCACAGCCACGTCCCTACTCATTGGAGGAGAGGGGAATTTCCAGTTGAGCCATTTCAGCTCAAGAGCTCTAGTGCATGATGGAGGAGGTATAATTGCATGTTTTGTATTGTAATTCTTTTCATTGATTGAGGAGCATGATGTATCAAGGAGGCTTGTTCCTTATTTCACTTTTCATGAGGATTCACTTGCAGCCAATTGCAGTAGTGGGATTGGCCATTCTTGTATTGGTTGTGGAGGATGCCACATATTTCTTGGTGTGCACCATTGGCACAAAATTGTGATTTCATGTTCATCTTATGAGGAGATGTTGTGGCAGCAAACAAGTGGCTACTTTAGCACTTATTACTTTTTATTTTGAGGTAGGCCAAGGAGGCACTGTGCAGGTTCCATGAGTGGGATTTGGAACTACTCTCTGGTTGTCATTTGACAACTTGTTTCTATTGCATATTGCTCCTTGTATATTTCTGATGTTGTATACCTATTGAGGAGAATTATTTGGAGAGAATTGTATGTACAACCCATTTGGAGCATGATTCTCCCCATTATACATGTTTTATGTTGCAAGAGATACCATGGGAAAACCATGATTGCCACATTGCTACTTGTACCTTGTTGTGGGAGGGACCACTTGGAGAATTTGTAGAGGTATTTTATGGCTGATTTTCTTGATGGGGTAGCTTGGGCCATTCTTGGAGACCATACTATTTCAGCCCAAGGATAGAGGCAGCCCCATGAACACTTCAAATGGAGAGAGGACCATCTTGAGAAGAACAAGCACACTCTCCATTCAGCCCCAACACATTGTAGAAACCGAAGGCAAGGTTTTCATTTGGATTATAGCATAGGTGAGGGGATCATTAGTGGGATTATATTTTCCCATGCATGTCATCATTCCCACCTTGAGGAGGCCATAGTTCAGTAGGAGGATTTCCACCTACACCTTTATCTTTCAGTAAGGTGCACCATTCTAGTTTTCATCCTTGGGAGGAGGCATGGAAGGACAGTTTTATTGCAGCATATCTTGAGCAGCGGTGGAGATTTGTGATGAGGAAACCAAGGAGAAGAAGGGGGAGAAATTTTTTTCTCTTTATACAGTTTCTTGAGGACAGGCAACATGTGGGAGGGGAGGACTATAATGTTCCCAATTTAAGCCTCAAGCTAAAATGGAACATTATAGTTGCATATTTTCATTTTGTTGAATAAAAGTGGGTAAAGTGACCCATTCATGTAATAAAAAGGAATAAAATCCGTTAAAATGTGAAAAGGGATCATCATGGAGCTGGATTTCACACCCTCATGTGTGAAAGAGGTTAAAATGCAAATGGACAAAGCCTAATTGACCAAGTCAAAATGCATTGGCATGAGTTGGAAAGCACTAAGTGGGATAGTGCAGTTTTAGTGGAGGAATATTCCATGGGGAGGAAACTTCTAGAGGAAGGAAGGAGGAGACTTCATTTTGTTTAGAAGAGAGGCAAGGAAGCCCATTGAGATTATCCTAGATCATTTGATTATTTGTCTATTCACACAAATTGTTGCATCTTGTTGTTCAACAGAGCTGCAGTGTCCTCGGGCACGAGGGAGTCCTGTTTAAGATTTCCCCTCCTTCTTGAGTATCTCATGAAGCATTGCACTCATCCTCCATATTCCGGCATTCAGGCCATAGCATCATCCATCTACAGCAGCGCAGTTTCTGCAGCAGATATTGTGCAGTGTTTCTGGGTGTTGCTAGAGGTTTCCTACAACACCATTTCGAGCTGATCTTTCAAAGGAGGGAGGTCCTCTACTTCTGGGAGGTTATTGAGGATGGTTCTCGAGCTTATTCCACTATCATTTGCAGGAGGCCAACCACTTCCATTAGTTACAGCACCGATCCTCTCATAGACTGCGTTCTAGTTGGAGCACATTTGCAGTGGGGGTTTTGCAAATATTTCAGAGGGTGAACTCTCTTGTGTCGGGATCAGCTTGAAATTTGGGAGAATATTTGGAGAAAGGCACATCACCAGATTAAGCCATTCATCTTTCTCCATTCCACTTCACATATTGAGTTGTTGCAGCTACCCAACAACTCTGGCATTTTGACAGTTTGGCATATTTCAGCCAATCCTTCTAGGATTGACTTGAGGTAGTGATTGGGAGCTTATATCTTCTCTCCCAATGATTTATGAGCCATGTATATGTAGATCCATGATTTTTTTCACTCAGTACAGAAGTATCCCCTCTATGACTACGCAGTCCCTATTCATGGGCATTCTGCTATGGAGCAGCTTTTTTTATTTTGGCATATGCTTTCATGGAAGGCTTCTTGCCTTGTTCCTTTTATGTTCATTGTACCATTTTGCTGCTATTATATCATAATAAAATGGCTCAAGGGTTTTCATACATTTTTGCATAATGTTTATTCATTTCTCTTTCCATTTTATGTCTTTATATTATTGTAGCTTCATTTTTGGGTTATCTTGAGAGATTCCCAATCTTGTTGTATTTCCCTCTTGGGAATATTGTCCCTTGAAAACACTCTATAGACAGAGTCTGATAGTGGGCCAGGAAGCCTCTGGAGTTCATCCTTCTTTATGAAGGTGACAAATCCAGTAAATACCCCTTCAGTCTATCTCTAGAATAGATTTGCTTGTCGATTGACAATGTTTCTGAAAAAGGAACATTACAAGATATTCCACCTCTTGTACTCCAAAGAAACATTTGGATGTTTTTGCATATAGTTTTTTCTCCTGCAATATTTTGAGCACCCTGTCAACATGTTGAACATGATCCTTCCAAGACCTGATGTATATTAGTATATCATCAAAAAATACTAGCACAATTTCTCTAAGGAAGGGTTTGAAAATGGAATTCATCAACCTTTGAAATGTAGAAGGTGCATTGGTAAGGCCAAAAGGCATGACCAAAAATTCATAATGACCCTCATGAGTTCAAAAAAAAAATTTTGGAATATCTTCAGTGTTCATTCTAATTTGATGATATCCTGAACGAAGATTTGAGTTGGTAAAATAAATTTCTCCATGTAATTCATCCAATAATTCATCAATCACGGGAATGGGAAATTTATATTTAATGGTGAGCTTATTGAGCTCCCTCTAATCAGGAAACATGTGCCATGATCCATCATTCTTGTTTACCAATACTACAGGAGTAGAGAAAGAACTTTGACTAGGTTGAATTATACCCGCCTCTAACATTTCTGCAATCATACGTTCGATTTTGCTCTTTTGGACATAAGGATACATATAAGGCCTGATGTTTGGAGAAACACTTCTTGGAATAAAATTAATAGCATGATCATGATCACGAATAGGTGGGAGTCCTTCGGAGGTTTCAAAAATCTTGGAATGGTTGTCCAATACATTTTGGAGATCTGCTGAAATAGATGATTTTGATGTTGGAACATCTAGTGAGCATAATTGTGCAATTATGCCTCATTGTTCTTTATTTAAAAGCTTTGTCATGACATTAGAGCTTATTATCTTTCTCGGCTGTTTCGGGGAATTAACACCCTAGAGGTTGGTTGGGATTCAACCTCCATAGAGCAGGGGCGTACTACTTAACAGAGACCCACACGATCATGCACATTCATAAAAACTAAATAGAGCAGAATGAGAGGTTTACCCGTTGGTCCTACGTTTGAAGTAGATCCACGTGGAGTTCAAACTCCCTGCAACCGTCCTTCCTCCTTAACCTGAAATACAAGAAGAAACCAGCACAAAGGACAAGTTGTACAGCATATTTCTACTCTATATGTTAGTGAGATTCATATAAAACACTAAATAAATCATAATGAATGCTTGTATAACAAATATTCTTCATACATTAAAGCATACACTAACACGTTTATTTCGGGAACAACATGATACTTCTGTATTATAAATAGTACGTACAAAAGTAATCAAGAGGAGAGATCACCTGATCCTTCCAAGGCCTTCGTAGACCGTCGTCCGGATCCGTCCAGCCCTTGCCTCGCTAAGACTCCTTCCAAACTGGTGCATGCGAGATAACATATAAAGGGATGTGTATCTCAAGGAAACAAGGGTTTCCTACAATGAACTGGGAAAGTGCAGGAGGCACGGGGAATCAGACTTGGATAGGGAATACCAACAAAGTATAATATCAATACTTCTCTCTCTCCCTTAGGCCATACACATGAGGTCTTTTTATAGTCCCTCCAAGTAGTTTCAGCAGTTGGAAACAGTTGGCCACGAGCTGGGGTGGTTGAACTACCTGAGTAACCATCAACCCAGCGCGAAATTAGGGATTTTTTATATATATTTTTAATCATTTTAATGGCATACGCGGAAAATTCTAGATGTACTCGCGTATACACGCGGAAAAGTATGGGCATAGTCGCGTATGGAGGATTTTCCACTGTTTTTAAGTGAATTTGTCCAAGTCTGTAGGAATGGGTGCCCAAAAAGCCATGTAGCAATCATGAATCATGTCAAAGTGAGAAATGATGCTATAACAGATGCCCCCTAATATATGAGGTCAGAAGGGGTACATGATGGCCGAAATGTATTATGCACATAGAAAGAACTTTGCAAGGACAAGAGAGGACTTCACCAGATTTCAGCCTGCCAAAAACCAATGAAAGAAACCAGAGAGTCAACTCATGCTGAGGCGGGCATACCCATGCTCAGTCAAAATACATCATATGGAAAGTACTGAAATAGATCCAACATGTATACAAGTATAACTGAACTGAAAGTACATAGTGAATCATCTGAGCAGGGCCCGGAAATAAGTCTGAATCAATGTCCAAGTATCACATATAGAAAGCTGATCAAAAGATGGTGCAACTGGATGTCTGATCAAGTAACTGAATCTCCAAGTACTGGATCATAAGTGGTGGATCAAATGGTACAATCACGCAACTCGGGGACCAACATATAAGATGCTGCTGTGCTGAACTGCAACATATAAGGGTGGACGGCAACACTGGCAGAAACTGAAAGGACTGTCAACAGTGAACCGAAAAATGCTGATACAACCCGAGGTCTTCACCGATCACAACGGCACAAGTCTACACAATGGGAATAAATGAGCTGAATTCGACCATGTGAGAAATCGTTGGATTACCGGGCAATGATGTTTCCCGTTAACCAACGCGAGACAACCCATCGATAATGATAATGAGTGTCAAGGTGCCCCAGTACAATCTGACAAGTGTGAATGAATGAGTTGAAGTCGAACACTTGAAAGAATCTACCAATCAGGAGGCAATGATGAATCCCCACTGTCGATAGCGAAGAGTCTGCCACTGATGACTGCAAACCCTAAGGTACTGACAAAAGGACTCTAGACCTTATTCCCAGAGCAATGAGTCGAAGTCGATGGGAAAAGATCCGCTGGAAGGAAGGCATTAAGGCATCCCACATCAGTCCAGCGCGAGTGTAACCCGCAGGCCAAGATTTGGAAGGAATCGGACGAAGTAGAGTGATGGAACCAAAACCGAAGTACGTTTCCGACATGCACAAGATGAAGCTAGTGCATGGAAGAAACCCTCTGAACCAACCAATAATGAAAGTTGACACAGAGGCGAGAAATCCACCAATAGGGTCAAATGGAAATCAAGGTACTGCACGAATCCCAAGTGTGATAATGTGTGCTGATGTCGAACACAGGGGAAACCACTCAGTCAAAGACCCATGATGATGATCAAATGCTGAGCACGAGGTCACCTATCAATGATGGAAATAGGCCCAAGGTGCAGCTCTAGGCTTGCTCTCAGAGCAATGTGTCGTAGTCGATAAGAGACAAACCCACCGGCAAGAAGTCAATGGGGACCTTCTCAAACCAGCACGAGCAGAAGATCAAAACATCTGATGTGATAGAACATGATACTGACAAGACCGGGAAGGCCGACTGAATAATGAGTCAAGAGACACCGCAGAATGGCCGACTCAGGCTAAACTTCCCTTGAACAAAAGCACGACTCTGTGATGACCATGGCAGTAAAAGGTGACATTGTATAAGTCTGTCTTGCAGGAGGCAAAACAAACTCTCCATATGATTGGAAGAGATAACCAACCGGGGGAGAACTGACAAGTGAAACATGGTAAAGGCTGAACCTAGGTCAAACTAGAACCATCCCAAATGAAGGAAACATATATAAGTATATGTGCTTTGTTCAAGGGCGACAAACTGACTCTGTACTGCCATCAAAATAACGAAGATACATCCCGTTCCCGCTCTTTTTGTTATATTTGATTTTTTTGTCTTTTTCATAATAAGCCTGAAAAATAATAAAAGAATGTTATGGTACAATGGATAGAACGAGTATCAAGAAAGTAGATGCACTAGTTCCGGGGTTTGGAACAATCCTATGCTCAATGCAAGGTGGCGAAAACTGGTCAGTGATACTCAGAGGAACGTTCCATCCATGGGTACAAAGGTGTCAAGTCGTGATAGCTAAGTGCATGCAATGGTTAACTTGTACAGAAATTCAAGGTAAAAAGTTGGCTTAAACATCGAGTCCAAATGAAGCCGGCTAAAGGCCAGGATAAACAAGTAGCCAATATGCAATGCAGTAATACAACTTAACGACACCAAGGAGCCTCTAGGGTATAAGCCAGAAAAATGATAAGTGATGAAGGAGAAGAATGAAGCTTCAACACAGAAGACATGGCGGGACTAAAGAGGACTCCCGAGCCTACATAAAAAGCAGCATGGGCAACAAGTGATAGCGAGGAACTAACTAGGAAGCCCATGTAAAGGAAGGCTCTACCATCAAGTCATGATTAAAAAATCGGCGAGTGAAATGGGTGTAATACTCATGACCCGATGGGATCGACCCTAAGGCAAGTGATCAGTATGGAGGCTAGAATGCAAGATGCAACGGAAAGTGATTCCCTAACCTATATGCCAGTGAAGATCATATACCTGCCGTGAAGAGTCTGAAATCATGGATCAAAAACTGGGAAAAATCTCAAAATCGTCAAAATGTACCTGAAAATATACCAAACTGGGCACTTCCAAGCAATCGAGTTATACAGCATAAGACAGATCGAAAAAATAAGCATAAAGAAATTTTTGCGAAAATTTTCAATTTTTAGCCATAAATACACAAATTACCTCTCAATTGGTTCATTATGCATAACTGATTTGGAAAAATTGCTCTGGAGCTAAAAACTTCTTTCAGCAAATCAGGAACAACCGACCGTCGGAACTCAGCGAAACTTCAGGTAGGCTCCTTAATCATCCTGTTTATTCATTTTGTCCGTTTGAAAATTAAAATTAAGTGAATTTTTACCTTGAAACCCTTATTAAAAAATGCGTATCTGCGCATACGCGGGTTCAATGAAGGCAAGCCGCGTATACACGCGACTGTGCACAGGAAAAGTCGCGTATGCGCAAGTCCGTAACCCAAAAAAGAGTTTCTAATGAAAATTTTGATGAAATTTCTCAGGATGACCATCTCATGGAGGGAACGTGAGCATAGCGCAATAGACCAAGAGGTCATGCAGGATCGCGCAGCACAAAATGTCCTCCGAAACTGTGGATTGTTCAAATTCTTTAAAATGCCCAATATGAAAAGTAATGCGCGATTGCTTGAAATGCTCGTAAATTACTGGGAACCAGATCAGGATTGCTTCATAATTGATCAGATGCCACTACGCATAGAAGTGGAAGATATATACTTTATCACTGGACTCTCCAGGAGGGGAGACCCAGTGGACTTGCACGAAAAGCCCCTGGGAGGGTTGACCGTGTAAGACTATGTCCAAATATATTGCGTAGATAATTCCAAGAAGGTTGGAACACAGATTGCTATCAGAGATATCAGGGATTTGCACATAAAGATCCTCCTGTTCACCATCGGCAGAGTGGCAGGATCTGCCTCACTACACCAGGCGTCCAGGACGCACATGAGCATAGTTGTAGAGTGCTTAATTCATGTGTATGATTGGTGCACAGCCCTGCTACAGAACATGAAACAACAACTGACCTCCATTTGCCAAAAAAAGACAAAACACTTTGGCTATGGTACCATTTTGACTACATTCTTCTTCGAGAGAGTTCCAGCTTTGAGACCCAAAGTCATCTCGACTATCAGCAGCCCGCGGGACCCAAGAATTGCCCGTTGGGCAGACATGATGAAGAGACTGGGGGGTAGCGAGGTACCCCGAACCACTTGGGACGATGAGTTCTTCCTGTGGTGGAGAGAACAGATCATCGCAGTGGACGACTATCCCTATGCCGGGATGGATTTCCGAGGAGATCCAGATCTAGTACTTCCACCCGGAGCAGCATGGGGAGCAGTCGGTAAGTTTTGCAAATTTTTTTAACTTATATGATTTTTTTGGATTTTTCAATTATGTATGAAAAATGAAAACAAGCATGTTTTTGGATTGGATTCATAATGACTGACAATTAAAAATGATCATGTTTTAGATGTTGGACCAGTTCGTCCTGAGGGCCTAGCACGTCACAAGCGCCGCAGAGGTGAGGCGGAGACAGCGGATTCTGACAGGACACTCCAGGCCGTGCAGAGAAACTTGGAGGGACTAACCCGCCAAATCCCTCTGGCTGCCGTGGAGGACTTTCCAGAAGCCGTCCAAAGACGGGTTGTAGGAGTACCCCGGGACTGGGTTAGACTGTTCCGCCGTGTGGCCACTACAGTGATGTTCTATAGGAACACGACTTCTGGGCAGGGTCCTCAGGAGTAGACAGATTTTATATATTAGATGACTGTATATTCTTTTTTGAGACTGAACATGATGGGGCATAAGCCCAAGTTTTGTACGGCATTATGGATCCAAATTTTGTGAAGTTTTTTGACATACCGATGATATATATACAGCGATATTTGATGTGATGTGATAAATGTATCAAATGTATGATGTTTTTGATGATTAAAATTTATTGTATTGAATGATTAATATGCCAATCTAAAGCTTGATTAGCCAATGAGTCAGCAAACCAATTGTCAGCTCGAGGAATGTGAATGAATGTTAAAAATTGAAATGACCTTTGTAACAAACGTACCCTCAAGAACAATCGTAATAAAATTGGATCTCGTACCCGATAAGTGTTGTTCAACTACGACACCACCAGCTGGGAGTCCAAGAAAACTACCAACGAATCAACACCCAAGGATATTGCCTCCGAGAGTAGATGAATGACTGCAGTGTATTCTGCTACGTTATTGGAAGTAGGACCAATGCAGACCCCTCTTGATACCAACAGCTGACCGGAAGGATAATGAAGCACCCAAGCCGCGGAAGCTAAGTTCCGGGTGTGTCTACTAGCACCATCGGCGAAACCAAAATGACTCATGACATCAACACAACCTGCCAAAGCAGATCAAAAACATCACTATCTCATCAAAAATCGAAAATCAAACAGATATGTACAAAACAAAAACCTACTATATACAAAGCAAAATGCCAGGCCAAAGCCTAGGCATAATACTTTTTCAGATAGAGCCCATTTCGGGGCTCCGGCAACTCATTCCCTTCGAAGTCAACCAAGGTATACGCTCCTTTCTTAAGGACCTTCTTAACGATATAGGGGCCATACCACATCGACTTAAACTTTCCTGCCCCCAAGGCATCTTTTTCTTGGGCATAGACCAAAACAAGGTCACCTTCGAAAAAGATCCTAGGCTTAACTTCCTTATCGTACTGAGCTTTAACTCGGTTTTTATGGGCTTCATTCAACGTGGCGGCATCTCGACGCTGCTCATCAAGATGTTCCAGATGAAGAAGCCGCTCTGCCAGACTGGAAGTGTCAGGAAGAAGCTCAACAGCTAATTTAAGGGAAGGAATCTCGCATTCGATGGGAAATACGGATTCCACCCCGTGGACTAACTGAAACGGAGTAAAGCCAGTTGCAGTTTTAACTGACGTCCTGTATGCCCAGAGTGCATAATATAGCATAATGTGCCAGTTGGATCTATGTTTATCAATTTTCCGTTGAAGAATTGTCTTCAAGGATTTATTCACGGCTACCACTTGCCCATTGGCCTGAGGATAATATGGAGATGAATGCTCCTGCCGGAAACCCAATTTAAGAGCCAACTCAGCCATCATACTGTTCTGAAAGTGACTGCCATTGTCAGTGACAATCTCTCTAGGTATACCGAAACGAGCGATAACTTGGTTGAAGAAGAAAAGAGCTGCAGTCTCACCATCGTTCCCAAAAGTAGGCATAGCTTCGACCCACTTCGTAAAGTAGTCTACTGCTACGATAATGTACTTGTGACCTTTTGCCGAAGGTGGGTTACAAGTAGTATAATCCATACCCCACTTTGTGAAGGGTCCGACAGTAACGACTGGAAAAAGCGGAGATGGATGAGCGCGCATTTTTCGAGTATACACTTGACAAGGATGACACTTCTTGACCGATTCAATACAATCTTTGAAAATCGAGGGCCAGAAGTAGCCAGCACGCAAAATATTTTGGGCTGTAGCAAGCCCTGATAAATGACCCCCACAAGCTCCACTGTGAGAATCATTGAGCACAGCCTCAGCTTCTTCGAAAGTTAAGCAGCGTCGTAGGATTGAATCAACCCCGCGACGGTACAAAGCATCACCAATAATCAGATAACTTTTTGCTAAGTGACGCAGCTTGCGACGCTCATCTTTCGAAAAAGAAGAGGGAAACTTCACAGTCTGGAGATACACAATGATATCCCCATACCAAGGATCTTGTGGAGAGATTAAAAACAAGTGTTCGTCCGGAAAGGACTCATCATAGATCATCTCCTCACCACAAGGCAACTCGGAGATCAATTCCACAAAGACTAATGACTTCTTGGATTTGGCAGACATGAACTCTAGATCAAATTCTTGTAATATCACAATCCATCTATTATATTTGCCCCCAATCACTCGCCTGCTGAGGACAAACTGAAATGGATTGGCAACTGCCAAGACATAAGTTTTGCGAAGAATAATGTAATGCCGGAGTCGCTGCACAGCATGAACTGCTGCTAAGGCTAACTTTTCTATCGGGGTGTATCGCAGTTCAGGTCCTACCAGTCCTTGACTAAGGTAGTAAATAACATGCTCAACAAGAGCATCATCCTCCTGAACCAGAACCATACCAATGGTAGATTCTGCTGTAGCCAGATACAAAAGAAAATCTCTGCTATAATCGGGTGGACTCAGCAAAGGAGCAGAGGTCAATGCCTTTTTCAAGGCATCGAATGAGCGTTAAGCGTAGTCGTCCCAAAGAAAAGGAACTCCTTTCTTCAACAGTCTCATATATCCTTTTGTAATCTTAGCATAGTTAACGATAAACCTCCGAAGAAAGTTAGACTTTCCTTGGAGACTTTGAAGCTGACGGATTGAAGACGGGGGAGGCAACCGAAGTATTTCCTCAACCTTTAAGGGATCTACCCTTATCCCTTCCCTAGACACAATAAATCCCAACAGCCGACCGGATGTTACCGCGAAAACGCACTTGTTCGGATTCAAACGAATTTTATAAAAATGACATCTTTCGAATATTTGTCGGAGGTGACCTGGATGATCCATCCTCTTTCGAGAATGAGCAGCTAGATCATCTAAGTATGCCTCGATGATTTTCTTGATGTCGTGGAAGGCGTAAGACATGGCCCGCTGAAAAGTAGCTCCAGCATTTTTAAGACCAAAAGGCATTTTCTTATATGCAATCGTACCCCAGGGACAAATAAATGCGGTCTTATGTTGATCTTCTGGACGGATAGTAATTTGATTATAACCAGAGAAACCGTCCATGAAGGAGAAAATCTCGTTACCGGCACACTCGTCAATAATCTGATCAATGAATGGTGTGGGGTAATTATCTTTAGGAAACGCCTTATTCAGGTCTCTGAAATCGATGCACACTCGAATCGTTCCTTTCTTTTTATCTACCGGAACGGGGTTTGAAACCCATTCAGTCAGAGGAACTGGGAAAATGAATCCCGCCTTAAGCAGCTTTTCAACTTCAGCTTTGATAGCTGCTGCCTTCCTAGGATTAACCGGACAAAGTTTTTGCCTGACCGGCTTAGCGTTTTCATACGTCTTGATCTCATGTTGGACGATAGATGGGTCTATGCCAGGCATTTCCTCATAAGACCAAGCAAAAACATCCCTATACTCTTTGAAGAGCTCGGTATAGATTTGAATCTCGTCACTGGAACATTCAGCTCCAATGAAGACATTCTCGACAATATTGGGATTCCTGGAGATGTTCACCGGGATAGTAAGAGAGATCACAGCCATGTTCCCTTCAGCATAAACCTGTGCTGGTGCTAAGGGGCTCAAGACTGGGTGAACAGGTCCAGGAGACTGAGGACTTGGAAAACTTGTTTCGACTTCGCTCAAGTCAGGTAGGAAGTAAGACCAATGATGTAAGTCATCCCACGGTCTATCTATACCTGTCATCGCTTCCAGGATGGCCTCTTCAGATGGAAGAGTGGTATCTAGACAATCCTGGGCAGAAGAAGAAGTAAGCGTCCAAGCCGAAGCCACATCACCATCCAACTCTTCCGGCGAAAGAGGAGCTGGATCAGACTCTGCAGTGTCAACAACAGACTGATATGCAATCTCAGCTGCAGAAATCGGGAATGCCATTCCACCCACTTGCCCTTTTTCCAATGTGGCTGTTGGAGAAGGTAAGGTCCAAGGGTCCGAAAAATAATGAGTTCGAAAGAACTCTCTTCGAAGGGGAGCCTTGGAGGATGAAATAGCATTAATAGACACCTTAGGAGGAGGAAGATCAAAAGAACCCATCAGGGAAGAATACATTCCAACTCCCAGATTCTCGACAGGCGCCTTGGTATTATCCAACTTAGTTACAGATGAGTCAGAAGGCGCATCCAGGTCTACAGGAGGACAGTCCAGTTGATCCACTATGACTATCCTCCCTTCGTGGGGGAAACATACAATTCGAAATAATGAGGATGCAATGGCATCCATCTCATATATCCAGTTCCTCCCCAACAGAAGGTTGTAGTCCAAGGCTGCATCTACTACCTCAACTTCTATGTTAACGGTTTTGCCCCTAACACAGATGGGCAAAGCCGGGACAATACCATGGGGTCTGTGAGAATGACCATCGAATGAAGTAAGAATAGTGCTAGACGGAGCAGCTTTTGGAGATCCAAGTGTCTTCCAGCATGCGAAAGACATCACGCAAGTAGAAGCACCCTCATCAACAACCGTGCCAAAGATGTTAGTCTTCCGGTACGATGATTTAATATGGAAGGCCATATGATGAGGAAGTCTCTTCTTAAAATTCTTCATATCAAAGGTAATCAGAAGAGAATTTTTCGGATCAATAGCCCCAATGGCAGTGAGCAAAGCACTGCGCTGAGCCGGACAAGACTGGAGTACCTCTAAGGCCGACATAGCACAAGGACTCTGCGCCAGATCTTCTACAATCGAGTAGTTCTGGGCAGCTCTCGCGTTCGGATTAATCGTTGACCGCTTAGAGGATGCCTTCGGTATCCGAGGCATAGACTCAACAGTTGGCTTCGTGATGTGAAGCGGCTCAGTAGCATCAGGAACTTCCTTAGCTTTCGAAGATTCTTCTCCGCCATAATCACGGGATCTCGTAGCGACATCCACGTGAGCACTCATCATAAAGATATTCGATGGAACTTCCCCTTCCTGAGCACCTCCAGAGGAAGCCCCAAGATTTTGATTCGCGCCAGCAATTAATTACTGCCCTTGGGGAAAAGGGTTTGTTAGCACAGCCTGGGAACTAGAAGAACCCTGCTGAGATAATAGGCGCTGAGCATCCTGAATTTTCGGGCAAAGGTGTGTGAGATGGTCTCCAGTACAAAGCTTGCATGGAAACTTCACTTTCTTTTTCTCCTTTTGGCCCTCACCAACACGCTCATTGGTTTTATTTGCATTGCCCTTCCCATTCTTGCCCTTCTTCTTGTTATTACGTCCCTTCTTCTTCCCATCGGACTGTTGATTTCCTTTGGGTTCAGAAGATTGGACAGCATTAATGGACAAAGACTGGGAAGGTGATGAATCAACAGGCACAGCCTGACCAGAAGAAGCAGATTGTAAAGACAACTGCTGCAATTGAGAAAGCAGGCTGGCTGCACTACTACTGACCGATCCGACAAGTCCGTCACCATGCGGACCAGGTTTAGGTTTCGATAAATCCAACTTGGAGCGAGGAGCATTGGGAAAATACTTATAAAGTACCCCAGACTGAGAATAGATCAGTTCTAACTGCTGGGCCCTAAAGATGGCCTGCTCCTCGGAATATACCCCTGATAAGGATACATCCTTTGAAATGTCTGACTGAAGCGATTTCAAAAACCACTCGAGAAGGAACTCACCTGGAATATGGGCTTTGATAAGCCTCTTCCTTCTCCTCCATTCCCGAATATGATCAGAAATGTGAGTTGCCTCATCCTGCTTAAAATTAGCCAGGAGTTCGGTCCCAGCCTCATATCTGACGGGCAACTGAAAATGGTTAAGAAAAGTGACAGCCAGGTCTCCAAATGTGGCGAAACTGCCCCCAGTGAGCTCTATATACCACTTCGCGGCATTTCCAGTTAAGGTGCGCTGAAATAATCTCAATCTAATCGAGTCGTCGATCAGAGAGTTTGAAGAGCACCATAAGTGGAAAGTGGTGATGTGATCTGCCGGATCTTCACCATTCTTACCTTCAAACTTAGGAATGTCTGAAGGAAGTTTGGTTGGAACCGGAGGCCACCCCGGACTATACCAAATCGGGTCATTAGTTAACTTCGCCAAGTCTGGCAAGTTTAACGTTGCCAGAAATGGTAATCGCGGCGGAGCCTGAGAATTCCATCCTTGATGGGATGGATTTCCCACATTCTGAAAAGAATAGCCTGGATTTGATGAGGCACCAGGCTGCCAGAAAGGACCCGTAGAAAACGGAGAAGAACCTCCTCCCCACGCCGAGTTACCAAGACCCAGACTAGTTCCCCCCGCTGAAGTATTGACTGAAGATGTAAGCCCCTGGTAGGGGTTCCATGCATTAGATAGAGGAGAAAAAGACTGATAAGCACTCGATGCAGGGAAAGAAGCATTCCCTCGATGACTCGCGATGAACTGATTCCCTGCCCCCGACGTTGCAAACATAGGATTCCATCCTGTAAAAGAAGCCGAACTTGGCCCCTGAGCCCAAGGATTGAAACTTTGGGTCTGGGACGTAAAAGGAAACGACCCTAAAGAAGGATTGGGACTAGGAATATGCCCAGTCCCAAAGGGGAAACCCTGAAACGAAGCCGATCCACTAGCCATGTTAGACATGGGCGTAGATCCAGTTGCACCGGCGGTAAAAGAAAAAGAGGGATTTCCAGCAATGGACATCCTTGAAACGAAGGGACCAGATTGAGAAGCATATGCTTGGGTGAACCCAGAGCCAAACATAGCAGTGCTAGAAGCACTCGAAGATATAGCAAGAGTGCCCCCTGCCTCGACAGAAGCAGGGGTCTGAATGCCCGCAGCACTCACGGTAGAAGCCGCGTTCCCAGTCGTGGCCATCGAAAGATAAGAAATATATGGAAGATCCGGCGGTCTCTCAGACTCCGGTCCGACGTACTGAATAACAAACGGATGATCAAGAGGAAGAGGAGATGGACCTGTAGCTGCAGGCTCAGGTATATCTTCTATCTGAAAATCTTCCTCCTGAGGAAACAATACTCTCGAGGTGAGCGGAACGCTCCTCTCGTAACCGACACCGGAATCAGCAACGAAACCTTCAGACCTAAGTGGAGGATCTCTCTCCACAGCGTCAGACTCTACAGGGTGAAAACCACCTGCTAGATCGCTCCTACGCCTTCTCGAAGAAGGCTCTGCACTCTCGAGAGATAACCCCCGGATTCTCCTCGAACGTCGAGGCGCTTGATCAGCCACTTTTACAGATTTATTATATTAGACTCAAGAAAAGTGAAAAGCTAGGCAAGCTAGGAGCAAAGAGCACTCACTAAAATCAAAATCCCCGAGAAACAGCAAGCAAACAGCCTCCAAGTATTTCCCTCCAAGTATTTCCGCTCCGGGTGATGAGGACCGGACACCAAAATACAGGAAATGTAAGGATAATAGTTTCCAAAGAAGTCTGACATTAGGGCCCTAAAACACAACAAGGTATCAACAAATATTTACGACCTCCCAACTATTGTACTTTGGCTTACCACACCTAAGCCTTGCGCAAGGGCACCCCCCGTAAGTACTGCTGAAAGTGTTAATGCATCCCATGGTACCACTCGGGGTGTATTCCCCCCAACACCGTGTGGTAAACCCAGGAACAAGAACTATGGACACCAATCCGTACGAAGTCAAGGAATTCGTCTTGAGGTCGCATTCGCCCACCTGAGGGGGTATCCCTCTTCTTAACCTTCACTTCCCCTCGCGCTTGACTCTCGGATGAGAGCTTTCCCAGTCCACCTCACGGAGTTGGATTTCGCTCAATTAATCAACTTCTTTGTTTGTTTGAGCGGCCTTGGAGAGTTAACTCTCCACTCACCTATTCTAAGGCCCTACAACCTAGCTAGTTGGTGATTGACACTTAGTAAAACTTGCTAGTTGATTTTAGATTAAATCGCTTATTTTAAGGGCTGTTGTATTAAGTCACAAGGATATGGAGTTGAAACCAATGGTGTTTTGACGCGAAAGAAATTAATAAAAACATGAATACATGCACATGCAGTTCTTTGTCTTCCGATGAAGAGCAATTTCTATATAAGTTCTACGAGACTAAAAAATGTATTTTTCTTTTCGAATTACAAACTCACACTCACAAAAACTAAGAAGCTAACTAAATGATTTAATGCACCTAATGCAAATGACCACTAGCATGTAAATTCTAAGATGCAAAAAGTCCCTTGAAACAAGGTGAAATTTCCCAAAAGGCTCCTTCAGTTTTAACTCATCTTTTGTTGTCCAGAAAGCCAATTCTTGAAACAAGAACTCTTAGTATAAGACAACAAAAATACTTGACAACAAGAAAAAGAAATCAAATGACAACTTCTCCTCAAAATCAAACCAAAAACTAGAAGCAAGAAACTTCACTAAAGCTTCAAAAGATAAGGCCAAACGAAAATGAAAAACGCAACAACAAAAACAAAAACAAAACCAAATGTTTTTTGAGTTTTTGAAATGCAAAAAAAAAAAAGCAAAACGAATGTTTTTTGGGCTTTTCAGTTTTATAAAACAAGAGCTTAAGAAGACCAAGCACAACTATCCCAATTCAAGCCAAAATGAGACCGAATTTCAAGCATAAACTTCAACTATGCCCCCAAACCTTATCAAGCTAATGATAGCAAGATCAATAAGAGCAATGGAAGACCAAAACTCAGCCAAGCAGCCTAAACGAATAGTGCAAACTTGCCGCAACAAAAGACTCCAAAGAAGCAAGCAAAGTTCTTTGAAAATTGCAACAAAACCCTAGCCTATGAAACTCAAGAAAACCAATCGAAAACAAAGCAAAAAATGCAATGCAAAGCACAACACAAAGATAGGAGCGAGTCAGTGAGCAAAAGCTCTCTGTTCTGATAAAGCAGAACAGCCAAGAATGCTCAGAAAGCAATCTTGGAACTCAATCCAGGAGTGCCAGCACTAACAAGAACACTCGGCCGAAAAGATTAGTTTTCGAACAAACGAAAGAGAAAAAAGACTTGAAACCACTTCTGTCACACTCCAGTAAGTACAGAGACTCTGCAGACACAGGCCTCCACAGCCAGAAAAGACCAAAAACACCAGAATCTTAAAATTTCAAAATCTTCCTAGGTATACGCAACCTAGCAGTTATGCAACCAGCGTGTATACGCGTCTGTGTATAGGGAAACTCGCGTATACGCGGATCCTTTTACACAAACTCGCGGGTATACGCGACTGTGTGCAGACAAAAAGGCGTATACAAAGAAAGATAATGAAAAACAAAAAAGACAAGTCTGGGAAAGACACCAAGACTTCAGACTGACTGCAAGAAAGCAAACTGGACTGTAAAAGATAGAAAAAACTGTTGGCAACCTACCAAACAGCTGAAACAACCCAACAGGAGAATCACAAAAATGTGATCCCCAGCGGAGTCGCCAGTTCTGTTTCGGGGATTTAACACCCCAGAGGTTGGTTGGGATTCAACCTCCACAGAGCAGGGGCGTACTACTTAACAGAGACTCACACGATCATGCACAGTCATAAAAACGAAATCGAGTAGAATGAGAGGTTTACCCGCTGGTCCTACGTTTGAAGTAGATCCACGTGGAGTTCAAACTCCCTGCAACCGTCCTTCCTCTTTCACCTGAAATACAAGAAGAAACCAGCACAAAGGACAAGTTGTACAGTATATTTCTACTATATATGTTAGTGAGATTCATATAAAACATTAAATAAATCATCATGAATGCTTGTATAACAAATATTCTTCATACATTAAAGCATACACTAACACATTTACTTCGGGAACAGCATGATACTTCTGTATTATAAAAATAGTACGTACAAAAGTAAGTGGAGAGATCACCCGATCCTTCCAAGGCCTTCGCAGACCGTCGTCCGGATCCGTCCAGCCCTTGCCTCGCTAAGACTCCTTCCAAATGAGTGCATACGAGATAACATATAAGGGGATGTGTATCTCAAGGAAACAAGGGTTTCCTGAAATGAACTGGGAAAGTGCAGGAGGCACGGGGAATCAGACTTGGATAGGGAACCAACAGAGTATAATAATAATAATTCTCTCTCTCTCCCTTAGGCCATACATATGAGGTCCTTTTATAGTCCCTCCAAGTAGTTTCAGCAGTTGGAAACAGTTGGCCATGGGCTGGGGTGGTTGAACTACCTGAGTAACCATCAACCCAGCGCGAAATTAGGGATTTTTATATATATTTTTAATCATTTTAATGGCATACGCGGAAAAGTCTAGCTGTACTCGCGTATACACGCGGAAAAACACGGGCATAGTCGCGTATGGAGGATTTTCCACTGTTTTTAAGTGAATTTGTCCAATTCTGTAGGAATGGGTGCCCAAAAAGCCATGTAGCAATCATGAATCATGTCAAAGTGAGAAATGATGCTATAACATGCAATATTATATTTTGAGCACCCTGTCAACATGTTGAACATGATCCTTCCAAGACCTGATGTATATTAGTATATCATCAAAAAATACTAGCACAATTTCTCTAAGGAAGGGTTTGAAAATGGAATTCATCAACCTTTGAAATGTAGAAGGTGCATTGGTAAGGCCAAAAGGCATGACCAAAAATTCATAATGAGCCTCATGAGTTCAAAAAAAAAATTTTGGAATATCTTCAGTGTTCATTCTAATTTGATGATATCCTGAACGAAGATTTGAGTTGGTAAAATAAATTTCTCCATGTAATTCATCCAATAATTCATCAATCACGGGAATGGGAAATTTATATTTAATGGTGAGCTTATTGAGCTCCCTCTAATCGGGAAACATGTGCCATGATCCATCATTCTTGTTTACCAATATTACAGGAGCAGAGAAAGAACTTTGACTAGGTTGAATTATACCCGCCTCTAACATTTCTGCAATCATACGTTCGATTTTGCTCTTTTGGACATAAGGATACATATAAGGCCTGATGTTTGGAGAAACACTTCTTGGAATAAAATTAATAGCATGATCATGATCACGAATAGGTGGGAGTCCTTCGGAGGTTTCAAAAATCTTGGAATGGTTGTCCAATACATTTTGGAGATCTGCTGAAATAGATGATTTTGATGTTGGAACATCTAGTGAGCATAATTGTGCAATTATGCCTCATTGTTCTTTATTTAAAAGCTTTGTCATGACATTAGAGCTTATTATCTTTCTCGGCTTCCCTACAATACCCTGTAATTCTACTTCATTTCCTCTTGAAAAAAATTTCAAGAAAATTTCTTCAAAATTAAAAGCTACCATCCCCAAAGATTGTAACCATTGTACTCCTAGTACAACATCAACACCTCCCATAGGAATGGAAAGCATTGGAATATTCTATACATATTCCCCCATGGTTAGCTTGATATTATGGCATTTTCCAGAGAAATTTATATTTCCTCCATTTGCAACCATCACTTGACATTCTGGTGTTGGGTATAGGAAACAATTCAATTCCTTGGCTACCTTACAATGAATAAAATTATGGGTGCTACCTGAATCAATCAACACTATTACCTTTTTCTTTTTGATATGTCCTTCTATCTTGAGAGTTTGAGGAGTGGTAATTCCTGCCAGTGCATTACACGATATGGTCGGATTCATTTCTTCCTCTTCTAGAGCTGGTTCCTGGTGTATATCCTCTTCTTGTTCATTTTCTTCTTCCTCTTCACAATCTATGTAAAATAATTTCTTCTCACCACACTTATGACCTTTAGTGTATTTGCTATCACAACTGTAGCAAAGCCCTTTTGCTCTTTTTTCTTCCAATTGTTGTGGTGTCAACCTTGTAGGTTGTGGAAATCTAGGCGTAGCAACACTTCCTTTATAGAATTGAGTGGTAGGCTTCCTTGTCGCCATAATTTTACATTCAACTTTTCTTGCCAACCTGAATGCCTTCTCCAATGAATCAGGTTCCAAAACGCGAACTTCATGTTGGATGTTATCCTTTAAAGTGCCTATGAAGAGATCAATCCTGTGTTCCTCTGGAATATCAGTCACCCTTATATTCAATTTTTGGAAGTCCTCAATGTGCTGCCCCACTAAACCCTTTTGTTTGAGATTTATCAATTGGCTAAAGAAGGTGTTGCTCTTTGTATCCTCATAATGTGCTATCATTTCCTCCGTAAAAATTGACCAAGTGAAATTTTTTTTACAAGAGCAAAGCCATTGATACCATACAAATTTATTTTTTTCTAAATGTAAAGTTGAAATGCATACCTTTTGTGTGTTTTGCACATTATTGAGATCAAAATATTGCTCCATCTATAGTATCCATGTTACAGGATCCTTTCCATAAAACTTCCCCATATCCATTTTTGGAATATGGTGGTTCATCCCGCCAACATTAGAATTTATGAAATCACGATTAGTATTTATTTTTTTCTCATCATGAGTTTCCTCTACTATCTTTTCACCATTAGGAAAAATTTGTTCTATCAACTTTGTCAAACCTTCCATGTCTACTTTTAGATCATTCTTCATGTTTTCCAATTTTTCATCGATCTTAGCTTCCATGTCATCCATCTTAGATTCCATGCCAGCTAACATGCCATCTATCTTAGCTTCCATTCCATTATTCAAACTATCCATCTTAGATTCCATGCCTTTCTTCAAACCACCCATCTTAGTTTCCATTCCTTTCTTCAAAACTTCCATGTCATTTTTTGTTTCTCTTTGCGAGAGTGAAATTTGTTGCACTTTCTCTTGTAAATTTGATATGTCATGTTGCCATTCTTCATCTTCACAAGTCA
The DNA here is from genome assembly GCA_034641835.2 of Pinus albicaulis. Lineage (NCBI taxonomy): Eukaryota > Viridiplantae > Streptophyta > Pinopsida > Pinales > Pinaceae > Pinus > Pinus albicaulis. The sequence continues at coordinate 1,227,706,901 of CM076574.1, read as the reverse complement.
TAGTAGAGCCTTCTAAAGGCTTAATGGGTGTTGAATTATTGTTAGGGGACATTTTAGAATCTAATACTGATACATATTCTACAATATTCCCTTGGAATCAATTCAACTTGATTCTTCAAACAAGACTTATGCAATTCTGGAAAAAAAAATATACACACCTTTTACTTGCTTTTGAAGAGCTCTATATTGAAATTGAATTATCTTTGTAATTGTAGATCCTCTATATCTGAAATTCAGCCTTGTAGTATCCCTCTAAAGCTTCTTTCAAATGTCACAGATCTAACCTGATTTGGACTCTTCAAGGCAAAGTTATGTCCAATCTCCCACAATGACCCAATTATGGACTGACTTAGTAGAGTGAAATTATACGACTTGCCACGTGTCACTGTTTCCTCCTTTAGCTCTGAAATTGATAGACACAAAACTATATTATGTCTACTTACAACCACTTTTTACAACATTCCAATCCGATGCTGAGAGAGAGAGTTATGAAGATTTTCCCACGATAACCTCTTTGAGATGAAATTCGGGAGTCTGAAAAAGACCTAATTTCCACAGATCATATCTCCGAAAATATTGCGAACCAAGCTCTAAAATTTTGTGATGATGTTCCTCAGGATTTCAGATTCTCTCTCTAAAAATTTCAGCTTCTGAAACTTCGTAGAAGGAAACTTATAGCGTAAATTCCTCGATGAACTGTTTAGGTTAAATTCAGGATCCTGCAAAAAGCCCTACCTTCCACAGTTCATATCTCTGAAAATATTGTGAACCAAGCTCTGAAATTTTGCGATGATTTTCTTCACGATTTTGGATTCGTACTCTAAAATTTTCAGCTTTTGAACCTTCATAGAAAAATATTTTATAGTGAAAATGCCACGATGACCGGTTTGGAGCAGCAAAAACCCCTAGAATCCAATGCTCTGATACCAAATGTTGTGAAACCAGCTCCAAAAATAGAAGAAAATATATATCAACACCTTAGAAATAAGCCACTTCGAGGGGGAAACCTCCAATACATTACATGAATGAACAATTCTTGGATGATAGAAATTAGAAAACCTCCTTTCTATATATAGGAGTCGATGGGGCCACAATATAATCCTAGTGGGGCCACAATGTAATCCTAGCCAACCTAACAATAATAATTTAAGGGCACAATAATAAAAATATGCAGGCTACAAGGGTACAATAATAACAATAAGGGGGTTACACTAACAACGATAAGGGACTATACTAGTAATAGAAACTAAGCAACCAATCACTATTTTTTGTTACAAAACTAGCGCCAACAGTATTTCAAAGAATCTGGTGATGCACTCAAAACCCAAACATATTCCAATCAAATACCATTTTCTCGATGAATAGGTTTTTGAACAAAATATCAAGTTGGAATATGTCAATACAAAGGAACGATTTGTAGATATATTTACAAAATCCCTTCCCCAAGAAGCATTTGAATATCTTCATCAAAAGATGGGGGTCATTATGCTTTCCTCACATTAAAGGAACCAAGCAAAGGAGCGGCGTAATAGGGGGAGAGAAATGACAGGGGGAGTACATTGTGAGCACCCAATTTTCCATTGATGTCAAAGGGGGAGAAAAAGGTGGAATATCTCCATCAATGACAAAGGGGGAGATTGTTAATCTAGGTTGTCATTGATGGAAATATACTTGATGATCTCTCCTAATGAAGTATACACTATCACCACCACATGATTACATGGATGACACTATGAGCCTATGACCCTATGATTAATAAGGGAAACTATGAAGAAATCAATCCATGATGATGCCCAACACTCGAAGGCATTATGATTTTGCACTAATAAATGACCAGACACACTAAAAAATATTTTTCACCATCTTAGAGGCAACATTTCTTTATGAGACCTTCACCATCCTTTAGATCATAATTTTAGCTTTCCAAAAATCCCTTACTTGGCCAAAAAATCCAAACAGTGAGCGAGAAAGTGTATTTTCAAGTTATAAAAATATATTTTTGATATTGAGCCGATCTATGCTCAAGGACACAAGTCGACGTCCAAATAGGGACGTGTCTTTTCATTTGTTATTTCAAAGAAGGCTATATATAGAAAGTCCAAAATTCATTTATGGGCATCAATTTCGGTCACACATCCACATAACAAAAAATATTAAGTTCACATCTCGTGAACCTAAAGGTTAAAGAAGAGAACAATTTTTTTTGGGCTTGAAATATAATTTAAACCACATTGTAAATCATGTGGAGGCTTTCCACCTGTCACTCAAATTTATCCAAAATTACAGTAAATCTAAAGTAGATTTCTTGTGTGACCGAGTGCAATATTTATTTGGTGGATGGTTTATGTTATATTTCTTGAATGTATGGCATGAAGATAAGAATTTCCTTATAATCGAAAGACAAGTTAGTCATTCTGTTATCACTTAGAAAAATGAAGCATCATTTGACAAAGTCATATAGGTTCATGTGTTAAAGGTAGGGTTGTAGAGTTCATTTTCATTACCTAGTCAAGGAAATTTTTTTAAATTTTTCTTATTAAGCTTACCCTAAGTTCTAAACCCACTCATTTTCAAATCCCCTCATATCACATCACTCATAATTTTCTGACATTTTTCATTTCCCAAAGTTTTTAGTACCAAAATGGTCGTTTTAGCCAAGAAAGCATAGTTTAGTGGCGAAACACATTGAGGAATTCCATTTTTCGCTACGAAACCACTGATACATTCATAGCAAAAACACCCAAATTTACACTAAATATGCTACAAAAGTGAGGTTTCTTGTTTTTCATGTCAAATTAGATGTTAGGTGTCAGAAAAAAATTTGAAAGGGATAAGTTAGATACCATTCGAGTCCTTTAGGGTAAAGATCAAGGTACATGGTCAAGGCTGAAGTTATCATCACCATTTGAGGCATGTATGAGTCATCATTTTGTTATGAGTAGGCATTGAACTTCAAAATCTTTCCAAATTAAGTCATTTATCATTCTTCATTCCTTCTTTGTGTGATATTGAGGTCTGGAGATAATTTAATTAAGCCAAAGCTGTGGCTGGTATTTTCAAAGGTTGTAGATATCAGTGATCAAGTGATGCAAAGAACTATCAAGTGAGGCAGAGAAGACACTAAAGAAAATATGGCTAAAAAAAGAAAGAAAAATACGAGTTGCAAATGTCTAAGATATGAGCCATCAAATATGAATCTGATAAATGAAGACCCAACAGTAGTAGAAGTCTTCATAAGGACAGGATGGTTATATTTTTTTGAAATACTACAAGGCTGTCATGTACAGGTTTCCAAATAATTTTCTCTAAATTTTAGTGGAACAACTACTAAAGTTGGGATGCTAAATCTTTCCATTACACCAGAGGTCATTGCAGCAACAACAGGGATTCCAAGGGGACAAGAGAAGAGGTTCAAAGGATTCAAATTTAACATGGAGGAGTGCAAAGAGTTTGTCAAGCCAGAAAACAGTGAAATAGACCTTAAAAATGCTATTCAAAGGGGCTGCATGAAGGATAACTACTCAAAGTTTCTTCTTATCATCCATAAATATTTCTCTTCTGAAGGGAGATACCATAAAGTCTATTCTCACCATTTCAAGCTTCTCCTACACTTTACTAGTAATATATCTCTTTATCTACCTTTCTATTTACATAGAAGTTTATAAAAAATGGCAGATAAGGTCCAACAAAAATCTGAAGGAAGTGAGACTTCATTGTTTCATCATGGTTTAATTAAACTACTAGTTTTAGATGAGCTCTAGAGACTAGGCAAAGACTGATGTCCTTTATTATTTGTTAGTGGTTTTGAATTGGATACCCTTACTCCTACAAGAAATCCTAAACCTAGGGGTATTCCATCACCTTTAGTGGCAGCACCAAGTGAACCAACAAGAGTAGAGAAAATTGAACCAGTCATGATGGAAACAGAGCCATTGTAGATTTTTGAGACACCCATTGTTCCACCTGCAAAACAAAAGTCAGTGAAACCCTCAAAACAAAAGAAATATGTGAGTAAACAAGGCAACAAAAGGATAACGAGGATTACAATGGATTTAGAAGACAAAACAGTGGTTATAGAAGACAGAAATGTAGCTAAAGGAAATTTAGAATACATATTACATGCCATTAATATTGAAGAGACTCCTATAGTCCATGCTGAGGATATAAAGGAAGGTGGACAGAAACTTAAGAAAGCTAAATTTGTAAAGAAGCTAAAGTTTGAAGGTGAAGATGCAGGTTTTATGTTCTAGGCAAGAAATCCCATGACAAGGCATGCTAGAAAACTTTTGGAGAGCCGCAAATAACTTCATCCAGCTATTGATACTGTCAAGCTAACACAAGACATTATTGATCTTTCATCTCCTGTAGAAAAAGATACAGTTAGCAAACCAAAGAAATGAAAATAAAAAGTAGTTGAAAAAATAGAGTTTGAACTCCTTGAAGAAAAAATAATGTTAGATAACCATGAAATTGTAGTTATGAAGAAGGAAGCAAGAAAAAACAATGTCTAGAAGGTTCAGTTTGAAAAGATGAAAGAAATTTGAGAAGAGCAGGTTGACAATGTTTCCAAGACCCTAGATAATACACAACATTTAATCAAATGGACCATGCCATTGAGGAAAGAGGTGAAACATGTAAGGAGAATGAATTTTCAGTGGAAAACTACAAAAAAAAAATTGAAGGATCAGGTCAAAGACATACAAGAATAACTAGAACTAAAGCATGAGGAATTGGAGAAGAAAGGCCTTAAACTGACAGTAGTTGAGGAGGCAATAGCTCAACTCATCATCAATGAGGAAGAAACACCTCAAGACTCCTAGTTAGAGTTGGTTTATGTTTTTGAAGGTAAATGACATGTTGGAAACAATTTTTTTACAGTTGGAAGACATTTTTGAAGTCAGACAAAAATCTAGAAATAACACACTTTTCAACAGTTTCGTAGCATTTCCTAGGCTTAAAGCCAAGAAAACGCCACGAAACCACTGTAGCTTACTTCTTTCATTTTGAACCATTTTGGAGAGCTTCCAAGAGGGGAAATCACATGGCATATATTTTTAATACATGAAGAATACAATACAGAAGGAAAAAATTAGAAAATTTGATGGAAAAGGGCATCTTTGTAATGCTACGAAACTGTCATACCTTCGTAGCGTATTATTTTGAAGCTTTATGAGCAGCTTTTTGAGTGGTTATGGATAGGTGGATACTTTCAAAGGTTCAAGGGATATTTCCAGTAGTCATCCAAGACTTAAAGACCACGAGATGAGGAAAACTCATTAGCCAAACCATTTGTTGAAGATAAGGACCATTTTTCCTAAAAAGTAGGGTTTGTTTCCAGGGATAATTTTAAGGGTGGAAAAATCTCTTGAATTTTAAAAAATTGGCAAATCTCACTAGTCCCTAATATGCAAACTATAAAAATTTTATTAATGTATTTGTAAAATTATTGAAATTTATGATGATATTATATATATTGTCTATATAATTTTGGCGATTTTTAACGTAAAATAATTTTGTGTTGTAAAATTTGGGCAAATCATTTTTATAAAAAAATGGAAATTGGCGAATATGTTTTTTGGAAAAACCATGGAAAATTAGCCGACTTGTGAATATTAGCCCCTAACATTTTCCATGTTTGTTTCCAGATTTAGAGGAGGTCAATTAAGATGTCATGTAGTGACGAGTCCCATCACACCCTATTCGAACATGTGAAGAAATAGTTGTCAAATATGTAAATGATATTAGGAGATAAGATAGTTGATGTAACAATGAACAGTTTGAGTCCTGTTAGGTTAAGGGCTGTCAAATAGAATAACTATCATTTTCTCATTAAAGTAGATGTTTTATTGTTATGCAAGGTGTCATTAGCAAAATTTAGATGAATCTAGCCACGAGGTAGATCATCTCATCATGTAACAAGTATATTAAAGGGTAGATATTCAATTTTTTAAAGGGTTGGAGACTTTTGGGTAAAACTACATCTTTATGTAGATTGACTGTTTTCAGTAATATAGAGAACTTTTAGTTGACCAACCTGAGATTCTCATGGAGTTTTTAGTGCATATGTGATATATATTTTCTGTTTACCATTTGCAGTGGTTTTCATCTTTAATACTTAGAATTCATTCATGTAATGCTATAACTTCCTTTATAGATGAATTGATTGTGTTATTTCATAATTTTATGTCTGCTTTACCTCTGCTAAAAACTCTTACCTGCGTCAGCTTCCATGTCAAGTGAATTTACTACTAAATCACTGAATTTGTTGACTCCATAAGCCCAATGATTACAGACACATGTTCTTTTCAACCTATACACATCATAAGCAAGTTTCTTTCCAAGCAGAGTTAACCATCTAGATTCATATTTATTCAATATCATTAACCACTTTGAGAGATCCCTCTCAAACTGAAGAGGCTAAAATTCAACTACAATTTGGTATGAAATAGTTACATGAAGTTGTCTGATTAGAAGCCTATCATGTGTAATTTTGTGATAATATTTTGGTGCTTCTGTCGGGAGCCTGAAGATTATACTTTCCCAAAATTTTGAAGTTGAACTTCTGAAAGGTAGCAAGAGCTCAGGAAAATGTTCGAGGTTGCATCTACCTTGGTGAATCCATTCAAAATTCATATTATCAAAGGTGGATTCAAGAAGCATATACACGAGGAGTAATCCTGACCCATATCCACTTACCATTGTGGACAATCCAAACACCATCTCTAGAGGCAGTCAAGGCATTTCTGCAATATTAGGTACTCCATTACATAAAAAATCCTTGTCCTCTAGAGTTTTAATAAGTCTTGAAGATAAAATATTTGATGATAAAATTCAGGAAGTATTTTTTAGGTCTTAAAGTGAATAAGAATTAACTAAAATTGTCTTAGAAATACATAGGAGAGGTATTGATACCTCAGCCTTAGTGACACAAAAAGATAAAGAAGAGTTTTGGGAAGCAGTCACTTTAGAGTTGCTATTAGAAAAAGAATATTTGGATAGGTTGAACGAGCTTGACCCTTTTGAAATTTTGTTAAGAAGTAAAACTAGTTTACCTCTTGCTAATTGGAATTCAATTGTCACTATAAAACAAAGACCAAAAAATTCTCCTCCTAACAGCTCCTCTTCCTCTACTGTTGTTTTCCCTAAAACTACCTCAGTCCCATTCAACATGGTAGGAAATGTGCCTCCTCCACCTGCTGCACCTACTAGGTATGCTCCTATTGCCCTTCCAACTGTTCTCAATGCCCTTCCCAGCAAATATTATGCTAGAATCAAAACATGGGGAAGTGATGAAGAGATTACAACTGAAGAGCATGTAGACCAGTTCAATGAATTTATAGACAAGGAAGAGTTTGACCATGAGGATGTCAAGATGATATTTTTTTCTCAAAGCCTTAATGGTGAATTTAGGAAGTGGTTCAAATCCCTTACTCCTAGAATCCTACATAATTGGAATTAATTTGAAGATAGCTTCTTGAGGAAGTGGGGAAATAGAACCAACCTTGTATAAGCCCTCACTAAGTATAATAGTTTAAAGAGAGTTGTTGATGAAACTGTTCAAAAATTTTATGTTGTGAAACTAGCTCCAAAAATAGAAGAAAAGAGATATCAATGCCTCAGAAATAAGCCACTTTGAGGGGGAAACCTCCAATACATTACATGAATGAACAATTCTTGGATGATACAAATTACAAAACCTCTTTTCTATATATAGGAGTCCATGCGGCCACAATGTAATCCTAGCCAACCTAAAAATAATAATTTAAGGGCACAATAATAACAATATGGGATATTTAACAAAGTGTATGAATTAATCCCTGCCCATCTCAAGCCTCCTCCAGAAGCACCTCAGCTGATATATGCTGAATATTTTGATTTTGACTTTTTTATATTACTGAGAGAGAGAGATAATCCACTTCACTTGCTGAAATGAAAAATGATGATGTGAAGATGGAGGTCAATATGATAACAACAAAAAAGTCCAAGATGGGTAAGACTAAGTTGAAAGAAGAAGATAAGTCTTCTAGCTCTGATGAAAAATTTGATTCCATGATGAAGACAGTGGAAAAAATGATGGATAGGCTTGCCCTTGGTAATGCCTCTGCTCCTTATACACAACATGAGCCTCAGTTTAGAAATCCTCAATTTAGAAGACCTCAAAATGAGAAAAGGCTAAGGGAAAATAGAATTCAGCCACCTGACCCTCAAGTAAGGCTTCCTTTTCAGCAAAACTTAGTTGATAAAGAGGATCAGCCTAAAATAGAAGAAGATTCAATTCATTTCTTAGATGAAAAAATGTCAGGGATTTTTTTAATGAAGGAAGAACATGATGAGTCAAATCATGATGTAAACAAGGGTGAGGAACCATCTGATTATCTTAAAGGGTATCGACATGCAATATTTGAGATGTAGAAACAATACAACCTCGGAAATAGAAATGTGCCAATTACTGCAAGCAAAAAAAAACCCAAGAAAGATGCCCGCAAGGCTCCTGAATTTAGGAAAGATACACCACCTCTTCCTCCTATAAAAGAGACTGAAAAATATGCTTATGCTTTCAGTTTGGAGAGTGATATATCTAAGATCAAAATCCCAGTAACTTTTGGAGAAATTCTTAAGGTGAATGAATACAGAAGTAAGATTGTGAAAATGCTAAAGTCCCAACCAGGAGTTGCTGATATCCTAAATATTCAAGAAGATCATCCAACCATATACTTGGGTCCAAGATTAGACGATGAGAAGAATGAGGAGGTGCCTCATTTTTGTGTTAGCCTTAGCATTCATGACATGACATTACATAATGCCATGTTTGATTCAGGAGCCTCTCACAATATTATTCCCAAAGTAATCATGGAGAGAATGGGGTTGGAAATTACTAGACCATATAAGGATTTGTTTTCCTTTGATTCAAAAAGAGTTCAGTGCATTGGTTTAATAAAATATGTTGTTGTTGGTATTACACAAGTCCCTGCCAAGATAGTGGTCATGGACATTGTGGTAGCAGAAAATCCACCTAAGTTTTGAATTTTGTTATCAAGGTCATGGGTAGTAAATATCGAAGGTACAATCTAGATGGACCTACCTTATGCCACCATTCCTATTTTTGGTGACAAAAGGAGACTTTATGGAGAAACAAGAATGGATTAAATGGTAAGTAGTAAAGATAAACCTCATAAATTTCCAATTTATGCTCTTGATACTAAACTTGGATCTACTATTCTTTTCAATCAGTTGAATAATGAAGCAGAGGATGAAAAGAAAGCAGAAAATCAGCAAACAGAAAGTCAACAAATCAGTGAGGAGAAGGCGGAAGGTTGGTGGTTGTTACATTTTGATGGATCAGCAAGAAGAGAAAGGGCAGGAGTAGGAATTTGGATCACAAGTCCAGATGATGAAAGTAAGTTCTTTTCTTACAAAATGAATTTTGATTGAACAAATAACACATTTGAGTATGAATCTTTAATTTTGGGCTTAGAAATTTTGAAAAGAATGGGTGCCCAAAAGATTCTTGTTTGTGGAGATTCTAAATTAATTATCAAGCAATTTGAGGGTGTGTATCAAATAAAGGATGTGAGAATGAGGGAATACAAAAATTTAGTCATGGAGATGTTGGAAAAGTTTCAAGAACATTCATTTATAGTGAAGAGAAGGGACCAAAATTCAGTAGATGACTCCCTATTTGTTTCTGCAAGTCTATTTATCATTCCTATTCATTCCACTAAAAGATATGAGGTTTAAGTTCACCATAGACCTGATATCCCTGATAACATTATCCATTTCCATGTCTTTGAGGATGAGCAACAAGTTAAAAACTTGATAGAGCTGGAAGAAGAGTTTGAAATTACACAAGTAGATCAGCAGAACATGCTTGCTGAATCAAAGGGAAATTCTAAAGTGCTACAACTAAAGAATAACTCTATACCAAAAGGCCTCATACCCCTCGAGAATATTTTTGTCAGAATGATGTGTTCAAGTCTCCTAGGATACAAGCTGATGATGAAGAGGTAAAGAGTTGTAACCTTGGTACAGTAGCTATGCCAAAAATGATTAAACTTTCAAAATTTCTTTTAGTTGATATGAGACAAAAATATATTGAGATGATGAAAAGGTTCATAGATGTTTTTTCTTGTAGTTATGATGATTTGAAGAAGTATGATCCTACTATCATTCAGCATATAATTCCCATTAAAGAAAATTAAAATCCAGTTAAGCAGAAGTTGAGGAGGATTAATCCACTTCTCATGCCTATAATTGAGAAGGAAATCAAGAAACTATTTGATGCCAAAATTATTGTTCCAATTAGATTCTAAAAGTTTCTTGCAAACTTGGTTCCAGTCAGAAAAAAAGAGTGGAGAAATCTTAATATGTACTGACTTCATAAAGTTGAATAAAGCCTCTCTAAAGGAAAATTAACCTCTCCCAAATATGGACCAAATTTTGCAGAACATTGTTGGTTCCCAAAGGATGTCTATGCTTGATGTTTTTTTAGGGTACAATCAGATACTTGTGCATTTGGAAGATCAAGAATAAACAACCTTTACCACACCATGGGACACATTCATGTATGCCAAAATGCCCTTTGGTATGATGAATGCAGGAGATACTTTTCAGAGAGAAATGGACATTTCTTTTGTTGAGGAGAAGGATAATATTGTGGTTGTCTATCTAGGTGATATAATATTATTCTCAAGGAGGGAAGAGGATCACTTGAAGCACCTAGAAAAGATTCTGCTGAAGTGTAGAAGGTTTGTCATTTCTCTTAATCCCACTAAAATAATTTTTTCTCTAACTTCAGGTAAATTACTTAGACATATTATTTCTAAATATGGGATTAATATTGATCCAAATAGGGGCAATGCAATTTAGAAAGTGGATCTTCCTAGAAGCAGAAAAGAGATTTAGTCTTTCCTTGGAAAGGTAAATTTTGTGAGGAGGTTTATTCCTAATTTTCCTAAGATTGTAAAGGATATAACAAAGATGTTGAAGAAAGGAGCTGAAATCAAGTGGAAAGCAGAAGAAAAACACTCATTTGAGGAGATTAAGAAAGCACTCACCCAAGCACTGATGTTGATCAGCCCAGATTTTTCTAAGGAATTTCTGGTTTTTACATTTGCATCAGAAAATAAAATTGCTATAGTTTTGTTGCAGAAAGGACAACAAGGTACTGAGCAACCCATTTTATTTTTAGTAGTACATTAACTAACCCAGAGCTAAAGTAAAACATATTAGAGAAGCAAGCTTATGCCTTGGTTAAGGCCATCAATGGTTTTAGAATTTACATTCTTCATTCTCATATTGTAGCTTTTGTTCCTAATGATTTTGTGAAAGACATTCTAACTCAAGCTGATCCTGATGGTAAGAGGGGGAAATGGATTTCTAACTTGCTGGAATATGACATGGATATCAAGCCCACAAAATTGGTCAAAGGTAGATGCCTTGCAAAGCCGATGGAATAGTCAAACTTTGACTATCATGACATGAATTTAATTGCAGAAATTTCAGATGAAGAGGAAGAGATGATCCCCATTGAATAAAAGTACATCATTTCAGATTGGTACAAAGACATTTTTTTTGTCTTACATCATCATAGAGCACGTGTTGAGCTGACAAAGTGTAAGGCGAGGTTTGTAAAGTTAAATTATTTGAGGTACTACATCATTGACAAAAATCTATATTGGAAGGATACTGGTGGTATTTTGTTGAATTGTTTGCTGGAAGAAGAGTCTAAAAAAGTGATTGAGAAGTTCCACAAAGGATATTTTGGAGGTCATCATTATTGGAAGGCTACAGCAAACAAGATTCTCAGAGCAGGGTGTTATTGGCCTACAATTCTTAAAGATGTCTAAAAAAAGATTGTTGCTTTCCATGAATGCGATATTTTTTATGGTAAGAATAATCTTGTACCTTTACCTTTGATGCCTATCTATGTTGAGGTGCCATTCCAACAGTGGGGGATAGATTTTATTGGTGAGATTCATCCATCATCTTCAGGTCAACATCGATGGATTATTACAGTAATTGATTATTTCACCAAGTGGATTGAAGCAATCTCAACTAGGCAAGCAAATGATTCAGTTATCATTTCATTTTTGGAAAATAATATATTTTCTAGATTTGGCTGACCTATGAAGATCAACACTGATAATGCACAAGCATTAAAATCTAAGTAGTTGATTAGTTTTTTTCATCAATATCACATTTCAATTGGGAATTCTTCTGCATATTATCCACAATGGAATGGTCTTGCTGAATCTTCTAACAAGAGTATTGTGAGGATTATTAAGAAGGTGTTGCGGGAAAATAAGAAGTCATGGAATTTGAAGTTGAAGTATGCTCTATGGGTTGATAGAGTGTGCATAAAGAGATCAATTGGAACTTCAGCTTATGAGTTGGTTTATGGAGCTGAAGCCATATTTCCTACATCCTTGGGAGTGCCTATCATGAAGCTGCTGCAAGGATTGGAGTAGGAGCCAAATGCGATTCAGAGAATGATTAATCAGTTGATAGCTTTTCATGAGAAAAGGTATGAATTATATAACAGTAATCAGCAATCTCAAAACAGAATCAAGAAGACATTTGACAAGAAGGTCAAGGAAGACACTTTTCAAATACAAGATGTGGTTTTGAAATGGGAGGCCAGGATTGAAGAGAAGGGAAAACATGGTAATTTTGAAAATATTTAGAAAGGTCGATTCAGAGTAGCTGCATTTCATGGGAACAACACTTATATTTTATGGGAGATGGATGGACAACCATGTGTTGGAGGGCCTGTCAATGGGAGGTTTTTGAAGAACTACTCTTCTTAAATAATGTTGATCATTCATTCCATTGTATATATTCCATTTTATATGTTTTTATGCTAATAATGACAAGCTGATCATCAAGATTGAGCCCGTGGTGAAGGCCATTAGAGTTTGAAGGAAAGCTTGGCAAATTTCAAAGTTTTTTGTTTTCAAGAAGATGGATAGCAGCATTGGAACTACTGGTTCTTTGGTGTACCACTGGGGCACATCATCCCAAGTGGAGCCACTATTATCACTTAGAAAAATGAAGCATCATTTGACAAAGTCATATAGGTTCATGTGTCAAAGGTAGGGTTGTAGAGTTCATTTTTCATTACTTGGTCAAGGAAATTTTTTTAAAATTTTCTTATTAAGCTTACCCTAAGGTCTAAACCCACTCACTTTCAAATCCCCTCATGTCACGTCACTCATAATTTTCTGACAGTTTTCATTTCCCAAAGTTTTTAGTACCGAAATGGTTGTTTTAGCAAAGAAACCACAGTTTAGTAGTGAAATACACTGAGAAATTCCACTTTTTGCTACAAAACCATTGATACTTTCATAGCAAAAACACCTAGATTTACACTGAATATGCTACAAAGTGAGGTTTCTTGTTTGTCATGTCAAATTAGTTGTTAAGTGTCAGAAAATATTTTAAAAGTGATAAGTTAGATACCATTCGAGTTAGTTAGGGTAAATATCAAGGTACATGGTCAGCGCTGAAGTCATCATCACCATTTTAGGCATGTATGAGTAATCATTGTGTTATGAGTGGGCATCGAACTTCAAAATATTTCCAAATTAAGTTATTTCTCATTCTTCATTCCTTCTTTGCGTGATATTGAGCTCTGGAGAGCATTTAATTAAGCCAAATCTATGGTTGGTATTTTCAAAGGTTGCAGATATCAGTGATCAAGTGAGGTAGATAAGACACTAAAGAAACTATGGAAGAAAAAATAAATACAAATAAGGGTGGCCAATGTCTAAGATATGAGGCATCAAATATTAATATGACCAATGAAGACCCAACAACAGTATAAGTCTTCAGAAGGACATGATTTTTATAGTTTTGTGAAAGACTACAAGGCTATCATGTATAGGTTTCCAAAGAATTTTCTCTAAATTTTAGTGGAATGACCACTAAAGTGGGGATGATGAATCTTTCCATTACACTAGAGGTCATTGCAGCAGCAATGAGGATTCCAAGGGGACAAAAGAATTGGTGCAAAGGATTCAAATTTAACATGGAGGAGTGCAAAAAGTTTTTCAGGCCAGAAAATAGTGAAATGGGCCTTACAAATTCTATTCCAAGGGGCTGCATGAAGGATAACTACTCAAAATTTCTTCTTATCATCCATAAATATTTCACTTGTGAAGGGAGATACCATAAAGTCTATTCTTACCATTTCAAGTTTCCCCTACACTTGACTGGTAATATATCTCTTGATCTACCTTTCTATTTACACAAAATTTTATCAAAAATGGCAGATAAGGTCAAAGAAAAAATTGAAGGAAGTGAGACTTCATTTTTTCATCATGGTTTAATCAAACTACTGGTTTTAGATTAACTCCATAGACGAGGTAGAGAGTATTCTTCTTTATTATTTCTTAGTGGTTTTGAATTGGATACCCTTACTCCTACAAGAACTCCTAAACCTAGGGATATCCGATCACCTTTAGTGGTAGAACCAAGTGAACGAGAAAGAGTAGAGAAAAGTGAACCAGTCATGATGGAAACAGAGTAATTGCAGAGTTTTGATACACCCATTTTTCCACCTACAAAAAAAAATTCAGTCAAACCTGCAAAACAAAAGAGATCTGTGAGTAAATAAGGCAACAGAAGGATAACAAGGAGTCAAACATGGATTTAGAAGAAAACATGGTGGCTATAGAAGACAAAAAAAGTAGCTAAAGGAAATTTAGAAGACATACTACATTCCATTGATATTGAAGAGACTCCTATAGTCCAAGCTGAGGATATAGAGGAAGGTGGACATAAACTTAAGAAAGCTAAATCTGCAAAGAAGCGAGAGTTTCAAGGTGAAGCTGCAGGTTTTATGTTCTAGGCAAGAAAGCCCATGAAAAGGCATGCTAGAAAAATTTTGGAGAGTAGAAAATAATTTCATCTAGCTACTGATATTGTCAAGCTACCATAAGACATTATTGATCTTTCATCTCCTGCAGGAAAAGAGACAATTAGCAAGTTAAAGAAAGGAAAAGAAAAAGTAATTGAAAAAATAGAGTTTGAACTCCTTGAAGAACAGCTAAGGTTATCTAACCATGAAATTATAGTTATGAATAAGGAAGCAAGAAAACACAATTTCCATAAGGTTTAGTTTGAAAATATGAAAGAAATATGGGAAGAGCAGGTTGACAGTGTTTCCAAGACCCTAGATAATACATAGCAACTAATCAAATGGACCATGCCATTGAGGAAAGAGGTGAAACATGTAAAGAGAATGAATTTTTAGTTGAAATCTACAAAAATAAATTTGAAGGATCAGGTCAAAGACCGACAGGAATAGCTAGAACTAATCCATGAGGAATTGGAGAAGAAAGGCCTTAAAATGAAAGTAGTTGAGGAGCCAATAGCTCAACTCATCATCAATGAGGAAGAAACACCTCAAGACTCCTAGTTAGATATGTCTTATGTTTTTGAAGGTAAATGAAATGTTGGAAAAAAAAAATTACAGTTGGAAGACACATTTTTGAAGCTAGACAAAAATATGGAAATAACACACTTTTCAGCAATTTTGTATCATTTCCTAGGCTTGAAGTCAGGAAAATGCTACGAAACCACTGCAACTTTATTTTTTCATTTTGAACCATTTTGGAGAGCTTCCAAGAGGAGGAAATCACATGGAGTATATGTAAAGACATGAAGAATACAATGCAGAATGAAAAAATCAGAAAATTTGATGGCAAAGGGAATTTTTGTAACGCTACAAAAGTACGCTACGAAACTATCATACTTTCATAGCGTACTGTTTTGAAGCTTTATGAGCAGGTTTTAGTGTAGTTATGGATAGGTTGATACTTTCAAAAGCTCAGGGACCTTGCTAGTAGTCATCCAAGACTTAAAAACCACGAGATGAAGACATCTCATTAGCCAAACCATTTGTTGAAGATAAGGACAAGTTCTCCTAAAAATCAGGGTTAGTTTCTAGATTTAGAGGAGGTCAATTAAGATGTCATGTAGTGATGAGTCCCATCACACCCTATTCAAACATGTGAAGAAATAGTTTTCAAATATGTAATTGATATTAGGAGATAAGGTAGTTGATGTAATAATGAACATTTGGAGTCCTATTAGGAAAAGGATTGTCAAATAGAATATCTATCGTTTCCTCATTAAAGTAGATGTTTTATTGTTATGCAAGGTGTCATTAGCAGAAGTTCGATGGATCTAGCTAGGAGGAAGATCATTTCATCGTGTAACAAGTCCCTTAAAGGGTAGATATTCAAATTTTTAAAGGGTTGGAGACTTTTTGGGAAAACTGCATCTTTATGTAAATTGACTGTTTTCAGTAATACAAAGAAATTTTACTTGACCAACCTCAGATTCTGATGGATTTTTTAGTGCTTATGTGGTCTATATTTTCTATGTGTACCATTTTCAGTTGTTTTCATCTTTAATACTCAGAATTCATTCATGTAATTCTCTGACTTCCTTTATAGATGAATTGATTATGTTATTTCATATTTTTATTTGTGCTTTACCTCTGCTAAAAACTCTTTTCTGCCTCACTTTCCATGTGAACTGAATTTATTACTGAATAACTGAGTTTTTTGACTCCATAAGCCCAATGATTGCAAAATCATTCTCTTTTCAGCCTATGCCCATCATAAGCAAGTTGTTTCCCAAGTAGAGTTAGCCATTTAGATTCATCTTTATTCAATATCATTAACCCCTTTAATAAATCCCTCTCAGACAGAAGAGGCTAAACTTCAGTTACAAGTTGGTCTAAAACAATTACATGAAGCTGTCTAATTAGCAGCCTATCATGTGAAATTTTGTGATAACACATTCACCACTGAATTGAAGTTCATTCATTATCTAAAGTTATGAAGGGAATTATTACATATAAGGGAGCACTATGAACATAATTTTGGAAGCACTGTGTGTAGACGTTGCTATGAAAAGTATTTGATTTTGAAGGGTTCACAATATTATTTCAAATTTGTTTTCCACCCAGAAATGGAAGCATTCTCTTGCACAAGTTGAAATCACTATCTCTTGTGCCCTTTTCTTATGAGTATACCTCCAAAATAATATCTGTGTCAAAGTTCCTTCCTCTGGTTAAAAAAAGGGCTTGAATCAGTGTGGTGATTGATTATCATCAATTTCGTTGGACTATATTTTTGTGGACTATGGGTATTGTCTTCATTGGACTATGGATACTATTCCTATTCAGAATTTGGCTCTTTCACATTTGATTTCAGTGGTGGAATTTTGTTGGGACAGTTGTGAAATCAATTGCATTTGCTGGTGTACCTGTGGTGAAATCTATTGTAGATTTGAGTAATGACATTTTCCCTCTTGGATAGTGAAGAAAACAACACTAATAGATTAATTGAAGGCTAGTGATGAAGACAAGTTGACAGTGAAGCACAGAGAACAATTTTTTGAATTAATTGTACAGTGAGGAATATGTCAAGGACATTCAATTAAGTACATCACACATTTTAGATCAAATTAATATTGAAGGATTGGTGTCCTAGGGGTTGGTGCCTCTTAACACAAGTCTGGAGACTTGAGAAGTATAGGGTCGAAGCCCTAGAGGTTGGAGCCTCACTTAAGTTCAAGTTGGTGCTTGGAAATAGGTTGGTGCCTAATTCATTGAAGGGTTGGAGCCCTCACACATCTATTGTACTCAATTATTTGAAAAAGGATTGAAGTTCTTATTGATCCTTAATAATAATATTATTATACACCTCTCTGTTTTTAATTGTCAAGAATATAACTGTTAAAAATTAACAATTGAAAAGAAATATTGATTCACCCCCCTCTCAGTATCTCCAACAAGTGATGCAACTTTATAGCTTCAACTTGAATTGGCTCCTTGTTGCTATCAAACCTAGAAGTTGGTCCTCTTTATTCTCATGTTAGTAAAATCAAAACATTATAAATTAAACTTGATGCAAAATTATAGCTTCAACTTGAATGGTAAAAGTTCATGCTCTTTATTCTCATGTTAGCAAACTAAAATTATTATAAACTAACAATGATGCAAATTTATAACTTCAGCTTGAATTGGCTCCTTGTTGCTATCAAACTAGCAATAAGGGGATGTGCTTCTAGCAATGTACAAGTGCTCTCTGAAGAGAAATTGGTCCTCTTTGTTCTCTTGATAATAAATCATGTGCCAATACAGATCTGTTATGCACATATATTGATTATAACATCCACCTTTAATGTGACCTACATTAGGCACCCAGCTAACCATATATGTCAGTAACTCATGCCTTGGTTGGTTCTTTAATTTCTCCCTGAATATGAAGGAGTGAGTTCTGAAATAGTTACCAAGTCATCCTATTTTAGGTGTGTCATGCCTTAATTGTCATGCTACTACTACTACTACTAATAATAGATAATATATTGTTGATGAGACATGGTGGCTACATGAGGAGTGTTGGGCCAAAGAGCCGAGATAGGAGAAGATGATAAATAATAGTAGTTGAGGTCAGACATTAATGCTAAACATAAGAGTCCAAGAGAATAAGATTTGGTTCAAAGTCTCATTGGGAATTGCAAAAACATTACTTGATTCAATGATTCAATGATGTATAAATTAAAATTTCATTTGTTTTAATAAAAAAATAATACTTAATAAAATTTAAAAAAAACTATAATATTTTTTTGATTAAATTTTTAAAGTGTAATTTTAAAAATTTATGAAGCAGTTCATAAAATAATGGAAATTTTTGTAAGATTATGATAAAATCATGCAGAATTTTCTAAAATTTTGGATTATATTTTTCAAATTTAAATATTTTGGGTAAAATCAACATTTTGGGTGAAACCGAAGATTGAGTTCTTGAAAGCATTGGGCCCTACTAGACAAGACTTAGCAAATGTATCGATGATGACAAGAGCACCCACTCATCTTACTCTCAATGCTGATAACTAGATGGAACCCAAGATCAAGTTCATGAAAACATTGGGCCTCACTGCACTAACTTTGAAAATACTCTTTTTAAATAATTTAAATTAGAAAAACAAATTAAAGTTAATTATAAAAAAATTAAATTTATTTATTAAAAGTGTAAGACATTGTTAAATTATCAAACATAACTTGTATTAGTTCTCATTTTATGGAGGAAATAAAAAGACTCCAACCACTTTTAGATTTTTTTATTAGCACTGTATATTTTTTTTTCATACAAACCATTTTTTTAGCCATTTTTAATATGAAAGTATTTTCTTTATTCAAATTTTCTTGTAAAATATTTAGATGGTTGGATTTTTTTTTTAATGATTGTTGTATTCATGTAAGAGCTTTGTTTCTTTTAAGTTGGTGGTGATAATGAAATGGTAAAAAGCCTTCACTTAGTGAACATATGATATAGAAAATCATTAATTGTATATCAAAGAATACATTAGTTGCATTATATATTAAAAAATACCTCTTAATATATTTTTCCAATTTCAAAATTTCCTATTTTAATTGAATATTTATTTTTTCTTTTCATTTTTTACAGAACATTATTGTATGCATATATTGTCAATATTGGTCATGCCACTTGTGAGAATTGAATCCTGGTGGGGAGGATTCCATTCCTTTCTCCCAATCCATTTTACTAAATATATAAGCTTGGAAATAAAATAAAATAAAGGGAAACAAGATAAGTGCATTGAAATTAAAACATAGATATGCCACTATAATAATATAGTCTTGGTGTCAAGGGAAATACTTCATATTATATATATTAAAGAACACCTCTTAATATATTTTCCAATTTCAAAATTTCCTATTTTAATTGCATATTTCTTTTTTCTTTTCCTTTTTCACAAGACATTATTGTATGCATATATTGTCAATATTGTCAATACCGGTCATACCACTTGTGGGAGTTGAATCTTGGTGGGGAGGATTCCATTCCTTCCTCCCAATCCATTTTACTAAATATATCAGCTTGGAAATAAAATAAAATAAAGGGAAACATTTAACAAGTGCATTGAAATTAAAACATAGATATGCCACTATAATAATATAGCCTTGGGGTTAAGGGAAAGACTTCATATTATTTCTACCAATTTATTTAGTCTAAGACATTGTTTGTAAGTGTATAAACCAATTAACACATTGATATTTTCTTCTCATTACAATTCAAAAATAAACCAACTAGACCATTGATATTTTCTTCTCGTTACAATCCAAAAACATACTCATTAGGAGAGCTAGAAGAGATTGATATTCTAAGCTAGAATTTATATTATTTCTACCCATTTATTTAGTCTAAGACATTGTTTTTAAGTGTATAAACCAATTAACACATCGATATTTTCTAGTCATTACAATTTAAAAATCAACCAATTAGCCCATTAATATTTTCTTCTCATTACAGTTCAAAAACATATTCATTAGGAGAGCCAGAAGAGATTGTTATTCTAAGTTCAATTTAACATAGGGGATCAATATAACCTAGGGGCTTCACATGGTAAAAAGGTTTCACTTAATGAACCTATGATATAGAACATAAAATTTGATTTCCATAAATGCAAGAAGAAATGACAATGATGGTAGCTCATTTTGATGCAGTGTCTGAGGCTTTTTACTATAATTTGACATGAAGTTTGAGTTTTTTTATTGTGCTTTGATGCACTTCTTATGTTATTATTTGTTATACTACTGGTGAGTCCAATTTAATATGGCTACGTGGTCTTTTTCCTAGAGTATTGGATTGCTTTCCCCAATGCATTGACCATGATAGGTTGTTGTTAGCCTTGCATTTGATTGTCGAGGATAGAAACCCATTTTTTCATCTTGGGTATAGCAGTATGGGAGATTTGCAACTATAAACCATCTACAATTCCTCTTAGGTCCACTATTTTAGTTGCAACATGCGAAATTTTACTCGTTGAAATTGTTTCAGTGCAACTTTCAAACAGAAATAATAATAAGTTAAAGAATACATTTTTTTTATTTTTTTTTTATTCGATAACAAATTTTGAACTATAGAGATATGATTATAACTATGATACTTGAATATTGTGTAAATTGGCATGATGAATCAATGTGGCAGTCTTATTTCCTTAACGTTCCTTTCCCCATTAAAAAGAACCCACAAAGAGAGTACCATGGAAGTCTGAGAAAGGCAGGGTCAATATCTTGCAGCTTCTCGACTATCCTATGAGGGGCCTAGTTTTTGAAGGGGGTCATACTTTGGAGTGTCTCTCAAATGATATTTGAAACACTTGCATATGTATTCAAGGTAACAACATACCATACAATGATATCATTGCAAATTGTGGAAAAAATGTGTTTTTGTTTCCTCAAGTATATTGTAGTAGCATATTACCAATGCGGTCCTCCATAATGCAGCAGTGTAGTTGAAATTGATGGTTATGTTGAGACTTGTTTCTTTTTATCGAGTGTAAATTATTTTTTTATTTGAGCAATAGTGCCAATTTTTTTAGCTAAATGGCTTCTTTGTGGGTTCAATGTTTTTGGTTTAGAATCATATCAGTAATGAGAATTTTCATACCTTTGATGAAGACATGTATAATATACCTTTGTGGTAATGTAGGAAGTGGTTGGAAAGATGAAATTCAATGCGAATTTTCTCCATGTATTGTTGTCACACTCTCGAAATGAGGGCTTTTATGTATAATTGTAATGCGAGTAACCAAAAATATAGCTCAATGGATATTTAAGGAATAGTTTGATATTTTGGTTATGTACACATCACATTAGTTTGATTTCTTGGTTAAAGATTCCATATGTGCTCAACATGAAGTTTATTTCTAAATAAAGAAAAAAAAAATTCTAAATAAATAAATTTAGCTATGGAAAAAATAAAAATAGTATTAATTAAAAGTGTTATAACTTAATGTTACAATGCAATTTGTTTATTTTTAGTTTTAATAAGAAATGAGAACAATTACATTAAAAATAGTTCATTATCTAAATATAATTGTTATACTATTAATTAATATCCTCTAACTAAGTGTTTTCGGAGAAGGTTATCACTATTAAAATCTAATGAATATGATATCCAATTCCTAAATGGGAAACCAATAGTTTACTTAATATATTCTCAATAAAAAATATATATATATAGAGACATGGATTATTTGAAAAAAAAAAATTGAGTTTTCAAAATTAAATTTAAAAAATATATACAAAATTTTAATTAATAAAATGTATTATATAGAGGTATAAATGGAAACAATTTTTTTGTATATTTTTAAGATAGAATATAAGAATTCTAAATATTAAATTTAACATATAAAATTAACTGATCGTATATTGAAAAATAATCATATATTCCAGTAACTCTTTACTTGTTGTGGCATAGAGTGATTCAATAAAGGATCCATACCTACATTCACATACCATCCTTTTCCAAATTTCCAAGATAGTTAGTTCCCTACAAGGGTATAAACCAGAACTAAAGTTGTTTAGATAATAAAAGCATTTTTACCAGGCATATTCATATGCCTCATTCAACCCTCTACAAATAGGTGGTGAGTGTGGAGTTGTACAACTAATTAGCCTCCATATTCTCCTGAGGTACTACCTTCCCAAAGTGACGTTCTTAGTTATCGCACATATTATATATGTGATATTATTAAACTAAAGTAAACCAAACAATGGTTAAATAAAATATCAGTAATAAATTCAATGCATAAGAATTAAAACAAAGATAAATGGAGATTAAAAAAAAAATGTTAAAGGATTTGTTAATAACGTTAAATGACACACACATTTAAAGCTAGAAAAAGGATATATAATAGGTATAAGTTGTGATATAACACTACAATTGATAATACATCTATCATAATTGACAATTGGAAGCACATAATTTTTTCATAAAGCAATAATTGTTAGCACAAAAAATGTCAAAGTTAGATTCATTATGGATCCTTCAACAAAAGCACCAGGTTGATAATCAGAATGTCGACAGGAGGAACAAATATTAAGATTCAGTATGGCCCCTTAAACAAAAGCTCCAAGTTGACAATCAAAATGTACATGGGAGGAGAAAATGAAATATAAATTTCTAAGTTGATTTTTAAATTTCAAGGTTAAGAAAACTCCAAACCTTGAAGATTGTCAAGGAAATCCTTTAACCCAAAACATGTGGCACTCACTTTGACTTAGTGTTTTTTCTTAAAATCCTCTTAAAGGGTTTTGTAAACCAAAAATGTGTAAGGAATTGATGACAATGTACAGTAGAGGAGAAAATATAATATTGTTGTCTATGTTGATTGTTAAATTTTTAGGTTAATTCGGTTGGAAATCTTGAAAATGGTGAAGGAAATATCCAAAGCAAAAACAAGTTGTCACTCGAGTTTGTTGGTTATTCTCAAAAGCCTCATAATTTTAGACACAAAAAAGTGGTAGTTTTTTATATCACTTCGACATTCTTGTTATTTGAATTGGTACATTGGTAAGAAAATTCACTAAAGAGAAAGAAAACAAGTTGTCACTTTGGTTTCTTCGTTATTCTCAAAAGCCTCTTACTAAGAATTATAGACAAAAAAAAAAGTGGCAGTTGTTGATATCACTTCGACATTCTCATTATTTTGAATTGGTATGTTGGTAAGAAAATTCACTAAAGAGAAAGAAAACATAGGAAATAATTAGAAGTATTCATGGGAGAGGATGTACAAGGTATACAAACATGTGAAGCAAAAAAAATTTGACCAGTTGTAAGTAGCTTTACGAAGTTTACGATGTTCTGTTTGCAACATATGTTGCAAATGCTAGTTTTAACTTTTTATCGACACTATGACATCTCCCCATACCATGCCCTATATTAATTATAATATTTTATTATTATTTAATTGAGCCAACATGTAAATGTTTACAAATTATTGCATAGGTGCTTTCAAAGCCAGTATGGTAGAGATGTTGTAATGTAATGTTTAACAGTTTTGACAAATCAAATTATATAAAAATAAAAATAAAATAAAATGTTAAAAATAAATTTAACTAAAAAGATTAATTGAATGTGACATTTTAGCTTGTTCAAAATAAAATAAATTAAATAAAAGTAGAAATGGTCCAGGGTATTGACCCATGGTATTCATGTCGAAAGTGGCTTATTTATGGGGATAAATTAAACAAGCCTGTTAGAGTCGGTCTTGTCATCCCTCTGTCAGAGATCATTTCTCTTATTGCATTTCATTTTTAGGTGTCTCATTCCGCTCATTAATCTGCATTCTGTTAGGGGAATTCCATCATCTGGCAGAAGGGCTTTGTTCTCTCATTCTCCCTCATGTTTGTACCTGCTGGGTTGGTCGAAGTTTATCAAAATTCATTAAAAGTTTATTTCAGTCATTTACAGTCATAGATGGTATTTTGGTCGAACAAGAGTCATTTTAGTTTCTAGGTCTAGGGTTTGGTCTTCAGAATGTCAGGTAATGCCCGCAGGCCATGAGGATGTCTTCAATAAGTTTTCATTTCAAAATTTTCATCATCAATAATGCTGAAGGATGTTTCTTCTTCAAAACTCTATTTTGAGGAAGAAATATTCAAGTTAATTGTTTGTAATAAATATGTATTTTTAAAAGTTTCTTACCATGAAGTATTGAAAACGCGGCCCTGGTCATCCTTTGCCGAAATCGAATGCCACCATCCCTGCAAAGATCAACCAAGAAGCCATCGTTTTAGCCAAAAATCAAAAGGAAACTTGAAAAAGCAGAGTTGTATTAAAAGTGAAGAAATGCCAATTCTAAAACATTACAAAATGGGTCTTTACAAAGAGAAAATCAAAGCCATGACTTTATATAGATATTTCTATGTTTATCAATTCCATTTTCATTCAATAGATCATTTGAAAGCCAACTCAAGCTGTGAGAGGGCGAAGCTGTCATTTTGAAAACCAAGACTGTGCTTAGGAGTGCGCGCGACGCATTGGGTAAGAGCGTGACGCATAGAGCCGATGCGGCGCACTGGGCCTCCTGCCACAGTGTTTTTTTTAACGGGCACGACGCACTAACTGGACGCGGCGCACTGGGCTTGTGCGCGGTGCACAGGGTCGACAAGCTAAAAAATCATCATCATTTGCTACAAAATCAAAATAGTTCATCTTGATCGCTGCAAAATTTTGTGAGCTCTTTGCCGTTGATTTTAGTTTGCATTGAGTGTTATTTGGAGGAAGGAATTTGAAAGTTCAATTGGGCAAATTACAAACCCTGTCATGTGTTGAAAACTGTTCCATAGGATTTATGCTTGAGATTTAAAGTGTGTTTGTTGGTGCCAGTTTGTAAACTCCATTCCCACTTGTGTTTCCTTTCCTCATTGCTGTCACACTACTATCATAATCCCCTCTCCTATTTCCTCTGTCCCAAAACAATCATATCCCTTGTACCCAGTTTCCCTATCACTAAACCCTATTAGCCCTCCCCCTTTCATATCATTTATAAATTCCCAATTCCCAAAACATTCAAGGACTGTGTTTATATCCTTGATTTCACTTAGCTTAAATATATCTTGTCATTTCATTTATCCGTATGTCTAAAAACTACATTTCCCATCACCATCTCCCACTCCCATATCACTTATAAAATCCCTAAATCCCAAAGTTCCTAAACATAAATCAAGTGACTGTTTTTGCATTAATTGCACTTGAAAAACTCCCACTTTTCCCACTGATCATACTTACCAAAGTCTCTCATTTTATACTTGGTACACATTGGGTATTGAAAGACAAACTCTTATTTTCACCACATATATATCAGCATATACTTGTGATACACCTTGCTTTCAGCACCATGTCAGAGACAAATTCATCATATGAGCAAGAATATGAGCAGGACAGTGATTCAACCACCGAGCTTAATGTACCGAGAAGGCTTCATAAAAGTGGTAAGCACGTCAGAGAGGAGCCCACTTCTTTGGATCAATTGCAGGCCTGCCCGCTTGCAATGGCATGCTTTCAGCAACATTCATGTTTTCAGTATTGTGAGATGATTGCTCAGATTCAGCATCAGCAGGAGTTGGTTCGGTTATTTGTTTTACATTTGCATGATGGTCATGTAAACCTTGCTGGAGTGAACTTCACCTTGACACCAAAAGCCATTTCTGAGGTGACCGAGATACCAAACATAGGTGAAGAGTGGAATAAGAGACAACAGCTGGATAGAGCATATTATGAACCTTACATCAGGCCTGGCTATTTGAGGCAGCTCAGCAGGGTATTCCCATTCTAGTTTCTGAAGGAGTCCTATGTGCCACTGATGAAACTCACCATCAGTTACTTCAGCTGTGAGGGTCGGTTCTCACGTCTTTATGCATACCACATCAGACTTTTGATGAATTTCACGAGGGTGAGACTGATGAGTATTCCATATTTCATGTGTCGAAACATAGAGTGAATGACTAACCTTGTGCAGAAGAAGACTCCAGATCAGCAGCATAACAGCATTTATCATTATGCGCTCATTAAGATCATTGTAGTACATCATCTTAGATTGCAGGGCATTGCATGGGAGGAGTTCATTTCCCGTGACTTCTTCACAGCCCCTCAGCCTCCTCCTGAGATCATTCATGATGCAGGAGAGCCTTCACATCAGTTTGAGGTGCCCGAGACAGAGCCTATCAATGTTCCAGTGTGTGTTACCTATCAGAGAGGTACCAGAGCCTTATTTGCAGCATCACGACGAGTACTATCTGCACTAGGGGTGGAAGGGGTCTCGTTACTTTCACCAGCAGCGTGAGTACTATCTCCACTTGGCATGGAAGGGGTCTCACCTTCGAAATTAGCATAGGTAAAGGACAGAGGCAAAAGGCCTATGCACGATGAGGTCCCTTCAGGAGGCCAAGACACTGATCTTACACTCATTAATGTTGATTTGAGCTCCCCTAGCTCAAAGATGAGAGAGACCATCCAGGAACAGAAAGCTGAGATCGACACATTGACTGTGAAGTTACAGAGAGCTCAGTGGGTTATAAATTACTTGGAGCAGAGGAATAAACAACTGGAGGATCAGCAGACACTCACGGAGTTGCAGAGAATCCGTGACGATCGAGAATTGGCCCGAAAGAGACCAGGTGACATGACACCTTTTGAGCGGCAGATTTGGCTTGAGAGAGTCAACAGAAATCTTGAGAAGCTATTGGCGAAGGCCAATAGGGACAAATACATTCTCAGACACATGAAGAACCACTATTGGGCCCGCACACACATTTGCAGAGCTAGGATGAAGATCCTGAAGGCGAGGTTGAGAAGAGCACTGAAACGACGAAAAAGGTCTGATCCACTCCAAATCTTGGTTGAATCTTCCTTGGCTGAGCATGGGGCATGATGGGACACATTCTCTCCAAATTTCAGCAAATTTGGAGTAAATTTTGTCATTTTTGAAACTTTGGTTGCAAAACAGGTTTTTCTACCCAACGCGTCGTGCCACTCGACGCGTGCTTACATTTGAGAGATCCTCTGGAAGAAAAATTTACATTTTTGGATTTTTTATGGTAAATTATGCATGCTCAAGAATTTTTGAGAGATTTCATCAAGTTCTAGGTGGTCTTAAAGGTCAAAAACACTCCAAAAATGGTCTTTCTACCACTTTTTGCACCAGCAGGAACCAGTCTTGGGAGATTGCAGTTTTGGAGGGGAAAATGACATCCAAATCCAAAACTTCCACTTGGGTTGGATAGAAGACAGACAGGGATTTCCAATAAGCTATCATGAGCTCAATTTTGACTTCAGGAAGTGCCCCAAAAATAGTCTCAAAGTGGCGCGGCGCATTGAGTTTTCTGGCACGGCGCATAGAGGATTTTGGTCCAATTTTTACTTTTCAGCTCAGAAATTTGACCAGTTTGACTACTTTCACTTCTTGATGTAATTATTGATCTATCTTGATGTAATTTTATGGATATGATGTAATTTTGGCTCATATTTATTTTTTCTAGAGGATTCATTCACTAAAAAGTGAAAATTAAATGAATGAATATGTTTCCTTCCTTATAGAGGCAAGTTGTTTGACTGCCTAGATTTCAGTTCCATTTTTAGAATTGGTTGAAACAACTCCTAGAAGGATGAGCTCGACCCCTAGAGGCATGGTAAGGGGTTAGGATGGTATATATATTGTATTTTCTGAGACATTTTCAGGGTTGGATACTTGGGAATAGTTTGGCACCTCATTGTACATACACTTCTGCATTTTTGGCAAAGGAAAGACCAGGGTTTTGCAGCACTTGTTGGGATCCTTGTGGCTCTGAGTTTTGATGATGTTTTTCTCCATGTATCTATAAGTTTCATTAATTTTATATGCATGCCATTTCCCTTCCCTTTGCTTCTGAATTAAACAAATGAGTAACTAAGGTAGAATTCATAAGTTTGCTGGTGCTTTGCCTTAAACTTTTGTTTAGTTTTATATGTTTTCGTCAGTTTGAAGAGGATCCTTGCACCCTCTTGCCCTCTTCACCTCCTCAGCAGTATTTTCTATCCATTCATTGAATCTAAGACATCAAAGTCATTGCCTTCCCTGCCCCAACTTGAACTCTGCAAGAATTTTCCCTCATCCCCAAGCCCAAAACTGCCTTTCCCTTTTTCCAACAAAAAACCCCTAAAAATTATTCCAAACTCCTTGATTAATATACCTAGCCTAAAATTAGCACTCATTTCAGTCATCTCAAGGCCTATTGATACATTTCTCCTGATATTGACCCGGAAAGAGCCCTCTCCTGTTCTGGTAGGGCTAGCTACCAGACTGAGCATGGTTTGGTGTTACCCTGAATCCCGCCTTCCTTTAGCCTAAGGTGGATTTGGGCTATAACATAGTGATGACCATACTAGGGAAGAAAATGGTTTGCTTGTTGGTGTTATTTGTTTCATAAGCTACAGACGGAGCCTGAAGTTATGCCAGGTAGCCTTCGAAATGATTTTTCTTTGCATTAGCAGAAGTAGATAAACGCTGCTTCAATCAATCTTCGGTCTAGCTTGTGGACGTGACATTTGAATTGTGAATTACCCCAGTATATCAGATCGTTCTAGACTTTTGGGTGATTGAGTCTAGAATTTGATAGGCTGAAATAAATCGGTTGTGTCCCTTTGATTTTTGAATAGATCAACACACTAGCTTCCAGAAGACATACAAGAGCTAATCCCGATCCTGATCCGCCTCTAGTGTATGAGAATCCCAATCTGATTTCAATAATCCTCCATCGAGAAAGTCCCGTGATTCCTTTGTTTAGATCTCATTCATGCCCTACTGTAGTTGAGTTCCTTGAAGATATTGAGTTTGATGATCAATTCGAGATGTCATTGTTTGAAACTGAGTCTAAAAGTGCTACCGGTTCTACTGTCATAAATCCCGAGTTTATCAAGTATCTTGATATTGAACAAGATAACAGATCCATTGATAGTTACATCCTGAAAATTTAGAATTCTATTGTGGCAATGAATATTCCTGAGTTTATCGAATCTGCATTTGAAACTCTTGGTCCATCTGCAGTTACTTCTGATTCACAAGTTCACGCTGAGCCTTTTTTCATTCCTACCATTCTCGTACAACCATCTGTTTCTGATCAACAATCTGCATTATTTTCTCCTCCATCCCCACCACATACACCTCGTACATCTACTGCTCCTACTCCACCCATTTCTCCAAGGTAGATTATAAATCCACCAAGAGCAATGGCTGCGAGATTCGCACCTCTCGTCTTGCCTCAGAATTTGGATCCCATGCCCGCTGATTATCAGATTAAAATCCCTTTGTTTGATGGTACTCCTCAAAGTGTGCCTGCTCAGCAGCATATTGATAGAATGAAAGACTTCTTTGATCTCCATGAAATTGATGAAGAGAATGTCTCCATGAGATTGTTTGTGCAAACTTTTGGAGGTGAGGTACGTAAATGGTTCAGAGCATTGCAACCCAGAAGTATTAATACATTAGATGAGCTTCAGAGACAGTTTCTATATCGGTGGGAAATGAAGAAAGATCCAATTCAAATTACTTCTGAATATACCAAGATCAAGTGCAATCCTGGTGAGTCTTTCCAAGACTATATTATCAGATTTAATGTGGTTTATAATGCAATCCCTGATGATTTGAGGCCATCTAAGAAGTCAGCCTTGTTAAAATTCCCGGATGGTTTTAATCCGAAGATGGCCTATTCATTACGAGACAGAGATCCGCCCACCTTAGAAAATAGGCAGAAAATTGCAGTAAGTGTTGAGGCAAATTTGAATGACAAGAGAGCTAGTTTGAAAGCAGAGAAGAAAGTTGTGATAAAGGAAGAAGCTTCCACATCTATATCAGATCAGTTACTTCGCAAGGTGGAAAGAATGATTGAAAATCTCACACTTGATAAGCCCGAACCGTAGATTCGAAATCCCAACTTCCATGGTCAGCAACAGCCACAATTCAGGATTAAACAACGAGAATAGCGAGCACAAGAACTAGCAGTCCAGCAGCAAGTAAAGACACCTCTTCAACAGAATTTTGTTGGTCAGGATTCAGATGATGAAGATGATGTAGTAGGGGAGGAAAATCACTTCTTTACTCCTGATGATTTGCCCATTTATATCACTGAAGATGAGGAGTATGCAGAAAGTTCAGCGGTACAAAGAGATGAGGATTTTATCTTGGCCAATGATGCAGCTCTCGAGGAAGAGTCGGATGAGTATCAGAGAGGTTATATGAATGCCTTGTCAGCCCAGCAGAAGAAATATTCTCTTAGAAACAGAGATGTACCTGTCAATCCAATCCAAAAGAGAAAGGAAGTTTCATCGCCTAAGAATGATTCACCTGTTGCATAAAAGAAAGCAAAAGAGATAGTTGATCCCACTGCCACCAAGTCATCATCAGCAGAAAAATCAAATCAGCCAACTACATCGAGGGAGAAGGCTAAAAAGAAAGATGTTCCAGCCAAAGAGATCGAAAAGACTTCAGCCTTTAGTTTGGAGCATGAGATTTCTAAATTAAAGGTATCCATTCCCTTGACTGAGATAATGAAGAACAACAGTTATATAAGTCAAGTTTCTAAAATTTTTAATTTCGATCCTATGTTCGATATGGTGAATATTAAAGATGACCAACCTGAATTGATATTTGGACCAGCTTTAGACGGTGAGTCTCCAGACAGCGAAGTGCCTCCTTTTTATATTAGTCTTCGATTGCATGAGTTTGTATTGCATAATGCCATGTTCGATTCCAGTGCTTCCCATAATCTTATGCCAAAGGAAATCATGGAGAAGTTGGGTTTAGAGGTCACTAGGAAGTACCATGATCTTTATTCATTTGATTCTAGCAGAGTGAGATGTATTGGGCTCATTAAAGACTTGGTTGTTAGCTTGGATCAGATTCCCACAAAGAATGTTTTGATGGACATAGTTGTGGCAAACATTCCTCCCAGGTTTGGCATGTTGCTTTCCAGATCTTGGGGAGAAAAATTGAAAGGGACATTACAATTAGATTTCTCCTATGCAACGATTCCCGTGTTTGGCCAAATGAGAAAGTTGTACTAGGAACAAAAAATGAAGTATATGATTACAACCAAGGAGAAGCCGGTTAATCATCCGATTAATTATGTACATACAGCTTTAGAGTCTTTTGTTTTTTTTGCCGATAGTTTCAATGATGTAGATAGTCAGTTAGTTCAAGTAGAAGATATTCCAGAGATTACCAAGAATTTTAGAGAAGTTTTGCAGAAAGAAAGGCAAAAATCGGAAAGCACAGTTGAGAAATCAGCTAAAGATAGTGGACAGCAAGCAGAAAAAATAGAGCTAGCACAATTTCAGCACTTAGAAGATGATGAAGAGGGTCTATGGACCATGGATTTCGATGGTGTAGTGGGAAGTGATGGTGCTGGAATTGGTATTTGGGTATGCAGTCCTTTTTCCGTTCCAAACAAGGTACCGAGTAATGTACGGGTATGTTCTTACAAATTAGCATTTGATTGTTCGAACAATGAGGCTGAGTATGAAGCTCTGATTGCTGGCCTAAAAATTCTTAGAAAGCTGAATGCTAAGAGAATTGTAGTCTATGGCGACTCTGAATTCGTGATTAAGCAGGTGAAGGGTGAATACCAAACGAAACATCCCCGAATGCGTGCTTACCAGAATGTTGTTCTTGATATTTTGAAGCAGTTTTCAGATTATACCTTGACTTGTATTCCTCGCATTCAAAATGGAATTGCAGATGCACTTGCTAAGGCAGCAAGTAACTTGAAGATCCCAATGAATTAAAGTAATAATTTTTAAATCTATGTGAAGCACCGTCCTACCGTCCCAGATAATCAAAGATGTTGGCAAGTTTTCCAAGATGATGATGAGATTAATGATTTTCTGCAAAATAAAGGTAAGTTCAAAGATACCTCAATTGATGTAGAATATGATGATGGTGAAGCTGATGTGCAAGTAAATCAAATGGAAGTGTTGCAGCTGAAAGATAACGTTATTCCTAAAGGTTTGATACCTTTAGAAGAGCTCTTTGATCAGGATGATGTAGTTAAGAAACCAACCTTGCGTCCAACTGAGAAGGGAGTTGAAGATGTAAATATCGGAACAGCTGAAGACCCAAAGATGGTGAAGTTATGAAAATAATTTCCACCGGAGGTAAAAGCAAAATATGTGAGTTTGTTGTCTTATTTTTCTGATGCTTTCACGTGGGATTATTCAGACTTAAAGACGTATGATACGAATATAATTCAGCACACTATTCCAATCAAGCCTAATCAGAAGCCTTTCAGACAGAAGTTAAGAAGAATCAATCTAAAGTTGCTGCCATCGATCGAGAAGGAGGTAAACAGGTTGTACAAAGAAGGAATCACTATTCCCATCCAATTTTTTGATTTAATTTCCAATTTGGTTCCCATTTGCAAAAATACAGGTGAGATCCATTTGTGTATTGATTTTAGAAATTTGAACAAGGTGTCATTGAAGGACAATTATCTATTGCCTAAGATGGATCATATACTGCAGTGAGTAGTTGGAGCATCTCGTATGTCACTACTCGATGGTTATTCTGGATATAACCAAATTTTGGTCCATGAGGATGGCCGTGACAAAACAGCGTTCACCACTCCGTGGGGGACATTCCACTATGCCAAGATGCCATTCGGTTTGAAGAATGCTGGTGGAACATTTCAACAGGTGATGGATATGGCTTTTGCGAATGAGAAGGATGTTTTTCTTGTTATATACCTTGATGATTTGATGGTCTTTTCCAATTCAGATGAAGAGCATATGTATCACTTGAAAGTTGTTTTTCAAAAGTGCAAAAAATATGGTGTCTCACTTAATCCGAAAAAGAGCTTGTTTGCCATGGATGAGGGCAAACTACTTGGTCACATTATTTCCAAATATGGCATTCATATTGATCCAGCACGAGTAGAAGCAATTCAGCAAATTGATCCACCCCGGAACAAGAAAGAGATTCAGTCTTTTAATGGTAAGATGAACTTTTTACGCCGCTTTGTCCCTAACCTTGCTGAACATCTAAGAGAGATAACAAATATGTTGAAAAAAGACAGCCAAGTGAAGTGGACTGAAGAGGCATTAAATTCCTTTAATTTAGTGAAGTTGGCACTATCTTCAGCACCGGTATTAATCAGCCCGGATTACACCCAAGATTTTATTTTGTTTTCATTTGCTTCGGAGCATACCATGGCAGCTGTGTTAATGCAGGAAAGAGATGGGCATGAGAAGCCAATAGCTTTTTTCAGCCGAACTATACAAGACGCAGCCTTGAAGTACAACATCATCGAGAAGCAAGCTTTGGCACTGGTAAAAGCATTAAAGGATTTCCGGGTATACATTTTGCATTCTCATATTTTGGCTTATGTTCCTAACACTGCCATGAAACATGTTTTGGTACAAACTGATCCGGAAGGAAGACGAGGTAAGTGGATTGCATCTTTGTTGGAGTATGATGTGGAGATAAGGCCCACGAAGCTTATCAAGGGGCAGGGGCTGGTGAAGCTTATGGCTGAATCGAATTTGCATGCGCTAGACATAAATCTGATTGCTGCTATGTCTGATGAGGATGAGGAGAATTCGCCACTTCAGGTATTGGAAATTTTTGTTGCTTCTCCGTGGTATCCATATATCTTGTATGTTGTTCAAAAATTTTCACCACCGCCCGGCATGACTAGAAACAAAGTTATAACTCTGAAACTGAAGGCTACAAATTTTTTTATTTTGAATTCTACACTTTATTGGAAAGATCTGGGGGGTGTTTTGTTGAATTGTTTGGTGGAGGAAGAAGCGAATAAGGTAATGGAGGATTTCCATAAAGGAGACTGCAGGGGTCACCTTTTTTGGAAAACAACAGCCAATAAGATTTTGAGAGCGGGATACTATTGGCTGACATTGTTTGCTGATGTGTATAAAATATTCAAAGGCTGCCATGAGTGCCAGATTTTCGAAGGAAGACAGAAATTACAGCGTTTTCCACTTAAACCTATTGAGGTAAGCGCCCCTTTTTAGCAGTGGGGTTTGGATTTCATTGGGGAGATCCATCCTCCTTCTTCAGGACAACATAGATGGATCCTAACAGTGACTGATTACTTTACGAAATGGATTGAAGCAGTTCCCACCAGGCAAGATACCGATTCGATAATCATTTCTTTCCTTGAGAACAACATTTTGTCTCGCTTTGGTTGCCCGAATAAGATAATCACTGATAACGCAGTATATTTTAAATCAAGAAAGATGATTGAGTTTTGTTCCAAGTATAAAATCATTTTGGGGCATTCAACCACCTATCATCTGAAAGGCAACGGATTGGCGGAATCTTTCAACAAATCTTTATTCAACATCATTAAAAAGTTGTTGGACATAAATAAGAAGAGTTGGCATAAGAAGCTGGTCAATGCGCTATGGGATGATTGGGTGAGTCAAAAGAAATCCATTGGTATGTCCCCCTTTGAGTTAGTTTATGGAGTGGATACAGTGTTTCCTACCTCTCTTGCTGTTCTGGTGGTCAAGCTTCTTCAAGAAGCTGGTAGTGAAGAAAGTCATATGCAGAGAATAATAAACCAGATGATTCACTTGCAGCAAATGAGAGATGAAGTTTTCCAGAATACATTCAAGTTTTAGGAGAGAATCAAGAAAATCTATGACAGGAAAGCGAAGGTGGATAAATTCCAATTAGAGGAAGTGGTGCTGAAGTGGGATGCTAGAAATGAGGACAAAGGTAAGCATGGTAAGTTTGAAAATCTCTGGAAAGGTCCCTTTAAGATTGCAGCATATCGAGGTCAAAACGCCTTTCTTTTGAAGGAGATGAACGTTGAAGACTGTCCAGGAGGGTCGGTCAATGGTCGGCTGCTCAAGCGGTACCATTTCTAAGATGTTTTCTGCTGATCACGTTGTCATTGTACATATCATTTATTTGAATTTAATTGCAAGTGTGTACTGTGGTCTTTTCTTCAGTTTGGGGCCCGAAGTGAAGGCTATAATTCTGAAGAAGGATTTCAGTTTTTGTTTGAGTCTGTCTAGTTGGTTTGATTCAGTCATTTCTGTTTTAAAAGTTGAGTCAGTTTGAGTCAAAGTTTCAGTCAAATAAATTCAGTCAACAGTCTTGAGTTGCTTTATCAAAATAATGCACTCCATAGCCCAATAGAAGAAGGCATTGTCTGCTCGCCCAAAGTTCTGTAGTTCTTGGCACCTCCCAGGAGCTACCATCCCCATTGGAGCCAATGTTAGAGTCGGTCTTGTCATCCCTCCGTCAGAGATCATTTCTCTTATTGCATTTCATTTTTAGGTGTCTCATTCCGCTCATTCATCTGCATTCCGTTAGGGGCATGCCATCATTTGGGAGAAGGAATTTGTTCTCTCATTCTCCCTCATGTTTGTACCTGCTGGGTTGGTCGAAGTTTATCAAAATTCATTAAAAGTTGATTTCAGTCATTTACAGTCATAGATGGTATTTTGGTCGAACAAGAGTCATTTTAGTTTCTAGGTCTAGGGTTTGGTCTTCAAAATTTCAGGTAACGCCCGCAGGCCATGAGGATGTCTTCAATAAGTTTTCATTTCAAAATTTTCATCATTAATAATGCTCAACGATGTTTCTTCTTCAAAACTCTGTTTTGAGGAAGCAATCGTCAAATTAATTGTTTGTAATAAATATGTATTTTTAAAAGTTTCTCGCCATGAAGTATTGCAAATGCAGCCCTGGTCATCCTTTGCCGAAATCCAATGCCACCATCCCTGCAAAAAATCAACCAAGAAGCCATCGTTTTAGCCAAAAATCAAAAGGAAACTTGAAAAAGCAGAGTTGTATTAAAAGTGAAGAAATGCCAATTCTAAAACATTACAAAATGGGTCTTTACAAAGAGAAAATCAAAGCCATGACTTTATATAGATATTTCTGTGTTTATCAATGCCATTTGCATTCAAGAGATCATTTGAAAGCTGACTCAAGCTGTGAGAGGGCGAAGCTGTCATTTTGAAAACCAAGACTGTGTTTAGGAGTGCGCACGGCGCATAGAGCCGACACGGCGCACTAGGCCTCCTGCCACAGTGTTTTTTTTAACGGGCGCGACACACTGACTAGATGCAGCACACTGGGCTTGTGCGCGGCACACCGGGTCGACAAGCTAAAAAAATCATCATCATTTGCTCCAAAATCAAAATGGTTCACCTTGATCGCTCCAAGTAAGTTTGTGAGCTCTTTGCCATTGATTTTAGTTTGCATTGAGTGTTATTTGGAGGAAGGAATTTGAAATTTCAATTGGGAAAACTACAAACCCTCTCATGTGATGAAAATTGTTCCATAGGGTTTATGCTTGAGATTTAAAGTGTGTTTGTTGGTGCCAGTTTGTAAACTCCCTTCCCACTTGTGTTTCTTTTCCTCCTTGCTGTCACACTACTATCATAATCCCCTCTCCTATTCCCTCTATCCCAAAACAATCATATCCCTTGTACCCATTTTCCCTATCACTAAACCCTATTAGCCCTCCCCCTTTCATATCATTTATAAATTCCCAATTCCCAAAACATTCAAGTACTGTCTTTATATCCTTGATTTCACTTAGCTTAAATATATCTTATCATTTCATTTATCCCTATCTCTAAAAACTACATTTCCCATCACCATCTCCCACTCCCATATCACTTATAAAATCCCTAAATCCCAAATTTCCTAAACATAAATCAAGTGACTGTTTTTGCATTAATTGCACTTGACAAACTCCCACTTTTCCCACTAATCATACTTACCACAGTCTCTCATTTCATACTTGGTACACATTGGGTATTGAAAGACAAACTCTTGTTTTCACCACATATATATCAACATATACCTGTGATACACCTTGCTTTCAGCACCATGTCAGAGACAAATTCATCATATGAGCAAGAATATGAGCAGGACAGTGATTCAACCACCGAGCCTAATGTACCGAGAAGGCTTCATAAAAGCGGTAAGCACGTCAGAGAGGATCCCACTTCTTTGGCTCAATTGCAGGCCTTCCCTCTTGCAATGGCATGCTTTCATAAACATTCGTGTTTTCAGTATTGTGAGTTGATTGCTCAGATTCAGCATCATCAGGAGTTGGTTCGCTTATTTGTTTTACATTTGCATGATGGTCATGTAAACCTTGCTGGAGTGAACTTCACCTTGACACCAAAAGCCATTTCTGAGGCGACCGGGATACCAAACATAGGTGAAGAGTGGAATAAGAGATAGCAGCTGGATAGAGCATATTATGAACCTTACATCAGGCCTGGCTATTTGAGGCAGCTCAGCAAGGTATTCCCATTCCGGTTTCTGAAGGAGTCCTATGCGCCATTGATGAAACTCACCATCAGATACTTCGGCTGTGAGGGCCGGTTCTCACGTCTTTATGCATACCACATCAGACTTTTGATGCATTTCACGAGGGTGAGACTGATGAGTATTCCATATTTCATGTGTCGAAATATAGAGTGAATGACTACCCTTGTGCAGAAGAAGACTCCAGAGCAGCAGCATAACAACATTTATCATTATGCACTCATTAAGATCATTGTAGTACATCATCTTAGATTGCAGGGCATTGCATGGGAGGAGTTCATTTCCCGTGACTTCTTCATAGACCCTCAGCCTCCTCCCGAGATCATTCATGATGCAAGAGAGCCTTCACATCAGTTTGAGGTGCCCGAGACAAAGCCTATCAATGTTCCAGTGTGTGTTACCTATCAGAGAGGTACCAGAGCCTTATTTGCAGTAGCACGACGAGTACTATCTCCACCAGGGTTGGAAGGGGTCTCGTTACTTTCACCAACAGCGCAAGTACTATATCCACTTGGCATGGAAGGGGTCTCGCCTTCAACATCAGCACAGGTACAGGATAGAGGCAAAAGGCCTATGCACGATGAGGGCCCTTCAGGAGGCCAAGACACTGATTTTACACTCATTAATGTTGATTTGAGCTCCCCTAGCTCAAAGATGAGAGAGACCATCTAGGAACAGAAAGATGAGATTGACACATTGATTATGAAGTTACAAAGAGCTCAGTGGGTTATAAATTACTTGGAGCAGCAGAATAAACAACTGGAGGATCAACAGACACTCACGAAGTTGCAGAGAATCCGTGAAGATCGGGAATTGGCCCAAAAGAGACCAGGTGACATGACACCTTTTGAGTGGCATATTTGGCTTGAGAGAGTCAACATACATCTTGAGAAGTTGTTGGAAAAGGCCAATAGGGACAAAGACATGCTCAGACACATGAAGAACCACTATTGGGCCCGCACACACGTTTGTAGAGCTAGGATGAAGATCCTGAAGGCGAGGTTGAGAAGAGCACTGAAACGGTGAAAAAGGCCTGATCCACTCCAAATATTGGCCGAAGCTTCCTTGGCTGAGCATGGGACATGATGGGAGACATTCAATCCAAATTTCAGAAAATTTGGAGTAAATTTTTTCATTTTTGAAAATTTGGTTGCAAAACAGGTTTTTCTGCCCGGCGCGTCCTGCCACTCGACGCGCGCTTACGTTTGAGAGATCTTCTGGAGGAAAAATTTACATTTTTGGATTTTTTATGGTAAATTATGCATGCTCACGAATGTTTGAGAGATTTCATCAAGTTCTGGGTGGTCTTAAAGGTAAAAAACACTCCAAAAATGGCCTTTCTGCTACTTTTTGCACCAGCAGGATCTAGTCTTGGGAGATGGTAGTTTTGGAGGGGAAAATGACATCTAAATAAAAAAATTCCACTTGGGTTGGATAGCAGACAGATAGGGATTTCCCACGAGCTATCATGAGCTCAATTTGGACTTCAATAAGTGCCCCACAAATAGGCTCAAAGTGGCGTGGCGGATTGAGTTTTCTGGCACGGTGCATAGAGGATTTTGGTCCAATTTTTACTTTTCAGCTCAGAAATTCAGCTAGTTTGACAAGTTTCACTTCTTGATGTAATTATTGATCTATATTGATGTAATTTTATGGATATGATGTAATTTTGGATCATATTTACTTGTTCTAGAGGATTCATTCACTAAAAATTGAAAATTAAATGAATGAATCAGTTTCCTTCCTTATAGAGGCAAGTTGTTTGGCTGCCTAGATTTCAGTTCCATGTTTAGAATTGTTTGAAACAACTCCTAGAAGGATGAGCTAGACCCCTAGAGGCATGGGAAGGGGTTAGGATGGTCTATATATTGTATTTTCTAAGACATTTTCAGGGTTGGATACTTGGGAATAGTTTGGCACCTCATTGTACATACACTTCTGCATTTTTGGCAAAGGAAAGACCAGGGTTTTGCAGCACTTGTTGGGATCCTTGTGGCTCTGAGTTTTGATGATGATTTTATCCATGTATCTGTAAATTTTATTAATGTTATATGCATGTCATTTCCCTTCTCTTTTCTTCTGAATTAAACAAATGAGTAACTAAGGTAGAATCCATTAGTTTGCTGGTGCTCTGCCTTAAAATTTTGTTTAGTTTTATATGTTTTCGTCAGTTTGAAGAGGATCCTTGCACCCTCTTTCCATATTTATCTCCTCAGTAGTATTTTCTATCCATTCATTGAATCTAAGACATCAAATTCATTGCCTTCCCTGCCCCAACTTGAACTCTGCAAGAATTTGGCCTCCCCAAGCCTAAAACTGCCTTTCCCTTTTTCCAACAAAAAACCCCTAAAAATTATTCCAAACTCCTTGATTAATATACCTAGCCTAAAAATAGAACTCATTTCATTCATGTCAAGGCCTATTGATACATTTCTCCTGAGATTGACTCAGAGAGAGCCCTCTCCTGTTCTGGTAGGGCTAGCTACCAGACTGAGCGTGGTTTGGTGCTACCATGAATCCCACCTTCCTTCGGCCTAAGTTGGATTTGGGCTATAACAAAGCCTATATCAATATTAAATTTGGATCTACCAAGTGTCTAGAGAGATCAAAATCTATTGATATAAAAAAATCATTTACGTTGCAAAGAGATTTTATCCCTCTTAACTATTGGTAAATCTAAAATTACGATAGATCTAAACTGATTTACATCTTATAAATTAAAAATACTAATATAAATTCTTACACGATATGAGACATTTCATATTTTATTGTAGTCCAGGCCATCTAAAGGATCGTGACGTTGGGACTTAAAATTGTGCTCAGTTTGCTAATGACGGTTTGAACGAATAGCTCTAAAATTTAAGGAATATGTTTTTTCTGCACACATTAAATATTTTGTTGTTAATTCTGTTATTTCTCCCATTCGTCCCTTTTTATTTTTTATTTTTACGCAGATTGACTAGGGTTCAAGAAATTTTTCTTCATCTATCAATTTGTGCGTTGAAAATTAATATGTATAACTATTTTAGATTTTTTATTTTTTTTATCAAATCATAAATTTTATTATAAGGTTATTAATGTTTATTTTTTTAGATTTTAATAATTTTTAATCTATTTTTAAATACAAAATATAGAAAATTGACTTAAAGATTTTAAGAAATCAGGTATGCTGCAGGTTTCCACGTCTTATTTGATTTCCAGATTACATGAATTTCCTATAACTAAAACTATTTTTGTATTTGAAATTTTTCATATTTAAATTTATTCTAGTAGCCAGACTTGATACGCTCTAACAGATTAGTACAATCCAACCCTAAAACATTTGATGGCCTTGGAAAAACTCAAGCCCTAAAAATAATTTCTTAAATAAGTTATGAATTTTTGAATTTGCAGGCATATTCTAGCATCTATCATTTTTCATTACAGATAACTATTACCTGGTATGGCTCTCCAGTGTTGATATATAGATTTGTGCTTCTCATCAATTAAGAATTGTGGTGAGCATCATTGATTTTTACTGACACTCGTTGTTCAGCAACAACAGATAATTTGAAATATATATATCCACATCTGATAGCCATACCAGATAATAGTTATCTCTATCCACTATAGCAGATGGGTTAGGATCTGGATTTCTCCTCATGTATCTCTTTTTCTAAGCCACCTTTAAACATGATAATTTTGAATGGAGTCACCAAGGTAGCTACAACCTCGAACATATTCTGAGCTCCTGTTACCTTCAAGAGTTCAGCTTAAAATTTTTGGGAAAAGTATATCTTCAAGTTCCCAACAAACACTCCAAAATGTTAACAAAATTGTACTTGATTGGATTCTTATCAAACAACTCAGTGTAACTATTTCAAACTACTTCTAACTGAAGCTTAGCCTCTTCAGTTTGAGAGGGCTCTCTCAAGGGGGTTTTATGATATTAAATAATGATAGTAGTATATGGCTAACTCTATGGGAAATGTAACTTGTTTTTTATGTTTGTAGGTTGAAAAGAATGCAGGCTTGCTACCGTTGGGCTTGTGGAGTCAACATTCAGTAGTTTTAGTGACAAAGGTTCTTCAACATGGAAGCTGAGGTAGATAGAGGTCTTTAGCAAAGACAACTTACACATGAAACATAGGAAAACAGAGTCATTTCATCACTAAAGGGAGTCAGAGCATAAAATTATGAATTTTGAGTAATAGAGATGAAATCTACTTCAAGTGGTAAAATATAAAGATATAGATCAATAAGACATCAAAAACCTCATGAGAATCTCAGGTCTGTCAAGAAAAATGTCACTTTGTATTACTGATATTTTTCAAAAGCATACAAGTAGGAGTTTAGTGCAAATGTTCTCCAACCCTTTGCTACTTCAATGATTTTAATTTAAATAGACATTGTTCACAACAAGGATGATCTATGTGCTGGTTAGATCATTGAATTCTCCTATGACACTTTTAATAACTGAAATACATAATTTCTAACAGAAAATTGACAGCTACACCTTAAAGAAAACATCTCCTAATAGGACTCTAACTCCTATTTATTACATTGCTCTTATCTTATCTGTGAAATAGTTACATGATAGTTACAAAATAAGTATCACATGCTTGAAAAACATATGACAGATTTCATCACCACTTTACATATTTAAAACCCTCCTAGATCTATGGAACATAACCCTATTTTTTAGGAATGCATGACCCTTATCTTCAAAGCTTCTTTGGCTAATGACCTGACTTCATAGGACTTCCTTAAAGTCATAAATATTTGATAAAAAGCTCCATTGACATGTTGGAGGTCTCCAACTGGCCAAAACTGCCTTTAAGATGCTCAAAAACCTTCAATAATTACTCGCTACGAAAAATAGGACTGTTTCGTAGCGCGTTTTGGTAGCGTTGGAAAAGTAGCTTTTGCATCCATTTTCTTTGCTCCTTTGTTGTTCCATGATGTTAATCAAGTCATGAAACATCACCACCATGAATTTTCCTCCTTGAATTGTGCAAAAAATGACTTTAGAAGAAAAAATGCTACTACAGGTTTTTTCGTAGCGTATTCCTGGCTTTAAGCCTCAGGAATGCTACGAAACTGTGTAAAAACTAAGAAATTTCCCTTGTCAAAACTGCCTTCAAAAACTAACCTCCAGCTACAAAATCTTGATTCTTTGCATGTAATGAACCTTATAAGGCATATTCATACTCAAATTATTCCTCCTTTGGAGTTTCCTCCTCATTAACAATCAGTTGAGCTATAGGCTCTTCTACCACTATCATATTTAAACCTTTCCTTTCTAGCTCTTCATGAATCAGATCTAATTTCTCTTGAAGATATTTTAGTTGGTCTTTCAATGTCCTATTATTGGATTGAAAGTGCATTTTTACCTTTTTGATGTGCTTGACCTCTCTTCTTAGTGGCTGAGTCCACTTTATCAACTTTTCTGTATTGTCCAAGGTCTTTGAGACACTTGCGACTTGATCTTCCTAGATCTTCCTCATCTGTTCAAATTGGACCCTTTCAGCTCTATTTTTATTTTCTTCTTTCTTCAAGACTAATATCTCTTCACCTGCCTCTTTCAACTTCTTTTTAAGGGTTTCAACTTCTTATTTTTCAGTGATTTTTCCTTTACCCTTCTTTTGTTTGATGACCAGCTCTTCTTTTGTAGGTGATGAGAGGTCTATGATGCTTGCTGGTGGCTGAGTAGTTTCATTGACCTTCTGAGTATCTTTGCTGATTTCCATGACCTTTCTTGCATGTCTTGTCATTGAATTTCTAGGTTGAAACATCAAACCAGCATAATCACCTGCAAACTCTATCTTTTTAGCTGCCTTGCCTTTCTTTAGCTTTCTTCCTCCATCTTCAACATCTTCAGCTTGGCCAATAGGATTTTCTTCAATGCCAATTTCTTGCAAGATGTCCTCTAAGTTTCCCTTAACTATTGTTTGGCTCCTAGTAACTATCTTTCTATCATGTTTGCGAACTATTGGCATCTGTTTTGTAGGTGTAGCTTTAGATGTGTCAATCTTCTGCAAAGGCTCTCTCTCGATGCTCACTGGTTCTAACTACTCTGTCACTATTGGTGATGAAATATCTCTAGCTTTGGGAACTCTTTTAGGAGTGACAGCATCTACTTCAAAAAAAATCATGAAAAAAAAGGATATCCAATCTCTGCCTAATCCCTTCAACTCCTCTAACACCAACAACTTAATCAAACCATGGTGAAAAAGAGAGGTTCGTTTCCTTCTGTTTTAACTTGAACCTTATCTGACATTTTAGTTAGACTTTTGTATAAGTAAAAGGGCAAGTAAAAGGAAAAGTTAAGAGACCTCTTACCCACAAAATCTAGTAGAAGCCTAAGGTGGTAGGAGTAGACCATGTGAAACCTTCCTTCACAGGTCAAGTACTTTTGAATGATCATCAACAGCTTTGAATAGTTGTCCTTCATGTAACTCCTTGGGATAGCATTTGTGAGATCAATTTCACTATGCTATGGCTTGATGAATTCTTTGCAATCCTGCATGGTGAACTTGATGCCTTTAAACCATTATTCCCCCCCTCTAGGGATTCATGTTGTTGCTAAAATGTTGTATGATGTTACTGTGAGGTTTAACATTGCATGCTTTGAAGTTGTTATAGTAAAGAAATTAGCAAAATCTTTAGAAACCTATAGGTGACAACCCTGCAGCCTTTGGAAGAATTGCAAACAACCTATTCTTCTGAATACCTCCATGGCAATTGGGTATTCATTTAGAAAATTCATGTCCATGGGCTCATACCTATGGTAATGGCCACCTTTTTTGGTTTTCTCCTTGCAACCATGGTGAATTTATCTTCTCAGCCTCACTTGATTAATGACACCGGCAACCTTTGAATCTGCCAACAACCTGCTTGGCTTGATGAAGCAGCTCTCTAGAACTCCAATTACATGCAAATACAAAGTGGAGTATGACAAAAAGACACAATTTGGTAATTTTTTATGGTTTCAATGACAAATCCTGCCTTAATCATGACTCATGCATGCTAAAAATGGTAATGATGACCTCAGACATGACCTTTGTACTCTTAAATTAACCTTAACAAAATCGAATGACATCCACCTTTACTCCTCTAATGATGAACTGGCACTTCACTTCAGGTTTGACAAGATAGAAAAGAAAACATTTTTTTTTAGCGTAGCTAGTTCATTTTCTGACAGTTTTGTTGGAGTTCCCATGTTTTGGCCAGATTGGCAGGACCAAAAGATGAGACAACATCAGAACCGCTTTGGGGCCCTAGGATCTAGCCCTGCTGGACCCAGAGAGGGATCTCTC
The DNA here is from genome assembly GCA_034641835.2 of Pinus albicaulis. Taxonomy (NCBI): domain Eukaryota; kingdom Viridiplantae; phylum Streptophyta; class Pinopsida; order Pinales; family Pinaceae; genus Pinus; species Pinus albicaulis. The sequence continues at coordinate 1,227,661,926 of CM076574.1, read as the reverse complement.
CATAGGACAAAGAATGATATATCTTTGAAAGCTCAAAATGAGGTATTAGGCTAGGTATGAAGCACAAAGGGGGTTTTAAAATGATTTGGTTGGTTGGTTGCTGAGTTGGTCATGAGATCATAGACTGAGGAAGTAATGGGAGAAAAGGAACATAGCAGCAGGATGCTTCAACAAAGGGGATAGGTCAATAAAGTGCCATCCATTGGGCTATGGAGTCATGAAAGGAGAATTAATTGCAACAACTAGCCAAGGCTTTCAGAGTGCAAGTCATCTACACTAAAGGATTTTTTTGGATAAATGTTGAATGGAACATTAAGGGAAGAAGGTGAGAGAAGGAAAGACACCTAATTTCTGTCTATAGATCAGGTCAGAGGTCATTTAACTCCAGACCTGCTTGGAAATACTCTAAGGCAGCTTCAAAAGAAGGGACAAAGGGGCAGCTTGTAGATCGGACCAGAGGTCATTTAACTCCAAGTCAGCTTTAGCATGCTCCAAGGAAAACAAAGGTAAGTTTAACAGAAGAAATCTTAGAAAGGCTAGCTGGTCACACAAGGATCCTAGTGGACAGGGCTAACTCTAATCCCCAGTGTTCCCAAATCTTCCAGCTTAAACCCAATAAGAACAACTAACAGCAAAAAACATTTAAGGGAAGGAGAGCAGAGACATAAGGTACCTAACAAGGGTAAATCTTATGCCATGTTTCTGATGCAAGCCAGCAGAAAATGAAACAATATGAAAATGTAATAAACAAAGTTAGAAAAAAGTTACCAATAGTAATAGACCGGGATCCAAAGAAATGTGCTTGATTAATGATGCAAAACCAGTCATGTACACTGAGCTCAATGGCTAATATAGTCTAGACTTCTCCTCCCAACCTATTACATAACCACTACTATGCTACTCCCTCCCAAGACTGTTCTAACAGTCCAAACAAATTTCCATAACTGCAACAGCAACAACTGGACAACAACCTTTACAATTCGTTCTTGGGAATTCTTATAGGAGAAAGAGAATAACAGGGGTAGATGAACATTAAATTTGCTTCATCAAGACAAAATGGTGGAGGTATTTCATGCCCATACTGCTTAATGGAAATGCAGCTCTGTATGTACTCAGTAGACTGCTTGGGAAACCTGTCAGGCCAAGATTGACCTCCGATATTTCTTTGGAGTCCTTTCTGGCTGTAAGGCCCTCTGCGCTAGCCTTCTGGAATAAATGCACTGGTGGAAAGGCCGCGGGGTCTCCATGCTTCATAATGGTGGTCCTGACAGTCTTTAAGGGGCTTTTGTCAAGGCGATTAACTGCTTCTGGCATTGAGGCGGCACGGAAACTGCTGTAGGAAGGTGTACCTCTGGAGAAAACACGCTCTGCTATTAGGTAGCACAGTTATGACTTTCTGGTGCGCTCATTAGTTTCAAGCTGAGCCTTGAGTCCTTGAACACGAGATTATAATTGTTAATCTCCAATTATGTGCGAAAACCCTTCCAAAATCCGTCTCTGTTGTCTCGTTTGGCGACTAAATTGGCCTTTCTGTGAAACCTGCAAAATGAAATAAACCTATTACGAGCCCGGGCAGTGGTGGCAGAGTCAATGTTTCGGAGGCTCGTGGGAGCGGTGGTGGAGCAGTTTTGGGGTGGTGGAAATAATGGAGAAGGTGGAAGAAATGGTTATAGTGTAAAGGCCCGCAGATAAACACTTGAGCGAATTACAAAGGAGAACGGAGAAAAACAATGAAGTGGAGCCATGGATGTGGGACTCGGTCATGGAGGAGGGCGATTAGATCTGAGCCGTCAGATCTCAAATCCAACAGACGGTCAGATTTACTTCGGAGCATCGCAATCGGGAAGGGCAAGGGTGACACATTAACATATTTCCGATTGTGATTGGGAAAGGGTTGCGATTGGGGTGTGCGATGACCATTGGATTGACACAGAGATCAAAGGTATAGAATTGTTCGGAGGACAGAAAGGGGAGAGCGACAGGAGCGGAGCGAGATAATCTGGGCCGTCGATTTCAAATATGGAAGAATGGCTGTGATTGAATCGGGCAATCACAATCGGAGGGGGGACAGAGGTGACACACATTGAAACTTCTGATTGTGATTGGGTGGAGGAAGCGATGACCATCAGATCAGCGGGGAAAGGGATGGTCAAGATGAGATCCGGGGGGGCGCGATCGAGGATCGGAGGGAAAGGCTTGGTATTGATCAAGGATCGAAGGGAAAGGCTTGCGATTGATCGGGGATCTCAATCGCAAAGGGTAGGGGCAGCGATTGGAAGGTCCGATTGCGATTGGGCGGGGAGTGCGATTAGCGCTGGAACGTTCGATCCGGTGGGGATATTGATGGCGGAGAATACATCGCACGTCTTACAGACCAAAATTAATCACATCAGAGTATTTAAGTCTTACAAAGGAATTTAACATTCTGCTCCGGTTTTCCGATGCGATTGGCGCCCAGCCACTAAGCGCTTGGTCTTAGCGCTAAGGGTATATGTGGGGAAGTGGTTGAAAGGGGCCATCGGGAAAGGGGCTTAGGCCTATTATATGGTTTAAAAGTGGGTTTTGGCCCATTTTAATGTATTTCAAGGCCGGGAAAGGGTAACGATAGAGGGATAAGGGGAAATTTGACCCAACAAGGGGTGTGGGTAGACTTTGAAGGGGGAGGAAAGAGGATGAAAAAAAAGGCTTAGAGGGAATGAAATAAGAGGGAAACGTAGGCCTTTGGGCATTTCTTCACAAACAGAGAGGCTTTATAAAGAAAATCAGCAGAGGATACTTTATCAAAGGACAAAGGGCACTAGGAGGCTTCAAGGATGATGTGTTTTCAAGGGAAATGCATTCCTTCAAGGCTTGATAACATTTTAGCCCCTTGTTTGCTTGTCAAAAAATTTATGGGGGGCTAATAGTGGCTCCACATGGGGATGGCTTCTTCTTGAAGGAGTCAAGAATTTAGAGAATGATCTTTGGTGTAGGCCAGACGCCTGCTACTTGAACCATCCCTTTCTTTCTTTAAATCAGCTGCCACAAATCATGAAGACATCATATCGGTAGTAAAAATTCTCCCAAACAACTACCTACCCAGACTACAGTCCTAACAATTTTTCTTCTTAGGGTGCATTTGAGCTAGCAGACCCTTACATCATTTATTTTTTACAGACAAGAAAATAAACCTATTCTACTTCTACCCTTATTACTCCATGAGACCAGATTAGACTGTTGGCCTCATAGCTTCTCTACCTAATCTAATATTTGCTAGGATTAAACTGTCTAGCAGATTACTTCTCTACATTCTAAGCCAGGATTAAATTGTCTGACTTGCTGGACTTTGTAGAAAGTAAAAACAACTAAACACATGCTCACACACTGAGCTTTATTAATATTTCCTACCTATCCTACTCTAACTAGAAATCTCTGATGTTCTAGGTGATACAATAATGCCAATGCAGCCAGTGAAGCAGTAACAAAAAAGAATATGAGCACTGACTGCCTGCCAGAGATAACCACAGGGTGCTCTGCATGTGGTTCTTCAAAACTAAGGTCACCATTAGTAGTGACCACCTCTGATATGCATGGATCTTGAAAAGGACTGATGCTTAAGGGACCGAGCCAATCAGGGCCTCGATATATTCTACCACAGGATCAACAAAAACATGATGTAAACCTTTTTCCTCAAAACCTCCCATGACTGGTAGACTGTCTGAATCTTGGGCAATTTCAATCACTGCATTTGCAGTGAGGCTTTTGTAGTCAAACTCCTCTTCTTCCTGGTTGGGGGTATTTGGCATACGGGCATCAACCAAGAATACCTCTTCTTCCACTGGATCGAGACAAAGATGTCTATGGGAAATAAGATCTCCCTCATCTTTATTGCAGCCTGAACTGGAGGGCTCATCATATATGGCAGGGCTGTCTTCCTCTGACCTTGACCAGTTCTGCTGCAACGGACTGAACTCTGTGAAAAAATTAACATATTCTTGAGCACGGGTTTCCTGGATTACCTCGTCCTTTTCAAGAGAAGGCTCGTGACATTCGTCTTGCTCAAGATTTTATTCGTTCTTTTCTTCCTTGTCCTCTGCGCTAAAGAGCAGCTGGCTTCCATCCTCTAGGCAAGTATAACTGATTTTCGGATATAAATCAGAGGGAAGATTCAACGAATCTTCGTCTGCTATCATGCTTTCGGCTCTTTCTCCATCAGTATCATAGATAGCCTATATTGACTCATCATTTTCCTGAAGTTTATGGTCATGATCTTCCTCCCATGAATCTACTGATGATGGCCCTACAAGCTCAGTTTCCCTTTGGAAATAATTATCATCAGAGAGATCATCATCAAAGAAATCATGATTACAAGCATTGTTACTCATCAAGTCTTCAGGACTCTCAGTGAGTCTTTCTTCAAAATAATCTGCAAGTTCATTTTCCACTTTACGATCTTGTTCATTATACATGCTTTGCATGTAATTCATGTCTTGTAGTGATCTGGTTTGTATTTCTTGAGGAAAAGGAGCAGGTATTTTCCAATCATCCCCTCTAGTTTCAGCCTCATATTCTTCCTCTTCTGTGTTCAGCAGGGTATTGATCGTCTTTATCAATCTTTCCAATTTGATTTCTAAAGAGATCTGCCTTATTTGCTCTGTTCGGTCCTTCCTTGCTGCTTTTAATCTTTCCTCCCTGCACTTTATGTTGTATTCGACAGTGATTGCTACATTTTGCATTTCCTCCAGGCTCGAAGGTTCTCTTTCTCTTATATGGAATTCCACCTCGGGGTCAAAAGAACTTGGATAGTGCAATAAAGCCCATCCCAAGGGTGGTTTTATATATGAAGGTATTGCATCATATACCTTATTAAACCTGGCTGAAAATTTCTGCACTGTCTCTCCTGGATGCCTTCTCAAATTCTGATATTCTTTTAGGATGAGGAGAGCATTCTTCAGGGCTGCCCACCTATCAATAAAAACTTGAGAAAATTGATGAACGCTGAAAATGCTTGCCACTAGAAGGCTTTTGAACCAACTCTTAACATTTCCTTGTAATGACAAGGCAAACATTTGGATGCACACATCATCTTCTTCTATTTTATACAACTCAAGTAAATCCTCAAGTTTTTGAACATGTTCTTCAACAGTGGCCCTTTATTTTCTCCATCAAAATGAGGCAGTTGGTTTATAAGTTCTGAAGGAAGGGGTTGGAAGATAAGAGGTAAAACTAGAGGCTTATATATTTCTATGACCTTTATAGGTGTATGTGGTGTAACAATGGGCTCATGACTACTTGAAGCTTCTTTACGGGTGGGAGATACAACATGAGATTCTTGTTCCACCAGGTTCTTCATAGGAGTACAGGTCTGCTCATGATTTGGAGGCTGAGGCTTGAGATATTTCCCATACTCATTGTGGGTCTCATCTTTGTACACTTGATTAGGCTTAAGGTAGGACAGAACATAGCGGTAGAAAAAAACAATGAATTCTTTGAACCAAATCCAACCTATGTGTTCTATCCTTCTATGAGGTCTGGCCATCTTTCAGGTTCTTCCTCCAGTGGAGTCTTTGAGGATTATGGAGTGTGGAGTCTCCAGGTGGATGTATGTGAACATTTGAAGTAGGATGTTGTCCACCATCAGCAATTGAAAGCCAATCTAACCAGAGATTCTGGTTCTTTTGAGTGCCTAAGAATGTTTAAGGTGAAATGCACTCAGTCCCCAGTGGAGTCACCATTATGTTGGGGTTCCCATGTTTTGGCCAGATTGGCAAGACCAAAATATGAGACAACATTAGAACCTCTTTGGGGCCCTAGGATCTAGCCCTCCTGGACCCGGAGAGGGATCTCTCCATAGGACAAAGAATGATATATCTTTGAAAGCTAAAAATGAGGTATTAGGATAGGTATGAAGCACAAAGGGGGTTTTAAAATGATTTGGTTGGTTGGTTGTTGAGTTGGTCATGAAATCATAGACTGAGGAAGTAATGGGAGAAAAGGAACATAGCAGCAGGATGCTTCAGCAAAGGGGATAGGTCAAGAAAGTGCCATCCATTGGGCTATGGAGTCATGAAAGGATAATTACTTGCAACAACTAGCCAAGGCTTTCAGAGGGCAATTCATCCACACTAAAGGATATTTTTGGATAAATGTTGAATGGAACATTAAGGGAAGAAGGTGAGAGAAGGAAAGACACCTAATTTCTGTCTATAGATTAGGTCAGAGGTCATTTAACTCCAGACCTGCTTGGACATACTCTAAGGAAGCTTGCAAAGAAGGGACAAAGGGGCAGGTTGTAGATCGGACGAAAGGTCATTTAACTCCAGGTCAGCTTTAACATGCTCCAAGGAAAACAGAGGTAAGTTTAACAGAAGAGATCTTAGAAAGGCCAGCTGGTCTCACAAGGATCCTAGTGGATTGGGCTAACTATAATCCCCAGTGTTCCCAAATCTTCCAGCTTAAACCCAACAAGAACAACTAACAGCAGAAAACAATTAAGGCAAGGAGAGCAGAGACATAAGGTACCCAACAAGGGTAAATATTATGCCATGTTTCTGATGCAAGCCAGCAGAAAATGAAACAGTATGAAAATCTAATAAACAGAGTTAGAAAAACATCACCAATAGTAATAGACCACGATCCAAAGAAATGTGCTTGATTAATGATGCAAAACCAGTCATGCACACTGAGCTCAATGGCTAATACAGTCTAGACTTCTCCTCCCAGCCTATTACATAACCACTACTCTGCTACTCCCTCCCAAGACTGTTCTAACAGTCCAAACGAATTTCCATAACTGCAACAACAGCAACTGGACAACAACCTTTACAATTCGTTCTTGGGAATTCTTATAGGAGAAAGGGAATAATAGGGGTAGATGAACATTAAATTTGCTTCATAAAGACATAATGGTGTAGGTGTTTCATGCCCATACTACTTAATGGCAATGCAACTCTATATGTACTCTGTAGACTGCTTGGGAAACCTCTCAGGCCAAGATTGACCTTCGATATTTCTTTGGAGTCCTTTCTGGCTGTAAGGCCCTCTGCGCTAGCCTTCTGGAATAAAGGCACTGGTGGAAAGGTCGCAGGGTCTCCATGCTTCATAATGGTGGTCCTGACAGTCTTTAAGGGGCTTTTTTCAGGGCGATTAACTGCTTCTGGCATTGAGGCGGCACGGAAACTGTTGTAGGAAGGTGTACCTCTGGAGAAAATACGCTCTGTTGTTAGGGAGCGCAGTGATGACTTGCTGGTGTGCTCATTAGTTTCAAGCTGAGCCTTGAGTCCTTGAACATGGGATTATAATTGTTAATCTCCAATTATGCCTGAAAACCCTTCCAAAATCCATCTCTATTATCTCGTTTGGCCACTAAATTAGCCTCTCTGTGATATCTGCACAATGAAATAAACCTGTTACGAACCCGGGCAGTGGTGGCAGAGACAATGTTTGGGAGGCTCGTGGGAGCGGTGGTGGAGCAGTTTTGGGGTGGTGGAAATAATGGAGAAGGCGGAAGAAATGGTTATAGTGTAAAGGCCTGCAAATAAACACTTGAGCGAATTACAAAGGAGAACGGAGAAAAACAATGAAGCAGAGCCACGAATGTGGGACACGGTCATGGCGGAGGGCGATTAGATCTGAGTCGTCAGATCTCAAATCCAACAGATGGTCAGATTTACTTTGGAGCATCGCAATCAGGAAGGGCAAGGGTGACACATTAACATATTTTCGATTGCGATTAGGAAAGGGTTGTGATTGGGGTGTGCGATGACCGTTGGATTGACACGGAGATCAACGGTAGAGAATTGTTCAGAGGACAGAAAGGGGAGAGTGATGGGAGCGGAGTGAGATAATCTGGGCCGTCGATTTCAAATATGGACGAACGACTGTGATTGAATCGAGCAATCACAATCGGAGGGGGGACAGAGGTGACACACATTGAAACTTCCGATTACGATTGGGTGGAGGAAGTGATGACCATCAGATCGGCAGGGAAAGGTATGGTCAGGATGAGATCGGCCGGGGGGGGGGGGGGGGGCGCATTGGGGGATCAGAGGGAAAGGCTTGCAATTGATCAGGGATTGGAGGGAAAGGCTTGCGATTGATCGGGGATCGGAGAGAAAGGCTTGCGATTGATTAGGGATCGCAATCGCAAAGGGTAGGAGGTGGCAGCGATTGGGAGTTCCGATTGCGATTGGATGGGGAGTGCGATTAGTGCTGGACCATTTGATCTGGCGGGGAGATCGACGGCGGAGAATACATCGCGGGTCTTACAGACCACAAGAAATCACATCAGAATTTTTAATTCTTATAAAAGAATTTAACGTTCTGCTCCGGTTTTCCGATGCGATTGACGCCTAGGCACTAAGCGCTTGGTCTTAGCGCTAAGGGTATATGTGGGGAAGTGGTTGAGAGGGGCTACTGGGAAAGGGGCTTAGGCCTATTATATGGTTTAAAAGTGGGTTTTGGCCCATTTTAATGTATTTCAAGGCCGGGAAAGGGTAACGATGGAGGGATAAGGGGAAATTTGACCCAACAAGGGGTGTGGGTAGACTTTGAAGGGGGAGGAAAGAGGATGAAAAAAAAGGCTTAGAGGGAATGAAATAAGAGGGAAACGGAGGCCTTTAGGCATTTATTCACAAATAGAGAGGCTTTATAATGGAAATCAGTAGAGGAGACTTTATCAAAGGAAAAAAGGCACCAGGAGGCTTCAAGGATGATGTGTTTTCAAGGTAAATGCATTCCTTGAAGGCTTAATAACATTTTAGCCCCTTTTTTGCTTGTCAAAAAAGTTATGGGGGGCTAACAAGTTTCACTACTATTTATTAGGAAGTTTCGTAGCAAAGATTGTTATTTCACAATGTAAAACGCTACGAAAAACAGGTAAAACTGATTTAACTGTCATTTTTGAATTTAAATGCCTGGTAAATGAAATCTGACACCTAATGATGACTGATGGGACATGACATGACCTAAATTAATGTGGGTTTGAACCTTAGGATGGTTAAACATGTAAAAATTTGAAATTTTCCTATACCAACTTGAAAAGCTTAAGGAAACCTTTGACAAATGAACTCTATGACCATGTCAAATAATGTTTCACATTTTTCTGAGTGATAATAGAGGTTATGGCTCCTTGACTAGTAAAAATCTATCTTTTACTGAGATTTACATTCACCAAGGGTTGTGGAATTAACACACTGTAAAACCTATAAAAAAAAAATTTCACCATCCCACCAAAATTTGTAACTTGTTATATCTAAAAATAAATTTTCATCACATTAATATTTCATAATAGAGTCAAGATACATTTTCATTACATTAATATGTCTTGACAGAGTAAAAAATTAATACATGGCATGGGGGATTATACAAAAATGATTTTCTTTGTTGCAGAGTTAATTTTTGCCCATACGATTTTACCAACCATAAATTAAATTTCCATTTTCTTTTTAATTTATCTCATGTGTTGTTGAATGGGTAATATTTACCCCTGTTCATAACTTCATTTACTTCAACTCCTTATCTACAAATTACAAACTCAATCAATCAGCAACCTGCAAAACATTTATTTGAGATAGCTTTTGTCAATTCATTTAAAACAATGGTTGGAATTGATTTTCCAACAACTCAAACCCTCAACTTAGCACATAATCTCCCAGGTACATAACACCCACTCACACTACTACATTAACCAACAATAGCAATCCTGATGCCGCTTGGTTGTGATTTGAACTGTTGGGAAAAATACTGAGAGGGGGGGGGTGAATCAGTATTTACTGCATAATCAAATCTTTTTACTTTTTCATTCCTTAAAACCCATACGCTACTTTACTTCAGTAAACTAGCGTATATACGCGGATCCCCTTTATGAAACTTGCGTATACACATAGATCTAGATATGTCATTAATTCTTCACTTAAACCATTCCATCATTTATTCTTCAGATATTCAATAAGAAGTAAACATGTGCAGTAAGAACAGAATAAACCATCACACAAAGCATCACACATGAACACCAGGATTTTTAGGTGGAAACCCAAGTCGGGAGAAAACCACCGCTGCAGTTGCTCAGCCTTCAATATTTTATTATAGAGAAAACATATTACAACATATGTGCCGGCGCAGACTTGACCAGCACGCAGGCACCCACCTGCGCTCGTTTACCAGCCTCTCCTGGAAGGGAGCTCCAACCCCCTGACTCGTTTACCAGCCTCTCCTGGAAGGGAGCTACGACCCCCGATCTCGTTTACCAGCCTCACCTGGAAGGGAGCTACAACCCCCTGACTGAAGGCTACAACCTTCAGCACCACCTTGGACCACGTTTCATCAATTTTCACACTGGATCCAACAACTTCAATAGAACACCACTTGCAGGCCACATTTCATCATATTTTCATACTGGACCCTATCCATACTTTTAAGCACAACCATACATCATTAATGTATTCATATCAACACGTATCGTATACAGAACACAACAGAATGCATCGTACATTTCATACCCCTTGCTTCAAAGAAACCTCAGTATGAATACGTTTACTTCATCATTGCCGTTGAGATACGCGTTCGTCCACACAAACCAGCGTATACCTCAGTGTATATTTTATTGCGCATACGCGCTTTCTCTTCGCCGAAGCCGCGTATATACGCGCTTCCTCCGCGGCGAAGTAGCGTATAGATCTTCAATCATTACAGAGCAGCATACTTCATCAGATCAGATATTCAGTTCAGATCTACCCTTTTGCTTCAGACAGATGTTCGCCTAGATGTTCGCTTCATCACGGATCTAGGCCTTCCATGAACAGATCTAGCAAATACAAGTACATTTCAGATCTAGAAGTCCCGCTTCATCATTTCTTCATAAGTGCATCATAGATTCAGATCTATCAATAAACCTTTAACCTTTCCATACAGATATACTTCATAGAGAAGTATTTATTCAAGTTCAGACATCTTGCTCCCACACACATCATTTGCACAATGAATTTCTTCTCCTTATATATGATTACCCTTTGTCAATACCATGAGCCCCTTTTTCAATACCACGGGCACCAATACCATGAGCCTTCAATACCACGGGCGCCTTCTTCAATACCATGAGCCTTCAATACCACGGGCCCCGAGATTTTCACTTTTTGAGCGCTTTAGCCCATACGCGACTTGGCACGTTCTTTTCCGCGTGCATACGCGATTTCCCCTAGTCCAATCCGCGTATACCAAGAGACATACTCTTTTTCATCATACTTTGAGTACATTCTGAATTCCTTTCTTCATTGCCTTTTGTTCACACTATAGATACATCAGATTTCCTTCATCAAGGACATATGCTATCAAGCACAACTTCATCAAGTAAGTTGTCATCATCTTCATCAAGTGGGTTGCCTTTCAAGGACAAAACTCAGCATCATATTGTCAACAAACATCATATCACATCAGATTTACATCATTTACCAAGTCCATCAAGTCAAGAATAACTTCATCAGGTGGATTGCCATCAAGGACAACATATGTCAACAGTCGCATGTCTTTATCTTCATTCAGTGGGTTGCCATCAAGGACAAAATCCTGCATCATATTTCCAACAATCTCCCCCTTTGGACTTGATGGCAACCATGATGGTGTTTGGTTACCACAACAGATAGATACATTAAGAATACAATGACACCATGTCATTCTCCTTATTTTCCATGTCACTCTCTCCATTTTTTGGCATCATTCAAACACCATGACACTCTCCCCCTTTGACATCAAGGGCAAAGGGCACATCATTATCTTCATTCACACACCATGTCACTCTCCCCCTTTGACATCAAGGGCAACGGACAAAACCAGCAGATCAAAACCAACACACTCACCCCCTTTCTCCTCATGTAGAAGAAGCGTTCTGCAGATCTGATGTATACTAAAGTGACCAAGCACCCCCTGAGTTCATGCTGAATCTTCAAACATATTTTCAATGAAGTACATGACTTTATGAAGTTCCTATCACCAATGACTCATACTTACATCAAATATCCAACCAAGTGGATTTACATATGCGACTCAAGTACCCAACCAGGTGGGTTTACAAATTTGACTTAGCTACCCAACCAAGTGGGTTTACAAACATGACTCAGCTACCCAACCAAGTGGGTTTACAAATTGACAAGTCCTTACATGACTGAATATTACAATTTTACAACATGGGTCTCAACCAGACCTTTTTATCAAAGTACAAATATGAATTTTCATAATTAATACCAAAAATACCTCAAGAGAGATCATATATCAGAACCACCATAATGCCAGCAATGCATTATACTCAGCAAAACTAATGCTCCCCTGAATCTGTGCAACCAAGCAATCTTTCCAAATGACTAAGGCTCCCCCTTAGTTTGTGCATCCTGAAAACTTCCACCAACAAATCATCAAGGCATCTTCATTAAAACATTAGAAACAGAATTATGAGAACTGGAACACCACCAGAGATATCAAACAGTATCAGAGATACCAAACAGCATTGCAGCTGAGCTGAAAAGAGCTAAACCAACCAAAAAATTGTCAGCAATTATTCACACGCGGTTTTCTGTGCAGGAACTAGCGTATATACGCGACTGTGTTTCAGGAAACCCGCGTATCCCAAGACATCTTCAAAATTTCAACCAGATCTGATTCTCTGTGAGGCAAAGACAGTGTTCAGCTTCTTTCTGAGACATTTGAATGCTTCCCTGGACTACAGATAGATAGAACGATGTAGTTGTGTCTTCAAGCGTTATCCAACGGTTGTGGCATCAGTACAATAGTAACCAAGCCTTCATATTCTATGCAACATCAATACAATCTTTCGAAGAGAGATTCTCATATCAGAACAACATCAAGCAATCATCCATGTGGTCCAACATCATCAAGATCTTCAAGATTTGACATGAAGTAACATATGTAGGCAAAAGATCTCTCAACCATAGAACACACTCTGCATGCTTTATTTCTGAATCAAATGACATCCAACTCATCCATGTGTGAGTACAAAGGATACTTATCAGCAACCAGGGCTCAAAAACTCATCATAATAAATCATGTACCAAGACATCATCATTTGAGCATGAGTATCACAAAAACCAAAGAACAAGCAGTCATATTGCCAACAATACAATCATTAGTATTCAACTTGCTGCTCCCCCTAAACCAATGCTCTTCCTTAGCTTGCAATCTGAAGCACCTTTCAATAGCACGTCATCAGCAACAATCTCTGCATGATCTGTCCTCATCTCTGAATTATAAGACTTTCATCTCAACAATGAGTGCTCTTCATCATAAAGAAACCAGGCTTCATCCATAATGTTCAACACAAGAACCCATGCATCATTTCATTATTATGAGTATAACCAGAATAATGCTAACAGTGCAATCATCAGCAGTCAGACTGATGCTCCCCCTGGACCTCTGCTCCAGATCTTCAGTTATCAGATAAATTCCTTTATCATCAATGCATACGCGACTGTGTCTGCTGAAACTCGCGTGTATACGCGACTTTTGTGAATATAACTCGCGTATGGAAAGTGTAATATAGAAAATTTTACACCTTCATCTTCTTCTGCAAATTTACCTTCTGTTCCTGTCTTTTCTTCACACCAGATACACTGTCAGAAATACATCTAACCAGAATAATCAAATCAACCATGAGAGTCATCATGCATTGCTCCCCCTGTGACGATACATTACTAAATCTCCTACTGTATCCCACATCATTCCTGCAGTCAATCAGAGAAGTAAGCTTCAGAAGCGGATGACTGCAGTAGGGTCAGAATTCCCTACGTTTCTGATCGGTCCTCCTTCTTTTTCCAAATTTGCTTGAACTTTCTATTTGAGTGTTGGAAGTTATCCACTTTCCCAGATCTGTTCATCCTGCATTCCTTTTCTACATGTCCATACTTATTACAAGCATAACATCTCATGTGGTCAGAAAAATAAGCATAAGAATCATAAAGAGTATTTCTAATCTTCCTCCTTTTGCAATCAGCTGCTTTATGCCCATACATGTTACATGAGAAACAATATCCTCTGAAGAGACTAGAGTACCTTTCTGAGTAGGATCTGTTTGTTTGTGGCTGAAACAATCTACTTCTGCAATTTGTTGCAACATGCCCATAGTTATGACATCTAAAGCATTCAACATTATTGAATGATTTCCTTTGAGTATTCATGACTGTTGGTTGACATTTTGTTTCTTTCAACACTTCAGGTTTTGCATTGTCTTCCTTTGAATCATTAGCATTCCCTTGTGAACTAGATTCACCTTTAATGGTTTCATGGAAACCAAGACCATGTTTGATAGCAGGAGACCTTTGATTACTCAGAATATTGTCCAAGATTTTAGTACTATCATGAAACCTCAAAAGTTTAATCTTTTCTTCTAATTTACTTTTGAGAATGTTTACCTCAACCTCCAAGCCTTGGCATTGCTTGGTCATGCTTTCTTCTTTCCTTCTTCCATATTCTACTTGATCCTTCAGATTTAGGATTTCTTCTTTCAACCAATTTCCGTTGTCTTCACATGTTTGCTGCAGCTCTTCATTCTTCTTGTTTGATGCTATGAGATCTTCTTTGAGGGAGACAATTTCTGCTTCAAGTCTTGCATTCTTCTTATTTGATTTATCCAAGTCTTCTTTGAGGGAAACGATTTCTGCTTCAAGTCCTTCCTTATCAAATGATGGTAGATGTTCCTCACTCTTCTTACTTGATGCTTCAAGTTTTGCTTGTAGAGAGATGATTCCAGCTTCAAGACCTTCATTCTTCCTTTTTGATTTTTCCAGATCCGTTTTTAGAGAAACGTTTTCTCCTTCAAGTCCTTCATTCTTCTCATTTGATTCTTCAAGTTTTGCTTGCAGAGAGATGATTCCAGCTTGATATCCTTTACTTCGATTGTATACATCATCGAACATCCTTTTCAGTTTAAAGCACAAAGCTTTGGAGGCAGCGTCCTTCTCATTAAATATTCTTTGTTGATCTTTGATAACTTCTTTTAAATCCTCAACATCAGTGCTTGCACAGATAAGATTACAAGGATCACAATCAGATTCATCTTTGTCAACTTCTGCTGTACCGGTTTTCTGAGACATCTCCTTACCTTGAGTATTTTGCTTCTTTTCCATGAGTACTTGTAGAGCTTGGTCAGAATCTTTTTCGGCTTCTTCTAGGTTGACAGCATATTCTTCACTATTGTTTGTACCACTAAGATCTTTCAAAGGATGATCCCAATCACTATCAGATTCATCTCCTTTGATTTCTGGTATCCATGTTCTCTGAAATATCTCCTTTCTTCGAATAGGCTTATTCTTTTGCTTCTTTCCCATTGCGACGGATCTCCTTCAAGCGATCAAGCTTCTGCAGAAGGACCACGCTCTGATACCAATTGTTGGGAAAAATACTGAGAGGGGGGGGGTGAATCAGTATTTACTGCATAATCAAATCTTTTTACTTTTCATTCCTTAAAACCCATACGCTACTTTCCTTCAGTAAACTAGCGTATATACGCGGATCCCCTTTATTAAAATAGCGTATACACAGAGATCTAGATATGTCATTAATTCTTCACTTAAATCATTCCATCATTTATTCTTCAGATATTCAATAAGCAGTAGACATGTGCAGTAAGAACAGAATAAACCATCACACAAAGCATCACACATGAACACCAGGATTTTTAGGTGGAAACCCAAGTCGGGAGAAAACCACCGCTGCAGTTGCTCAGCCTTCAATATTTTATTATAGAGAAAACATATTACAACATATGTGTTGGCGCAGACTTGACCAGCACGCAGGCACCCACCTGCGCTCGTTTACCAGCCTCTCCTGGAAGGGAGCTCCAACCCCCTGACTCGTTTACCAGCCTCTCCCGGAAGGGAGCTACGACCCCCTGATCTCGTTTACCAGCCTCTCCTGGAAGGGAGCTACAACCCCCTGACTGAAGGCTACAACCCTCAGCACCACCTTGGACCACGTTTCATCAATTTTCACACTGGATCCAACCACTTTAATAGAACACAACTTGCAGGCCATAATTCATCATATTTCCAGACCGAACCCTTTCCATACTTTTAAGCACAACCATACATCATTAACAGATTCATATCAACACAGATCAAATAGCAGAAACACAGCAGAACAGATCAGATATTTCATACCCCTTGCTTCAGCAAACCCTAGTATGAATACGCGCTTTTACTTCACTGATGTCGCGTATATACGCGCTTCCGTCCACACAAACAAGCGTATACCTCAGTGTATATTTTATTGCGCATACGCGATTTCTCTTCGCTGAAGCTGCGTATATACGCGCTTCCTCCGCGGCGAAGTAGCGTATAGATCTTCAATCATTACAGAGCAGCATACTTCATCAGATCAGATATTCAGTTCAGATCTAACCCTTTACTTCAGACAGATGTTCGCCTAGATGTTCGCCTCAACACAGATCTAGGCCTTCCATAAAAAGATCTAGCAAATACAAGTACATTTCAGATCTAGAAGTCCCGCTTCATCATTTCTTCATAAGTGCATCATAGATTCAGATCTATCAACAAACCTTTACCCTTTCCATACAGATATACTTCATAGAGAAGTATTTATTCAAGTTCAGACATCTTGCTCCCACACACATCATTTGCACAATGAATTTCTTCTCCTTATATATGATTACCCTTTGTCAATACCATGAGCCCCTTTTTCAATACCACGGGCACCAATACCATGAGCCTTCAATACCACGGGCGCCTTCTTCAATACCATGAGCCTTCAATACCACGGGCCCCTAGATTTTCACTTTTTGAGCGCTTTAGCCCATATGCGACTTGGCACGTTCTTTTCCGCGTGCATACGCGATTTCCCCTAGTCCAATCCGCGTATACCAAGAGACATACTCTTTTTCATCATACTTTGAGTACATTCTGAATTCCTTTCTTCATTGCCTTTTGTTCACACTATAGATACATCAGATTTCCTTCATCAAGGACATATGCTATCAAGCACAACTTCATCAAGTAAGTTGTCATCATCTTCATCAAGTGGGTTGCCTTTCAAGGCCAACACTCAGCATCATATAAACATCATATCACATCAGATTTACATCATTTACCAAGTCCATCAAGTCAAGAATAACTTCATCAGGTGGATTGCCATCAAGGACAACATATGTCAACAGTCGCATGTCTTTATCTTCATTCAGTGGGTTGCCATCAAGGACAACATCCTGCATCATATTTCCAACATGAACCCCACACTAGAACCATTGGCCCAAATAACTTTAATTTAAAGGTACAAAGTAACTTAGACATCTAAGGTCATAGAAGACCTTCATTCATAACAATATTGACTTAGAGATCTGAGATTAGATGACCTTCAAACATAACAATATTTACAAATTGATTTCATGCCATTGGATCTCCACCCACCAGGTAGATAGAAAAAATTTCGTAGATTTGACCGATCTTCATCACGATCTCAACCACAAATATCGCATTGGTCACTAAATATCAACCACAAATATCATTGTTTGGTCAATTTAGTGTGTCCTAAATTGCTGCATTTAATTTTTCAATCCGGGAATCGTAAGCTGATGAAGTGCGGCGCACTATATGTGCAAGATAACCTATTTCTTAACTTTTTGTCGTTTTTGGTTTTCTAAGGTGAAATGGAAATTCTAAGATGAAAAAAAGTTTGGTTATGTTTGTTCAAGGAAGTGATATCCCCTATAATGATTTACCAACTTGAAACTTTTAAAAGAAAATTGAAAATTACAATGACAAGACTTGAAAGAAAGTAAAAGTGTACTGCTGAAATGAAAAGGTGCTGCTAATCTAATGAATCAAAACAGTAAACTAGTGAACATGAAAACCAAACTATTATTGCTGCCAACTAAACACAAAAGAAACTATGCTTAAGGAAATTCAAAATTGCAACAAAATAAATCTAAATCAGATTACATCAATTCATTTTCTGACCCTTCATCATTAGACCAGCTATGACTTTCGTAAGTAATCATAAACAACTTGTGTAACTGATATTTAATTTGCAGAAAGTAAACTAATACTAAACCATACACTCATGATTCAATCCCTCACCATCAGTCCATCTGTGGCTTTCGGAGGCAACTGAAGATGTCATGCATGATTTAATATATCTAAATTTGCAGAAAAGAAACTAATACTAAACTACACATTTCATAATACAATCCCTCACCATCAGTCCAGCTGTGGCTTTCGGAGGCAACCGAAGATGCTATGAGCAGCTTAATATATCTAAATTTGCAGAAAAGAAACTAATACTAAACTACACATTTCATAATACAATCCCTCACCATCAGTCCAGCTGTGGCTTTCGGAGGCAACTGAAGATGCTATGAGAAGATTAGTATATCTAAATTTAACTATTGAAGCAGATAAGCAATACTGAAATTAAACAAAAGCTATGAAAAGAAAATTAGCAGCAGAACAATGTTAGTTCCATGTCACTAGTCAAAAAGCTATGAAAATGCCCGGGCTGCCTATCTATAACCTGAAACAAGAACACTGATCAGTGATTAACAATCATAAAGCATGAAAGACAGAAATGAAAGGGAAATTATGGAAGTGTATAAACAGAAATGAAACAAGTGCAATGTATGAACATATGAATGGATTATGACACAATGATTTCTAAAGAAACGAAATGAAAATTATACACTAATGCACAAAACCTTAGCTGAGCAGGGGCCCTCTACACCAGCCTTGGCAACGGTCCTCAAATACGAATTAAGTTGAAAAACAGAGTTTTCTCATATTAAAAAGCAGTCATTACAGAATGGTAATGTTACGGCAAAAGTGCAGCGTAATCACTACAGAGCAGACTAAATCAAAAGATAACAGAAACTACATTCACTAATATCGACTAACTTCATATGCGTATGCAAACGCATTATATATAACAACGAACTATAACTGTTTCCTAAAGTTCATGCTAGTGGAGAGCACGTAGACCACTACGTCCACGGATATAGGAGCATGGCCGTGTTGGAAAGTAAATCTACGAGAGGTGGATGCTTGAATTTGACTCTAGAACCCTGTACAGATGTCGATTTATCCTCCGCAGGCTTAGAAACGGCCGTATGGATCTTCATGTGACACGAAACAGAGTCCGGCCGACATGAAACTCCATGGTTGACTTCCATGTGGACGCCTTTGACCGCGGCTTCTTTGGATGAGTTTTCTTGAACCAATAGGACACGAACCATGTCCACGTCATTCCTGACCTGCCCATGTGGCTCGTTTTCCTTGTAGACACCTGTAGCATAGAGTTTCACAAAATAGTTGCGGAAAGTTGCAGCAGCTGCGGAAAGTGGCAAGATTCCGCAGCTGAATGAACAAAATCTAGATCAAATAGCAAACACAAAAATATAATTAAAAACCATGTTAGATGCTCTTTTGCACATGATATTTACAATTTGGGAGGTTTAGGTGAGTGAAAAAGGTATGGAAAAGTGTATGGAAAAGATGCAAATTTGGGACTCAACATACCCCCACTGTGAAGGTGTTGCATGTCCTCATGCAACCAAAATTTTGATACTCTTTCTTCAATTCATGTGCCTTGATACTTCAGCCATCACATCCAATCCTCTTCTCTTCTTCCTTGGTACTGCCATCATTCTGGGTTTCTTCATTAAGCACCTAAATTTGATATTTACAAGTGCTCTGCTCAATTTCCGGCATTTCCTTTTCAATTTCTTATTCTTCTTTTGCCATATTCCCAAATGTAACATAGTATTATCATGGATGATCTTGTCCAGCTTGCCTTGTTCTTTCAATGTTTCATTTTCATTTTTGATGTGCCTATTTAAAAGCTCCAGCTCAAAAATTTCATGTTTTAATGATTGAACTAAATCATCCTGCAATGTATGAGGCTGAATAGAAGAAGTACTTGGACCTGTGGCTGCCTTTTCCAAAGATTCTATATAGTCATATACCTCCTGCTGCTTGGGGTCTATTTCAGGTGTCATTTTTATTGGGCTGTCCCCAAAATGCCGTAAAGGAGAGTTATGTTCAAAATCTGGCCGAGGAGGGCTTACATCAATATTTTGCTGAGAATAAGATGGAGTATGCTCATTGTCTGATTGGGAATGGAATGAACCAGGTTCACTAACTGACTGAGATGGACTATGGTCAGTTGGGGACTGTTCAGATGTCTCCTCACCCAAATCAATGAAATAAGGACCTTTAATTTGCGTTTTTCTCAATTTTCCCTTTAGTCTGCTGCTTCTCCTCACACGCTGTGGTACACTACCCTTTTGTTTTTGTTTTCCTTTCTCTGCCTTCTTGGATATAGATGATTGTTTTTGAAGATAGACTAATCTTTCTGATAGCACTTGATGATCTTCTTCTTCAGAAGAAGGAGTTTTATGTACAGCCTCAATAGTTTCTTTCCCTTTTGGTGTTATTGGCTTCTTACCTTTGATTTCCTTCTTCTTCCTTTTTACCAGTCTCTCTTCCCTATCAGTTCTTTCCATAGTAGTAGTAGGAGTGTTTTGGATTTCCTCAATTGTTCTTTTCCTCCTACTTCTTCTTGCTGTGCTAGCTGCGGGAATTTCCCGAGTAGAAGTAATTTGGGTTTCAACATTTATTCTTTTTCTTCTACTCCTCCTTGTTGAACTACCTTCAGGAATTTCCTGAGGTTCCTCAAAGAAATTTCTAACCAGAAATTGTTCCCATGTGTCTTTTCTTTCCCTTAACTCTTTTTCAATCAGAATTTTTATAAGGCCGTGGTGATATAGATGAGGCTCTACATCTCCTAAGTGTTTTTGAACAGTCACAGCCATTTTCTTCAAGCTATTGAATAGAAAATATGGGAGATTGAGAGTTTGGTTTTCTAGAAAATTCATTAATAGCCCGGTATGGTACATGTACATGGACCCAAAACGGCCTTCACATGTAATGAATTTCTGAACAATTAACAGTAAAGTGGCCCATTCTTCCTTCAATGCATGCACAGGAATTCCTCTCTTAAAAACAGTTATATCCATACCTTGGTTTCGTAGGATTGTTCGCCATGCCTCATCACTGATGCTTTTATTTTTGAACCAACGCTCTCCCTCCTGAAGAAGTTCCGTGGCTGTTGCTATTGATGCTTCATTGACCGAAAACTTGAGGTCTCCAATTTCTGCTTCCGAGCCATCAAATGACCTTGCAAATGCTTTCGTAACTTCTCTGTGATAACCTCTGAATTTCTGAATAAAACGAAGCCATTTTGCTTTCTTCAATATCTCCTTTGCTTGCGGATATCCCTCTATAAACTTTGGTCCTTCCGGCTCTGCCCTTAGCAATTTACCCATTTCACTTCTCTGTTTTTCACAAATTTGCCTTCGTGAGGGTTTCAAATGGAAATGGAATGGTTGAATGCACAGGAACGAGCACAATGGCTGTGGGGATATATCATAAAATGGGAATGTATGAGACTGTGGGTAGATATCCGGGAGTGAGAATGAGCAAAAGGAACGAAACGGAATGAAATAGAACAGAGTGGGGTTTCGAAAACATAACAAAGATAGGACTGAGTAGATTGATAGAATATAACACATTCAGCCGCATTTTGAATTTTGGTGGCTACGAAATAAATGTGAACATGTTTCAATCAACGGTTGTGACTTGATGTGGCTGTAAGAGTCCTTGGTCAAATCAAATACGCTTCATTATCACCGGTGGGATATTGGATCATGAGTGAAAATCGGGGTTTAATGATGAAACCGTTTGTGAATAAATGCAAGAGGATAATATGGAGATCGTGAAAGGTTACGGAACTATCAATATAATCATTGCGCGTAATGGATAGAGCTCATGGTTCAAAACTATATAAAAATGTGTTTTTCAATGCTATTTGAAATAAATTTTATTCATACCTTTGGAATCTTTGCCTTTGCCCTTGGTCTTCAACTGATCGATCTCCATTGGTGTCTTGAATGCTCCATTGATCCTCTCACCTGCATTTTATTTCATAATTATGGAAATAACATCTGACTATACATTCTCTTTGAAAACAGAGTAGTAGCTGCGGAATCTGCTTCTGGCTGCGGAAACTGGAGTCAGCTGCGGAAACATATGTCAGCTGCGGAAACTGACACAGCTATTACTTGGATGAATGGAAATGAACAAATGACAAATGACCAGATGGAAATGGTCATGAAAAAGATTTTTATTGATGGAATGGAATGAAATGAAGTGAATGAAGTGGAATGAAATGAAATGAAATGGAATGAAGTGGAATGAAGTGGAATGAAGTGGAGTGGGTGGTGACAAGCTTGTGAAATAAAAGAGAGATTTGTTTTTTGGAAAATATAGAGTGTCAGGTGTCCCTGATTTTCACCCTATATTTTCTGTATAAGACTGCCAATCAATGATTGGTTTTTAGGCTTATACCATTTTTTATTTTTTATTTTTTATTTATTTATTTATTTATTTTTTTAACTGAAAAGAACAAAAGCTAGGCTGGTGGAGAAGAAGAATTCTTCTTTACCAGCCTGATTGCAGAACTTTCTTGAAAAATTTTGACAAAATCCTCTTTTGAGAGTGGCTTATGATAAAATTTCAATCTATGGCCATTCACAATAAGAGGAGTTTGAAACTCATCAATGGTCTTGATTCTTACAGCTCCATTGCTAAAGATCTTGTCAATCTCATATGGCCCAAGCCAATGAGTCTGAAATTTCCCTTGAAAATATTTAAACTTGGAGTCAAATAGAAATGCCCAATCTCCTTCTTGAAACTTCTTTTCTTTGATATATTTATCATGCCATTTAGTTCTTTGATATTGAACTAGATCAGTTCTTAGAATTGCTTCTTGTCTGATCTCATCTAGCTCATTCAACTGCTCCATTCTATGCTTTTGGGCTTCTGATAAGTCCATCCCCAACTGAACTGCTATCTTGAAGGTCTTAAATTGGAACTCAATGGGGAGCAAGACTTCTTTCCCATAAACAAGTTCATAGGGAGAATGTCCTGTTGTATTCCTCCATGTAGTTCTGTAGGCCCACAAGGCTTCTGGAAGCCTTTCTGCCCAATCTCTTCTATGTAGATGAATAGTTTTGGTGATGATACTTTCAAGAACTTTGTTTGTGGACTCCACTTGACCATTTTCTTGTGGATGCTAAGGAGTAGATCTTCTGTGCTTGATTTTGTATTCTTCCATCAACTTTTCCACCAAATTGGATGTGAATTGGCTCCCCTGATCTGTCACAATTCCTCTTGGAACACCAAAGCGAGTAAAAATATCCTCATAAAGAAAATGAACAACTGAATTTTCAGTAGCAGATACTAATGCTTTAGCTTCTACCCATTTAGTAACATAATCAATACAAACCAATATATACTTCTTTTGCTTAGATGGTGGATTAATAGGTCCAATGAAATCTAAAGCCCATTTTTCAAAGGGTTCAATGAGTACCCGTGTTTGCAATGGAATTTCATTTGAAAGGGTAGGTTTCCCTACTCTTTGGCAGCTGTCACACCTTTTGACATATTGTTTTGCATCTTTGAAGAGGGAAGGCCAATAATATCCTAAAGAGAGGATTTTATAGGTCATCCTTTTGTCTGCAAAGTGTCCGTCGCATGGTTCATCATGACATGCCTTAAGAATATCAGGCATTTCATCTTCCCTGACACATCTTCTGATCACAAGATCTGGCCCTGTTTTAAACAATTCGTTAGAAATCCATGAATATTTTGAACTCTCCTAAATAATCTTTCGTTTTTCTCTTGGAAATAAATGTGAAGGTAGTTTCCCTGTAACCAAATAGTTAGCAATATCTGCATACCAAGGGGTCTTAATAGTTACCGCAAACAAGTATTCATCAGGAAATTTATCTTCTACAGGAGAATCTTCTTTAGTATTCTGAATCCTAGACAAGAAATCAGCTACTGTATTCTGTTTTCCTGGTCTATCCAACACAGTAATATTGAATTCTTGCAAAAGTAAAGCCATCTTGTCACTCTGCCATTAGTAACAGGTTTGTTCATTAAATATCTAATTGCAGAATGGTCAGTATGAATAAAAGTTTCATAGCCTGTTATGTAATGTCTAAACTTATTAATCGCATGAACAACAGCTAAGAACTCTTTTTCAGTCACAGTATAGTTCAACTCTGTGGGAGTCAAATTTTTACTGGTGTAATAAATGGCATAAGGAATTAAATCTTTTTGACCCAACACAGCTCCAAGAGCTGTATCCGAAGCATCCGTAGAAATATGAAAAGGGAGTTTCCAATTTGGTCCTCTCAAGATAGGTGCTTCAGATATTTTTGTTTTCAAAGTTTCAAAAGCTGATTGACAATCAGGATCCCATTTAAATTCACAGTCTTTTGTAAGCAATTTGAATAGTGGAGATGTTATTTTAGTGAAGTTTTCTATAAATCTTCTATAGTAACCAGTAAATCCTAGAAAACTTCTAACATCTCTTTGACAATTTGGAATAGGAAACTTGGAGATGACTTCAACTTTTGATCTATCAACCTTAATCCCATCTCTCGAAATATGATGCCCCAAAACAATCCCTTCAGTAAACATCATAAAGAATTTTTCATGGCTTAATGAAAGGTTTGTTTCTTTACATCTTATAAGAACTTTTTCCAAATTTTCTAATGCCTCTTCAAATGAATTACCATAAACCGTAAAATCATCCATATAAACCTCTACACAATCATGGATTAGATCAGAAAAAATTCCTAGTACTGCTCTTTGGAATGTTGCTGGTGCATTACATAACCCAAAAGGAAGCACTCTGTAGGCAAAAGTTCCCCATGGACAAGTAAATGTGGTCTTATCTTGATCTTCAGGTGCTACCTGAATTTGATTATAGCCACTAAAACCATCCAAAAATGAAAAGTACTTTTTACCTGCTAATGTATCTAATACCTGATCAATAAAAGGCAAAGGAAAGTGATCCTTCAAAGTTGCTTTGTTCAATTCCCCGTAATCAATGCATACCCTCCATTTACCATTCTTTTTAGGTACTATAACCAAAGGAGAAACCCATCGGCTATCTGAAATTGGATAAATGAAGTTTACATTGAGTAGTTTTTGGAGCTCTTCTTTCACTTTCTCCCTAAGATTTGGATTCATCCTTCTTTGAGGTTGTCTGATTGGTCTACTGTTTTCCTCAATATAGATATGATGGATGCAAGTCTTAGGATCAATACCCTTCATGTCAGTATACTCCCATGCAAATGCAGTAGAATGTTTTTGCAAGATTCTGGTTAGTTCTTCTTGTTGTGACTTCTCCAAATGTTTGTTGATATTCAATGTTTTTTCTGGAAAAATCTCAATAGCAGAATTACCAAATTCTTCCATAGAGTAAAGAGACATTTGTCTAGATGATAAATATTCTATGTCAGATTCCAACTGAAATTGTGTGGGGTCATATTCTGAAGATGTCTCAAAATTTTCTAATGTGTTCAGAATTTGACTATCCTCACCGATTTCAGAAATGGTAAAGACAGGTTGTATAATGTCCTCATCATCGACCCATTCATTATCTCCTACTTCTGTGATTGCTCTTGCTGGAGGATACAAATTGAATTTCTTTGTCAAATTACCATTAGAAATGTACATGTCTCCAGATCTACAACTAATAAAAGCATCAGCTGTGGCCAGCCAAGGTCTTCCTAAGATAATTGGATGTCCTCCTAGATTATTCTTGGGAGTCAAAATCATAAAGTCTACTGGATATTCCCAAGAATCTAAGGAGACCGAAATATCTTCTAATACACCATCTGGTTTAATAACCGATCGATCTGCAAGTTGCAATAAAGTAGGTGTAAAAAGAAGGTTAGGAAGTTTTAACTGTTCCATAGTCTGTCTACTCATAATGTTGATAGCAGCCCCCAAGTCAATCAATGTGTTTGGAATTTCTATCCCATTTATATGTGTCTTGACAATTGGACTTCCTGGATCTACATACTTCTGCATGGTAATTTTTCCCATCATAATATCTGCAATCTTTCCTACCAGGTGGATTATTCTTGTGTCTTTTAGTTTCCTTCCTGGTCTTTTGAAACTCAACTCCTTTATGGTTTTTGCTAGAATAGGAATTTCTCGAATGGCTTGTAGCAATGGAATCTTGATACAAACATTCTTCAATTCATCTAGAAAGTCATAGTTAGGCAACAAGATTTGTTTTTCCACCCCCTTATCAATTTGTAGTCTTTCCGTAAAAGGAGGTGTAGATGAAGATACAGGTTGCTCAACTATAGGAGTTGTGGATGTTAGCTTTTCTTTTTCTTTTTGAATTTTTGAATTTTGAAGAGATTCTTCCTCAGAACCCTTATTGACTTGAAGAGAGTCCTCTTCAGAGGTATCTTGCTCTTGAATGTCTATAGAAGGTTTTTTCTAAAACTCTACCAGATATGAGTTGTACATCGTTGAGAGGAACAATCATATAGGTAGGAAATTGTTGTCCTTCTACCATATAAGTAGTTTGAGGATTCTTATTGTTAGGATTTGGAAATGGCTGAGCTGGAAGTTGATTTGTCTTCTGTTGGTATGGGAGCATGAGTTGAGGATTTGAATTTTGTTGAGAAGGTTGTTGTTGTGGAAATGGCAATGAAAGTTGTGGATTTGGGCTTGGAAATTGTGGAGCTTGTTGATTTTGAAAAGATGGAGGATATTGATAAATTTGAGCAAATCTCCCATAAGGATTTTGCATCCCTTGTACCCATGGCTGATATGAATTTTGATGTTGGGGCCAAGGTTGTTGCCAAGGATTCCAATTTGGTTGGGTTTGAAGATTCATAGGGTTGTTAAACCCTTGAGATTGTTGTCCCTGCCAAGGTCTCCTTGCGACAAAACAGAGAGATTCTACTGAATTTGGGTCTTCTTGAAAAACAGCTTTGAGTCCAGGAATGGAAGGACAATCCTTGATCTCATGATTCTCTGAGCAAATCATACATGTTTCTACAACTTTTGCATCCAAGGGACATTCTTAAAGCATGTTTCTTTCTACATTTTGGACAAAAGATGGCTAAAGCATCTGTTTCTGCTTTTTGCTTGTTTTGGATTTTAAGGGTGTCTAGTTGTTCACTAAGGCTCCCTAAAATATCAGTTTTGAACTCATCAAGCATGTTACCAATCTCTGCCCTACTTACTGATCCAGTTGCAGATTTGTTAGCCCTAATAAGAGAAGGATCCCTAGGCCCTTTTCCTGTTTTAGATTTTCCCCTCGAGAGATGGACACATAATTCTGTTATGTCACGAAGTGGAAGTTGAGAAATGTCTCCTTTCCCCATCATGTTTAAAATATCTATCCATTCATCTCTAATGTCTTTTAATATGAGGGCTTTCAAGGTTTCATCATCTAAGTTGCTCATCTTTGCTCTTTTCAAGTTGTATTGAAATCTTTCAAGTAAGTCTTCCAAATTTTCATCTTCTTTTTGCATCATTTTGAATACCTCATCCTTGTGATTGGTGGGAATACAATATTCCAAGTATCTATCCAAAAATGTTTGTTTCATATGATTCCAAGTCCTAATAGATTGAGTAGCTAATCCCATGAACCATTTCAAAGCATATCCCTTCAATGTTGAAGGAAACAGTTTGAGTTTTTGAGAGTCTTCCATATAGTCATAAGTTCGGCACACAACTTCAAACTCAAACAGAAATGTTTCAGGATCCTCACTTCGCAATCCATAAAAGTTAGGGAGAACAAATGGTGAGATATTTTTCATTGTTGCATGAGTTTCCTCATCAACTATAGGGAATCCCAACAAATCCCTATTTCTATCATTATTTCCTTCACCATTGTTATCTCCATTATTTCCTCCTCTTCTACCTCCACCTCTATTTATTACTTCCTCTGCCATGATAGTTTCTTTAGAGTCCTTATAGTTCTCTTAGTTCTTCTACCAAGGAAGGATGAGAGAAAGTCTCTTTGTTTTCTAAGTGGGTTTTAGTAGGTGGTATAGGAGAATCCTCTAATTCAGCTGTTCCTTGACTTCCAAAAATATTAAGGCTAGGGGTAGATGGTGGTGAATCTGGTCTATGCCTTGAAGAAGATGGAGTTGTGAAAATCGAACTCTTGGCTTTAGCTATAAACCTTCCCCTAGAATCTCTTGCTCTATGCATGTCATTTTTTTTATTTTTTAAAAAGTTGGGCTAATAATTCTCTTTCCGATCTTCCAGATCACACTAGGTGCAAGAAGAGAGCATACTTAAGAAATTACTAAACCAATAACTCTCTTTTCTGATCCTCCAGATCACACTAGGTGCAAGAGGAGAGCATACTTCAAGAAGTTATCAAGTTTTCCCTTCTTTTATGATTTTATGTTTTTTTTTTTAAGAAATTGGCTACCTAGCTACACTTCCCCGGCAACGACGCCAAAATGTTTGGTCAATTTAGTGTGTCCTAAATTGCTGCATTTAATTTGTCAATCCGGGAATCGTAAGCTGATGAAGTGCGGCGCACTATATGTGCAAGATAACCTATTTTTAACTTTTTGTCGTTTTTGGTTTTTCTAAGGTGAAATGGAAATTCTAAGATGAAAACAAGTTTGGTTATGTTTGTTCAAGGAAGTGATATCCCCTATAATGATTTACCAACTTGAAACTTTAAAAAGCAAATTGAAATTTACAATGACAAGAAAGAAAATGAAAATGTATTGCTGGAATGAAAAGGTGCTGCTAATCTAATAAATCAAAACAGTAAACTAGTGAGCATGAAAACCAAACTATTCTTGCTGCCAACTAAACACAAAAGAAACTATGCTTAAGGAAATTCAAAATTGCAACAAAATAAATCTAAATCAGATTACATCAATTCATTTTCCGACCCTTCATCATTAGACCAGCTATGATTTTCGGAAGTAATCATAAACAACTTGTGTAACTGATATTTAATTTGCAGAAAGTAAACTAATACTAAACCATACACTCATGATTCAATCCCTCACCATCAGTCCAGCTGTGGCTTTCGGAGGCAACTGAAGATGTCATGCATGATTTAATATATCTAAATTTACAGAAAAGAAACTAATACTAAACTACACATTTCATAATACAATCCCTCACCATCAGTCCAGCTGTGGCTTTCGGAGGCAACTGAAGATGCTATGAGCAGCTTAATATATCTAAATTTGCATAAAAGAAACTAATACTAAACTACACATTTCATAATGCAATCCCTCACCATCAGTCCAGCTGTGGCTTTCGGAGGCAACTGAAGATGCTATGAGCAGATTAGTATATCTAAATTTTAACTACTGAAGCAAATAAACAAAACTGGAATGAACAAAGCAATACTGAAATTAAACAAAAGCTATGAAAAGCAAACTCGCAGCAGAATAATGTTAGTTCCATGTCATTAGTCAAAAAGCTATGAAAATGCCCGGACAGCCTATCTAAAACCTGAAACATAAACACTGATCAGTGATTAACAATCATAAAGCATGAAAGACAGAAATGAAATGGAAATTATGGAAGTGTATAAACAGAAATGAAACAACTGCAAAGTATGAACATATGAATGGATTATGATACAATGATTTCTAAAGAAACTAAATGAGAAATATACACTAATACACAAAACCTTAGCTGAGCAGGGGCCCTCTACACAGCCTTGGCAACGGTCCTCAAATACGAATTAAGTTGAAAAACAAAGTTTTCTCATATTAAAAAGCAGTCATTACAGAATGGTAATGTTACGGCACAAGTGCAGCGTAATCACTACAGAGCAAACTAATCAAAAGATAACAGAGACTACATTCACTAATAACGACTAACTTCATATGCGTATGCAAACGCAATATATATAACAACAAACTATAACTGTTTCCTAAAGTTCATGCTAGTGGAGAGCACGTAGACCACTACGTCCACAGATATAGGAGCATGGCCGTGTTGGAAAGTAGATCTACGAGAGGTGGATGCTTGAATTCGACTTCAGAACCCTGTACAGATGTCGATTTAACCTCCGCAGGCTTAGAAACGGCCGTATGGGTCTTCATGTGACACGAAACAGAGTCCGGCCGACATGAAACTCCATGGTTGACTTCCATGTGGACGCCTTTGACCGCGGCTTCTTTGGATGAATTTGCTTGAACCAATAGGACACGAACCATGTCCACGTCATTCCTGACCTGCCCATGTGGCTCGTTTTCCTTGTAGACACCTGTAGCATAGAGTTTCACAAAATAGCCGCGGAAAGTTGCAGCAGCTGCGGAAAGTGGCAAGATTCCGCAGCTGAATGAACAAAATCTAGATCAAATAGCAAACACAAAAATATAATTAAAAACCATGTTAGATTCTCTTTTGCACATGATATTGACAATTTGGGAGGTTTAGGTGAGTGAAAAAGGTATGGAAAAATGTATGGAAAAGATGCAAATTTGGGACTCAACAATCACACTGGTCACTAATATGGAAAAACATATTTTTTGAGCTATAAATTATTAAATGCTGTTGGGCGTATACTACCCACCATTAAATTTAAATTCATTTAAATCTAACTGTAAGCAGCATATGCCACACCGTAAATGGTAAAAAATAAGGCTCCCCACCAAATATCACACTGGTCACTTTAGCTTTCTTAGCCGGATCTTAGCTTTCATAGCCCAGTCTTCAACGAGAAGTGGGATGATTTTTACATTTGATTTGATCTCAACTGATATAGAACAGACCAGGAAATGAGGGGCCTAAAAACAATAGCTCTTAAATCGACATAGTCCTGCAAACAACCTTCAAGCGGCTTAGAATGCAACTCCCAATCGGCCTCGACTTAATTTCAGACAATCAAATAATGTCTTTGCATTGGCAACCCCTTCCAAAACTCACCCATCTCTCACTTAAATTGCCAAAACCAATTTGAAATTAAGGATAGATTCTGAAACTCACTCATCTCTCACCTAAAGCCCTGATACCAATTTTAAGTTATGACAGAAATAGACAGCTCTTAGGCAAGGCTGACTCCTGCTGCTCAAGAGCCACTTCTTCATTCATCAGCAAAAACAGAAGTTACATTTAATGAGTTACAAATTTGTTGAGTTGAAACAAATTCCTTTTGAATAGTATATAAATCCTAAATAAACAACACAATTTGACTCAAACAACATAATCTCAAAAAAAATTTCTAATAAAACATTATAGAATATTTTACAATTTTCCATTTATGGTAAATATTACCAAAATAAAGCGATCAAGAATATCCACCTTGAAAAAAAATATAAGTATCTTTAAAAACAATGAGTAAAAATTTCTAAGCAAAGTTAGCAACTTTATTTAATATCAAGTTGATACTTAGACCATTCTAGTCAATAAGAACATTTTGACCATTCTACTCAATTTGATCTACTGCCCTTAACACAGAAACTACATCATCATCTTGCTCAGCTGTTATAATAACTAAAACCTCAAGAAGACCTATAAGAAATTGAAGTGAAGAACTCTGTAACTGAAAGCTAACAAATAGTTGGTGATAACACTCCACCTGGCTTGTAAATATTTTCTGGGTATACAAATGTAAGGAAATGTTACGTAAATTGAAAACACTCCACCAGGCCTATAACTATTTTCTAGGTATACAAATGTAAGGAAATGTCATGTAAATTGGCACTTGTAGGGCCAAGCAACCCAACAGACCTCTTCGTATAATAAGTAAAAATATGTTTGAATAATGGAATTCAAACATTTAATGACCCTGTAACAACTCAAGACCTAAAAGGAATGTTTCTCGGACAAGTAAATGAATTTTCTAGTTTGCAGGCATATTCTTGTTTCTATCATTTGTCATTAGAGATAGGTATTATCTGGTATGGCTATCCAATGTCGATATATAGATTTCAAATTATCTGTTGTTGCTGAACGAATGGTGTAAGTCAAAATCAATGATGCTCACCACAATTCTTAATTGATGAGAAGCACAAATCTATATATCGACATTGGAGAGCCATACCAGGTAATAGTTATCTCTAATGACAAATGATAGAAGCCGGAATATGCCCACAAATCAGAAAATTCATAACTTGTTCAAGATTCCTTTTAGGGCTTGAGTTGTTCTAGGGCAATCAAATATTTTATGGTTGGATGATTGATAATCGGACTTTTGTACTAATCAGAGCACAGGAAGTCCGGCTACTAGAATAAATTAAAGTATGCAAAATCCCAAATTAAAAAACAGTTTTAGTTAAAGGAAATTTATGCAATCTAGAAATCAAAGAAGACGTGGAAACCTGCAGCAAACCTGATTCCTTAAAATCTTTAATTCAATTTTCTATATTTTTTTATTTAAATATAGATTAAAAATTATTTAAATATAAAAAATAAAAAATTAATAACCTTATAATAAAATTTATGATATGATAAAAAAAAATAAAAAATCTAACACAGTTACACATTAATTTTCAATGCAGAAATTGAAAAAAAAGAATAATTGCTTGAACCCTAGTCGATCTGCCTAAAAATACAAAACAAAAATGGAGGAATGGGAGGAATAGTAGAATTAATAGCAAAATATTTAATTTGTGCATAAAAACATATTCCTTAAATTTTAGAGCTATTCGTTCAAACTGTCATTAGCAAACTGAGCACAATTTTAACTCATGGCATCACGATCCTTTAGATGGCCCCGACTATAATAAAATACGAAATGTCTCATATATTAAAAGAATTTATATTAGTATGTTTAATTTATAAGATATTAAATCAGTTTAGATCTATCTTAATTTCTGATTTGTCAATAGTTTAGAGGGCTCAAATCTGTTTTCAATGTAAATGATGTTTTTATATCAATATATTTGATCTCTCTAGGCACTTGGTAGATCCAAAGTTAAGATGGATATAGGCTTGTTTTCATCTAGGCAATGAATGGATTCTTTTGGAATCTAAGACTGATCTTCTATATCAACTAAATTTTGTTGAAAAGGATGCCTTACTAGAAGGTTAGGCTGATCTCTTCTTTCCCTTGGTCTCTGCTGATTTTGAGGTCTTCTGAACTGAGGATTTCTAAATTGTGGTTCATGTTGTGAAGGAGGTGCAGAAGCATTTCCAAGAGGAGTCAAATTTGTCATATGAGGTGGAAGGTTTATCCTCTTATTTCAGTTTTGTTTTTTCCATCTTGGATTTCTTGGCTGCTATCATATTCACTTCCACTTTCATAGTATCATTTTGCATTTCAGCTAGTGAAGGGGATTCTCTTTCTCAAAGCAGGATAGAGAAGTCATAGTCAAATGCCTCAACATAGCACATTTGAACTAATCCTGGTGGAGGCTTAAGATGAGCAGGGATGGAGTCATAAAAATTTTTAAATCTCTTGGAGAAATTTTGGACAGTTTCATCTACAGCTCTTTTCAGACTATTGTATTCAGTGAGGGCCAGGGTTTTTTCTATTTCGCCACTTTCTCCAGAAGCTATCTTCAAACTCATTCCAATTAAGTAAGCTTACTAGAGAAAGGGCTTTGAACCACTTTCTGACCTCACCAGTGAAACTCTGAGCAAATATTCTCATTTTGAAATCTTCATGGTCAACTTCTTCTCTGTCTTTGAAGTCATTAAACTGGTCTACATGCTCGTCAACTATAATGTCTTCATCACTACCCCAAGTTTTGATTCAAGAAGAATATTTGCTAGGGAGGGAATTTGGGATAGCTGGGAGAATAAGTGGAGCATACCTGTGGAGGTGGAATATTTCCATCCATGATGACAAGGACTGTGGTATTTTTAGGGACAACAGTGGTAGAAGAGGAACTGTTAGGAGGTTGTGTAATTGGTTTTTGTAGTCCATTTAAAACTAAACTCCAGTCAGGTAAAGGAAAGTCAAATTTTCTTCTTAGCAATATATCAAATGGGTCTAATTACTTGAACTTCTCTAAAGATTCTCTCTTTAATAATAACTCTGATGTGACTGCCCCCCAGAATTCCTCTTTATCTTTTTGGGTCACTAAGGCTGAGGTATCAATACATTTTCTTTGTAGGTCTAAAATAATATCAGTCAATTATTTTTCATTTTCAGACCTAAAAAAAACTTCCTAAATTTTATCATCAAACTTTGTATCTTCACGACTTCTTAAAACTTCACAGGACAAAGCTTTTATGTGTAATGGAGTACCTGATTGTGAAGAGTTGCTTTGAATGCCTCTGGAAATTGTGTTTGGATTATCCACTATACAAGTGGTTTAGGATCTAGAATGCTCCTCGTGTATCTCCTTTTCAAAGCCACCTTTGAATATCCTTAAGCTAATCTTCATTGTTGTTTCCCTCATAATCCCAAAAAATCTGCTGTTGGCCTAAAAAAGACTGCTCAAAACCCCATTTTCCCATCATTTTTACCCCTCCTTTCATTCATAATTGACCTCCATTTTCATCCCCTTTTCCTCCATAAAAGCCCCCTCCATAAGCCTCCATTTAACCTTCAAATTCACTTCAAGACCCTTTTAAAACCATTTGATCCCCTTCCATTTAGTTTAAAAACTCCTCTTCCTTCTACCAGAACCTTCAAATTGCCTTAAAAACTCTATTTTTAGGCCAAAATACCCTTTCTGCATACAAAATTATCTTAAGCTCCTGAGGGCTTAACTCTTGTAGCCCTCTGCTTCATGAGACCTCTAGCCCCACAACCGAGTGCTAAAGGATCCTAAACCCCCATCGGAACCCTTTTTTCCTTTATTTTCTTTGTTATTTCATAAACCTGATGGTTAGTTTTTTTGGTGAATATCCACCATTGATCTTTGCAGATCAACGGTCATTGTTAAACCTGATCCCCGATCTCAAATTTCCCTCCATTCATTTAACTCCACCCCGAGAAGTAATATGGACCGTCCATCATTCAAATCCCATGGTCTAGATTGAATCTGATAGGCCCAACTTCTGTCGGGACCTACCTTCCACCTCGAAAAGCACCCGCCCACTCACGCAATGCCACCTGGACTCCACTAACTCGCCAACCCGCATCTTCCTCCGTCACGTGCGTTCCACACCGTCGGATCTCCGACCTCCTATCCAATGGTTAGCAATCAGTTTCACATTTTTTTTGCACATGAGGTTTAACGCCAAGAAAAAATGCGAAAAAAGTGGTTTTGGAGGGGACGCGTGTCAACCAGCGAAGCATATCGCATTTTTTTGGAGAAATTTCAAAACCACCTCAGAGCTGCGCGAATACCATCAACAATTTTCCGCTTTACCACCCTTCTCCGCTGCATTTTCTTTCCAGTTTTTAATCTTGGCCATCGATTGTTTTGATCCAATGACTCATATTAGACCTCAACCCCAGTCTTTCCCCTGTATCGTTCTCCAAGTGATTTGATTATTAGATCATAACCATCCATCAAACCAAATCAATGGCTCCGATCTAATATTCACCACCATTACATCGCCCTTCCCCTTTGCTCCCAAGCGCTCCATCACTTCATCCTGACCGTTCATCGTTTAAAACCAACGACCCAGATTTCATTTTAACCCCCAAGTCATTTCCTCCATTTATCCTCCGAAGATCTCCTCGCCTGATCTCCATCATTCATCTTTTTCATCTGACGGTCCAAACTTAATCTGACCACCATTTCATTCAACTGCCTCCCCATCAAACCCATCAAGTAATCTCGATCGTCGAATAATCTGGATCGATGGACATGATTAAACCTCGCCTCCAAAGTAGAGTTAACCTATTTTTCATGGGTTTTCCTAACTTTTGTGTATATTTCCAGGTTTTTAAAGGTTTATTCATAGTTTTAAAAGGAAATCAAGGGTTGGGGATGACGATCCCCAAGGCCACTATCAATGAAGAAAATGAATCTGCAAGGTTTACATCATGATTTTACCCATGTCTCATGAGCATTGGTAATGTTATAAAGCCCTCTGCGCACCTGCAAAAACAACAAAAACACAGTGAACTTTAATTATACAAAGAGTATCAGTGTCAAAGGATGGGATCAAAGTAGAAATAAAGGATCAAAGGTTTTTAACACATTTTTGAGGGATTAAGGTGCAAACTCAGCAAACCAAAGGCCTAATCCTAAGATCAAGACAGTATGAAGACCAGAAAGGAAGATTGAGCCTAATTAGGCCTAAAAAACATACCAAAAGCAAATTAAAGGTGTTTTAGGATAAAACAAGGAAATATATCAGTCCGAGAAGCCTCCACCGCCACATCAAAGGCTAATTGAATCCTCTCTAGCTACCAAAAGCCACCTGCAGCCTCAAAGAAATAAAAAAAAGGCATAGTTATTTCCTATTCAGAAGATATTTTCCTAAAGATACCTAAACAGTTAATTCAACCAAAAGAACTTATCGCAAATTGTCAGCAAAGTTATTACAAAAATAAGAAAGAGCTTTAAAGTCAAAAAACTCTCCCAAGTAGCTAATAACTTAATGAAAACCAATTAATACATGGAAATATCAAATAAACTTCTCTATTGAGCCCCTCAAAGGCCGAGAATCATTCACTTGTGTTAATTAATTCGAGAGATCTTTTCTCTCATTCCACCTCCTCATTTCTTTTATAAATACTTCTGTAGAAGATGAGATAAAGGTTGGTCTCTAAATATCTGTTGCATGTAAATAGTTTTCTGAAGTTGTTGTAAGCTCTGTTTGTAATTGAAGATACCTAAGTTGAGATGAGAAGTTTGAAGCTATAGAGACCCACTGGACTTGAAGATTGTAACTGGTTTGAACATCAAATACAAGCTAATTTATGGGATCTTGGTCTATGTCAATGGTGATGTTTTTCTTATTGTAAATTGTTATTTTCTTTTTGTTTCCATTTTGTCCACTTTCTCTGATAAAGAACAGCAAATATAGAGCTTGGATTTACTGTCAAAAGTACCCTACTCTCACTCATAAGATTTATCTTTATGTTTTCTTCCAATTGTGTATTTAAGAATGATTTAATACAATCCAAGCAGTTAAGGAATGTTGGTGAGCCCATGTCTTACTGTCTAAACTTTAAACATTGTTCTTGAATGATATTTTTAGTTTATGCTAAGTAAAGTTGAACTAGAGAAGTCTATGGTTAGCCCTGTCCTCTAGTTTTATCTCAAAAGGTTGTTTGAAAGTTTCCCTTAAGAGTATGTTGAAAGCAGGCTAGTTTCAAAGTACTTACCTGATCTTAGACTATTTTTTGTGTTCATCATGAATGTTTCCCCTTTGAATATGCTGAAAGCAGGATAGGTTCAAAGTCCTTATTTGATCTTAAGCTATTCTATGTGTTTTTAAACGTTTTCTATTGAAATTGCATCAAAAGCAGGGTAGTTTGAAAGTACTTACTTGATCTTAGATTACTTTTATGTCTTTCTCAAGTGCATGCCAAAATCAGGATAGTTTCAAAGTACTTACTTGATATTAGGCTGCTCTTTTTTCCTTCATCTGTTTGATCTCCCTTTCTTATTGTTTCATTCCATTCCATAAAATCAACTTAAAGAGATCCTTTGACATAGATGACTTGCCCCATGGACCACTCTTGAACCTTGTTGTTTCAATTAAATCCTATTATGACTCCATAGCCCAATGGATTGAAGCTGCTCCTAGCCTATCTTATTAGTTGAATCATTCCTTCACTTTCATACAACCTTCACCCTTCATTTAGACTTCCTTCACCTTCATATATCTTTGCCCAAACAAAACAAACAAAAACCTTGTTCTTCATAACTAGCCTAATATCATATTTCGAGCCTTAAAGATAAATCAATCTTTGCACTTATAGAGAGATCCCTCTCTGGATTCAGGAGGGATAGATCCTAGAATGCCAAAGTGGTTCATATGTTGGCTTTGCAGCTTTAGTCTTTCCAATCTACTAAAACTATAGAGACCTAACATTCTGGCGACTCTGCTGGGGATCTTCTGAGTCAATTTCATCTTAGACACTCTTAGGACCTAAAAAAACCCCTCGAGTATAAGCAGCTCTCTTCAAGAACTACCAAAGAAAATGGTAATCATGATAGGAATTATTTGAATTAGTGAAAAACTAAGTAATCCTTAGGATTCTCATAGACCTTATCAAACCTTGGAGAAATCAGCTAGCTAAGCCATAAGAGTAAACCTTTTTTGTCTCATCACCCTAGCTAAGTGTTGAAACAGATTTAGGACACTCTTATAACCCATAGGACTGAAAAAACATAGAAGACCCATAATCTCTTTAGATTGGTATTCATAATAAACATGGTGGTGGAACCATAAAACATTTTACCTCCTTAAGAGCTAAAAATTTTCCACCTAGCGACTCCACGCTCTATAACTCCCAAAAGACAAAATGAATCTATTTTTAGAAGACCTTGAACTGATTCTATAGACACAGTGACCTCTTTCTTGATTTACAAACATGATTCCAAGGATACAACGAAGATATGCCCCAGTGAGTAGAGATCATATCCCTGGGTTTCCACACAAGATGCCCCAGGTGAATTTGGATGACAATCTACCTTTTTTTCAAGATGAAAAGTTTGATGAGCCTCTATTACATCTCATCAAATTTCATATACATGTATGGAGGTTGAAAGTTGAATGGCGTGAATATTTCCTATTGAAAATGTTCATGTTAACATTAGAAGGTAAAGCTAGGGATTTGTATGAATGGTTGAGGTCTGGTAGTTTGTTTTCTTTAAAGGACCTTGAACATGTGTTTTATGAGAACTACAAAGGAAACACTACATCATTATAATGAGGTGAATTACATTATGATCCATCACAAAACATCACCCAACACATTATAGACAATGATGAATATTTGGAACAAATACATCCTGAAGATCTTTTAATAGCCATTCATGAGATTAATATCTTATTAAAGAATTATAAGAACATAGATGAATCAGTTGAAGAAAAAATTAACCAAGAGATAATGGAAATTCCTCAAGATATTCCTGAAAACCCAAACAATGATTCATCATCCTTTATAGCTGAGGCTCAATAAGA
Source organism: Pinus albicaulis (assembly GCA_034641835.2). Classification (NCBI taxonomy): domain Eukaryota; kingdom Viridiplantae; phylum Streptophyta; class Pinopsida; order Pinales; family Pinaceae; genus Pinus; species Pinus albicaulis. Next base: position 1,227,623,077 of record CM076574.1, on the reverse strand, counting down.
CATCTAGCCTCAAAATTAGTCTTCACAAGAGACAGAGAACTATTGTACTCCTGTGCAAAGGAACATAGAAAAATCTTCCCCTTTGACAAAAAAAGAAATAGATCAGACTATTAATAAACAACCAGTCTCTGAAACATTTTACAAAACAAATAATATTTCCTATTCACATAGAGAACTTTGTTGTACATATTTAGAAAGTTATTTTGTAGATCAAAAGAAAGAAGGCAGTTGTATTTTTGCTTATGCTGAAAGAGAGATCTCTCCTTTGACAGAAGAACAAATTGATCAAATAATAAGCAAGAAGCTACCCTCCAAACCTTCATTTAAACAAGAAAATCATGAACATAGTGCCTATTCCCCTGAACAATCCAATGACACTCAAGACAAAGAGGATAGTAAGGAAATTAATGATAATATTGAAACTAGTCCTCTTTGGAGTATGAATTTTGATGGATCATGCACTAAAACTAATGCAGGTGTAGGAATGTGGCTTTACAATACAGAAAACAATCATTCTAAAGCCCATTCATATAAATTGAGTTTTCAATGCACAACTAACATAGTAGAATACGAGGAACTCCTTTTAGGGTTGCACTTATTGAAGAAATTAGGAGCCCAGAAGATAACAGTTCATGGAAATGTAGAATTGGTAATTAGGCAAGTGAAAGAAGAATGCATGGTTAAACATCACAGACTTAGAGCTTATAAGGATGATGCCATGGATTTGTTAAAATCTTTCAAAGAATTCCAACTTATCCTTGTTCCTAAAGACCAAAGAAGTTTTTCTTGTGGATTAGCCCTTGTTGCTAGCACATGTCTGAGACCTTCGGAGAGAAAACAATATACAATTCAAGAAAAATTCAGACCATCTGTCCCAAACAATAAAAGATACTGGCAAGCCTTTGAGGGAGAAAAAAAATAGAATATTGTCCTACTGAGGATATACCATCTTTTCAAGAATAAAATTCTCCCATCACTGATATCGATCTGTCATTCAAAGAACCTGAATCTATATTAGAAGCAAGCATAGATTTAGAGAAAGAAGAAATTTCATTTCTTGCTATTTTGCAGGTTAAGGATGATGATGCTTCCAAGCAACATACTGAAGATGCAGTTCTCAACTCTGATGTCTTAAAAGCAGACAATCTACCAACCATGGAGGGACATAAAGACGAAAATCTTCATGTTTTCTTTGTTGATCCTTTAGAAGAGTGTGTGGAAGGCCCAACTGGCTCAAATTATCAAGCATGGAACTTTTGCAAGAGAAAAATACATAAAATTTTGTCACCTCTTGTGACAACCTTGGTTTGGAAGATTAATCTTCAAAATGTACTATGGTTACCTCTGACTAGTAGCTAGTTTCTCTATTCCTTTTTGTCACTACTCAATTGGCTGCATTGGCACTTTTGTATCATATAAAGATGTAAATATTCCAAGATAGAATAGGTTAGATAGGAATGTCAATAAAGCTCAGTTTTGAGAATTTAGTTAGTTGTTGATTTTAGTCTTGAAGAAAAAGAAAAATACAAAAAAGATAGAAGATAGAAAAGAGGGCAGAGTGAAAACAAGAAAGGTACAACCCCATACCAAAAAAAGAGAAATAAAATCTGAAAGTGCGCAAGCTCAAATGCCACTCCTAAGAAAAACAATTCTAGTTAGTCATATAGCCTAATCATGACTAATTAGTTTTCAATTTACTATTGATAGGTTAGTGAATTAGATTTGCCAAACAACTCAATCTTGGCTTATCAGTAAGGTAGATTAGGATAGAAAAACAAAGGTCCAAATAAGCTCAAAATCTGAACCTATAAATTTCAAAAGAAAATGGCTCTAATTAGATCAAATCTTGAGCAAAAGATAGAAAACTAACTAGTTCTAATATGCCCAAAACTTGAACCAGGAAAGAAAGAAAGACAACTCAAACAAACTCAAATTAGAGCTGAAGAAAGATGAAGGATGTTTTTAAAATTTCATATCTTGAGCCTTTACAATTTTGTTTTAAGTTTTCTGCAAATTTAGTCTATGTGTAGCTTTTTTTTATGCCATAGATAAGCAACAAGTTAGACTGTTCAATCCTGGCTTGTTTGCTTTTAAATTTCTTGTCTTAGAATTTAGAGAAAAAAAAATCTGTTAGACAGTCTAATCCTGACAAATAGTAGTTAGGTAGAGAAGTTTATGAACTCAACTGCTTAATCTGAGTTCATGGAGAAATAAGGGTAGACTTATATTAGTTATATGTTTTCAATAAAAGAATAAAATGCTGATGTTTAAGGTTTGCAAGTCCAAATGCACCTTCAGAAGAAAAAATGCTAGGAAGTAGGTTGTGTAGGTAGTTGTTTGGGGAAAAAAATTTCTACTGATATCAAATGCTCTAATCATCTTAGAAGTAGCTAAGCAAAGAATAAGAAAAGGTTTTGAAGGTAAAAATCCACTGATCTACATCCAGAGAATGTTGTTCTGAGGTTCTTGACACCTCCAAGGAGCTGCCATCCCAAGTTGGAGCCACTGTTAGCCACCTATAAAATTTGTCATATCAAATGGTGGCTAAAAGCTTTTTAGCCTTTAAGAAAAAATTTCATGCCAAATTGTTAGTTCTTAAATTCTTGGGAAGATAACTAATCCTTAAGTTAATCTTCACTATTGTTTCCCTCATAATCCTGAAGAATCTGCTGTTGGCATAAATTTTACCCCTCCTTTCATTCATAATTGACCTCCATTTTCATCCCCTTTTCCTCCATAAAAACCCATCCATAAGCCTCCATTTAACCTTCAAATTCACTCCAAGACCCTTTTAAAACCATTTGATCCCCTTCCATTTAGTTTAAAAACTCCTCTTCCTTCTACTGGAACCTTCAAATTGCCTTAAAAAATCTGTTTTTAGGCCAAAAATACCCTTTCTGCATATAAAATTCTCTTAATCCCCCTAGGGCTTAACTCTTGTAGCCCTATACTTCATGAGACCTCCAGCCCCGCAACTGGGTGCTAAAGGATCCTAAACCCCCATCGGAACCCTTTTTTCCTTTATTTTCTTTGCTATTTCATAAACCCAATGGTTAGTTTTTTCGGTGAATATCCACCGTTGATCTTTGCAGATCAATGGTCGTTATTAAACTCGATCCCTGCTCTCAAATTTCCCTTTGTTCATTTAACTCCACCCCCGAGAAGTAATCGAGACCGCCCATCATTCAAATCCCACGGTCTAGATTGAATCCGATAGGCCCAACTTCTGTCGGGACCTACCTTCCGCCTTGAAAAGCACCCGCCCACTCACGCAACGCCACCTGGACTCCACTAACTCCCCAACCCGCATATTCCTCCGTTGCGTGCATTCTGCACTGTCGGATATCCAACCTCCCATCCGACGGCTAGAAATTAGTTTCGCATTTTTTTTACACATGAGGTTTAACGCCAAGAAAAAACACGAAAAAAGTGGTTTTGGAGGGGACTCTTGTCAACTAGCGAAGCATATCACATTTTTTTTGAGAAAGTTCAAAACCTCCTCAGAGCTGTGCGAATACCACCAGTAGGTTTTTGCTTTACCACCCTTCTTCACTGCATCTGCTTTCCAGTTTGTAATCCCGGCCGTTGATTGTTTTGATCCGACGGCTCATATTATACCTCAACCCCAGTCTTTGCCCTGCATCATTCTCCAAGTGATTTGATCAGTAGATCATAACCGTCTATCAAACCAAATCAACAGCTCCGATCTAATCTTCATCACCATTAAATTTCCCTTCCCCTTTGCTCCCAAGCGCTCCATCACTTGATCCCGGTCGTTCATCGTTTAAAACCAACGGCCCAGATTACATTTTAACCCCCAAGTCATTTCCTTCATTTATCCTTCGAAGATCTCCTCGCCTGATCTCCACCGTTCATATTTTTCATCCGACACTCCAGACTTAATTTGACCACCATTTCATTCAACCGCCTCCCCATCAAACCCATCGAGCAATCTTGATCGTTGATTAATCTGGATCGAAGGACATGATTAAACCTCACCTCCAAAGTAGCCTTAACCTATTTTTCACAGGTTTTCCTAAATTTTTTGTGTTTTTGCAGGTTTTTAAAGGTTTCTTCATAGTTTTAAAAGGAAATCAAGGGCCGGGGATGACGATCCCCCAGGCCACTATCAATGAAGAAAATGAATCTGCAATCCCCCAGGCCATAGTTTTAGAGTTTCTACCATTTCTTTTCCAGATCTGATACCCCCTCTTCAGATCCCTTTTAGATCAGCTATTTTTCCTTTCAAATCACCTCATATAGTTTTGTTTGTGTTTGCCTTTAGATTCACCTCATTTCCCCTACTGCCTTTAGCTGTTTACCTCCTCTTTTACAGCAACCTTGCCTCTGCCTCTTTGTTGTTTTATGCACCTCTTTTTAGCAGATTTATCCTTTAGATCCCTGTCCCTCCCGACCTTAGATCTATTGGCTTATTTTCCGTGTGTTTGATTAGATTTTTCCCTCTGTTAGACTAGTTTTTGAGAGACCCACCTCCTTGGGTTAGATTGATTCATTGTTAGCTGCTAATTTTCTGTTATTTCAACATTATATACTATTCTCTATAGATTTATTTTCAGTTACACAACACACTTTTTCTTTTTCTCTCAAAACATCTAGGTTTAAAAAATAAAATTAATGCATGCCACACACTCACCCTTGGCGAAGAAGAGCCTGGTTAAAACTGTTAGGAAAAGACTTTAAAACATTATAAAATCAATTGACATTGCACCTCTCTACCCTTGTTTTGACATTGTAATCAATTGATTCTGCACCTCCCTGCCCTTGTTGGTGGTTCTTCCTCCCCCTATGCCGTGTTTGTGTTGTCATCATTGCACCCCCACGGCGTGTATCCCGGAGACTTCTTGGCCTTCATCCTTAGTTTCTAGTCTGTCGACCTACTACTTCCTATCGTCATCGAGTTAGTCCTCCTCCGAGTCCACACTTCGACTCCTCTTCTGATTCATTGGGTTCTCCTTTTACTTCTGGTTCTCCCCCTATTACCTTCACTATGTTTGGTTCAGGGCCTAATGCTAGCGGTAATCCCAGCCCTACCGCCGAGAATGTTACTAGCAGAACTGCCACAGGAACTACCTCGACTGTCCCCTTGCTCCCTTAGATGGCAGGACTCAGTCTCCCTGATTTCAATTAGTTGATCAATGACCATATCCGCCACGATGTTGGTTGGCCTACTATGCCAACCAAGCTCCCCTCCAACATTCTCAAGTTCGAAGGCCTTGCTGGAGAAGATCCCTCCAACCATATTCTATCTTTCCACATGTGGTGTTCATCCAATTCCATTACTAATGATTCCATCCATCTTAGATTGTTCCAACGCACGCTTACAGGCAAAGCTTCTAAGTGGTATATTGACCAGAACGCCTCTTCCCATACCACCTTTGCGACCATTGTCTGAGCCTTCTTATCTTATTTCCAACTCCCTCTTTGATATGACACTGGTACTGAGCTCTTGACTTCTTTCTGTCAATCGTCTGCGACCCGCCTTTCCAATCATGTCCAGGAATGGCGGCAAGGAAAGAGCTTGTGTCGAGATGCTACCTTTGAAGACCGTGTCTATATGGATTGGTTCCTTAGATCTCTCTTACCCGCCATTGACAAAGATGTCGCCTCACAGTTCCCTCAAACTGAAGAAGCCGCCCTCCAAATAGCCTTGAAATATGACCTCATCTATGCTCAGTCTGGTTATGTTTATACTGTCCTTCCTAACCTCCCCAGACCCGGTGGCACTAACGCCCTAGGTGCATCTCATTCTACCAATGGTATCATTGGAGCTCTTTCTCATCTGTACATGGGATATGGTCTCCCTCCAGAAGGGGCCAGCACCTCCAGCACTTTTCCCCCTCCAGGTAGCATGGATCCAGGATACGGCATACCTCATCCTTTTGCCCAACCTCCCGCTTACCTCAATGTTGCCCAACCTCACCATTATCCTTATCCACAGCCTAGTGCCCCAGCTCCTCCAACATTTTCACCTCTGTGTCCCTTCCCTTCTCAACCCCAACAACAACAACTACCACCCCCTCCAGAGCAAGTATTTGCACAGCAAGGCGCGACTAATCCTCCTTCTTCTCAAAGAAAGAGGAAAGGAAATCAAAATCAATCTTCCCCTGGTACTCATGGACCCAATCCTCAAGGTATTGACTCTAACACTGCTAACCAGCAACAGAGCACTCAGCCCAAGTCGAACAGGCCCATTCGTACAAATAAGCCTTGTTCGTGTTGCGGTGTTTACGGTCATTACACTCACGATTGTCCCCTCTTACCACAGATGCAGTAGATGTGGGAGTCTCAAGCCACATTGTGAAGACAACATGCATCCCCTTCTACTCCCCCCAATGTGGCCAGTACTCAACCTGCTGTGTTTACCAATCCTTTCCCCCAGCAAGGATTCGTGGCTACCCAACCAGCTAACAGACAGGTGGCCCCTCAACCAACCCCTTCTGGTTCCTTCGATTGCCAGATCCTCATGATGAACTCTGGTCAACCTCTAACCATCGACCTTAACCTTCAAACTTGGTCTCGTCAGTACCCCAAGCCTCCCTCTTCATCTGTCCCTGAGTCATCTTCTTCAGGTTCTACAGAGCCTCTTTCAACATCCAATGGTCCCTTGCATATACCTCATCCCAAAGTTGAGGTTCGTACCAAGATTCCTAAGGGACCACTATGCCGAAATGCTGCTTTTGGTCGAGTTGCTCATTCATATAGCATAGTAGATTATTTGGCACAGTCTCCTGCTTCCATTTCAACATTGGAACTCCTCCAGTCATGCCTTTCCCAAAAGAAGTCTCTATTATCCGCCATGGGCACTGTCGGTCTTGCTGATGACCAATTGATTGTTTTCGATGCCCATCAATCAAAACACCCTCATGTTCCTACTTCCGTATCCTTCCAAATCCCATTCAAAATCCAGAATGCTCACTTTTTTTAGTGTATCATTGATGAGGGGGCATCCACCTATGTGATGCTCGCTTCAGTTTGGAAACAACTTGGATCTCCTAAACTGGCCCCTTCCACGATCACCCTTCAAGTGTGGGATGGCCACGCCTCCCAACCCATTGGCCTATTATGTAATTGTCTTATCACTCTTGCGAGCAAGACTGTTTGTGTTGACATTGAAGTTATTGATGCCCCTCTAGATTAAAAAATTCTCTTGGGGCAGAGCTACACCTATGCCATGTCTTCTATCCCTTCCATGGTATACCACAATATGTATTTCCCTCATAATGGAAAGATAGTCACCATTGACTAGTTGACATATCATGAGCCAAAATCTCAGACCTCCCCTGAGTCGACCATCTCTTCTATCAGCAATAAGCAAACCGTCGATTCTTTGACCAGTGTCTCTCCCGGCATCTACAAAGACTCCTCTTTTCTTGGAACCTTCCTTGGTCTCCCTCCTCCCCCTGTATATGATCCTAGCTTATCAAATATTTTCATGATGCAATCGTCTTGGGCTGCCCTTAAACGGCCCGCCTCGGCTAGTCAGCAACCTCAACCTCGCTCACTGCAACCTGCTCCTAGCCCTTCGTCTCAGCCAGCTGGACCTACTCCTTCTGGCCCTTCTTCTACAGCTGGTACCCATGACCCCCTTTATCCTCTTGGGTCAGTTCCACCAAGCCTTAAACATCTTCGAGCCATCCCACTTAGTCATTATCCCGCTGGTCAGATACCTTTCCTTGCTCCCCCTCCCGGATTCTATTCGGTTCCCATCATGGCCACCCTTTCTCTCCCCAACTTGACCCTGGGTATACTCATCTGGTACCTTGACCCTCCAGCCACTACCCCACCTGGTCACCCCAAACCCTACCTTTCTTTGACACCAGTTCAACCGGTTCCCCTAGCTTCTTCCGTTGCTACAGTGCCCTCAGCACCTCAATAGGACCCCTCTCCTATTGGGTCAACTCCAAGAAAGAAAGGAAAAGCTCGCAATGGGGCATCCAAAGACAAGGTCACCCAAACTAACCCTGCCCCTCCCCTACCTGCAAAGCCTTGCACCTTGTGTGATGTCGTCGGTCATGCCACCCATACTTGTCCCGAGTTGCCCCATATTAAACCCATGGTTAAAGTCGCTTTCCCTGAGTCTATGGTCCTTGAAACCTCTGTTTCTTCCTCTACCGTAGCCAAGAACCCCAAGACTATTCGCACCAACAAAACTTGTGCTCTGTGTGGTGTCCATGGCCATTATTCCCACCATTATCCCCTCCCGATGCATTACCGTGCCTCTTTAGAGGTAGTTTGAGAGTACGATATTGAACAAAATTAATCCTCCTCTCCCATACTTGCACAATATGCTTCAAGTCAGCTTGAGGATTTACCCGCTCCCATTGAAATTCCCCCTCCTGATGTCAAGATGACAGAGCCTGCTACCACCATTTGCTACCTATCATCATCCGTGAGACCCTCGGTAGAAGTCCCCTTGGTAACTTCCCCTGATTTTTCGCTTGACCTCCCTTCAGCGATCACCCTGGGCTCAACATCGATAGATCCTTTATCTTCTTACTCTTCTATCAACCCTTGTGATGATTCACATGTGACCCTCTCTTCTCATGATGATGAGTCAGGTAGCTTCGCCACGTCAGGTGGTCTTTATTCCACCAGTCATCCCATCCTCTATCACGCTGATGACATTATGGAAGGAATCACCTCCCCTGACTTTCTCTATCCCCCCTTACATCGAACCCATGCATTCGCACCACATACACCTTGTGGCCATTACATTGAAACCCAATGTTTAGGTAAGGGGGCAACCATATTTGAGAGACGAGGAGAAGCAATTCTCCACAACTCTCCTAGTGTATCTGGTCATGTCAACTTTAGTACCCTTATTATTCCACATTTAGAATAACCTCTAGAGTCCCATATCACTTCAGATCACTCTAGGGATGATTCCCCTTATTGCTCCTTCATCTTACATCAGCAACCTAGTCTCTTAGATATTGTTGTCAACCAACCTATGCGTTTTCTAGGAGAGCATCAGTTCATTATCTCAAAATCCTCTTCTTGGGATAATGACACCAGGTTGCCAACCCAGAAACTTAAAGTCCATTTGATTCATATATGCAGTACTAAAAGAGATTGGTAATCCTCCATTTTCTTTCTCAAACTACATAACCATAACAAAAACACATGGTGCACCACATCGTTAAAATGTGTTTAGATTCCCATTTTTCTAAATACATTTTGGCATGACCACAACATTCTTGGGGGCACCTATGCCCCTCAACCATAAAAATCCTAGATCTCAGCAAAAAATAGCACTGAAACCCCCTTTCTCTAACAGGTCACACTTTTCAAGTCATTTCCTGGCACAAGTCGTAGTTTTCTGCCCAATACCTGCTACCCAAGTCGCAGAACAGAGCCCAAAAAGTGCGACCTGGCCTGTTCATGAGCTTTGGGTACCTGTTAGTTTTTAGTACCTTGATACTTCACCATGACACATTTCATCCAGGAAGAATCACTTCACTCCTCCTCAAAATCGAATTTCTTCACTTGCAACACTCATACTAGCGACACCACTTGGCCTCCATACTTGTCCATGCTCGTGTTGATGTTCGTCGTGAGTTACCATCTTGTACTCATGTTTTTATGGTCCCCCATTGGACCTTTACTATGTGGTAGCACCATTGAGTCGCCCTTGTTTAGAGCATTTGAGTTGAGTCATCATCGCATTCATGGAGTCTATCCCGAGTCCCTTTGTATTCTGCTATAGTCCTCCATCCTTCATTACTTGGTCCCTCTCTCGTGTCACACATTATGGCCTTCAGTCCCACTGTCCCCTATCCCTCATGATATTTTTAGGTCCCTATATTGCTAGTATAGTCCCTTATCGTTGTTAGTGTAACCCCCTTATTTTTATTATTGTACCCTTGTAACCCCCATGCTGTTATTATTGTGCCCTTAAATTATTATTGTTAGGTCGGCTAGGATTACATTGTGGCCCACTAGGATTACATTATGGTCCCATGGACTCCTATATATAGAAAGGAGGTTTTGTAAATTGTATCATCCAAGAATTGTTCATTTATGTAATGTATTGGAGGTTGCCCCCTCGAAGTGGCTCATTTCTAAGGCGTTTATATCTCTTTTCTTCTCTTTTTGAGTTGGTTACACAACATTTGGTATCAGAGCTTTGGGATTCTAGGGTTTCGCTGCTCCAAACAGGTCATCGTGGAATTTTCGCTATAAATTTTTTTCTACGAAGCTTCAGAAGCTGAAATGTTTAGGGTGCGAAGCTGAAATCTTGAGGAAGGTTGTCTAAAAATTTCAGATCTTGGTTCGCAATATTTGAGGAGATATCATCTGTGGAAGTTAGGTATTTTTTCAGGCTCATAAACAGGTCATCGTGGCATTTGCGCTATAACGTTTTTTGTACGAAGGTTCAGAGTCTGAAATTCATATGGTGCGAAGCTGAAATCCTGAGGAAATTCGTCAAAAAATTTCAGAGCTTGGTTCGCAATATTTTTGGAGATATGATCTGTTGAAGGTAGTGCTTTTTCAGGCTCCTGAATTTCATCTCAAAGAGGTGATCGTGGGAAAAGTTCAATAACTCTCTCTCTGAAGATTGGATTGGAGTGCCGTCAAAAGTGGTCACAAGTACACGGCCTGTAGTTTCTTCGCTATCAATTTCAGAGACAAAGGACAAAACAGTGACACGTGGCAAGTCGTACAAGTTCGCTCTACTGAACCAGTCCATAATTAGGTCATTGTGGGAGATTGGACACAACTTTGTCTTGGAGAATCCAAATCAGGTCAGACCTGTGGCATTCGAAAGATAATTCAGAGGGATACGTTGGTACTAAAAATAAAATATATTTAAGTGCTGCAATCACAAATATAATACAATTTCAATATCGAGCTCCTCAAAAGCAAGAAAAAGGTGTGTATTTTTTTTCCGAATTGCATAAGTCTTGTTTGAAGAATCAATTTGAATTGATTCCAAAGGCATATTGTAGAATAGATATCAGTATTGGGTTCTAAAAGATGCCCCGTAAAAATAATTCAACACCTATTAAGCCTTCAGAAGGCTCTACTATGACTCATGAAGATGAAGAATTGCAACATGATCTATCAAAATTACAAGAGCAAGTGCAACAAATTTCACTCTCGCAAAGAGCAACAAAAAATGAAATGGAAGTTTTGAAGAAAGGCATGGAAGCTAAGATGGATGGCATGGAAGCTGTCATGGAAGCTAAGATGGATGACATGAAAGAAAACATGGAAAACAACATGGAAAACATGAAGAATGATCTAAAAGCAGACATCGAAGGTTTGACAAAGTTGATACAAGAAATTTTTCCTAATGGTGAAAAGATAGTAGAAGAACCTCATGATGAGAACAAAATAAATGTTAATCGTGATTTCATAAACCCTAATGTTGGCGGGAAGAACCACCATATTCCAAAAATGGATATGAGGAAGTTTGATGGAAAGGATCCTGTAACATGGATACTACAGATGGAGCAATATTTTGATCTCCATAATGTGCAAAACAAACAAAAGGTACGCATTGCAACTTTACATTTAGAACAAAATACATTTTTATGGTATCGATGGCTTTGCTCCCGTAAAAAAATTGTCACTTGGTCAATTTTTATGGAAGAAATGATAGCACATTATGAGGATACAAAGAGCAACACCTTCTTTAGCCAATTGATAAATCTCAAAAAAAAGGGTTTAGTGGGGCAGCACATTGAGGAATTCCAAAAATTGAATATAAGGGTAACTGATATTCCAGAGGAACACAGGATCGATCTCTTCATAAGCACTTTAAAGGACAATATCCAACATGAAGTTTGCGTTTTGGAACCAGATTCATTGGAGAAGGCATTCAGGTTGGCAAGAAAAGTTGAATGTAAAATAATGGTGACAAGGAAGCCTACCACTCAATTCTATAAAGAAGGAAGTGTTGCTACGCCTAGATTTCCACAACCTACAAGGTTGACACCACAACAATTAGAAGAAAAAAGAGCAAAAGGGCTTTGCTACAGTTGTGATAGCAAATACACTAAAGGTCATAAGTGTGCTGAGAAGAAATTATTTTACACAGATTGTGAAGAGGAAGAATAAAATGAACAAGAAGAGGATATACACCAGGAACCAACCCTAGAAGAGGAAGAAATGAATCCGACCATATCGTGTAATGCACTGGCAGGAATTACCACTCCTCAAACTCTCAAGATAGAAGGACAAATCAAGAAGAAAAAAGTAATAGTGTTGATTGATTCAGGTAGCACCCATAATTTTATTCATTGTAAGGTAGCCAAGGAATTAAATTGTTTCCTATACCCAGCACCAGAATGTCAAGTGATGGTTGCAAATGGAGGAACTATAAATTTCTCTGGAAAATGCCATAATATCAAGCTAACCATGGGGGAATATGTATTTACTAGTCCAATGCTTTCCATTCCTATGGGAGGTGCTGATGTTGTACTAGGAGTATAATGGTTACAATCTTTGGGGACGGTAGCTTTTAATTTTCATGAACTTTTATTGAATTTTTTTTCAAAAGGAAGGGAAGTCGAATTATGGGGTATTGAAGGGAATTCGGGAAGGATAATAAGCTCTAATGTCATGAAAAAGCTTCTAAAGAAATAACAACAAGGTGTAATTGCACAATTATGCTCCCTAGAAGTTCCGACATCAAAATCATCTATTTATGCAGATCTCCAACAAGTCTTGGACAATCATTCCAAGGTGTTTGAAACTCCCAAAGGACTCCCACCTATTCGTGATCATGATCATGCTATTCATTTGATTCTAGGAAGTGTTCCTCCAAACATTAGGCCTTATAGATATCCTTACTTCAAAAAGAGCGAAATTGAACGTATGATTGCAGAAATGTTAGAGGCGGGTATAATTCAACCTAGTCAAATTTCTTTCTCTACTCCTGTATTATTGGTACACAAGAAGGATGGATCATGGCGAATGTGTCTGGATTATAGGGAGCTCAATAAGATCACCATTAAAGATAAATTTCCCATTCCTGTGATTGATGAATTATTGGATGAATTACATGGAGCAATTTATTTTACTAAGTTGGATCTTCGTTCAGGATATCATCAAATTAGAATGAAGACCGAAGATATTCCAAAAACAGCATTTCGAACTCATGAAGGTCATTATGAATTTTTGGTCATGCCTTTTGGCCTTACCAATGCACCTCCTACATTTCAAGGGTTGATGAATTCCATTTTCAAACCCTTCCTTAGAAAATTTGTGCTAGTATTTTTTGATGATATACTAATCTACAGCAGGTCTTGGAAGGATCATGTTGAACATGTTGACAGAGTGCTCAAACTATTGCAGGAGAAACAATTATATGCAAAAAAGTCCAAATGTTTCTTTGGAGTACAAGAGGTGGAATATCTGGGTCATATTGTATCTCACGAGGGTGTTAAAGTAGACCCTAACAAAATTAAAGTCATTAAGGAATGGAAAGTCCCCACAACCATAAAGCAATGGCATTTTTGTTAATGGTATATTAGTGTGAGTAAGCCAAGAATTATGGAGAAGAAGAACACCTCTAAAAACATTAGCTAATAAAAGAATTTTATGACTCCTAAAGATGGACTCCTAAAGCAACTAAGGCCTTTGAACATCTTAAAGAGGCAATGTTCCTAGCACCGGTCTTAGCTACGCCAGACTTCACAAAAACCTTTATTGTGGAATGCGATGCCTCAGGAAATTGAATTGGTACAGTTTTAATGTAGTATGGAAGACCCATTACTTTTGAAAGTCATCCAATCAAAGGAAATTATTTACAGAAACATATTTATGAGAAGGAAATGTTAGCAATACTGCATGCACTAAAGAAATGGCGAACTTACCTAATGGGAAGACACTTCAAGGTAAAAACTGATCATGATAGTCTTAAACACTTTTTGGAACAAAGACTATCTTCAGAAGAGCAGCAAAAATGGGTCACAAAGATGTTGGGTTATGACTTTGAAATAATCTACAAAAAGGAAAGCTTAATGTTGTTGTAGATGCACTCTCAAGAAAGAATGAAGAGGTGGAAGCATTGCTTTGTGCCATTTCTATTATCCAACCAGATTGGATAACCAAAGCAAGAGATGAATGGAAGAAGGACAAAGATGTATGGACACTCATTCAAAAGTTGCAGCAAGATCCTAGTACATCTGATACATTTAGTTGAAAAAATGATTCCTTATGGTACAAAGACCGCTTATATCTTTGTAAGAATTCCCAACTAAAACAAAAGATTCTTTTGGAACTGCACACTTCTCCTTTAGGAGGACACTCAGGATTTTTAAAAACTTACCACAGGGTGAAGAAAGATTTTTTTTGGGATGGCCTTAAATCTGATATTCAAAAGTTTGTGGCAGAATGTTTGGTTTGCAAGCAGAATAAAGTGGAAACAATTAAGACCCCGGGACTTCTACAACCTTTATTCATTCCAAGTCAACGTTGGGAGGAGATTTCAATGGATTTTATCACAGGTTTACCTAAGTCCGAAGGAAAGAGTGTCATCATGGTGGTAGTTGATAGACTTACCAAGTATGCACACTTTTGTGCATTATCTCATCCATTTAGAGCAAGTACAGTTGCTACTACATTTATGGACAGAATTCAAAAGCTACATGGAAGCCCAAGGGTTATTGTGAGCGACAGAGATCCCATTTTTACTGGAAATTTTTGGACGCAGTTATTTTCTTGTTTGGGTACTCAATTAGCTCATAGCTCATCTTATCATCCTCAATCTGATGGTCAAACTGAGATAGTAAATAAATGTTTGGAAGGATATCTTCGTTGTTTTGTATCTGATAAACAAACACAATGGGTCAAGTGGTTGCCTCTCGCTGAATGGTGGTACAACACTTCCTTCCATACTGCAGCAAAAATGACCCCATTTATGGCACTTTATGGATATCATCCACCATCGATCACATCATCTTTAAGGGAAAATTCGAAGGTTCAAGCAGTGGAAGATCACATCGAGCATCAGCAAGAAGTTCTCCAACTTTTAAAGGATAACCTGAATTTGGCACAAAATCGAATGAAACAACAGGCAGATCAACATCGTAGCGAGAGAAGTTTTGATGTAGGAGATTGGGTATTTTTACGGCTACAACCATACAAACAAATGTCCCTCACGCAAGCAAAGAAGGATAATAAATTATCGCCAAAGTACTATGGTCCTTACAAGGTGTTGCAAAAGATTGGTACTATGGCATACAAATTGGAGCTTCCTGCTTCTTCGCGAGTACATCCAGTTTTCCATGTTTCATGCTTAAAGAAGATTATAGGAGAAAATCTTCCAGTTCAAACAATATTGCCAGAACTTGATGAGGAAGGAAAAATCATATTGGAACCAGAAGCGGTCATGGAAACAAGAACTCGACAACTACGGAATCGATCAATTTCAGAGTATCTCATCAAGTGGAAGAACCTACCCACTGAAGATTCTACATGGGAGGATGAGAATTTTATACAGAAGCACCCAGAGCTACTCAAGCATTGAGGACAACACTTTTTTGAAGGAGAGGGGCATGTTAGGTCCCTATATTACTAGTATAGTCCCCTATTGTTGTTAGTGTAACCCCCTTATTGTTATTATTGTACCCTTGTAACCCCCATTTTGTTATTATTGTGCCCTTCAATTATTATTGTTAGGTCGGCTAGGATTACATTGTGGCCCACTAGGATTACATTATGGCCCCATGGACTCCTATATATAGAAAGGAGGTTTTGTAAATTGTATCATCAAATAATTTTTCATTTATGTAATGTATTGGAGGTTGCCCCCTCGAAGTGGCTCATTTCTAAGGCGTTGATATCTCTTTTCTTCTATTTTTGGAGCTGGTTACACAACAGATATTGTGTCAGTTGCTACCAACTCATCCATGCCCTTTATGCTCTAACAAGGGAAGTCATCCATCCGCTACTCAGTATCCCCCATTTCATCATCATCATTGGTGCCAGTCTGTTAGTCACTCTACTATTTTCTCTCATGCCTTAGTTGAGGATCCCTTATTGCCTCCCCTATGGCAGACCTCCTTCTGTCGACATCAACTCATTTATTCCAGAAGACAGGTTTAGAGGGCGGTGTACCTTGGTTCCGGCTTCCACTATTGTTTGCTGCCTCAGATCAGGAAAAGGGATTTCTCATTACCCTTTGACTTGATTGTTTCTTAGCTCCAGCTCCTTTCATCATGATCAAGATCTGTATACTTGATGGTTTAGTGATGCAGCATCAGATATTGGTGATTCCCGGGTGTGTGTGAGATGTCTCAAACCTCATGAGGGGGTGGCCCTACAGATAGCCCCCCACATGCCCGGATGACCTCTTTATTGCAACCTTCGATGCATCTCCATGTATTTGATGATGTCATCCTTAGCCGCTTGCAGTGCCTCTTTGATTTGCATGTATCAGTTAGATTTTGTGAGCCCTTCCCCATTTATAGGGGGCATTTGGGTTGTATTTGTATATCATGTACTCAGATATTATTGTATAAGTCCTGGCTGTTATCCCAGGCATAACATGTATGTGGGATTCCTCATTATATCTTTTATCTGGCTCATTTTTATGCCAGCCTGTACTTTATGGTTTGGTCCCTTGTTTACTGGACACACTATTCTTTTGTATTTTGTCTCGGCATGCCACATTTAGCACATGTACCCATTCATAAAAAGAGACTTGTTGCACCTGTAAGTCTCATATCCTTAGGGTCTAGTTCTTTAGCACATTAGGCTACCTTACATTTCTCTCTCTGACTTCCCTTTTGATGTCTGGTGATTGAGTTCTTACAATGTACTTCGGTCATACGATTTTCTCCTAACACTCACACGCTGGGGGGCAATCTGTTACACCATTTTTTGGTCATCTAACCTATTATCATTATATGGACCCAAGTACACTATTTAAGACCAATTTTACCCTAAGTAAAATTTCTTTCACTATGTAAAATAACTTAATAAAACACATTTATTAGGTTGTTTATGGTCTAAATAGGAAACCCCAAAGGGAAATATTAAACAAATCTATATTTGTTTGATTTTCCTCATGGAATAATTAATTAAACAATAATTTAATTATTATTCCTGGTCATATTTAACCCAAAACAAGGAAATTAATTAGGTAAATCCTTATTTATCTTATTATTTTCTAGGAATAATTATTTAAATCTTATTTAAATAATATTCCTTGTTAAATATGACTAAATCATTTATAAATAATTAAATAAATCATTATTTATTTAATTATCATTCAACAACTTCCTTAAAATAATAAATAAATCATTTATTTATTTATTATTTACAAATAAAGGGATTTGACCCAAGTCAAATGTCTTTTCCCTCCAACAAATATAATAAAATATTCCATAAAAGGTTGATCTAGATTTGGTTAATATTATTTTAATCATGCACCAAGATCTAAAATGACCTAATATTTTGTTATAAATAGAAGGGTTTTCCCATTCATTTTTCACCTTTTGTTGCCTATTAGATCACTCTGGATCTATACTCTTGGTCTGACTTTGAGCCATTATCATTGTCAGATTCTCCATTATTTGCTTTGTGAGATCCCTTTGAGTTCTATGTTTTTCTAGGTTTTCTACACCAACAAGAGAGAGAAATGGTAGATCTGAAGCGCTGAGGTCTTTCAAGAACCCAACCCATTGAGGAGAATTGGAAACACCTTTCTCGTTTTCCTCCCAGGTGCCCTTAATATAAAATTCTTTCAAAAATATTGTTCTTGTCTTGTCTATTGGATGTATAGAGAAAAACCTTATTTTCACTGCTTAATGTCATTTTATGTATAGATCTGGATTTGTGCAGCATTTGTCTTGATCTACTAACTACAAATTTGAAGATATTGGCAGTCATATTTGATGTTAGGGCTATAAGTTATGCGTAGCTGAAGTGGTATTTTTTCGTACACTTCGACAAAATATTCATACTAACAGGGAACTTCGAAAAACATAATGAAAATTTTTTAGGCAAAGGGCAAGATCGAAACAAGAACTCCTTGGTTCAAACTAAGACAATCAATAATTCAAAGAGAGTTTTCGGAGATGGAGCTTTGACTAGCCATGAGTAAGCAGGGCATACTGTGAATCATCCTTAGCATGCATAACAACCATAAATGAAAAAGAAAAAAGTTTCTTCAGTGATCAAAGAGCAGTTAAGAATTCTTTGATATGATTAAGAAAGAATAAAAACATAGAAGCTGTAATAAAATCAGGAAACTTGAGGTGCCTCCATGGGCATGTTTCAAATCTATTCTTTACTGACCTACAACAAGCAGGAAACATGGAAACATGTATGATAATTTAAGGAAAACATACAGATAGGAACACTATACCTTTTACCAAGCCAAGAAATCCAACAAATAGTCCTCTTCCACCATCCAAGACAAACAAGAAATCACCCACATCATGAGACAAGGTGTTTCTTCAAAGCTTGTAGTATCATTTATTTCTCTATATCATCAGGTTCAGCCTCATTTACAATGAAATCTCTTGGAATACATAGGCCAAAGAGAAGGAAAACCTCCTAGAGAAACTAGCAAGCCCATTGGCCCATCGCAAATATCTGATTTTTTCCTTGAGGTTTTGCAAAGCCCAAGGCACAAAATATCTATGAAAATATCTTAAAAATGCTAAAAAAGGAAATTAAATTGACTTTTACCAACTGAAAATGGCCAAAATAGGTTAAATGCACATTTGGAAAAGCCACTTCAGAAAACTGCATTTTTCACAAAAATGCTTCAGAAATATAGCAACAGAAAATTCCCTGTCTTGTGGGCAACTTTTGAAGGACCTCCTAAAGTAAAAAAGACGCCCGTGATGGCTCGTATGAAAGCCCTGGATGTCAGGTTTCTAAAAATACTTTTTTTTCCTCAAAATTATCACTGAAAGTCTGTGAAAAACTGACCTATGTGGAAAAACCCAAAAATTAGCCTTTGCTGATAAGTGAGGCAGAGTGTTGAAAAAGTGATTGTTTTTCACCTCTTTTGGGAACCAACACATCTTCAATTGATCTGAATTTTTTTAAGTATATTCCCCTGAATTTAATGCATCCAATGATGCCACTTTTAACCTCTGAGGATGCTCCAAACAAAAATGGTGATGCCCATGATTTTCTGCAAATAAGCCCAAAAATTTCAAAAAACAAAAACTTGTCGAAATATGCCCAATTTGGGCGAGCATACCCCTCATGGGTTTTCAGAAGAATGTTGAGAAGCGGAGGCCAAAATTTCAAGCTTTGATGTGTCTTTTCCCACTTTTTCTACCGAGCACCTCTTTTGGGCCGCCTTGAGCTTTTCTTGTGTAACCTTCAATTTCCTTCAGGCAAATTGGTTTAGCTTTTCGTAGTGCCCGGTCATTTTCTTTTGCAAGTTCAAGTCTCTATTAGCTCTTTCTAACTTATCCTCCAAATTTTTATTGGGGATGCATCCCGATGTTCTGGTTCTAATATGAGTTTGTATTTATTTGAATCTAGTTAGGTTTGCTTAAACCACTTTTCTCCGATATATGGAATTTTGGTAGCTTTGGAGATAGCTCTAAGAGAGAGCTTGAAATCTAAACCTACTAGATGAACATGCTTCCCTTGTAGCCTTAAAGCAAATAAATGTGTCAAAGGAAGATGACTTTTCACTTCTTGAACCTTCTGACAAAATTCCAAACATCCTACTTCATGAAAGTTAAAGAGCACTGAAGGGGATGCATTCACTTCCTGAGTTGAATAAGGCTCATACCTTTTGTGAGGACCACTCCTGCTATCTAGCTTAGGAGGCATTTTTCTTCTGAGATCCTTGGCTGATTCACCAAGGAAAACTATCTAAGTGATCACTGAGATAGATTTCCAACCAATACCCTTTACCTTTTGAAAAACTAAGTCTATCCTTAGTTAGCCAACAAATTTGTTTGGATGAAACCAGCTTTCTTTGATTTTGACAACAGGAAATTCCTCTCCCTTAATTTATTGTTTTCTTTGGTTGTTTGAAACAAGAAAAAGATCCTTTGAAATCACTATCTTAAGGGACTGATCTAAAACAAATATTGTACCCTTTATAAAAACACTGTGTTTTGCGTTTGAATAAATTTCTCTCCTTTGATGTTATTGTTTCTCTAAAACAAAATATAGTCCTCTTGTCACTGAGTAATAGGCCTTCCAAACAAACTCTGTCTCCCTTTATGATCACTATTTTTCTTTGATTTTATCAAACAAGTATGAATTGGATGAAAACCATTTCACCCCTTCAGTATTTTTGTTTGAGCAAGGAGGTTCTTTGGCAAATACTGTTCTTTTGAAATCAATGATTTTTTGTGTCTATTTGAAGCAAAAGGTGCTCATGAAAAACACTATTTAAAATATTCCTCCAAACTGGTTATGAGACTTCCTACAAACTCTATTTTGTGTTTATGGAGACTCCACAAATCCCTCACTATCTCATAGCCCAAGGAGAAAACCCTTTCTTTTGACTAGAAAACCCTCTATACAAACTTTGTTTCTCTGAATTTGATGAATTAAGAAAGTTTACTCTTGAAAACAAACAATTTTTCTTTCTGCTATTGAAAATAAAAAGGCCTTTCTTTTATCATTGTTTTTCTTTGAATTTTATCATTAAACCCTCCTTCAAACTCACAACTTGGATAAGAGATGAGAAATACCTTAAAAAATGAGTTTTGTGAGGCTCTTTGAGTGTTGGCGCAGTGTGCAAAGAAGGCACGTTCATATCAGAGATGGGCGGGCATTGAACGCAGAACGCGCCGCGCGGAAGGTCTGTCGGGTCGGCCTAGGTGTCAGGCACAGGCGCGCCGTGCAGTGTTATAGGTGCACCACGCTGCTTAAGAAAATACATTGAGTCCTCCTCATAGGCGCGCCACGCGTTGTAACAAGCGTGCTGCACTTATTTAAACTTGAAAATTTCCCAAAAACACTCGAAAATTGCTTCTTTTCTCGATGATAATTTTAAATGAACATTTGGTCGATGCCTTGTATACTTTATAAGACTTTTTTCAAAAGAAAAACAAATTACTCTCCCTTCTTTCAAAATTCAAAAACTTTTAACGTTATCACTGTGTGTTTTTCTACAGGAGACTTGAGTTTATGTTCAAGGTTTTCATAACCTTTTTGCCTTTTGTAAACTGTGCTTTTCCATAATATTCTTGTGGAGGCCCCCTTTTTTCTAAAAAATAATCCTGTAAGTTATCCACACAAACTACTTTGCAACCTCTTCAATCACCACAAGGTAAATTGACGGTTTCATGAAATGAAGAGGTTTGAAACCAAAATTTGACCTTCTTCACTTGTCTTTTTGAATATTTTCAAACAATGGTGGGCCCTCTTCTTATTTTGTGAAGGAGGCCTGTGTTTGGAAACTACCTATGTCTTCCAAAAATCTATTTCTTATCATTTAATGGAGACATTCTTTGACTGAAAGTGAAGCACTGTTTCGTCACACCATTGAGCCTTTGGACGAAATATGTCAAGGCTATGTAGAACTTGGTTTAAAATCAAACTTGATCTATTTTATTTGACATTTTGGATGAGGCTATTCCTAGCCAAAATTTATCCTTAGAGTGAGGTTGTCAGAAATACAGGGTCAAGGTTTTTAAATACCAGCAGCTATCCTTTGCTTGTGATATGAAATAGGCTTTTCAACCTATGAAACCTTATTGAATCACCACTGATTTTGAACCCTGTCTTTATGATAGACAACTTAATCAAACATAATTTGAAACTCTGCTAATGCACCCACTATTCATCTTTGGAGGATATGGCTCATAAAAGCTTCTAAAAACACTTAAGAACATGTTGGCCCTCTGCTTGTTGGTGAAGGAGGCCACATCATGTCTTCCTAGCCCTCTGCTTTTTGAAGGAGGCTCTATCACTGTGCTTCTAATCATCTTATCTTTTGCTGGAGGAGGTTCTCAGTGTAAATATGTCATTTCACCTATTTCAAAACTGTATCACCTTTCTGCAAATCATATGTCTCTGCTTGGTATCATGTCAAATAGGTGATAATTTTCTTTATGAGATGTGTTCTAAGATATGTATTCTTTGTAAAATATCCCTGTGAACCTTTGGAATAGAAACCATATGACTTGTATATGTAGAGTAGCTGCTTGCTTATACCTAGTTGACTAACTTCCCTTAACTGTGTTTGCAAAGGTAGGTTGAAATTTATTTTTGGAGGAGATGTTGAGAACACCACTGATCAGCATAACATTAGCCTTTTGCATTCATATGACTTGGAGGCTGATCTCTATACTTTAGGCAACTTTGGCTTTCAAACCACACCTATTGGTAGCCCTTTACTTGATGTATTTCATTTGTTTTATTGATGGCAAGCTAATTCAACATGAAGGACCCTTTTTACCTTGTCCTTTTTCTCTTTTGCACATTGATCATTATTGCAATCACACCCCTGCAGAGATGTAAAAACATATAACTTTGATCCTTGGAGAGTTTTCCTTGGTGTCTAATGGATATTTTTCCCAAACTAAGCATATTCTTTTATATAGTGAACATGTTCATCTTCTTTTGTTTTGGATCTTTGTTGAACTTCTTCTGGACTAAGATAGAATGACCTCTTAGTGGTGCACAACCTATGGATGGATCAAGACTTGTTTTGCAGATTAGGAACTAATTCAGGGCTGACTGGTACTGAACATAAGCTTTTGGCTCAGGATATTTTTTCCAAGGAAAAGACTCCCTAAAAAACCACTATCTAACTTAGGGGCGATCTTGACATATTCCGAGTGTTTTCTTTGGTATGATTAGATCTTCAAATGACAGATAACTAGGGATAGGGTTGCAGACACTTTTTTCAATAGTTTGATATTGAATGGCTTGAGGAATAAGGGTAAATGACAGCAGATAATTTTCAATTATGACAACTATCGACAGGGTTATTTTTCTGAAACCAGATAGGTCTTTGGAAAATAGGTTTTTTCTTATCATAGGCTGACCGGAAGGGGTAGGAGGACAAAAATTGTTCTGGGATGTTTTCTAGATGATAGATTTGAAATTTTGGAGATTAGCTTCTAGAAAACTCAGCTAAGGAAACTAGTCATCAATAACAGGTGAAAATACTGATGACTAGCAATGGCTCCATTTGGGGAGGGTGGCTCCTTTTTCAGGAGGTGTCTAGAATTGTAGATCTCTGACTTTTGAAGACTAGTGCCTTATCCATTGGTGCAAATTTCTTTCTTTCTTGATGCTATTTCTGAAAATTGATAGCATGGTTAGCATCAAAGTCATCTCTACCTACCCAGCTTATTCCCTAACATTTTTTCTTCTTTTAGGTGCATTTGGACTAGCAACCCTTTGACATGATATTTTTGAAAAATAATGCTATCTAATTCTACACTTATATCTGCCGGGAGTTAAGATTAAACTGATGATCTCCTTTGTTTCTCTACCCATGCTAGATCGATTGTCAAGATTAAGCTGTTTGACAGGATTTGAATCGCTAAACTAAAACATGAAATTGAAAAAGTGACCAAATCAGGATTAGACAGTTTGATTTGTCATTTATTTGTGGCATAAAATACAAGCTGCACACAAATATTATTTTGTATGAAAAATAAGATTTAGAAAAATCAGGGCTAGGATACATAGTTTGTTTTTTATCCCTCTTTTCCTCTTTGGTTCTATTTTGAGCGTGTGGAACCAATATCTTTTCCTAATCTACTATCTTTGATAAGTCAAGCTTACACAATATGACTATCCCTTCTTTCACTAAATTATCAGCAATAAATTTAAAGCATGTTCAGCTATGATTAGGCTAGATAATTGAACAAGACATCTTTTGAGCACCAGTAGTGGTGTTTAGACTTGCACACTTTCAACATGACTATTTTTTGAACATGGGGCTTTTTTGTTGTTTTTCTAAACTACCCTCTTTTCAACTTTTCTATTGTTTTTGCATTTTCTATTTTTTGTTTTATTTCTTCAAGCAATGTTATGTACAATGATTAAAAAATATGAAACTAGAACTCCTGAAAACGGTGAAACTTGAGCATCTTATCTTCATAACGATCTCTTGATGCCCTTCGTCCACTCAGCTCTTGAAAAGAAAAGTTAGGAAATTTTTCTCTTGTAAGAATAACATAAGGATTCATGCATGAATCTCTAAAAAACCATGTATCTTCACGTTGTACTTCTTTATACCTTTGATCTCAACTTCTCCTTTTGCTGTACATCTTTTTCAAATAATGGAGATATTCTTTGTCATTTTTAAAGCATATGATGACATCATCAAGGTACATCATAATGAAGAAATTTAGAACTGGAAACATGGCCTTCAGGAACATGTCTTTGGTGTTTGGTGGTTTTGCAATTCTGGGTTTGAATATGGAACTGCTTCCAGCATATGTGAAAAATTCTTTGAGTTGTTTTCTTTGCAAAGGAATTAATTGGTGACACCCTGAAACATCACTTTGTAAAGAGACATGATTAGAAACACCTATCATTTGTATAGTATGGTCATGTGCAGGAAGGATATAACTTTTGTCCCAAGTGTGTGTATTTGTGTTTCTAAAATCAACACAAACCCTATGTCCAACTGTCTTGTCTTTGATTATTAATGTTTGATCACGATTTTTGTATTTTCTTTTGTCAAAGTTGTTTCTTTAAATGATGGAAATGTGATAGTGTTTCACACTATTTTCCTGACATGTACTAGTATCTTGAACAATCTTACAAATTCTAGCAGTTCCAAATCTTCGGTGAAGTGACAGAATGTTAGCTAGTTCAATCAGCTTAGGTATATTTGAACTGCAGTCGTTACATCCCTTCATATCAAGTTTATCGGAAAATTTTCCCAGATCTTTAGTAGAAGTGGCTATGGTCAAGGTTTCATTTGGGGAGATAAAGTTATGAGATGATGAATCATTTAAGTATGGTAAGAACATTAGGCTCCCTGCCCTTGATTTCCAAAGAGGTTTGTAATATGCAAGTCTTCTAGCACCTCTATTCTGAAAAAGGTTCCTGATGGTACTGTTGATGTTTTTCCATGGTTTGAGAAATTTTATTGAGGGTGTATAAATTTTTTTTCTTTCTGGTCTATCTCTGTTTCTAGAAAATTGAATTCCCTCTCCTCAATACATAACTGCTTAGGGTCACGATAATTTAGAGTGTCCAGCTCATCATATAGAATCTGGGGTGGCTGATGTGGTGTGCCTAGATTTGTTTTAATTTCTCCTGACTATTCATCAATGTCTTCATCAGTGTGTAAAATGAAGAAATTTAGATCTGAATGCAAGGAATACATCAAGGATGTTATCTGGCCTTTCTTGGCTGCTTACCATATATTTCATGTGTGATTCCCAATACAGTATTCTTGTTTGGTTAAACACAGGAATGGTGGCATAGGGCATATCTAGTTGAATATTTCCCTGAAGCTTGCCCCCCCAAGATCTGGATAAAATCATTTCGTACCTTGGAGGGATGTCTGCTACCATTATGTCCATGAAAAAGTGTTTTGAAGGTATTTGGGCCAAACTGAAACAAAGATCTTTGATTAGGCCTAGACATTTGACTCTGCTTGAATCAAATGAATATAAGTCTTTATAAGGTTTTTTTATTTCCAGGCCCAATATTTTCATTACAACTTTTGGCATGAGATTGTGAGAAACCCCTGTATCCAACATGGCATTGTGTAATATTTGATCATGTATATTCAAACTGATGTAAAAAGGAAGAGTGGTTCCTTCTTGGTATTTCCCTTCTATTTTTGGACCAAACAACACCTCAGGGGTATCATCAGCTAGGTGTAATGTATCTGAATCATTTCCTATGTTTAGGACCTTCAGCACTTGGGATTTGTATGAGATTTGGGAAAGAAGTTCAGTGAGGGGCATGGTGATCTTAATTTTGGTGATTTCCCCTTCAAAACTTAAGGGTGTTTGGAGTTTAGATAGATTTACTTCAGTTTTCTCAGCCATGAATTTCTCCATATTATCAATTTTCTGATTTTGATTTGGGGTTTTTTTCAACACAGTTGTCTCGGGAAACTTAGTAGAGGTACTAGGATGTTTTGAATCTAGGATTGCCTGACTAGCTTTGTCTTTGTTTTGGTCAGTTTTCTTGGTCATGATTTTGTTACTATCTACATTTATTTTAAGAATGGTATCGAGGGTTTTAGTAACATCAGTGTCTAAGCTACCTCTCATAGAATTGTCTTGGTTTTCCTTACTCCTAAGATCATATTTCCTACGAGCTTCTATTATGGCATTTTGAAATCCTATATCAGGATCTTTGGGGTCTTCATAATTTGCTTCAATTTGATTTGAGGAGAAGAAAACTTGTTCTTCTTCTGTGAGGAAAACCTCACCCTCGTTATCAGAACCTATCAAGTTTAAATGAATTTCATCAAGTGGTTCTATATCTCTTTCTACCTCATCAACATAGATTTCATTGAAAGGTGGCCTAATCTATTGGTCATTTTCCCTTGGTTTGTTCTGAGGAGTCTCTCTTCTAGATTTTTGGTTCTAGTTCTTGTTTTGATGATTTGGCTGGTTGTCCCTAAGAGGTGCTTTTTCACTTATATTTTCCCACATTTTGTCCATGGATCTAACCAGGCTATCTATTCTAGGATCCAAGGAAGAGACTGAAGGGGCGACCTCATCCCGGTATGTGACTTTCTTTTTTTATCTCATCCTGGCTCTCTTTTCAACTAGGTTGGGTTCCACACTCATAGCCAATTTTTGCATTTCTTCTAAAGTTGCGAGGTCCTTGTCTCTTAGTTGGTATGTCATATCTGGGTCGAACCTTCAGGAAATTTTGCTAATGCTGAACCAAGTGGAGGTTTGAAGTGAGGCGGGAGGGCATTATAAACACTATTGAACCTAGTGCAATAGTCCCAAAAACTTTCTCCATTATCCCTTTTAAGATTGTTATATTCGGAAAGGATTTGGATGGGGCATTTCCTGATTTCCCACCTGTTTATGAAATTTTGGTAGAGTGATGGGAGATCATGTATACTGTTAGGAGCTAAGCTTTTAAACCATTTCTTGGGTTCTCTGCCTAGGCTTTGGGAAAACACCCTCATCCTTATGGTTTCATATTCTATTTCCATGTATTCAAAGGGATCACTAATTCTATCCACATGTTGTTGGGTGGTAGTAGCCTCAACCATGGTGAAGTGTGGGATTTTGGATTGGTAATCATGTTGCAAAGGTGCCAAGGGCTGTGGTAATACTAAGGGCGCATACCAAGCTACCATGGCGGGAGCTGATGGTAGATTTATAGTATAAGGGATTGTAAGATGAGATGAGGTGGTTTGAATAGTGGTGGTCTGAATGGGTGTGGCAGAGGTACTTGGAATTGTGAACTGATTCTGAGGAGATTTGGGGTGGTAAGAGCCAAATTGGTGGAGAAGCTAAAAACCAGGAGGTGTAGTAGGTGAGGCTTCTCTGCTAGGACTCTGTTGCAAATCTAAGGGCTGAAGATCATCATGGTTGATTTTACTTTGCGACTTGCTTCTAAAAAGGGTTTTTGCTGAATTCAAGTAAAACTAAGAATCCTGCAAGGATGTAAGATGTTCAAGTACAGATATTTCTTTGCGGATGGTCGTATCGGTAGCTAAGTTACCAGTTTCGAAATTTTGCCACAAAATCTCTTCTGGGTTATCAACTATGACAGGGGGATTTAGGTCTGGATGAAATCTGGTATTAATTCTTCGTGAAGCCAGATTTCAAGGTCAAAGTTTAGAGAGGATGATAGTTGTGATTGTTTTCGGATGGATGACCTCTCTAGGGGTTTCACTAGTGTGAAGAATGGTTGAAACAAAAGTGAAGGCTAGTGGAGTTGCTAAGTGGATTTTCTTGAGATTTATGGTCCACCACCAATATTGACAAAAATTCTTTTGGGAAAAAGTTTTCTAGAAAAATTTGATGTGGAAACTTGCAAAAAAAAGACCTAACACTTAGTTTCAACCGTTTTCTAGACTGTAGAGAAAGCTATGGTTCTGTTTGCAAGTTTATTCTGTTGATTTCCTATGTTTAGATGAAGTTTTCTGAATCGCTAAGTTATACTTAGTTTGTCACTGATTTCAGATGCTGCACCATGAATTTTGAGTTTTTGGGAAAGATGAGTCAACAGAATAGTATGGTCTATGAAATTTTTTTGGTTTTTATGGAGTATTAGGCCTACTGGAGGCTAGTGGAGTCGCCAGGTGGATTTTTTTTTGTTTTTATAGATATGTACTTATGGTCCATCACCAATAACTTGGAAAAGCCAATCTAGGGATGTTTTTTGGGGTTTTCTGAGTCTTTATGTGCAGCCTAGGTTTGTAAGAGTGTTCTAAACCTAATTCGTCACTTTGCTAGGGTGGTGAAGCAAAAAGAGTTTACTCTAAATGATTTTATGGGCTGCTTGCTTGTTTTAAATTTTGAAAGAATAATGAATCTATAAGAGTTTTCTAGACTGTTATGTACTCAGTTTTTCCCACTGTGATTGCCATTATGTTAGGGTCCCGTGATTTGGCATATTGGTGTTGGAAAAAATACTAAGAGGGGGGGTGAATCAGTATTTAGGGAAAACTAAAACTTTTTACTTTTTGATGCTCTAAAACCCATACGCGAATTTTTTGAAGCCAACTAGCATATACACACGGATATCCTTCATAAAATTCGCGTATACACAGAGATATAATTATGCCATTAATTCTTCACTCATATCATTCCATCATTCATTCATTAGATGTTCTATAAACAGTAAACATGTGAAGTAAGAACAGAATAAACCATCACACATAAGCATCACACATGAACACCAGGATTTTAGGTGGAAACCCAAGCCGAGAGAAAACCACCGCTGCAGTTGCTCAGCCTTCAATATTTTATTATAGAGAAAACATATTACAACATATGTGCTGGCGCAGACTCCTACCAGCATGCAGGCACACACCTGCGCTCGTTTACCAGCCTCTCCTGGAAGGGAGCTCCAACCCCCTGACTCATTTACCAACCTCTCCTGGAAGGGAGCTATGACCCCCTGATCTCGTTTACCAGCCTCACCTAGAAGGGAGCTACAACCCCCTGACTGAAGGCTACAACCGTCAGCACCTATATGGACCACGTTTCATCAATTTTCACACTGGATCCAACCAACTTCAATAGAGCACAACTTGCAGGCCTCGTTTCATCATATTTTTAGACTGGACTCACTCCACACATTTAAGCTCAATCATACAACCAAAATGATACAGACAACTCAGAACTGTAGAATACAGATAGCAGTAACTCAGCAGAACAGATCAGACATTTCATACCCCATGCTTCAGCAAACCCTAGCTTTCATACGCGCTTTTCTGTCACTGATCCCACATATATACGCGCCTTCTACCATACCAACCCGTGTATACTTCTGTACATATTACAGAGTTAATTTTACTGCGCATACACGCTTTCTCTTCAGCGAAGCCGCGTATATACGCGCTTCTTATGCGGTAAACTAGCGTATGGTTCTTCAGATATTTAGGTCATTGCAATTCTTCAGAACAGACACATCACACAGATTTTACCCTTTATGTCAGACAGATGTTCGCCTCATCTCAGATCTATTCCATAAACAGATGTAGCAAATACAAATACATTTCAGATCTAGATTCCCTTCTTCATCATTTTCTTCATAGGTGCTTCATGCATTCAGATCTATCATTCAACTGTAACCCTTTCCATTTAGATATACTTCAGAGAGAAGCATTCATTCAAGCTCAGACATCTTGCTCCCACGATTGCACCTTTGCACAATGAATTTCTTCTCCTTATATAGGTTTATCCTTTTTCAATACCATGAGCCAAAACCACATTACTTCCGATGGTATTCCTAGACGGGGTCATATAGATGAATCATTACTCAATACAAAGGGTCAATACCATGGTGGTTACCCCTGGTTTTGTACTTTATGAGCGCTTTTGCCCATACGCAACTTGGCACGTTATTTCCCGCGTGCATACGCGACTTCTACTAGACTAATCTGCGTATGCCTTGTGACATACTCTTTTCATCATAGATCTAGCACATACTGAATTCCTTTCTTCATTACCTTCTGTACTCACTGTAGATACATCAGATTTACATCATTTAACAAGATCATCAAGACATATTCCATCAAGCACAACTTCATCAAGTAGGTTGCCATCATCTTCATCAAGTGGGTTGCCATTCAAGGACAACATTCTATCAAGTGGGTTGCCATCAAGGACAACACTCTGCATCATATTGCGAACAATCTCCCCCTTTGGACTTGATGGCAACCACGATGGTGTTTGATTACTACAACAGATAGATACATTAAAAATACAATGACAACAGGTCACTCTCCCCATTCATTTCCTTTATTCAAACACCATGTCACTCTCCCCCTTTGACATCAAGGGCAAAGGGCGGATCAAAACCAACACAAGGTTTTTCTCCTCATGTAGAAGGAAGCGTTCTGCAGATTTGATGTATACTGAAGTGACCAAGCTCCCCTTGAGCTCATGCTGAATCTTCAAACCTATTTTTCAATGAAGTACATGACTCTATGACCTTCCTATCACCAAAGACTCATACTTACATCAAAGATCCAACCAAGTGGATTTACATATGAGACTCAACTACCCAACAAAGTGGGTTTACAAAATGAACAAGTCCTTACATGATTGAATATTAAAATTTTACACCATAGGTCTCAACATGACCTTTTCATCAAATTACAAATATGACTTGTCATGACCAATACCAGAAAGACCTCAAGAGAGATCATATATCAGAACCATCATAATGCCAACAATGCATTATACTCAGCAAGGCTAGGGCTCCCCCTGAAAAAGTGCATCCAAACATCCTTTCCATATGACCAAGGCTCCTCATTAGCTTGTGCAACCTGAACACCTTCAACAGCAAGTCATCGACAACAATCTCTGCATGATCTGTCCTTATCTCTGAATTATAAGACTTTCATCTCAGCAATGAATACTCTTCATCAAAAAGCAAACATGACTCATCCATAATATTCAACATAAGAAACCATGTACCATTTCATTAGCATGAGTATAACCAGAATAATGCTAACAGTACAATCATTAGCAGTCAGACTGATGCTCCCCCTGAACCTCTGCTCCTGATCTTCAGTTGTCATCCCAATTCTCTTATCATTAATGCATATGCGACTGTGTCTCCTGGAACTCGTGTGTATACGTGACTTTTGTTCATCGAACCTGCGTATGGAAAGTGAAGCATAGAAATTTTCACATTCCTTCATCTCCCCCTGAATTTTTCCTTCCTGTACCTGTCTTCTTCATATCAGATGCTCTATCAGAAATACATATAACTAGAATAACCAAACAATACTGAAAAATGCTGACCCTCAACCAAAAATTGTCAGCAATTATCCATACGCGGATGTATGTTAATATATTCGCGTATATACGCGACTGTGTTTCATCAAAACCGCGTATTCAATTTAATCTTCTGAATTTAAGCAGATTTGTTCTTTTGACTGGCAAAGAATACTCCCAGTTTCTGTCTTAGATATTCGAACGATTCCCTGGGCAGAGGTTTGGTAAAGATATCAGCAACTTGTTCCTTGGAAGGAACATACTCCAACTTCACCTTTTTTTCAAGCACTTGTTCACGTAAGAAGTGATACTTGATGGGAATGTGCTTGGTCTTCGAATGCATAACACGATTCTTTGAGATACTGATGGCACTTGTATTATCACACTTAATGGTGACAAGAGGTGTACATTTGATTTGAAAATCTTGTAAGGTTTGCATCATCCAGAGGAGTTGAGTGCAACAAGATGCGGTAGCCACATATTCTTCTTCTGCTGTAGATAAGGCAATATAATTTTGCTTCTTGCTGAACCAAGATACTAACCGGGGTCCCATATAGAATGCACCACCACTAGTGCTTTTCCGATCATCAACACTTCCAGCCCAATCTGCATCAGTGTAAGCATGAAGAGTAATATCAGCATTCTTTGGATACCATAGACCAAAGTCCCGAGTTCCTTGTAGATATTTGAATATTCTTTTGACAGCCTAAAGGTGAGACTCTTTTGGATTAGCTTGGTATTGTCCAACAATCCAAACTGCATGCATAATGTCTGGTCTAGTCCCAATGAGATAAAGTAAACTTCCTATCATTGATCTGTATTCTGGTTGATTCACCGGGGGAGAATCATCATGAGAACTGAGATTGCATCCGGTTATCATTGGTGTACTTACAAGCTTGCATTCTTCCATGCCATACTTCTTCAGAATTTTCTTAAGATATTTTTCTTGTGATAGGAATATACCATCTGCAGTTTGATGCACTTGCAAGCCAAGAAAGAATGTTAGTTCCCCAAGTAAGGACATTTCAAATTCTTGCTGCATGACAAAAGAAAATTTTTGACTCATAGATTCTTCGTTACTCCCAAAAATGATATCATCAACATATACAACCACAATCAATAGTTTATCATTTTCAACTTTTGTGTATAAGTTGCTATCAGCAGACCCTTTTGAAAATCCTTGTTGATGAAGATATTTGTCAAGATGATAATACCAAGCCCTTGGAGCTTGTTTGAGACCATATAGAGCCTTTTAAGTCTACAAACAAGATTTTCATCATTTCCCAAAATGAATCCTTCCGGTTGTTCTATATATACTTCTTCTTCTAGATCACCATTAAGAAAAGCAGATTTAACATCCATTTGATAAACTTTGATTTGTTGATAACTTGAAAAGCAAGAAACATTCTTATGGCTTCAAGTCTAGCTACAGGAGCAAAAGTTTCTTCAAAGTCTATACCTTCTTGTTGAGTATACCCTTTGCAAACCAATCTAGCTTTGTTTCTTACAACATACCCATTCTCATTTAACTTGTTCTTGAAAATCCATTTAGTTCCAATGACATTTTTATCATGTGGTCTTGGTACCAATTCCCAAGTGTCATTCTTTTCAATTTGATCAAGCTCTTCATTCAT
The DNA here is from genome assembly GCA_034641835.2 of Pinus albicaulis. Classification (NCBI taxonomy): domain Eukaryota; kingdom Viridiplantae; phylum Streptophyta; class Pinopsida; order Pinales; family Pinaceae; genus Pinus; species Pinus albicaulis. The sequence goes on along the minus strand of CM076574.1, from coordinate 1,227,590,124 downwards.
GTCTTGCTTCCAACATTCATCTTTGCTAGCTTGATTGACATTGTGTGGTTCAATTGTGGATAGAAGTTCCAGATGACTAGAAGATCCCACAAGAGTTCTCCTTGTTCGTACACCTGATTCCTTGTCTCCCAAAATTTGAGATTCAGGATGATTCTTTTGAACATATCTGGATGGAGCTTTTTCAGATAGATCATTTTCAAGTTCTTCATTGGATCCACTGTCTATATCATTTCTATTTGATGTAGAAGGACATAAGTCACCATCATCTTCTTTTGTTGTTTGTTTTTCTTCTTTAGGAGCTGCAGGAGACTCATCAATAACAACATCAATACACTCAACAATCTTTCGAAGCCTTTTATTGTAACATTTGTATGCTTTTCTTGTAGATGAGTAACCAAGAAATATCCCTTCATCTGATCTAGGTTCAAACTTGCCAAGATTTTCATCATTATTTTTGATAAAGCATTTACTTCCAAAAACTCTAAAATGCTTCACAGTGGGAGAATTACCATACCAGAGTTCATATGGAGTTTTGTCACTATTTACCCGAACATGAGCCTTGTTGAGAATGTTAGCTGTTGTATGTGCTGCTTCACCCCAGAACATGTCAGGAGTTCCAGAATCATCGAGCATAGCTCTAGCCATTTGTTGAATTGTTCTATTCATTCTTTCCGCTACGCCATTTTGTTGTGGAGTGCCTGCTACAGAGAATTGTCTTTTTATGCCATGTTGTTCACAAAATTCAAAGAATTCATTTGATGTATATTCTCCTCCTCGATCAGATCTAAGACACTTGATTTTTAGATCTAATTCATTTTCTACCAATGCTTTGAAGATCTGAAATTTTTCAAATGCTTCATTTTTGTGTTTAATGAACCCGATCCAACACATTCTAGAGTAATCATCAATAAATAAGATATAGTATGCTTCCCCACGTGGTGACTTTTTCCTCATAGGTCCACATATGTCAGTATTGTTGAAAATGGCAACAAGAAAAAGTGAAGGAGGCCTCCTGAAACATCTTTCCTGATCCTAGTTGGAAAGTGATCACCTAAACTAGGTGGGGACCACACATGTGATTTTTGTCGAAAAGTCTATTTTTAGACTATGTCTATTTTTAGACATACGGAGCATGATTCAGAGATTCCAATTGGAGATTCTTGAAGTATGCGACATGTTGGTAAAAATAGATGAGACCCTTATTTTTAGGACCCAGGCTATTTTTAGACTGTATCTCCTAAAAATATGGAAGTCAAATATTATTTACCCTTAATAATATTTAGACTATAAACATCAGTTTACTCTCTTGCGGCACTTCAGTTTGACCCCCGGATGTGGGTCATGCAGCTGACATAAGGAAATTCGAATTTCCTATGAGTTAAGTGAGCTAATGCATGTTAGACTTCAGTTAGACTCATGTGGCAGAGTTTTGGTGGAGTTGATTGAGGAGTTAATGGAGGTGGTGTTCTGGTTAACTAGTTGAACTAGTTGTATTTAGTTTAACTGGCTAATACACTAGAGATGAGTTGTGTGAATTAAATATTATTTAATTCACTAATTATAAACTCATTATTCAACTAAAGAACACATTAGTTTAACTCAGTGCATGGACAGTTCAGTGGAGACCAGTGAAAGAGGTAGATGAAAGGGTGAGTATAGCTCTCAGTTGGAGGATCAGTTTTGCATGGGATTTGCATTACACTTGGAGGAAATTACCAATGACAATTGCGTAGTGAAGCCAAGGAGATTTGAACCTTGGATCTCTATTTAGACCAGCCTTGATTGCGCAATAGAGGAGAGAAGTAGTGGGTGTGTTTTGAACCTGTGACTTGTTCAAAACCAAGCTAGTTTTTGTGTAGCTTTGGGAGATAGTACTGAGTACTTGTGAGGATTTTGTACTATGTATTTGCTGCATGTTCTCTCCATTTATAATATACTATAGTTGCGGGGTTTTCAGCTATAAGCTTTCCCCATACATACTGTGTTAATGTGTGTGATGATTTGATGTGCTATCGCTTCTATTCTTTCCGCATGTGACAATTAATTATAGAAGAGATTATGTGTTATGCATGCAATTCGAAATTGATGTGTGATTAGGTTAATCTCCATTGAATAAGTGATTTATTCAGCTAATTTCTACATGGTATCGGAGCAATATTAATTGTCGAGATCCATTACAGTGATTGCAAACTTATTTCCTCGGACAGAGCCTGCATACGGGCCAGATAGCCTCCGGATTCATCTTTTTTTGGAAAGTGAAAGGTCTGGTAAAAGCCCATGCAGTCAATCTCTGATTTGGAAAAAATTTGTTCTCAAGTGTAGATCGAAAGCGATTGAGTTATCAGCTGGTGGTGAAATTCGAGTTTGCAGATTTGTGTTCTTGGTGCCGCGGTGAAAATGTCTTTCATCGGGTTGCGACTAGAATATGCCTTGGAAGGTAGTTCGAATTATGTTGCATGGAAGGACCGCATGGAGGCTGTATTAGATGATCATGGGCTGTTGGAATTCGTGGAGAAAGAGATTCCAAAGCCTACTTCTAATGATGTTGCTGTTGTGGAAGCATGGCAAAAGAAACAAGCAAAATGTCGAAGGATCCTGTTGGAGGGTGTAAAGGATCACATTGTATCCAGTTTACACGGGAAGGCCTCTCCATATTTGATGTGGAAAGCCTTGACGGATTTGTACCAAAGCAAGAGTGATCAGAGGAAGCTGGCGCTCAAAGATAGACTCAGGAACATCAAGTGTGAGAAGGGGGAAAGTATGTCGAAGTACCTCACGAGGTTCACCCAATGTCGGGATGAGCTGGGAAGTGTTGGTGTGACGGTGGTGGATGAGGATCTGGTGAGTTTGGCACTTCTTGGTTTGCCAAAGAGTTGGCATGCATATCAAGATAGTGTCAATGGTCGGGAAAAGTTGCCGGGATGGGAAAGACTGTGGTCTGATCTCGTGCAAGAGGAGATCCGGCGAAATACCAGAGATGGTTCTTCGTCAAAGGGAGCTGATGAAGAAGACTGCGCTTTGGCTGCCAAAGCAAGGAAGGGGAAGGGCAAGGAGAAGGCTTCTCAATCCGATGCATATGGTAAAGAGCGTGACATGTCCAAAGTGAAGTGTTTTCACTATCACGATCATGGACATTACGCCACGAATTGCCCCAAGAAGAAGAAGAACAAGCAGGATGCTGGATCTGCAGCTGGTGAGGCTCTTGCCTCGCAATTTGAGCTGGACTTCTCATTGATCGCATGCATGTTGTCTAGTACATGGTATCGGAGTGATATTGATCATTGGAGCAATTGAAAAGCATTGAAGCGGTTGAGTTTTAGGATAAACTCAAGAAACATAAAGATGGAGAAAGCCGGAAATAAACATGCATATTGTATATAATTTTCTACATGGAATGAGAGCGAGAATTTTTTTGGTGCGCGAGTTTGTAGGGAATATCTGAAACTTTTTGGTGAAATATTTTCAGAAACAAATAGAATATTTGGATTCCTTGCGAAAAAATACCCAAATTGAAAAAAAAAATCGGTTGAATCGAAGCTCGGATGAGGGAGATATCATCGATTTAAAATCAGCTCTTTTGTTAGAAAATTTTGCGACGGCGGGACAATTGCAATGTGCGCGAGCCAAGAATCTACATGCACTGAGGTACAAGATGCATGCAAAGCTTTGAAGAGAAAAGCAGAGGTTAGTGACTTGGTGGTTGAGATGGATCCTCTCAACATGCAGCGTGAGAAGCAGTCTCAAAAGGTTGTGGAGCAGCCACAACTGGAGATGCAGAAGAATCTTTATAGATTTGATGTAGATGGGATTTCTACGGAGCTTCCTATTGTTGGGAAGCGGAAGGAAGACATGCAACTGATGCTTGAGAGGGAGCAAGTGTTGCATGTAGGCGAGAAAGACATGCAATTGATGCTTGAGAGGGAGCAAGTTTTGCATGCAGGTGATAGTGAACCTCAGGATGTGGAGCAGCCACAAGAGGATCATGGAGTGGAAGAAACCACTCATGCAGAGAAATTTCGTGCCAGACAGGCAGAGGGAGTGCATGCAGCTATACCACCAGGTATGAGGTGGGGCGACATGCATGAGTAATCCCATGAGGAGATTTCTGGGCAGATTCATGAGATGGTGTGGATTTCATGGATTGAACCTGGCTACGAGGTGCCCGCGCATGGCGTAGCAAGACTGGCTTGGAGGATGCATCAAAGTGACAAGGAGCCTGATATTGGAGCGCGGATCGCAGTTGACAGCAAGCAAAGAAGTGCAAGAGTGCATGGGTGCAAGAGTTCAACAATACAAAGAGGCCCCGATGACATGTGCAAGCTATACCAGCAGGTCGAAGATTCTCTTGATGATAGATGCTGATGCATCAAGATCGATTGAGTTGTTTGGAGCCTATTCGCTAGAGGAGTCGGCAGAAAGCGTATGCATGGAGTTGCATGGTGCAGAGGAAGCCAGGAAGATGCAGTGTGCATGGCGAGCGTGGAGTTGCATGTCGCATGCATGGAGTTGTATGGCGTCATAGCGGTTGCAGTGCTTAATGCATGGAGTTGGTGTCGAGTGCAGGACAAGCCCTTATCATGGAGTCGGAGTGTTGAAAATGGAAAGAACAGTGAAGGAGGCCTCCTAAAACATCTTTCCTGATCCTAGTTGGAAAGTGATCACCTAAACTAGGTGGGGACCACACATGTGATTTTTGTCGAAAAATCTATTTTTAGACTATGTCTATTTTTAGACATACGGAGCATGATTCGGGGATTCCAGTTGGAGATTCTTGAAGTATGCGACATGTTGGTAAAAAATAGATGAGACTCATATTTTTAGGTCACAGGCTATTTTTAGACTGCCTCTCCTAAAAATATGGAAGTCAAATATTATTTACCCTTAATAATATTTTGACTATAAATGTTAGCCATTTCTCGGAGACCTCGCTGACTTCGGTAGGTGGGGTATAGCCGATATGCGGAAATTCGGAATTTATGACATGAGCTAATGCATGTTAGACTAGCTAGACTCATGTGTTTAGTTTTGGTGGAGTTGATTGAGGAGTTGAAGGAGGTGGTGTTCGGGTTAACTATGAACTGCTGTATTTTTTAACTGCTAATACACTAGAGATGAGTTGTGTGAATTAAATATTATTTAATTCACTAATTATAAACTCATTATTCAGTCCAAAGAACACATTAGTTTGACCTTCAAAGCAGCATGGGATGTCAAAGGATTTACGTTGAAAGAGGTAGATGAAAGGGTGAGTATAGTTATCAGCTTGGAGGATCGTTTGTGATGGATTTGCATTATACTTGGAGGAATTTACCAATGAAAAATTGCGCAGTTGAAGCCAGTGAGATTCGAACCTGGATCTCTATTTAGACCAGCCTTGATTTCGCAATAGAGGCAGAGAAGTAGTGGGTGTGTTTTGAACCTGTGACTTGTTCAAAACCAAGCTAGTTTTGTGTAGCTTTGGGAGATAGTACTGAGTACTTGTGAGGAGTTTGTACTATGTATTTGCTGCATGTTCTCTCCATTTATAATATACTATAGCTGGGGGTTTTCAGCTATAAGATTTCCCCATACATACTGTGTTAATGTGTGTGATGATTTGATGTGCTATCGCTTCTATTATTTCCGCATGTGATAATTAATTGTAGAAGAAGGTTATGTGTTATGCATGCAATTCGAAATTGATGTATGATCGGGTTAATCTTCATTGAATAAGTGATTTATTCAGCTAATTTCTACAAGTATGAATGAGTTCAAGAGGCTTACTTGATGATCCTTCTTTGGCATTAAATCGTACTCTGGTCTGCTTACCGAATTGACAAGATTTGCATATGATACTTTCTGGTAGATTAATATTGGGAAGACCATGAACAGCTTGAAGTCTGCTTGCTTTGTTGATTTGAGAGAAGCTCAGATGCCCCAGCCTTCTATGCCATAGCCAATTTTTTGAAGACTTGCTCAAGTAACATTGATCTTTGCAGTTCAGTACATACAGGTTGCTTGGATTTCTTTTCCCTTTTATAATAATTTTACCTGTATCAAGATCACGAACCACACATTCTTTTGAACTAAAGACCACTTTTGTTCCTTGATCACACATTTGACTTACACTTAACAGGTTATGCCTTAATCCATCAACATACATGACATCATTAGCCTTCACCTTTTCTTTTAGAAACACTGACCCTTTTCCTTTAATTACAACAGGAGTATCATTTCCAAATGTAACTTTCTTTTCCTTTTCTAGAGCATTATATACAAGAAGTTTGCTTTTTTCACCTGTCATGTGTCTTGATCACCCACTATCAATGTACCATTGATTTTCTTCACCTTCTGCAAATAACGCTATCCCACAATTTTCAACCGGTATTTCTTTCTTTTTCCACACTTTAGAGCTTGAGGGAACATGTTCTTTTGGCTGGACCTTGCTCCTGCATTCAGATTCTTCATGACCAAAGTTATTTCAATAAGTACATTCAACTTCGTTTTGCAGAGGAGAAAAGTTGTTATAGGTGTTCCTCTTTCGTTCAATATTCATCCTTTTCTTTCTTGCTTCTCTTGTCATGATGGTTTTATATGCAACACATTGAAAAAATTTATGACCAAAATTGTGACATGAGAAACATTGTCCATTGAAGTAGAAATTTCTGCGATCATGAAATCTTCTATTTGAATTTACCTGTTGGTTGTAGCTTCTTTGAAATATCTCCCTGTTAGTGTTTCTTGAATTGAGATGGTCATGCTTTACCTGTAAAGATCCTTTGTTCTCTTGCTAAGTGGCTGAATGTAGTGAACCATCTGTGGCTGCTTTCAGATAATTTGGTGCTAAAGTCTGGGAAGATTCCCCAGTATATCCAAGACGTGTTTTTATAAGAGGAGACCGTTGTATCTTGATAATCTCATCTAAGGTTTCTGAACCTTTAGCAAATCTAAGATTGAGAGTTTTCACTTTCTCATTATCTTTCCTTAGACTTACTACTTCACACTCCAATTCCTTAATGCGTTTTTCCTTTGCTTCAAGCTGATTTTCAAGAGTCTCTATGATTATGTTCTTTTCTTCTAGGCTTACTTTGAGTTGATTGTTTTCTTCAAGAAAATCATTGTCTTCCAGAGCATCCACAAAAGTATCCTTTTCTTCTCTAGATTCTTTTGACATGAGCAGTTTAATATCTTGTTCACATTCTTCCTCACTATCAGATAACCCATCACTGTCTTCATTAATATAGTAACTTTTCCTTGTGCTAGATTGATTCTTATTCCTTCTTGCTACTTCTTTTCCTTTAGCAGGTGTTTCTTTATAAGGACACTTTGCAGCATAATGACCAACTCTTCCACAATCAAAACATTTGAAAGGAAGCTTACCTTTGAACCTTCCAGTTCCTAGTTGGAGTCTTCTCACAAAATTTGCTTCTTCTTCTTCTTCGGATATATAGCTGGATTCCTTGACAACTTCCTTTTCTTTTCCTTTTGCAGACGCCTTAAAAACAACTTCTTTGATTTGAGAAGGACCTCCTTGTCCCATTTCAAAAGCAGTCAGGATACCATGTAATTGAACAACAGTAAGAGTTTGCAGATCTTGCCTTTCTTCAATGGCTGAAACTTTAGAGTCAAAATTTGAAGTCAAAGATATTAAGACTTTTTCCACCAGAGTAGTATCGGCTATGGTTTCACCCAAATTTCTCATTCGATTTACAATATCATCTAGACGTAAAAATAAACTGGCAATACTTTCATCACTATGCATCCTTAAATTTTCATATTCAATTCTGAGAGTTTGGAGTTTTGCACTTTTTACCTTTGTATCTCCTTCATAGCTCAGAATGATTTTGTCCCATATTTATTTTTTTGAATTTAGCTACATTACTTTAGCAAATTCTGGTTCAGACATGCTTCCTAATAAGACATTCACTGCTTTGGCATTGATTTCATACTTCTTTCTTTCAGCCGCATCAGTAGGAATACTTGCTGGATATTGATAGCCTTCTTCCACGATTGCCCATACTTCTAATCCAAGACTTTGCAGATATGCTTTTGTTCATACCTTCCAGAATATCAGATTTATTCCATTGAATAGAGGTGGCTTTAGAGACATTACTCCTTCATGACTTCCCATTGCGACGGATCTCTTTCAAGCGATCAAGCTTCTGCAGAAAGACCTCCTCTGATACCAATTGTTGGAAAAAATACTGAGAGGGGGGGTGAATCAGTATTTAGGGAAAACTAAAACTTTTTAATTTTTCATGCTCTAAAACCCATACGCGACTTTGCTGAAGCCAACTAGCATATACATGCGGATATCCTTCATAAAACTCGCGTATACACAGAGATCTAATTATGCCATTAATTCTTCACTCATATCATTCCATCATTCATTCATTAGATGTTCTATAAACAGTAAACATGTGAAGTAAGAACAGAATAAACCATCACACATAAGCATCACACATGAACACCAGGATTTTAGGTGGAAACCCAAGCCGAGAGAAAACCACCGCTGCAGTTGCTCAGCCTTCAATATTTTATTATAGAGAAAACATATTACAACATATGTGCTGGCGCAGACTCCTACCAGCATGCAGGCACACACCTGCGCTCGTTTACCAGCCTCTCCTGGAAGGGAGCTCCAACCCCCTGACTCATTTACCAACCTCTCCTGGAAGGGAGCTATGACCCCCTGATCTCGTTTACCAGCCTCACCTAGAAGGGAGCTACAACCCCCTGACTGAAGGCTACAACCGTCAGCACCTATATGGACCACGTTTCATCAATTTTCACACTGGATCCAACCAACTTCAATAGAGCACAACTTGCAGGCCTCGTTTCATCATATTTTTAGACTGGACTCACTCCACACATTTAAGCTCAATCATACAACCAAAATGATACAGACAACTCAGAACTGTAGAATACAGATAGCAGTAACTCAGCAGAACAGATCAGACATTTCATACCCCATGCTTCAGCAAACCCTAGCTTTCATACGCGCTTTTCTGTCACTGATCCCACATATATACGCGCCTTCTACCATACCAACCCGTGTATACTTCTGTACATATTACAGAGTTAATTTTACTGCGCATACACGCTTTCTCTTCAGCGAAGCCGCGTATATACGCGCTTCTTATGCGGTAAACTAGCGTATGGTTCTTCAGATATTTAGGTCATTGCAATTCTTCAGAACAGACACATCACACAGATTTTACCCTTTATGTCAGACAGATGTTCGCCTCATCTCAGATCTATTCCATAAACAGATGTAGCAAATACAAATACATTTCAGATCTAGATTCCCTTCTTCATCATTTTCTTCATAGGTGCTTCATGCATTCAGATCTATCATTCAACTGTAACCCTTTCCATTCAGATATACTTCAGAGAGAAGCATTCATTCAAGCTCGGACATCTTACCCCCACAATTGCCACTTTTCACAATGAATTTCTTCTCCTTATATAGGTTTATCCTTTTTCAATACCATGAGCCAAAACCACATTACTTCTGATAGTATTCCTGGATGGGGTCATATAGACGAATCATTACTTAATACAATGGGTCAATACCATGGTGGTTACCCCTGGTTTTGTACTTTATGAGGGCTTTTGCCCATACGCGACTTGGCACGTTATTTCCTGCGTGCATACGCGACTTCTACTAGAATAATCCGCGTATGCCTTGAGACATACTATTTTCATCATAGATCTAGCACATACTGAATTCCTTTCTTCATTACCTTCTGTACTCACTGTAGATAAATCATATTTACATCATTTAACAAGATCATCAAGACATATTCCATCAAGAACAACTTCATCAAGTAGGTTGCCATCATCTTCATCAAGTGGGTTTCTATTCAAGGACAACATTCTATCAAGTGGGTTGCCATCAAGGACAACACGCTGCATCATATTGCCAACAATTGGAAAGCCAAATGACAGGGTAACATCAAACCAAATTTGGAGCCCAAGGACCTAGCCTTCCTAGACTCAGAGAGGGCTCTCTCTATTTGTGCAAAGGATTTAAACTTGTTTGCTTTCTATGTTTCTGATTTTAGGCTAGTTTTTAAGTGTTTTTTGGTTTCTTTTAGGTTTATGAGGAAAAAATGATCAAAAGATGAATAGATAACAAGATATCAGGTCAGCTGGGCTATGGGGTCGATAAGGTCGAGACTGCCTCAAAGGGTGGAGAAGGTATTGTTAGCTCCTCGTAATTTCAGCAGATTGGTGAGACTGAAGCTATGGAGAGAACAATTGAACCACTTTGGGATTCTAGGATCTAGCCCTCCTGAATCCATAGAGGGATCTCTCTATAAGTGCAAAGATTGATTTAGCTTTAAGGCTTTTATGTGTGATATTAGGCTAGTTATTAAGAGAAAGGGTTTTTGTTTGGTTTTGGATGGTTGAGCATGATTTTTAGTTGAGTGGAAAGTCCTAAAATGAAAGAGTTTCAAAGGGGTGAAGATGTAAACAATTAGAACAAGATTTGGCTGATAGGATAGATATGATGTTGGTTTTTAGTCCATTGGGCTATGGAGTCATAAAAGGTTTTAATTGTGCAACAATTTCAAGAGTGATCCAAGGGGAAATTCATCTATATCACAAGATCTCTTAGATAAAATGATGGAATGGAACAATAAAAGTGTTGAAGGGGTGGAAAAAGACAATAATTTCAACTAGGATTTATCAGTCTTTCCAAACAAAAAAATCCTTTTAAGTAAATGTTTAAAATCAACCAAAGGACAGGGCTAACCATACACTTCTTTGGACAAGCTTGTATTAAAGCTAACTCATCAGACAAACAATCCAGTAATCCACATAATTACTTTTAGAAGGGATGAAAACATATAAGAAAAACGAAGTGCAACCTAAGATCAGATAAGATACTTTTAAATCTAAACTGCTTTCAGCATACTCTTAGGGAAACTTTCAGAATTACCTTTGAAGAAAGAACTAGAAGACAAGGCAAACCATAAACTTTCCTAGTCTAACTCTACTGAGTACATAATGAAAATAACATTCAAGAACTTCCTTCCAAGCTTTACACATCAAGACAGGGGCAGATGAACATTCCTTGATAATGTTTACACTTAACTTAAGTCGTTCTTAAACACATAATTGGGAGGAAAACATTAAGACAAAGCTTATCAGTCAGAGAAGGGTATTGTAAACAGTAAATCCTAACTCTATGCTTGCTATTCTTTATCAGAGAATAAGTGGACAAAATGGTATACATGAAAGGAAAACAATAACATAGAAAGAAGCACTTCACCAGTGATATAGACCAGGATCCCAAGAATCAGCTTGTATATTGATGTCAATCTAGTTACATTCTTCAAGTCCAATGTTTCAGTTCAACAATCATCTTCTCTTCTCAGCATAACTTATTTGATCACAAACAGATCTTCAAGAGCCTCTGAAAACTATTTACATGTAGAAATTTTTGAGCAAAAGTATTACATCAAAGTTCTACAACCAACCCTTTATAATGTGCTCCTCAAGAAGATTTTATAGGAAAATGAGGAGGTGGAAATATTTCTAGGGTTCAAGTATCATTAATTCTACAGTTAATGCAATTCTCTGCCTCGAAGACCATGCAAGGCATAAGGCAGGAATACATTCGATCTATTTCTCTGTTTCATAACTCTGTTCTGCTTTCGAGGTTTAGTGGATAAAAAGATTTGACTTTTAAGGCTATTTCTTATCCTCATAATAACTCTGCTGACAGTTTAAATTAGTTTCTTTAATTTGAAATAACTGTTCAGCTGTATTGGGGCAAATATCTTATATTCTGGTCATAAATATGCCTCTTTGAATGCTTTGAGGCTGCAGGTGGCTTTTGGTAGCTGAGAGGATTCAATTAGCCTCTGATGTGGCAGTGGAGGCTTTCTCCGACAGATAGATCTGATTGTCCTTCTTTAATCACTATTAATTTGCTTTAGTTCTGTGTGTTAGGTTTAATTAGGCCTAAATTTTCTCTTATGTTCTTCAAACTGCGTTTAATTGAGTGGATTAGGCTTTTAGATAGTCGATTTAGGCCGTAATCCCTCAAAACTGAATAAACAATCCTCAATTCTTCATTTCTGCTGTGACTAGATCCTTTCACACTGATACTCTTTACTTGATTAAATTTTTTTTGTGTCTTGTTGATGTGCAGGTGTGTAGAGGGTTTTAAAATGGAATCATTGTTCATGAGGCACAAATGAAACATGGTGTCAAACCCTGTAGAATGATATTGTTGATGAACAAAGGCCTGTGGGATCGTCATCCCCGGCCTTCAATTTTCCTTTAAAATAATTGGAAAACCATTAAAACCTGCACAAACCAAGAAAAATTAAGAAAATCCTATGTATTTGGATTTAGACTACTTTGGAGGCTGAGATTGGATCACAGCCATTGGATGAAAGAATCCAACAGCGAAGATTTCTCGCTGAGGTCCAAAGGGAGGCAGTCGAATAAACGGTGGGGAGATTAAGATAGGGTCGTCAATCTTGGAAAGATCAAAATTCGAGATCGACTGGGGAAATATAATGTAGAAGGGCCACTTTATCGCGAAATGGAAAAATATACAAAGGAAATGGTGAAAAACCTTAGGCGGAAGGAAAATGTAGTTGAATGAATTTTGGGGTTTCGAAAATAACCTGGGTCGTCAGATGAGATCGGACACAAAGATCAACGACTAAGAATGACTTAAGAAGTCCCTTGGAGGATGGGTGGAGGGTGATGAACTAAGGGTGAAATTAAACTGGGACCGTTGATCTGCAGAGATCAACGGTGGAGATTAAAAATGACAGAATGTAATATAAATGGGGTAAGGTGATTTTGGCCATAGAAACCACTATTTTCGCATGACGAAAAGGAAGGAAAACGGTTTTAACTTTTGGAACGCGATATGTGTTACTGGCCGACACGTGGCTTTTTGAAACATTAACCATTGGACGTGAAATCACGTGATATGGGTCCTTCGCCATTGGATTAAAGGCGGGTAGATCCAACGGTGGAGATTTGAGCACGAGAAGACAAGACGCGTGGGTGGAAGAAGGTGCGACAGGGTGATAGTGGTTTTAATCTGGACTGTCAGATAAGGGAATGAACGACAGAGATTTGATATGAGGAAGGCTAGGACCCAAAGGATTTGGGTCTATCAGGCTAAATCTGGACTGTCAGATGAATGGAATGAACGGCCCAGATCCAATCTTAGGGTCAAATGAATAAAATATGAGGTGAGGGGTCGGGCAGAGAATGGGTTAATGCGGGCCGTTGATCTGCAGAGACCAACGACAGAGATTCGCAGAAAAAACATTACACAGCGGGGTTTATATGAAATTAACAAAGGTTGCGAGGATTGATCTAGACCATCGGATCTTAGTGTATGGACGACCCAGATGCAATCAGAAGATCACGATCAACGAGGGAAAAGGGAATAAAGCACTGATGTGATTGAACAAGGACCATCGATTTGAGGACTAGATCGACAGCGGAGATTAGTTTGTAAATGCCAAAGGTGAAGAAATGGGCTTTGGGAAAAAGCAATGTGGGCTGTTGGATCTAGGTCTGGTGGGGAAGATCAATGGCTGAGAAGCCATCGGAAGGCGGCCAATTGGATGGGGTAGTAACTATTAAAATATGCCCGATGAAAGAAAAAAAACTTCGATGCGATTAACGCTCGGGACTTAATTGCTTGGTCCTGGGCACGGGTTATATGGTGGGGAAGTGGTTTGGGGTTTAGTACAAGGGCTTAAGGCCTAATCACATCAGAATATTTGAAGGGAACAAACAAAGGATTCGTTTGTTTAACTCTGATGCGATATTCTGATGATCGTCAATCGGGGATTAAATAAATGGTTGATATTTCATCAAACAATAAACCGACAAGTTTTAATAAAAACATAGAAAAGTGGGTTTTTTTACAAAATACAAAGGAAAGTTTGTATCGGGGAATGTTTTTATATACAAAGGCTCAATTGCAATTGGGGATTTTTAAACGCGATAGGTAACAAAACACAAAGGAACGCCCGATTGCAATTGCGCAATCAGGCCCTAGCTCTTGGCATTTTCACGTGGTTTTATGAGGAAAGAAAGGGGTCGGTGGCTAGGGAGAAAGGGCTTAAGGCCTTAGCACAAAAAAGGTTGCTTTTTATGATTTTTCAAGTTTTTCAAAGGGTTAGAAAACTTCCAATAAGGTAAAATAGGAGCTTCAAACCTTATCAAAGGGGTTTTTATGAAGGGATGAAGGGAAATGAGGGAATATAGAGGAATTTCATGGGGAAAAATGGGATAAAAGGAGGTTAATTTTGAGTGGAAGAAGAGGTAAAAATGAAGAGGAAAATGATTTTTTTACAGCAGTCTTTTCTTAAGGAAAACAACAGATTTTCAGAATTGAGAGGGAAACAGAAGTGAGGATTAACTCAAGGTTAAGTCATCTTCATAAGACTTCAAGAACTAACAATTTGGCAATAAAATTGTTTCTTGAAGGCTTCAAAAAATGATTTAGCCACCATTTTATATGACAAATTTTATAGGTGGCTAACAGTGGCTCCACATGGGGATGGTGCCTTCTTGAAGGCATCAAGAACTTCAAACTTGTATTCTCTAGGGGGATGATCAATGCCTGATCCATTGGGCTGCAATTTTCTTCACTTGGATGATATTTTTCTATTCTGATAATGTTAGCAGCCATGAAAAAACAATGGAAATCTATTAAACAAGCTTTCTACCTACCCAATCCTACTGATCTAACATTTTTTTCTTCTTTCAGAGTGCATTTCGATTGGAAAACTCTTTTTACAAACATTTTATTCTTTTGAAAGAAAAAATCTAGTCTATTTCTACTTCTTATTTCTCCATGAACTTAGATTAAATAGTTGAGTTCATAATTTTCTCTACCTAACTACTATCTGTTAGGATTAGACTGTCTAACATATTTTTATTCTCTAACTCTTAAAACAAGAAATTTAAAAGCATACAAGTCGAGATTGAACATTCTAACTTGTTGCTAATCTATGGCATAAAAACAAGCCGCACATAGATTATTATTTGTAGAAAATTAAATCAAAAGGTTGAAGGCTTAAGATCTGAAATTTTTAAGCACATCTTCTCTTTTCTTCAGCTTTGTTTTTAAATTTGTTTGAGCTGTTCTTTGTTTGTTCTCTGGTACAATTTTTGAGCATATCAGAACCATTTTTCTTCTATCTTTGACCCATGATTTAAATAGGTTAGATTCATTCTTATTTTGGAATCTTAGGTTTGGATTTTGAGCTTGTTTGAACTTGTATTTTCCTATCCTAATCTGCCTAACTGATAAGCCAAGATTAAGCTGTTTGGAAAATCTGATTCACTAACCTATCAGAAGTAAATTGAAAACTAATTAGTCATGATTAGGCTGTATGACTAACTAGGAGTGTGTTTCTTAGGAGTGGCATTTGACCTTGCACAATTTCAGATTTTGTTTCTCTTTTTTTGGTATGGGTTTGTACCTTTCTTGTTTTTACAATCTTCCCTCTTTTATCTTTCTATTGTTTTTTGTATTTTTGAATTTTATAAATTTGAATGTAATGATGGATGAAATATTTATAATGAGAAAAAATAAAAAGGCTTCCAAACTGATATGGTCAAGAGAAAAAATATTTGAGCATCCTGCCATTGACAGGATCCCCAAACAATCAGATCCTTTCAATTCCTATAAGAAATAGGCATTTTTAATAGTAGTAGAATGAATGAGATAAGGGCCAAGCCATGAGTTATCAAATTTCCCATGCTTGCCCTTGTATTCTCTCCTTGAGTCCCACTTTAACACCTTGTCACCAATATTAAATTATTGGCCTTTGTCCTTCTGTCAAAAAACTTCTTGATGCTCTCTTGCTTTTGTAATTCTTTGTTGTAGACCTCCCCTCTAGTTTGTTGAAGATGTATAGTCTGATTTATCCTTCTGATCATGTCATTGTCTTTAGACTGCACTTCTTGGATCAGCTTCATAACTGGCACACCTAGACTGGTTGGAAAAATTGCATTTGTACCATACACAAGCTGATATGGTGACATTCCAATAGATTTCTTAAGTGTTAATCTGTCAGCCCATAGTGCATGTACTAACTTTGTGTGCCAAGACTTCTTGTTGTCCTCCAGCAACTTCTTGATTATGTTCACCAAAATCTTGTTTGAGGATTTTGATAACCCATTACTTGGAGGATAATAAGCAGTATAATGACCCAATGTTATCTGATATTTGTGACAGAATTCAACCATATTCTTGTATCCAAATGTTGCAGCATTATCAGTAATGATCTTCCTAGGACAGCCAGATCTAGAGAGGATATGTGTCTCAATGAATTTTATGATGACAGAGTCATTGGCTTTTCTAGAAGGGATGGATTCTATCCATTTGGTAAAGTAGTCCGTTGCAGTGAGAATCCATTTATCTTGGGTAGATGAGGGTGGATGGATTTCTCCTATGAATTCTAAACCCCACTGTTGAAAAGGAGCTTCAACATTAATTGGATGCAGAGGTAAGGGCAACAATTTTCTTTTGCCTTCAAAGAGTTGGCATTTATGACAGGCAATTATCATTTTATGGATATCTAGAAAGAGGGTGGGCCAATAGTAACCAGCTCTAAGGATTTTGTTGGTTGTAGTCTTCTAGTAGAGGTGGCCTCATCATTATCCTTCATGGAACTCATGCTTAACCTTCTCTGCATCATTCTCAGGCAAACATTTAAGCAATATTGCACTTTCATTTTTCCAATAAATACATTTATCTATAATGCAGTAGTTTACAGCTTTTAACTTTAAAAACCTTGCCTTAGTTTTTGATAAACCAGGAGGTGTATTCAAATTAAGAAAAACATATAGAATATCAGCATACCAAGAGGAATTCATAAAATGTTCCTCAACAATGGAAGTTGACAATTCCTCTTGTTCATCTAAAGCATTTATCATGTTTATATCAAGTACTTCAAAATTTGATTTAGCCATTAATCTAGATAGTCCTTGGCCTTTAATGAGTTTAGTGGGCTTGATCTCTAAATCATATTCAAGTATTACAGCTATCCAATTACCTCTCTTACCATCTGGGTCTTGTGTTAGAATGTCTTTCACAACTGAATTTGGGACAAAGGCAATGATGTGGGAGTGTAAAATGTCAACTCTGAAGTCTTTTAAGGCTTTGACTAAGGCAAAGGATTTTTTTTTTTCCATAATGTTGTACTTTAGAGGAGCATCTCTCAATGCCTTGATAAATAATGTAATGGGCTGCTCTTGTCCCTGTGTATTTTTCTACAATAGGACAACAACTGTTGTATGTTCTGACGCAAATGAAAAAATCTAAAAATCTTTTGAAAAATCAAGGCTTATTAGAACTGGTGTTTCGGTTAAAGCTTGTTTTACCAGTTCAAAATATTTCTTTGCTTCTAAGGTCCACTTAACCCCTTTTTCCTTTTTCATCATGTTTGTAATGTTTCTAAGGAGCTCAGCTAAGTTGGGTATGAATCTTCCTAAGAAATTAATCTTTCCAATGAAAGATTGAAGTTCCTTGATGTTTCTAGGATGAGTGATTTGCAATATAGCCTCAATCCTCTTTGGGTCTATCTTTATTCCCTCTTCCGATATGATGTGCCCAAGAAGTTTACCTTCTTGGAGACCAAATAGTGTTTTCTTTGGATTTAAAGATATCCCAAACTTTCTACATTTCTCGAATACTTTTCTCAAGTGTTCTAAGTGCTCTTCATCTATCTTGAAAAAAACAGTAACATCATCAAGGTAAATAATGATGAAGTAGCCCAATTCTTCCGAGAATGAAATTTCCATGGCTCTCTGAAAAGTAGCACAAACATTCATTAAACCAAAGGGAATTTTCACATACATGAAAGTGCCCCAAGGTGTAGTAAAAGTTGTCTTTAATTGATCATCAGGATGTACTAATATCTGATGGTATCCTAAGTAGCCATATAGCAAAGAAATTCTTTTAGAACCAACTACCCTTTGTAAAATATGATCCATTTTGGGTAAAGGGTAGTTGTCCTTTAATGAGGCTTTGTTTAAGTCTCTAAAGTCAATACAAAGCCTAATCTCTCCTGTTTTCTTGCTAACTGACACTAAATTAGACACCCATTCTGAATATCTAATAGGAACAATAATACTAGCTTCATACATTTTCTTGATTTCCTTTTCAACCAAAGGTAACTGAACAGGGTTTATTCTACGCAGTTTTTGTTTAAATGGCTTTTGGTTTTCTTTGAGAGGTATCTTGTGCTGAATTATTTCAGTGTCATAGGATTTCAGATCCTCATAACTCCATGCAAAAACATCAGAATTTTTTTTAAACTGCTCTATGTATTTCAGTTTGATGTGAGCTGGTAAAGTTTTAGACAGTTTGATCATCTTTGGTTTTAGTTCACTGCCTATATTACACTCTTCAAATTCAGTTTCTACAGGCTCTAGCTTTGGCTTCTTGGCCACATCATTGAAATCAAACAACTCTTCTAAAGGGACTGGACCTTTTGTCAAACTTTGATTGTTAGACTGTAGAGTTTCTAAGTCTTCTGTTTGCAAATTTGCAACAATTTCTATTGTGTTTTCAAGTTTGTTAGACAACAGATTTACATCATCCATCTCTAGAGACTCTTCTTCTTCATCAAGTATATTTTCTTCACTAAGATAGTCTGTTTCATATTCTGAATCTGAACTTGGTAGTTCAAATTCATTTCTGGACTGGAGGAAGTCTTATATTTGTTTATCTCCATCAAACACTTGCCAATACTTCTTGTTATCAGGGACAGCTAGTCTGAATTTAGTTTGAGTTGTGCATTGTTTGGTTTCAAATGGTGTTAAACATGTTCTAGCAGCAAAGCTAAACTGTGGGCACATATATTCTTTTCTCTTGGGACAAAAATAAGTTGGGATTCCTCAAAAGTTTTCAATAAATCCATGACGTCGTTCCTATAGGCTCTAAGCCTAGGGTGTTTGGCATTGTATTCCCCATTCACTTGCCTGAAGATTAACTCTGAATCCCCATGCACTTTTATTCTTTTGGCTCCTAATTTCTTCAACAAGTGTAAGCCTAAAAGAAGGGATTCGTATTCCGCTATGTTATTCGAACACTGAAAATTTAATCTGTAGGAATGGTCTTCCATGTGGTTGTTCTCAGTGTTACATATCCAGATGCCTGCATCGGCATTGTTCCTAGTGTAAGACCCATCGAATTTCATACTCCAAAGAGGACTAGTTTCAGGTTCAGTAGTTTGGTTACTATCCTCTTTAACTAGTGTGCTTTCATATTGTTCTTGAAGATCAGCACTTGGTTGAATTTGTTTTAATTCCTCAGGTTTTTCATTGCATTGAGGACTTCTTTCTTGACTCTCAAGGTTTTAAAGCAATGGATGAATGATTTGTAGCTCTAGACCTGTGTTTTTTTTGCTGTAGTTTTAGGTTTTAGAAAACTGTTTTCACACTTCTGTGTTATCTTCCTCCTCCTCTCTATCTGCCATCAAGTTAGTTAAGGTCACTTTTTCAGTGAATGTTTCATCATTGAAAAGGATAAATGATTCAAGGCCTGTATTTATAGAATAAAGGGGAAATTTTTGCGGTCTCTCTTGGCTAGTAACCATGTATTGCATATGAGACTCCCTATAAAGTCTTCTAGTCTGATTGAAAATAGGGATGGTTGCATATTTCATATCCATCTGCATAGTTCCTTGTAACTTAGCTCCCCAAGATCTTGATAACAACATACCATATTTTGGGGGTACATCAGCCATAACAATATCCATTACTAAACACTTGGTTGGAATTTGTGCTAAATTAACACAAAGGTCTTTGATTAAACCTAAAAATTTCACTCTGCTTGAGTCAAAGGAGTAAATATCTTTGTAAGGTCTGGTGATTTCAAGGCCTAGGCTCTCCATTATATTTTTGGGCATTAAATTGTGAGAGGCCCCTAAATCATGCATAGCGTTATGTAAAATATTGTCATGAAAATTTAAACTAACATAAAAAGGAGGAACCGGTCCCTCTTGATATCTACCCTCAATCTTAGGACCAAATATGAGCTCTGGCTGGTCATCATTAAGATTGACAGTGTCATTATTTTCTTCTATGTTAAAAGCCTTCAAAATTTGAGATCTATATACATCTTGGGCAGCTAATTCAGTGAGCAGAATAGATATTTTGATTCTGAAAATTTCCTGCTCCAAACTAAAAGGCATCTGATTCCTTGAAGTGCTCGTTTCAGCCTTATTAACCGCCATTCTATTAGCAAAATCGGTTTCCTAATTTCCTCTATTTACATTTGCTAGAATTTTTTTAATAGGAGCACTAGCTGAGGTACTAACGCTACTAAGATCTGCACTCTCTTTTTCATTGTTTTGAGTTCTTTTCTCTTTGTTTTTATCAAAATTTTCAGCCACTGTTTTATCTTTCTTCTTTGTAACTTTGGGTTTATTTATAGTGTTGTTTTGTGCAGAACGTTCAGAGGTCTTAGTCTTGGGAGTTTCCTGATTACTTTTACTCCTAAGGTCATACTCCTTTGTGGTTTCTATGATGAGATTTTCCATTTCCTGATAATAAAATTAATCTTCTGCTCTTTTTTCATCATAAGGTGTGTAAAGACCTTGTTTCCTATTGTAATGAACTTCAAAATAATCATTATCTATTCCCAACATGTTTATATCATCTTCCTCTGTTTGATCTAATGTTTCTTCAACCTCACTTACATAGTTTTTATGAAAAGGAGGAGTAATCTATTGATCATCCTCCCTTGGTCTATTCTGAGGATGATTTCTCCTAAAATTTTGATTCTGGTTTTGATTTATGTTTTGAGGAGCTGTTTGGTTTTGACTTGCTTGTGCTCTCTCAAGTATGCTCATATTTTTCATCATCTCCTCCATCATTCTTTCCATCTTTGAGCTAGATGTGGAAGGTGTAGATTCCTCTCTAAAGGACACTTTCTTCTCATTCCTCATTCTTGCTCTTTTCTCCATTAAATTAACTTCCATAGCAAGAGCTCCTTTTTTCATATCTTCAAGAGTTAAAGGATCTCTCTCTCTCAGCTGATAGGCCATTTCAGGATCAAATCCTTCAGGAAAATTTTTTAAATCTTAGCCTTGTGGAGGTTTTAGGTCTGGGGGAAGGGCATTATAAACACTGTTAAACCTAGTGTAATAGGCTTGAACACTTTCCACAACATTTCTTTGGAGATTCTTGTAATCAGAAAGTATTTGGAGTTGGTTTTTCCTCACTTCCCATTTTATTAAGAATAACTGATGGAAGGCTTCGAGATCATTAACACTGTAAGGGGTTAAGCCTTTGAACCATTTTCTTACTTCTCCCCATAAACTTTGAGCAAATAGTCTAAGTTTGACAGTTTCATCATCAATCTCATTTCTGTCATAGTAGTCATTCATTTTATCCATATGTTGTGAAGTAGTAGTAGCATTACTGGCATCATACAATGGTATTTTGGACTGATAGTCCCGTGGAAGATTGACTAATGGTAAAGGATGGACCAACGGGGCATACCATGTTGCCATGATAGGGGATGGAGGTGGATTTACAATAGGTGGATTAACAAGAGGGAAAGTGGGCTGGAATGTAGTGGTTTGGATAGTGGATGTATGAAGAACAAATGTGGATGTACCAGCAAGAGACTATTGAGTTGATCTTGGATGAGAAACACCTAAATTGTAAAGGAAATGTAAATCAGGTGGTGTAGTTTCTCTACTACCAGGATGTTCACTTCTATCGGGGGATGAAAGTGAAGACTCTGAATCTAGCTAATCTATAGCATCAAGTGACCTAGTTCTAAATGGATTTCTTAAGTCAACTTGTGATTCTCGTAGAGCTGCAAGGTTTTGAGGAACAGAATTAGCTCTAAGGGGTGATCTGAAAACAGTTAAGGATTTAACCTCAGGAGACTTCGTAAGGATTATTTCAAGGTTTTCAACTATCTCAGGAGGGTTAGGGTTAGGGTAAGCTCTACTATGAATCTTTCTAGGAGCCACTATGTTGTGTTTTTCAAACCCAAGTAAACAAGAAAATTTTAACCAAATATGACAATCTTTAAGAGGCTAACTGATCTTTTAAACAAGAAAACTTTAATCCTAATGTCCTCTAATTGAGTTTATATGATGTTATGATGATAACGGGTCTTCCCAGTGTAGTCTTAAGGCATGTTTAGGATTGTGGAGTCACCCGATGGAAATTTTTAGCTCTTTTGGAGGTAAAAGGTTTTATGGTCCACCACCATGTTTATTTGAATACGAATATTGAAATATTTTTGGGTTTTCTGATTTTTTTCAGTCCTATGGGTTCTAAGAGCATCCTAAATCTATTTCAACACTTAGCTACGGTGATATGACAAAGAAAGTCTACTCTTATGTCTAAGCTAGCTGATCCTTCAAGGTTTGATAAGTTCTTATGAGAATCCTAAGTTTTCCTTAGTTTGACACTGACTAAAATAAGTTTTATCATGATTACCATTTGCTTGGTAGTGATTGAAGAGGGATAATTGTAATCAAGGGGTTTTCTAGAATGAATATTGACTCAGTCCCCAGCGAAGTCGCCAGAAATGTTAGCTCCCTGTAATTTCAGCAGATTGGTGAGACTGAAGCTGCAGAGAGAACACTTGAACCACTTTAGGATTCTAGGATCTAGCCCTCCTGAATCCAGAGAGGGATCTCTTTATAAGTGCAAATATTGATTTATATTTAAGGCTTTTATGCGTGATATTTGGCTAGTTATTAAGAGAAATGTTTTTTGTTTGGTTTTGGATGGTTGAGCATGATTTTTAGTTGAGTGGAAAGTCCTAAAATGAAAGAGTTTCAAAGGGGTGAAGATGTAAAAAATCAAAACAAGATTTGGCTAATAGGATAGATATGACACTGGTTTTTAGTCCATTGGGCTATGGAATCATAAAAGGTTTTAATTGTGCAAAAATTTCAAGAGTGTTCCAAGGGGCAAGTGATCTATATCAAAAGATCTCTTGGATAAAATGATGGAATGGAACAATAAAAGTGTTGAAGGGGTGGAAAAAGAAAATAATTTCAACTAGGATTTATCAGTCTTTCCAAACAAGAAAATCCTTTTAAGTAACTATTTAAAACCAACCAAAGGGCAGGGCTTACCATAGACTTCTTTGGACAAGATTGTACTAAATCTAACTCATCAGAAAAACAATCCAGTAATCCACATAATTTCTTTCATAAGGGATGAAAAAAGATAAGAAAAATGAAGTGCAGCCTAAGATCATATAAGATACTTTTAAATCTAAACTGCTTTCACCATACTCTTAGGGAAACTTTCAGAATTACCTTTGAAGAAAAAACTAGAAGACAAGGCAAACCATAAACTTTCCTAATCTAACTCTACTGAGTACATAATGAAAATAACATTCAAGAACTTCCTTTCAATCTTTGCACATCAAGACAGGGGAAAAAAAACATTCCTTGATAATTTTTACACTTAAATTAAGTCATTCTTAAACACACAATTGGGAGGAAAACATTGAGACAAAGCTTATCAGTCAAAGAAGGGTACTGTAAATAGTAAATCCTAACTCTATGATTGTTTTTCTTTATCAAATAATAAATGGACAAAATGTCATACATGAAAGGAAAACAATAACACAAAAAGAAGCACTTCACCAGTGATATAGACCAGAATCCCAAGAATCAGCTTGTATATTGATGTCAATCTAGTTACATTCTTCAAGTCCAATGTTTCAGTTCAGCAATCATCTTCTCTTCTCAGCCTAACTTATTTGATCACAAATAGAGCTTCAAGAGTCTCTAAACAATATTTATATGTAGAAATTTTCGAGCACAAGTATTACATCAAAGTTCTACAACCAAGCCTTTACAATGTGCTCCTCAAGAAAATTTTATAGGAAAATGAGGAGGTGGAAATATTTCTAGAGTTCAAGTATCATTAATTCTACAGTTAATGCAATTCTTTGCCTTGAAGACCATGAAAGGCATAAGGTAGGAATACATTCGTTCTATTTCTCTGTGTCATAAATCTATTCTTCTTTCGAGGTTTAGTGGATAAAAATATTTTACTTTTAAGGTATTTCTTATCCTCATAATACCTCTGCTGACAGTTTAAATTAGTTTCTTTAATTTGAAATCACTGTTCAGTTGTATTGGGGAAAATATCTTATATTCTGGTCATAACTATGCCTCTTTGAATGCTTTGAGGCTGCAGGTGGCTTTTGGTAGCTGAGAGGATTCAATTAGCCTCTGATGTGGCAGTGGAGGCTTTCTCCGACAGATAGATCTGATTGTCCTTCTTTAATCACTATTAATTTGCTTTAGTTTTGTGTGTTAGGTTTAATTAGGCCTAAATTTCTCTTATGTTCTTCAAACTGTGTTTAATTGAGTGGATTAGGCTTTTAGATAGTTGATTTAGGCCGTAATCCCTCAAAACTGAATAAACAATCCTCAATTCTTCATTTCTGCTGTGACTAGATCCTTTCACACTGATACTCTTTGCTTGATTAAACTTTTTTTGTGTCTTGTTGATGTGCAGGTGTGTAGAGGGTTTTAAAATGGCATCAGTGTTCATGAGGCACGAATGAAACATGGTGTCGAACCCTGTAGAATGATACTCTTGATGAACAAAGGCCTGTGGGATCGTCATCCCCGGCCTTCAATTTTCCTTTAAAATAATTGGAAAACCATTAAAACCTGCACAAACCAAGAAAAATTAAGAAAATCCTACATATTTGGATTTAGACTTCTTTGGAGGCTGAGATTGGATTGCAGTCGTTGGATGAAAGCATCCAACGACGAGGATTCTTCGCTAAGGTCCAAAGGGATGCGGTCGAATAAATGGTGGGGAGATTAAGATGGGGCCGTCGATATTGCAAAGATAAATGGTCGAGATCGACCAGGGAAATATAATGTAGACGGGCCACTTTATCACGAAATGGAAAAATATACAAAGGAAATGGTGAAAAACTTTAGGCGGAAGGAAAATGTAGTTGAATGAATTTTGGGTTTTCGAAAATAACCTAGGTCGTCGGATGAGATCTGCCACAGAGATAAACGACTCAGAATGACTTAAGAAGTCCCTTGGAGGATGGGTGGAGAGTGATGAACTGAGGGAGAAATTAAACTGGGACCGTTGATCTGCAGAGATCAACAACAGAGATTAAAAATGACAGAATGTAATATAAACGAGGTAAGGTGGTTTCAGACATAGAAACCACTTTTTCCGCACGACGAAAAGGAAGGAAGGTGGTTTTAACTTTTTGATTGCTATATGTGTTACTGGCCGACACATGGCTTTTTGAAACCACCCATATCGTGTAATTTTGAAACATTAACCATCGGACATGAAATCACGCGATATGGGTCCCTGGCCGTTGGATTAAAGGTAGGTAGATCCAATAGTAGAGATTGGAGCGCGATAAGACAAGACGTGCGGGTGGAAGAAGGTGGGACAGGGTGATGGTGGTTTTAATCTAGACTGTCAGATCAGGGAATGGACGGTGGAGATTTGATATGAGGAAGGCTAGGATCCAAAGGAGTTGGGCATATCAGGCTAAATCTAGACTGTTGGATGAATGGAATGAATAGCCCAGATCTAATCTTAGGGTCAAATGAATAAAATATGAGGTGAGGGGTCAGGCGGAGAATGGGTCAATGCGGATCGTTGAGCTGCAAAGATCAACAGTGGAGATACGCCGAAAAAACATTGCACAACGGGGTTTGTATGAGATTAACAAAGGTTGCGAGGATTGATCTGGATCGTCGGATCTTAGTGTATGGACGGCCCAGATGCAATTGGAAGATCGTGATCAGCGGGGGCAAAGGGAACAAAGCGCCGATGCAATTGAACAAGGACCATCGATCTAAGGACTAGATCGACGGTGGAGATTAGTTTGTAAATGCCAAAAGTGAAGAAATGGGCTTTGGGAAAAAGCAATGTGGGCCGTTGGATCTAGGTCTGGTGGGGAAGATCAATGGCTGAGAAGCCATCGGAAGGCAGCCAATTGGATGGGGTAGTAACTATTAAAATATGCCTGATGAAAGAAAAAAAACTTCGATGTGATTAGCACTCGGGACTTAATCGCTTGGTCCTAGGCACGGGTTATATGGTGGGGAAGTGGTTTGGGGTTTAGTACAAGGGCTTAAGGCCTAATCGCATCGGAAGATTTGAAGGGAACAAACAAAGGATTCATTTGTTTAACTCTGATGCGAGATTCTGATGATCATCAATCGGGGATTAAATCAATGGTTGATATTTCATCAAACAATAAACCGACAAGTTTTAATAAAAACATAGAAAAGTGGATTTTTTACAAAATACAAAGGAAAGTTTGTATCAGGGAATGTTTTTATATACAAAGGCTCAATTGCAATTGGGGATTTTTAAACGCGATAGGTAACAAAACACAAAAGAATGCCTGACTGTGATTGCGCGATCAGGCCCCAACTCTTGGCATTTTAACGTGGTTTTATGAGGAAAGAAAGGGGTTGGCGGCTAGGGAAAAAGGGCTTAAGGCCTTAGCATAAAAAAGGCTGTTTTTTATGATTTTTCAAGTTTTTCAAAGGGTTTGAAAACTTCTGATAAGGTAAAATAGGAGTTTCAAATGTTATCAAAGGGGTTTTTATGAAGGGAAGAAGGGAAATGAGGGAAAATAGAGGAATTTCATGGGGAAAAAGGGGATAAAAGGAGGTTAATTTTGAGTTGAAGAAGGGGTATAAATGAAGGGGAAAATGAGTTTTTTGCAGCAGTATTTTCTTCAGGAAAACAACAGATTTTCAGAATTGAGAGGGAAACAGAAGTGAAGATTAACTCAAGGATAAGTCATCTTCATAAGTCTTCAAGAAATAACAATTTGGCAATAAAATTGTTTCTTGAAGGCTTCAAAAAATGATTTAGCCACCATTTGATATGAAAATTTTTATAGGTGGCTAACAGTGGCTCCACATGGGGATGGTGCCTTCTTGAAGGCATCAAGAACTTCAAACTTGTATTCTCTGGGGGGCTGATCAATGCCTGATCCATTGGGCTGCAATTTTCTTCACTTGGATGATCTTTTTCTGTTTTGATAATGTTAGCAGGCATGAAAAAACAATGGAACTCTATCAAACAAGCTTTATACCTACCCAATCCTACTGATCTAACATTTCTTCTTCTTTCAGAGTGCATTTGGATTGGAAAACTCTTTTTACAAACATTTTATTCTTTTGAAAGAAAAAAAATAGTCTATTTCTACTTCTTATTTCTCCATGAACTCAGATTAAACAATTGAGTTCATAAGCTTCTCTACCTAACTACTATCTGTTAGGATTAGACCGTCTAACATATTTTTATTCTCTAACTTCTAAAACAAGCAATTTAAAAGCATACGAGTTAGGATTGAACAGTCTAACTTGTTGTTGATCTATGGCATAAAAAAAAGTTGCACATAGATTATTATTTGTAGAAAATTAAATCAAAAGGTTGAAGGCTTAAGATTTGAAATTTTTAAGCACATTCTTCTCTTTTCTTCAGCTCTTTTTTTAAATTTGTTTGAGATGTTATTTGTTTCTTCTCTGGTTCAAGTTTTGAGCATATCAGAACCAGTTTTCTTCTATCTTTGACTCACGCTTTAAATAGGTTAGAGTCATTCTTCTTTTGGAATCTTAGGTTCGGATTTTGAGCTTGTTTGAACCTGTATTTTCCTATCCTAATCTTCCTAACTGATAAGGCGAGATTAAGTTGTTTGGAAAATCTAATTCACTAACCTATCAGCAGTAAATTGAAAACTAGTTAGTCATGATTAGGCTATACGACTAACTAGGAGTGTGTTTCTTAGGAGTGGCATTTGAGCTTGCACACTTTTAGATTTTGTTTCTCCTTTTTTGGTATGTGGTTGTACCTTTCTTGTTTTTACAATCTTCCCCCTTTTCTCTTTCTATTGTTTCTTGTATTTTTGAATTTTCTAACTTTGAATGAAATGATGGATGAAATATTTATAATGAGAAAAAATAAAAAGACTTCCAAACTGATATGGTCAAAAGAAAAAATGTTTGATCATCCTACCATTGACAGGACCCCCAAATAGTTCAACACCTTTCAATTCCTGCAAGAAATATCCATTGTTACCAGCAGTAGAATGAATGAGATAAGGGCCAAGCCATAAGTTATCAAATTTCCCATGCTTTCCCTTATCTTCTCTCCTTGAGTCCACTTTAACACCTTATCACCAATATTAAAATTACTAACCTTTGTCCTTCTGTCAAAAAGCTTCTTGATGCTCTCTTGCTTTTGTAATGCTCTGTTCTAGACCTCCCCTCTAGTTTGCTGAAGATGTATAGTCTGATTTATCCTTCTGATCATGTCATTGTCTTCAGACTGCACTTCTTGGATCAACTTCATAACTGGCACACCTAGGTTGGTTGGAAAAATTGCATTTGTACCATACACAAGCTCACAGGGTGACATTCCAATAGATTTCTTAAGTGTTAATCTATCAGCCCATAGTGCATGTACTAACTTTGTGTGCCAAGACATCTTGTTTTCCTCCAGCAACTTCTTGATTATGTTCACCAAACTCTTCTTTGAGGATTCTGCTAACCCATTACCTTGAGGGTAATAAGCAATAGAATGACCCAATGTTATCTTATATATGTGACAGAATTCAACCATATTCTTGGATCCAAATATTGCAGCATTATCAGTAATGATCTTCCTAGGACAGCCAAATCTAGAGAGGATATGTGTCTCAATGAATTTTATGATGACAGAGTCATTGGCTTGTCTAGAAGGGATGGCTTCTATCCATTTGATAAAGTAGTTTTCTGCAGTGAGAATCCATTTATGTTGTACAGATGAGGGTGAATGGATTTCTCATATGAAGTCTAAACCCCACTGTTGACAAGGAGCTTCAACAGTAATTAGATGCAGTGGTAAGGGCAGAAATTTTATTTTTCCTTCAAAGAGTTGGCATTTATGACAGGAAATTATCATTTTATGGATATCTAGAAAGAGGGTGCCAATAGTAACCAGCTCTAAGGATTTTGTTGGATGTAGTGTTCCAGTAGAGGTGGCCTCCACATTCTCCTTCATGGAACTCGTGCTTAACCTTCTCTACATCATTCTTAGGAAAACATTTAAGCAATATCCCACTTTCATTTTTCCAATAAAGACATTTATCTATAATGCAGTAGTTTACAGCTTTTAACTTTAAAAACCTTACCTTAGTTTTTGATAAACCAGGAGGTGTGTTCAAGTTAAGCAAAACATATAGAATATCAGCATACCAAGAGGAATTCATAAAATGGTCCTCAACAATGGGAGTTGACAATTCCTCTTTTTCATCTAAAGCATTTATCATGTTTATATCAAGAACTTCAAAATTTGATTCAGCCATTAATCTAGCTAGTCCTTGGCCTTTAATGAGTTTAGTGGGCTTGATCTCTAAATCATATTCAAGTATCACAACTATCCGCTTACCTCTCTTTCCATCTGGGTCTTCTGTTAGAATGTCTTTCACAACTGAATTTGGGAAAAGGAAATGATGTGGGAGTGCAAAATGTAAACTCTAAAGTCTTTTAATGCTTTGACAAAGGAAAAGGCTTGTTTTTCCATAATGTTGTACTTCAGAGGAACATCTCTCAATGCCTTGCTAAAAAATGCAATGGGCTGGTCTTGTCCCTATGGATTTTTCTGCAATAGGACAACAGCTATTGTATGTTTTGATGCAAATGAAAAAATCTAAAAATCTTTTGAAAAATCAAGGCTTATTAGAACTAGTGTTTTGGTTAAAGCTTGTTTTACCAGTTCAAAATATTTCTTTGCTTCTAAGGTCCACTTAACCTCTTGTTCCTTTTTTCAGCATGTTTGTAATGTTTCTAAGGAGCTCAGCTAAGTTGGGTATGAACCTTCTCAAGAAATTAATATTTCCAATGAAATATTGAAGTTCCTTGATGTTTCTAGGATGGGTGATTTGCAATATAGCCTCAACCCACTTTGGGTCTATCTTTATTCCCTCTTCTGATATGATGTGCCCAAGAAGTTTAATTTCTTGGAGACCAAATAGTGTTTTCTATGGATTTAAAGATATCCCAAAATTTCTGCATTTCTCGAATACTTTTCTCAAGTGTTCTAAGTGCTCTTCATCTATCTTGGAAAAAATAGTGACATCATCAAGGTAAATAATTATGAAGTAGCCCAATTCTTTCGAGAATGCAATGTCCATGGCTCTCTGAAAAGTAGCACCAGCATTCATTAAACCAAAGGGAATTTTTACATACATGAAAGTGCCCCAAGGTGTAGTAAAAGCTTTTTTTAATTGATCATTAGGATTTACTAATATTTGATTGTATCCTGAGTAGCCATCAAGCAAAGAAATTCTTTTAGAACCAACTACCCTTTGTAAAATATGATCCATTTTGGGTAAAGGGTAGTTTTCCTTTAATAAGGCTTTGTTTAAGTCTCTAAAGTCAATACAAAGCCTAATCTCTCTTGTTTTCTTCCTAACTGACACTAAATTATACACCCATTCTGAATATATAATAGGAACAATAATACCATCTTCATACATTTTCTTGATTTCTTTCTCAACCAAAGGTAACTGAACAGGGTTTATTTTGTGCAGTTTTTGTTTAAATGGCTTTTGGTTTTCCTTGAGAGGTATCTTGTGCTGAATTATTTTAGTGTCATAGGATTTCAGATCTTCATCACTCCATGCAAAAACATCAAAAAATTATTTAAACAACTCTATGTATTTCAGTTTGATGTGAGATGGTAAAGTTTTAGATAGTTTGATCATCTTTGGTTTTAGTTCACTGCCTATATAACACTATTCAACTTCAATTTCTACAGGCTCCAGCTTTGGCTTCTTGGCCACATCATTGAAATCAAACAACTCTTCTAAAGGGACTAGACCTTTTGGCAAACTTTTATTGTTAGATTGTAGAGTTTCTCCATATAGACCAGTACAAACCCATGTTTACCACCCCCTGGGGCAGATTCACATACAAGGTAATGCCATTTGGATTACAAAATGCTAGATACACCTTCCAGAGTGCCATGAATTATATATTTCATGACTTGGCACACTTTATACTTGCCTACTTGGATGACTTGGCCATCCGCTCCAAGAAACGCTCAGACCATTTTGAGGATCTGCGATTGGTGTTTCAACAATTCCAAAAATACAACCTACACTTGAACCCCCTCAAATGTGTCTTTTGCATCAGCACAGGAAGACTCTTAGGTTTTATTCTGTCCCAGAAAGGGATTTGCGTGGACCCCCTCAAGGTCTAAGCCATCAAAGAGGTACCACCACCTTGAACCCTCAAGAAACTTCAAAGCCTACAGGGGAAGGCGAATTTTCTAAGATGCTTCATCCCAGATTATGCCACCTACAACCAATGGTTCCTATGCCTCCTTTGATAAGACATCCCATTTAAATGGGATGATTATGGCTAGCAAGCATTCGATGCACTGAAAGAAACATTATCTTTAGCGCCACTCGTTAGTCCCCCAGACTATGAAAAAGATTATATCCTGTATCTATTAGCTTCTGAGTCCACATGGGAAGGGGCACGTAATATACTACGTCAGAAAAATTGTATTGGGCCCAGCATTAAGATATGAGCCTCAAGAAAAGACTACATTACCATTAATCCGTGCCGTCTAGAAACTTCGCCACTACATCATCTTAAAAACCACTACGGTCATTCCAGGTATTAATCCTATTAAATACCTGCTCACACAACTCCTAATGAACCATAAGTACACCCACTGGATGGTCATTCTCCAAGAATACGACTTACATTTTTGCTCCCCTAAAAGCAAAAATGTGCTTTCCTTAGTAGAGTTCATAACGGATCTCCCAGGAGATACCAAGGAATCAGTAGTGAATGACTCGCTACTAGACGAACATCACTTCATTGTAGAAACTGAAGACCCTTGGTACGGAGACATTCTCCTCTTCCTTCGAACCCAAAAATTCAGACCTCATCTCACTCAAGACAACCATTGGTTCATACGCCAGAAGGCCCCTCGATACCTCCTCATAGGAGATGTCTTGTATCTATGAGGCTTCGACACCATTTTACGTCGATGCCTCAGTCACGACCAAGCAAAACAAGCCCTTAACTACTGCCACGAAGGTGCTTGCAGTGACCAACTATCTGGAATGGACACCACCCAAAAAATCCTCCTTGTTTCACGATTGCATTACTGCAGTCAAGATATGTGAGTGATGTTAATGCTTCGCCCACAAAGCAAGACCACCTCCCACTCCTCTACATCCTATCATCGTCGTTGACCTTTTTTGTAAATGGGGAATTGACTTCCTGACTTGTAACCCGCATCATTATGAAACCATAAATATATCATCATGGATGTCAATTATTTCACGAAGTGGGTTGAGGCCATGCCCACATACAACAATACTGCAGAAATTTCTGCTCGATTTCTGTTTAACCACATGATAGCCCAGTTCAGAGTTCCCAAAGAGTTAGTCTCCAACCATGGGAAAAACTTCGAGAATGATGTTTTTAAGAAGCTATCTCACCATTTCGGATTCACCCACGAATTCACTTCACCATACAACCCCCAGTTCAATGGACAGGTATAAGTTGTAAACAAAGTACTCAAAACTATGTTACAACGCATGGTGAATAACCATAAAACCAACTGGCACCACATGCTCTTTTCCACGCTATGGGCATATCGCAAGGCTATAAATATGTCCACTGGTTTCACTCCCTTATACTTGGTATATGGGGTTAGAGTCGTGATTTCCTTAGAACGCGAGATTTCAAATTTGCACGCCACTATCAAACTCCTTGATGATACCTAGCCTATAGAACAATGCCTAGTACAACTAGAGACTGTCGTCGAAAGCCAACGACAGTCACTACAACACAACGAGGCTCAAAATAAATGGGTAAAAGCATCATTTGACTATCACATCAACCCTTCCTCATTCACCGAGGGAAAACTAGTCCTCCACTATGATGTCGCAAAAGAAGCCCTAGGGCTAGGAAAGTTTGAAACCTTGTGGAAAGGACCCTACATCATCAAAAATTGCCTCTGACAGGGGGCATACATCTTTACAAAACTGGATGGGACATGCCTCAACAACCCCGTCAACTGCCTTTACCTCAAGAAATTCTACCCATAAGGGCCAAGAAGGCCCTTCCCTAGAGTGAACGTACACAAACCTGACCACTGAATTTTTTTTACCAAAATACTTATTAAACATGCTCAAAGTGACGCCATGGATCACCAACTTGAACCTTATTTCGGATTTTCTAATGGAGCATCAAGATGGTCTCAAAGTTTAGCCACAACTACCTGGGTCATCTACCACCCTGACCGATCGCCACTCTACTCAAACAAAATGTGCATCGGTTCAGCAAAAAAAAATCAGGCATGATTTGATGGCATCATCAAACTTATGTGTGACGTCCTCCATTAGGGCATATGCCATATGCATGTCTACCTCAATTCCTAGTTATTAGTGTTGCAGTTAAACAAAAAATTTGAGACAAGAGATACACATCTATTTAGAAAATATTTGTGTGCAAAAAGATTAAGCAGACAATTTTACTGTATTAAATTCACACATGTACCAAGGAGTCAAAACCATGTAGCTGATCACATAACCAGCAATATCCTAGACTAGAATTTATCTAGGATAAACCATCATACATAAAAAACCAAAAAATATAGATATCCATCAGCATAACATCATCCATAAGCCAAAGAAGGTGACACAACATGTAGAGATGCAAAAAACATCCCTCATCTATATATATATATATATATATATATATATATATATATATATATCATGATGTATGTGTCTGAGTACAAAAAATAGCGTCTTTGACCCATCGGCCAGCCCAAATATACACGAAAGTCATCAAAAATAGGGAAGCATCCTCATAATGGGTGCTTTCCTCGTGTACAAGTATACTCTAGGGAGGTGCCCCCTCAGGAGGGGCACCTAGACCCACAACTACTCCCAGTACCACCATGGGAGCTGCCATCACAATTGAGACTTCCACTCGATGTAAAATAGGCTGCTAGTCCTGCTCCCGGGCCACCACTGTCTCCAGCCAGACCTCCTCAAGATCATCCATAAAACCCCGAGAAGGCATTCCATGGGTAAAGTGGTCCACTTGACCCCAGGAATCCTTTATAACTGACACCCTAGCAGTAAGTTCCACAATACGAGCCTCTGTCGTATCTACACATGCCACCTCTACATGAGCACGAGCTCGTTCGACTATTGCCTCGGCAACGACCAAGCTACTGCCCTCCCCTGAAGGGTTTCTGCCACCACTGATATTAGATGTACCACCCTCTCATACATAATGTTGCACAAAATGCTGGCATATGCAAACAACTACGATCCACTGTGGACCTTGTTTAGTTGTTTCACCATCCCATCATAGAAAAAACAAGCAAAATCATATTAGTGCCTGGACCTCAACTGGTGTAAGACTCCAACATGTGTGCTTGATGCTCAATGTGGAGTTGATGACCCTGCAAGTCACATAATCACTGCTATAGAACATCACTCTACCAGATATGTCACTGATGTAATGTTGATGCACCCCTTCGTAAGAGGTGCCCCACTGTAATGACATCTCTGGAACCTCTTCAAATCCACCATCCTGAAAGGAAGTGGATACCTCAGAATCTCTCCATGAGGCAATAACCCGGTCAAAAAATATACATACGTCTTAGGACGGATGACCAGCCTCGTCCCACGCAACAAAAACATCTTGCGCCTCCTGCGCCAATGCCGGATCAAGTAATGAAGAAATCGATCCTAGGACCGAAGAAGCTCAGTCTCCAGAAACTTCAGTAACCACCACTGCGCTAGCTGACGACACATCCCAGCATCAGCAACCAATGCATTTTGGAGCTTAGGCCAATCCCGCTCCCTCCATAACAAACTGTCATCCAAACAAGTATCCATCAGCAACAAAAAACAGAAAAAAACATCAAAAAGAGGAAAAACTCAAAAAAATTATTTCCTCGGCCTTTTGTGTGCCTGTCCCTTAGATAGGTGTGCTTAGGGCTCGCCTGTATTTTCCACAGGCATGCTCAAGGTGTGCCAAATAAGGGGAATAAATCTCTTAGAGCACGCTTATCCCTACAAAATGCGCACAGAAGGTGCGCATTTTCCCTGATCGTCCACGCAATCTAGTGAAAAAAACACAAAAAATCTATATAAACCAAGTCTGTATGGACCCCGGCACCATCAAACTAAAAAAATTAAAGTTCAAGTTGTCATGGAGCTTACCTAAGCATGATATTGCTAATCCCTGGTGCTCAGGCTGACCGCAATGACAATAACTTCTATGAAGAAACCTCTGACCTCTCAAGAAGTTAACAAGAACAAATGAATTGAATTAGGACCATATTCACCTATATATCGCCCTTTTCAAAAAAAAAAACTTTGGAGGACCATAACGAGGGATCAGAGGGTCCGTTCTCTGAACCATAAGCTACAATGTGATCATCACTCCATAACGAACAAAGGCGATGCCACATAATTGCACTCCCGAAAAATTATTTTTTTAGCACATGCAGGTATTCCCTCTCTCATCTTCTTTTTAAAGCTCATGACTTTAAATAATATTTGGTAAAGAAGATGCTTTCACTTGAGGTAGTTGTTTTTCCAGGAAAATCTCACAAACCAATCACAACTCCATCTACTGAAAGTTCCAGAGTAGGTGTCATTCTACCCCCAACATGATAGAGTCCCAGTAAAATATACATATATTGACATAATTTCTCGGTTCCACATATCCTATTGGACACCTAATCCTCAATGGGTAGGTGTGGAAGCTGAACTGTCTTAAAGGATTCCAAGTGACCTTGGAATGCAGAATCCAAGAGTCACACCTAATGTACTATAAAAGCACACCTATGGTTAATAGTAATATATAACACAATTATATTTCTATCTATGTGTGTTTAGTTTCTCCTTATGTGTGTTCCCCATTTACCATGCATGTTTAACATGGTATCACAACCATTCGTTTAATGGCCTCAATGTACATGCCAGTTATGTCATTTCCACTAACTGTCCATTTCAGTTCATTAATTTACTAACTATCATAAATTATATCCCTCTTACAGAAGCGTTAATTTTGCAGCTAGCTCTGTTTCTGGCTACTATCCACACTTTGTTGCAGTTGCAGTCCCGCACTCTGATATGCTCCTCTATGCCATTTAAATTGAACATTACATTTACCTCCTTTATATTATGCTCATGTTAATTACTATTTGATCCCACTGCAATGCGCTCCAAAGAATACATTTCCCCTTCCTCCCAAATGCTGGTAGTGCACCTCCCATCTACGATAGCACTCCTACAGACTCAACCAGTTATCGACTGGTGCCACCGTGCTCTGAAACCTGACTGCATACTTTCTCAATGGAAAGCACATCTCTTTCTTTTTCTATCTCTTAGTCTTCAATGATTCTTGATGGTTGGTAAGGTGTCGCTTGATAGCACGAGTATTCTTGGGACACAAATCAAGAGGCTGGTACTTCTTTTTCTTGTATGCTTCTCTTAATGCAGATCACTGGTTCTGAGAAATCATAGTCAGAACTTGAGCTATTGATAGCCTCACCACCTTGATTTTAGAGAGCTTGTTGGGTGCTCCTCCAGTGATCTTTACAACTATAAGCAAGGCAAGCTCAGCCTTGAGCTGGCTTAAAAACTCTTATTTTCTCTTGTTGCGGAGCTCATGAACCTTAATTCTGAGCATTTCTATTCAAATCCTTTCACAAGTCCACTCTGCACCGCTGCACCTCTCCACTCAGCTTAACAAATTTGATTTTCTCTTGTTGTGGAGCTCATGGACCTTAATCCTGGCCATTTCAAGTCAAATAATTTTTAATTTCCACTCCGCACCACTGCTCCTCTCCACTCAGTGTTAGTCATCATTATTTCTCACCTGTTGATGATGACTAGTTTCCTAAGCTAAGTTTTCTAGAAGGTGATCTCCAAAATGTCAAACCTATCATCTAGAAAACACCCCAAAACAATTTTTTTCTTCCTACCCCTTTTGGTCAGCCTACAATGAGAAAAACCCCTTTGTCAAGTCCTATCTAGTTTCAGCAAAATAACCCCGTCCATATCTGTCATAGCTGAAATATTATCTGCTGTCATTTACCCTTATTCCTCAAACCATTCATTATCCAACTATTGACAAAAATGTCTGCGACCATATCCCTGGTTATCTGTCATTTGAAGATCTAACCATACCAAAGAAAACACTCGGAACATGTCAAGATTTCCCCTAAGTTAGATAGTGGTGTATTAGGAAATACTTTCCTTGGAAAAACATCCTGAGCCAAAAGCCTCTGTTCAATACCAGCTAGCCCTGAATTAGTTCCTAATCTGCAAAAACAAGTCTTGATCCATCCATAGGTCATACACCATTAAGAGGTCATTATGTCTCAGTCCAAAAGAAGTTCAAAAAATATCCAAAACAGAAGAAGATAAGTATGTTCACTGTCTAAAAGAACATGCTTAGGTCAGGAAAAATCTCCATAAGACACCAAGGAAGCTCTTTAGAGTTCAAATTCATATGTTTTTACATCTTTGCAGGGGTGTGATTGCAATAATGATCAATGTGAAAAAGAGAAAAGGGACAAAGTCAAAAGGGTCCTGCATGCTGAATTAGCTTTCCCTCAGTAAAATAAGTGAAATAAAACAAATGAAGGGTTGCTAATGGGTGTAGTCTAAAATCCAAAGTTGCCTAAAAACAGAGAGAAGCCTCCAAGTCATATGAATACATAAGGCTGGTGATTATGCTGACCAACATTTTTTTTCAGAGTATCCTCCAAAAGGAAATCCAACCTGCCTCTGCAAACACAGTCAAAGGAATTCATTCAACTATGTCTAGAAAGCAAATATTCCACATACACAAGTCATGTGATTTCTAGTCTAAGGGTTCACAAGGATATTTTACAAAGAACGCATATCTCAAAACACATCTCATAGAGAAAATTATTGCCTATTTGACATGATACCAAGCAGAGACATATGATTTGCAGAAAGGTAATACATTTTTTAAATATATGAAATGTCATATCTACAGTGAGAACCTCCTCCTTTAAAAGATCAGATGGTTGAAAGCATAGTGATAACATCCTTCATTAAAAAGTAGATGGTTAGAAGACATCATGGTAAAGCCTCTTCCAGAAAAAGAGCAGATTGTTGGGATCATAATAGAACCTCCTTCATTTAAAAGCAGAGAGTTAAGATTTTTTAAGTGACTTCAAAAATTATAGGTCACCTCCTTCCCAGGAATGAAACAAGGGATGCATCAGCAGTGTTTCCAGTGGTGTTTAAGTGAGTTCTCTTTTTGAAAGACAAGGGTGAAAATCAATGGAGCAAATGAAAGTTTAGAGTTTGAAAGCCTATGTTTTATCATCAACTAAGTAGTAACATCATGATGTCAAAGGACCTCCAATGATCTTTTTATAAAGTTCTCCTTCAAACTAAATCTAAGGGTAAAATTTTGGCTAGAAATAGCCTCATATGAAAAGCGAAAGAGAGTAGACCAAGTCTGATTTTTAAAAACCAACTTTTGAATATGCATACAAAGAGATAGTAAGGATAAGAAAGAGACATGATTTTCAGAAGTTACATTAGTGGTTTTAGGGGTCACCTCCTTGATGAATAGCAATGGGGAAAATCTTTTTTTAAAGGAGGCCTCCTTACTTCAAAAAACAATGGATATATGGTGTTTTCAAAAGGGCTGCCATAGCATTGTTTCTATGAGTCTCTTCAAGATGATGGGTCTTTATGGTATTTTCAAAGTGATACAATATTGAAAGTAGTGATATCCCTAGAAGAATTAGACAATATTCTTGAAGAGTAGTTGTTGAAAGGTCTGGGACTATGTTAGGGCTTGCACTTCAGTTTAGGTATCCTACTGCTTATATAAAAATGGAAGGATCTTATATATCCACAAGATGATCGCCCTAATGGTAATGCTATTGAAAAAGAGAGTGCTTCTTTCAATGCTACCTTTTGTGAGAAAAAATATGAAATTATTTTCCTTCATGAAGAAACAGAAGGTTAACTCCTAAAAAATTTACACAGTAATCATTTCATTCAGAAGATTAAAAGGTGGTATAAAACATTTTTTTACCTTCAGTCGAAATATACCCATCAAGTGGTAAGAGACAGAATTTAAAGGGCACAAAGTATATTTTTTAGTTTCTTTCAAAAGAAAAAAGGGAAGTTTTGTCTTTTTAATTGAAGAGAAAGAAACTTGGGATTTTCGAGTGTAAAAAAGCTCGAACGTGGTCCATTCATCACTTTGCGAAACCCAAGTCCAGAAAGAAGCATTTTTCAGGCGATTTTAAAGATTTTAGGCTCAAGAGTTCTTCGGGGCGCACCTATGAAACTACATGGTGTGCCTGTAGGTGCCTGACCAAAGATTTTAAATGGAGTCACAACGCACCTATAGCCTCATGCGGCACACCTATGCCAACAACCACTTGGCGGTCGAG
This sequence comes from Pinus albicaulis, assembly GCA_034641835.2. Lineage (NCBI taxonomy): Eukaryota > Viridiplantae > Streptophyta > Pinopsida > Pinales > Pinaceae > Pinus > Pinus albicaulis. The sequence continues at coordinate 1,227,550,641 of CM076574.1, read as the reverse complement.
GCCAACTCAACAACCTTTCTGCGCAACGCATTCTGCGTTAAACACCCACCCATCTCAAAATTGTTCTAAATACACCACTTTGCCCACAGGCCAATACTCAAAAGGGGATCAAAGGGGGTGAAGGCCATTTTTTACACATCAAGCTCATTTTCCAAAGGTATTTATGCCTCTCGACCTGTTTTTAATTTGAGGAAAAATTGAAAATAACACAGTCTTCAAAGAAAGAAGAGTTTATGTTGGGGGGTTTTTATATCAGTTTAAAGAAGGGCTTTTCACTGTGATTTCAGAGGATAAAAATAGAGATTTAAAGTGGAGATACTGTGTGTCAAAACCAAAGAAAAACATTTGCCTTCAGAATCCACAAAAAAACCTTGTCAAAAACCTCATTACTCAAACACAGTACTAAAAAGGTGAATTTGTCTTCATTCAACTAATACTTGTTTGTTAAACTCAAAGAAAAACAATGATTATAAAAGGAGACATAGTTTTTTTGAAAGGCCTAGTACTCAGTGATAAGAGGACTGTTTTTGTTTTAGAGAGAAAACAACATCAAAGGAGGGAAAATTTATTCAAAGGCAAAATATAGTGTTTTTCTAAAGGGCAGGGTCTTTGTTTTAAATCAATCCCTTAAAAACAGTAAGTTCAAAGGACCTTTTTCTTGCTTCAAATAAACTACAGGAGACAGTGAATTAAGAGTGAAGAGTTCATATTGTTAAGGTCAAAGAGAGCTGATTCTGTTTAAACAAATTTGTTGGCTAACTGAGGACACACTTAGTTTTTCAAAGAGTAACAGTGTTTGATTAAGAGCCTGTTTCAAGAACATTTGAACAAGTTTGCCTTGGTAAATCAGCCAAGGATCTCAAAAGAAAAATGCCTCCTAAGACAGATAACAGGAGTGGTCCTCATAAAAGGTATGAGCCTTTTTCAACTCAGGAAGTGAATGCCTCTCCTTCAGTGCTCTTTAACTTTCATGAAGTAGGATGTTTGGAATTTTGTCAAAAGGTTCAAGAAGTGAAAAGTTATCTTCCCTTGACACATTTGTTTGCTTTAAGGTTGCAAGGGAATAATGTTCATCTAGCAGGTTTAGACTTCAAGCTCTCTCCTATAACTATCTCCAAAGATACCAAAATTCCATATATAGGAGAAAAATGGTTTAAGCCAACCTACCTAGATTCAGATCAATACAGACCCTTCTTGAAACCAGAACATCGGGATGCATGCCAAACTATTTTTCCTTTTTCCTATTTGTTGACCATCTATGCTCCTCTCATGAAAATCATCATGAAGTATTTCACATGCGAAGGGAGGTTTTCCAGGGTTTATGCTTATCATATCAGGCTACTCATGCACTTCATAAGAAATCAATTGCTAAATCTACCCTTTTTCCTCCATAGAAGCATTGACAAGATGGCTTCTATTGTTCAAAATAAGCCTTCTGCTCAACAGAAAGCTTGCCTATTTCATCACTCCCTTATCAAGATCATCATCCTCCATCAACTTGAGAAAAAGGGAGTTTCTTGGGACTCTTTCATCTCCTGTCCCGATTTTTCCGCTGCTTCTTCATCACATGTGCCTTCCTCTCCATCCACTCATCATGTCTATCCTTCTTCTAGCAAATCCACTCCTAAGAAAAAAAAAACTCCTATGATTGAAAGTGAAACAGGAAGTAGGAAAACTAATAGTGAAGAAGAGAAAAGTGAGAAAGAGAAAAACAATGAGGAAGAAAAAAGTGAGAAAGGGAAAAATAGTGAATAAGAGCAAATCAAAAGGAGGAAAACAAGCGATGAGGAGGAAAAAAATGAAGAATCCAAACATGACAGTGAGCATGAAGAGGAAAATGATGAAGAGCTGGAACAAGTTGATGAAGAACACAATAGTCAAAAAGAGGAAACTATTGGCAGCCCACACAGCAGTGAGCATGATGATGATGAGGCACAAAATAGTAAGGATACAGAGCCTAACAGTCATAAAGAAAGCAGGGACATAAGTGAACAAGGCAGCCCTCAAGGAGACATACAAGGTGAAATTCAAGGCACTTATGAGGAGGGTCAAGACAATCCTCAAAGGGACACTTTTGATGAAAAACAGGAAAGCCCTCCAGCCAACAAGGATGATGACAAACAAACCTCAAGCAATGAGCATTCTAAAAAAGGCATCATAGAACAAAAGGGCCAAATCAGTGACCATGAGCCTATCAGTGATAAAGACCAACAAAGCAGTCTGCAAAAGGAGGAAAATAGTGACAAAGATGATGAGAGGAGAAGTAAAGTTAAAGACCAAATAGAGCATGTGCTAGCTACCTATCCTACGCAAGAGGCCATGCTTTCTTCTCCAAAGGTAACAAAGCCCTGAACATCAAGAAAAAAAGGATCTCAAGTTGTAACTCCCAATGTTACTAGAGCACTCCGAAGCAAAGGCAAGTTGCCCAAGAAATCCATTGTTGAATTACCAAAGAAGAGGAGAACCAAGAAGGCCACCCAAGGCAAGGGAAAAGAGAAGGAGGAAATTAGCCATGAGAAAGAAAGGGATTTTCATATAATTCAGATAAACAATGATGACAGTGATAATGAGGCTAGAATCCTTGAGTCCGTCTTGCGAAATAGAGAAGAAAAAATTCATGACCTAAGAGCTGATCTAGAGAGGTCTAAGGACCTCATACATTTTCTACAGACACAAAACAATAAAATGAATGTCCACATGGCAGTTTATGAGGCACGGGATTTCAAGTACCAAAGGGAAGCCTCCAAAGCGCAAATCAAGTTGGAAGAACTTATGGGAGAATTAAATGACACTGAAGAAGAAGAACAACCAAGGAGGAAGAGGCCTAGGACTATGGGACTCAAAAGAGCCTTGGAGAAACAAAAAGAGGAAGAGGCAACCCTTTTCCGATATTTTCCTCTTGCTTCTTTATTCACCCAAGAAATAGAAAACAATAGAGAAGCATGGCTTGAAAGGGTGAATAAACACTTAGAGGATAAGTTAGAAAGAGCTAATAGAGAATTAAGCCTTCAAAAGAAAATGATCGGGCACTACAAAAAGCTAAATCAATTTTCCTGAAGAAAATTGAAGGTTACACAAGTTTTGGTCTCCCGTGTCTTGATAGTTTGGAAAATCAAAAGACAAGGCAACACCAGAACCAATCTTTAGAGTTACAGGATCTAGTCCTCCTGCTTTCAGAGAGGGATCTCTCAAATTATTCGTTTTTTGCAAAGGTGTATCTTGTGTGCTTCAGGTATTGGTTTTACACTAGTTATTAAGTGCAAGTGTTTGTTTGTTTGTTTGGTTGAACTGATACAACATAACCTAAAAGGTCTAGGAAAGATAGATAGAAAGGGGAAATGTTAGCTTCATTGGGCAATGAACTCAAAAAGAGGTTATGAAAAACTTATCAATGGATATGGGATATCAAAGGGAAAATCTAACTTGGCTATAGGATCCTTTGGTTTTAGAATGAGATGGACATCAATGATTTGGAAAAGAGAAGTTTAATTCTCAACAAAGGGAATTTGAAAGCATAACTTGAAAAATAAAGAGTTATTTGATAGAAATGGCTAACCATGAATTCTACAAACCACACTTTAAGCAAATAATGACTTCAAAAGAACTTTTAAAATGAAACCTAATATTCGGGGAACACCCTATTTCCTCGAAGATTTTACTTCAAATGACTTATAAAACATAAAATATTCACTAATAATTACGGTCATACAATACGGAACACCTAAATACATCTATGATCACAACTATAAAGACCTTTAAGACAATTGTTCAAGCAAGGACAAAGGGCATGATCAGAACAGACCTCCTTCGCTTACTGTAAACAAAGATACTTCAAAGGGAGACTTCAATAACAACCTTTAAGTGGCAGCAGACAAGCAGGGAGAACCATAAATCATGCTGAAACCAACTATTTGAACTATTAGAGAAATAAACAAGCATGAGGACTAAAGAGAGAGATTAAAGACTCTAAAATACCTTAGTAAAAGAAAACACAGAACAGTGAAGGATAAATAGGTCTAAGGTGCTTCCAAGAGTCATTTCTTAACCTAAAACTTTCATCCTACTATAGTAAGAATTTATGGAACAAAATGAAAACAAGGGAAAATATTAAACAGTTCAGAATACTTCACCAACAGCCAAGCTCATGGATCCAATGATAGAGCATTCTCAATAACAAGCATGCAACAACATCATTAGGACTTCCAAGACTTTAATTTCTTCTTCAACTTCGACAGACTATGTATTATTTCAGAGAGTTTCAGTATTACAACTAGTGATCAACCAACATTTACAATGGACTCCTCAACAAGTTTTTATAGAAGGATGAGGAGGTCAAAAGAGAGAAAAGATCTTCTGAGTTCAATTAATACAGTTAATGCTTGTCGACCTTTGAGGGGCTCAAGGGAGAATTTTATAGATATTTTCCTGTATTAATTGGTTTACATTAAGTATTTAAGCTTGTTGGAGGCTTTTGTTGACTTTAAGGCTCTGTGTCATCTCTGCAATAACTCTGTTTTGCTTGAAATAATTGCTCGGTTGTATTGAGGAAAATATCCTCTGTTATGATCATTACTCGACCCTCTGTTTGAATGCTTTGAGGCTACAGGTGGCAATCTAGTAGTTGAGAGGAATCAATTAGCCTCTGATGTGGTAGTGGAGGCATCTCTGTGTGATAGATACTTTTGATTTTCTTTAAATGTGATTAATTTAGTGGATTAGGCTTTTGATTTTCGATCTTAGTCGTAATCCACCAAAACTGTGTAATTAATCTTTAATTCTTCATCTATGGTTCGTTTGGGCCTTCAACACTGATACTCTTTTATTGTTTTAATTCTCTGAGTCTTGTTGATGTGCAGGTGCCACAAAGGGTTCATATGGCAGCATTGCTCATGATGCACTGATGAAACGCGGCGTTGAACTCTGCAGATGGAAAATTTTTAATAAATGAAAGCTTGGAGGATCGTCATCCTCGGCTTTTTTTCTTATTTTAAAATCATATGAACAAACATTTAGAACTTGCAAAATACATAAAATAATTAAGAAATCCTACATTATTTGGGGTAAAACTACTTTGGAGGCTGTGATTAAAAGTGTGGTCGTTGGATGAGTGCATCCGATGGTGGAGATCTGCATGTAATGGTAAAAAGGGAGGCGGTTTGGAAGAATGGTGGATAAGTTAAGTTAGGGCCATTGATATTACAAAGATCAACGGTCAGGAGCAGTAGCAATTATATAAAGTGAAAGGGTCACTTTATATTAAGATAAGCAGAAAATGGGAAGAATATAGGTTAAAAATCCTTGGCGGAGGTAAAATGCAGAGGAAGGAAATTCGAGGTTTCCGAACGATCGTGGGCCATCGGATAAGATTTCCCCCCCCCCGAGATCAATGGTCAGGATTGATCTAAGAAGTCCTTTGGTAAAGGCGGATGGCGATAGTTCAAACGCGATATCGAATCTGAGCCTTTGATCTGCAGAGATCAACGGTGGGGAGAAAATGCGAAGAAATGCAGTGTAAAAGGGGAAAAATGGTTTCAGAGGAGAAAACCATAGATTTCGTGCAGCGAAAGGGCGGGTAGGTGGTTTTGCCTTTTTTAATGCAATATGCATTCTCGCTCAACATGTGGCATTGTAAAACATCTTATATCACGCAGCCCTTGGGAAATTAACCTTCGCGCTTGAAGTTACACGAAAACGCACGTCAACTGTTGGATCTGGGGTCTTAGATATAACGGTGAGGAGTGAGTGCGATATTGGATAGATGCGCGGGTGGATAAGTGGTAGGGTGGTTTTGTCCTAAGCTGTGGGATCTAAGATTGGATGGCTAAGTTCAAGTCTAGAGGGAGGCAAGACCCATAGGGGTCAGGCCTGTCGGAATTAATATGGGCCATTGGATGTGTAGGATCAACGATGGAGATTGTATCTGGGGATAAATGGAAAAAAAAAAACAAGGCAGAGAAACGTTGAATAAGGGTCGTTGATCTGCAGAGATCAACGACTAAGATTTGGCCAAAAAAATTATGAAGTGGGGCACATGAATTTAACCAAAGTCAGGAGGAAATATCTGGACCGTCTGATTTAGACACGTGGATGGCCCAGATGCAATTGGAGCTTCGCGATCGGCGGGGTAATGGACATGGGAGCGCCAAAGCGATTGACTGTGGGTCGTCGATCTGCAGATCATATCGACAGTGGAGAACTTATCGGGGAATCGCCAATCAGAGAGGGAGCAATAAAATATTACAATGCACCAATGAAATCTCAGATGCGATATAGCGGTGGCAATTGATTGGTCAAATGATCAACGGTGGAGAAGAGCCCCGACCAATGAACGGTGGGCTTACTTATAATATTAAAAAGGCGGAATTTATTAAATCCAAAGGTTTAATGGCTTTGAGGCATGATATATATATGAGGTTAAGCACCCATCTGCGGGGCCACTGGTTTATATGAGGAGTGAACGGGACCGGGGCTTTATGTATAAGGGTGCCAATCAAAATTGGCAGGAAGGGGCGGGCTTTTCAATCTACCCATTTAACAAATCTCCGATGCAAGATTATATTGACTGTTTTATCGAGAAAAGATCAATGGTATTTTCATTAAAACACATGAACCAGTGCGTTTAGTTAAAAACATAGGATAATGGGTTTTTATGAATTCAACAAAGGGAAAAAGTGATCGGGAATGGTTTATATAAGAATTTAAGCACCCGATTGTGGGCCTTGGGTTATATAAAGTGAAAAAAGTCTTGGGGTTTATAAATAGAGGTCAATTGCATCGGAACTCTTTATTTAACACAAACAAATGTGCTCTCTGACTTCTTCCAATGCGATAAGTGCCCAACTGGGTTAGCGCCTGGTTCTAGGGCGTGGGCATATGGTGGGGAAGTGGTTAGGACTTAGCCCAAAGGGGCTTAAGCCTATGGTCAAAATTTTTGTTTTTGAAATTTTTCAAGGTTTTTGATGGATTTGGGGGTTTTGGTAAGGTTCAAAAGTGAGTTTCAAACCTTATAAAAGGGATTTTGTGAAAGGAAAAAGGGGAATACATGAAAAATGAAGGATTTTCATGGGGAATAAGAGAATAAAATGAAGGTTAGTTTTGAGTGGAGGGAGGGGAAAAAATGGAGTTTTGCAGTAGTCTTTTCTTTATGGAAAACAACAAAATTTCTGAATCCGAAAGGGGGACAGTAGTGAAGATTAAACATAGGGCATGATGTCTTCATAAAGCTTCAAGAGATAACAATTTTTTGAAATAAAACTTGTTTCTCGAAGGCTTAAAAAATGATTTAGCCATCATTTGGTGTGACAAATTTTATAGGTGGCTAACAACAAGAAAAGCTCAAGGTGGCCTGAAAGAGGCGCCCAGTAGAAAAGTGGGAAAAGGCATATCAAAGCTTGAAATTTTGGCCTCCTCTTCTCTACACGCTTCTAAAAACCCATGAGGGTTATACTCGCCAAAATTGGGCATAATTTGACAAGTTTTTGTTTTTTTGACATTTTTGGGCTTATTTGCAGAAAATCATGGGCATCGCCATTTTAGTTTGAAGCATCCTCAAAGGTTTAAAGTGGTATAATTGGATGCATTAAATTCAGGGGCATCTACTCAGAAAATTTAAGATCAATTTAAGATATTTTGGTCCCCCAAAGACGCGAAAAACAGTCACTTTTTCAACACTCTGCCTCGCATATCAGCAAGGGCTAATTTCTGGGTTTTTCCACACAGGTCATTTTTTCATAGGGTTCTAGTGATAATTTTTGGAAAAAAAGAGTATTTTAGAAAACTAGACATCCAGGGCTTTCCAACAAACCATCACAGGCCTCGTTTCAACATCGGGAGGTCCTCCAAAAACTGCCCACAAGACAGGGAAATTTCTGTTGCTATATTTCTGAAGCATTTTTGTGAAAAATGCAGTTTTTTGAAGTGGCTTTTCCAAATGTGAATTTAGCCTTTTTTGGCCATTTTCAGTTGGGAAAAGTCAAATTAATTTCCTTTTTTAGCATTTTTAGGATATTTTTATAGATATTTTTTGCCTTGGGCTTTGCAAAGCCTCAAGGACAAAATCAGATATTTGTGATGGGCCAATGAGCTTGCTAGTTGCAGTAGGAGGTTTTCCTTCTCTTTGGCCTATTTATTCCAAGATATCTCATTGTAAACAAGGCTGAACTTGATGATATAGAGCAATGCATGATACTACAAGCTTTGAGAAACACTTTGCCTCATGATGTGGATGATTTCTTGTTTGTCTTGGTTGGTGGAAGAGGACTGTTTGTTGGATTCCTTGGCTTGGTAAATCGTATAATTTTCCTATCTGTATGTTTTTCTTAGTTTATCATACATGTTTCCATGTTTCTTGCTTGCTATAGGTCAGTAAAGAATAGATTTGAGACATGCCCATGGAGGCATCTCAAGTTTCCTAATTTTATTACAGCTTTTATGTTTTTCTTCCTTCTTAGTTATAACAAAGAATTCTTAACTGCTCTTTGATCACTGAAGAACTTGTTTCTTATTTCATTTATGGTTGTTATGCATGCTAAGTATGATTCATGGTACACCCTGCTTACTCATTTCTAGTGAAAGCTCCATCTCTGAAAGCTCTCTTTGAATTATTGATTGTCTTAGTTTGAACCAAGGAGGTCTTGTTTCGATCTTGCCCTTTACCTAAAAACTTTGCATTTTGTTTTTCAAAGTTCCAAATAGCTCAAAATATGATGTGTAGGAGTTCCCTCTTCATAAATTGAGTTTTTGGTCCATCTTATTTATTTTCCCAAAAATCTGAAGGTGATTTCCCAAAGTTGGAGGGTCTTATACTTCCATGCATCACTGGAATGTTTATTTTATGCATTTATTAGTTTAAAGTTTCATTCATAGAGACTAATGGTTAGCCCTAACTTATGAATGCTTGTTGACTAACTATTTATGTTTAAAATATCTTTGTATTTTACAAACTTAGTGTCCATCCCATTTCATTTCACCTAAAAGAATCCATTTTACCTCGACCAAATTGGCCCTGCAATATACCTTCTCCACTCTTTGAGGCAGTCTCGACCTTATCGACCCCATAGCTCAGTTGACTTGATATCTTGTTATCTATTTATCTTTTGATCAGTTCTTCCCTCAAAAACCTAAAACAAACCAAAACACACTTAACAACTAGCCTAAAATTAGAAACATAGAAATAAAACAAGTTTACATCCTTTGCACAAATAGAGAGAGCCCTCTCTGAGTCCAGGAAGGCTAGGTCCTTGGGCTCCAAAGTTGGTTTGATGTTACCATGTCACTTGGCTTTCTAATCTTCCAAATAACGGGACCCTAACATAGCTTAACACTATGCCTCACCTCTCTTTTCCGCTCCACACAGAGCACTCATACCATTCAATGTAGATATCTCCCGGTAGATGCACCAATTTGATTTTGTGTGGAGGCACCAGCTGACTGTCATAAATTGACAGAATCAAGGAGATCACTTAACACAGAGAATGAAACAGTGTAAGGCTTGAAATTTGGGTAGAGGGTTATAGAACCTAGATGATATTTATTGAAATAAGCACTGCCATATTACTTCTATAATTCTACCTATTTTTCCATGTTCACCTCTTCGATTTCCTCGTCTGTTTGTTGTGTACGCTAGATGCTGCATTGCTGGATGCTTGATTGTGCGTTGAATGTAGTGCATTGAAATGCGTTGAACTACAATTCCATTTTTTATATTTAACTAAAATTCCATTGTGTTAAGAGGATGAGTTCCCTTCTTATTCCGCTCGCCGAATCTTGAGAATAGAGGTCTTATTTTTGGAAAAGAGATAAAGGTTGATTTTTCACCACAATTTTAGTGGCCATGGACATGTTGCATCTAAATTCCCCTCTGATCATGTGATGCTGAGGGATATGCGGGACATGCCCAGACTTTGTTTGTGAACTTGATGGTAAGTGTTTGCACTATTCTTTGAACCCATAGCTTCCCTCCAAAAATATTCACTATTTTCAAGGAGAGAGAAGTTAAAATTTGCAGAGTCCATATAAATTAATAGTGAAGTTCAACTCTGCCATGATGAAGATTTTGTTAATATGCATATCTGCCTTTAACCAAGATAAAGTATTGTAGTTCCTATTTCCGATGTAAAATATGGAAATTACAAGTATCATGTCAAAATGAAGGCATTGGATAATATGCTCTCTAGTAAGAAAGGGAAATCACTAAATCATGTTAAAAAAAAAAAGTTCCCTTATATTTGATACGTGGAAGAGTATAGCTTGTGTATTTTCTATTGATATGGTTGCACATACAAGTTTCAAATTCTGTAAGTTTTTGGTAGCACTTTTAAGTTAACATCGATATGACGGTCCAAAAATGCATATGTGTTTCGCAAGAAAAGGTGGATGAATCTATAGGGGGATACTTACTAATAATTTATTTGAATATTAAGTACAAAGAGATCAACTGAATGGTGTATGGTCACCATATTAACAATAAAGGCAGCTTGGGACATTCATTAGAAGCTCTATGACCACTTTCTCATTTTATTTCTTTAAACAATATCATTCTCTAGTGTGACAATTGGTGGTTGATTGAATATTTGTTTCAATGTGGATATGCAATATGCATTTGGTTTATTATCATTCCTTTCAAGGTGCATTATGAGTTGAAACTGCCACTCTCCATTTGTTGAGATTGAATTTGTCTGAAAAATGACACAAATTTATGAAGTATTAGAGTTCCTAAAAAACTTTGATACAATATACTGCTAAAGACATAGTAAAAATCAACAAGGCCAACCTTGTTAATATTCAAAAATTTCTACAAGATGCACATGAAAATATCAATTTTCTACAGCTTGAATCTCAATTCTAGCAAGAATAATTACAATAGCAGAGTCATCATTCTAAACTTGTTTCTATTCAGAAAATTGAAACAGACTCCCATAAATAGCAAGTGAGTAATGTTGCAGTCGATTCACATTCAGTGCCTAGTTCAAAAGAAGATTTGTATGTAGATGCAGAAGCTCGAGTTCTACCTCCGAAGCCCATCATTAGACCTTGGGAAGAGCTTGTTCACAACAAGCATACAACTGGTCTTGGATATGACAAGGAGTTGTCCTTTCACATTCTGGACTACTCCAAGCCCATCAAATTTCAGAGTGTCAGATTTCTTCATGACAATTCAACTTTAGCTGTTCCAGATCCTGCTCCTCTTCCAAATCAGAAACAACAGATTGAAAAATGCCAACATTGTGATCACGTTGGCCATATGAAAGATCACTGTCTCGATCTTCACCCATGGAAGAACTGTGGTTAGTGTTAGCCCCCCTATGAAATTTTTGACAGGCAAATAGGGGGCTAAATTGTTGTTGAGTCTTCAAGGAATTCATTTCCTCTGAAAACACAGTCTCCTTGAAGCCTCCATGTGCCTTTTATCCTTTGATCAAATCCCCTCTGCTGATTCCCCTTTTGAAGCCTCTCTGCTATGTGAAGAAATGCCCAAAGGCCTCCTTTCCCCTTTATTTTTCCCTCATTTAACCTCTTTTTATTCCCCCTTTTCTCCCCTTCTATTTCCCCATTTACTCCTCAAATCCCCCCAAAATCCTCTTTAATTTCCTCCCCTAACCTTTTTTGGCCTTTTTTCCCCTTTCCCCTTCTATCGTTCCCCTCAAACCCCTTAAAATCCATTAAAAGGGGTAAAAAACCCACTTTCCGACTATGTTATAGGGCTTAGCCCCTTTACCGCAAGCCCCTTCAACCACTTCCCCACATGTGCCTCGGCGCTGGGACCAAGCGCTTAAGTCCCGAGCGCCAATCGCAATCGGAAGCCGAGCGGGTGCGTATTTCCTTTGTTTACAGTGTTAAGTCCTCGATCTGTTCCGCACCGTTGATCTGCTTCGATCGAGCAGCTGAGCGTTAATCGCAAGCCCCCCACTCATCGCAATCGCAACATTCATGTGACACCCCCCGATTGATCGCATCGCACCCCGATCACGCCGATCCCCCGATTGCATCTCCGCCGTTCACCCAACCCGCAATCCGACGGTCCTTCGCCAATCGCAGATCCCCTCCGATTGTGTTCTCCACCATTGGTTCTTCTCACAGATCAACGACCAGTGCTTAATCGCTCTTGCCCTCCGATTGTTGTCCCCACCGTTGATCTCCCCGCCTGATCGGATGGTCAGCGCTCAATCGCATCCCGACCTCTGATCGCAATCGCATCCCCTTCCCTCCGTCCTCCGATTTGATCTCCGCCGTCCGTTTCCTCCCAGATCGACGGTCAGCGCTCAATCGCAACTCCCCCCCGATCGTTGATCGCAAGTCCTCTATCTGTCTTCCGATTAAATCTCCGCCATCTGTTTCCTCCCAGATCAATGGTCCTGCGCCAATCGCTCCATTCCTCCGATCATTGATCGCAAGTCTTTCTGTCTCCGCCCCGATTAAATCGTAGCCGTCCATCCCCTGCTGATCCTATGGCTCAGTGTTAATCGCATGCTCTTCCCTCTGTCTCCCGATTCAATCTTGTCCGTCCGTTCAACCCGCGATCCGACGGTTATCGCTCAATCGCTTCCCCATTCTCAATCGCAATCGAAACTTCCAAAAGGTGTGTTGCGATTGACACCCGCTCCGACCTCGGATTGTGATTGCCCGATTGAATCCTAGCCGTCCATCCTTTCCAGATCTAATGGTTCACATTTATGTTCCCTCCGCCTCCGCCGGGTCCCACCTCCATGGCCTCCGCTCCATTGTTTTCTGTCATTTCCTTTGTATTTCGACCCAACGCTAGTCTTTGCGTTTTTCACTATGTGTTCATTTCTCCGCTCCTCTCCGCTGTTACCACCATTCCGCCACCGTTCCTCCGGGTTTTCATTGCATTTCTGCACCACTGCTCGGGTCTTAAACAGAGCTATTTCGTTGTGCAGACAGCTCATAGAGGTATTCTCAGCATTGCCAGCAGATCAGCAGATGGTTTCAGAGGGGTTAGTGGTTTCCGTTGACATAATTAGTGTTAACCCTGCAAGTCAAAGGATTCAAGCACTGTTTGAAGATTAAGAGCACACCAGCAAAGTCATTACTGCGCTACCTAACAGCAGGACGTTCTCTCCAGACGTACACCTTCCTACAGCAATCTCCATGCCTCCTCGAGCCCTTAAACAGATTAATGCACTGACAGAACTTCTCAAGAGACTGTCAAGCAGCATTAAAGAGGAATGGAGAAACCGTGTAGATCTTTCACCAGTTCATCTATTCCAGAAGGCTAGCGCAGAGCTCCAAGCACCAGAAAGGACTTAAAAAACATATCAGAGGTCAATTCCCGGCCTGACAGAGCCTCCAAACAGTCTGCAGAGTACTCAGAGCGTCACATATAGCCATTAAGCAGTGTGGGCGTGGACACTTCCGCCATTCTGTCTTAATGAGTCTCATTCATTTTCTCATCTACTTCTGTCTCTTCCTCTTCTCCTATAAAAGATCCCCGAGAATGAATTGTAAGGGTTGTTGTTGCCTTGCTGGGCATCTGCTGTTAGAGGGATTCAGTTTGACTGTTGGAACAGCCTTGGGAGGAAGTTGCAGAGTAGTTTGTATGTAATAGGCTGGGAGGAGAAGTTGGGACTGTATTAGCCATTGAGCCATATTGTACATGACTGGTTTTGCATCAATTAATCAAAGCACATTTCACAGGATCCTGGTCTATTACTATTGGTGATGTTTTCTTACTCTATTTATTACATTTTCACATTGTTTCATGTTCTTCTGGTAGGCATCGGAATAATGGTATAGGATTCACCCTTGTTAGGTGCCCTATGCTGTCTGCTCTCCCTACATTTATGTTTTCCGCCCTATGTGTTGTCTAAGAGTGGGTTCACGGGTTTAACCAGTGCAGCGGATGTTATTGCCTGCTGGCTGATGTATGAACTTGGGGGTTTGCTTCTTAGATGTTTCTTTGTAATCTTATCTCTGTTTTTCCCTTGGAGTTTCTAAAGCAGACCTAGAGTTAAATGACCTCTGGTCTGATCTATAAGCATCCCCTTTGTTTCTTTGAGAGCTGCCTTTGAGTATGTCCAAGCAGGTCTGGAGTTAAATGACCTCTGACCTAATCTATAGACAGAAAACTGGTTGTCTTTCCTTCTTCCACTTTCTCTCCTTAATGTTCCACCTCACCATCTAGCCTAAAGATCCTTTAGCATTAGATGACTTGCCCTTTGAAAGCCTTGGCTAGTGGATGCAAGTAATTTCCTTTTATGACTCCATAGCCCAATGGATGGCACTGTCTTGGCCTATCCTCTTTGCTGAAGCATCCTGCTGCCATGTTCCTTTCCTCCAATTGCTTTCTCAGTCCATGATCTCTTAACCAACCCAGCAACCCTTCAACCAAATCACTTTAAACCCCCCTCTGTGCTTCATAACTAGCCTAACATCTTATTTTTGAGCTTCAAAGTTACACCATTCTTTGCTCTATTTGGAGAGATCCCTCTCCGGGTCCAGGAGGGCTAGATCCTAGGGCCCCAAAGTGGTTCTGATGTTGTCTCATCTTTTGGTCTTGCCAATCTGGCCAAAACATGGGAACCCCAACATAATGGCGACTCCACTGGGGAAAGAAATGCTTTGTCTCTAGATTGGCATTTCATTGCTGATGGTGGACAGCATATTGCTTCAAATAGTCATATTCATCCACCTGGCGACTCCACACTCCCTACGATCCAAAGACCTGATGACTCCACTGGTGGAGGACTCTGAACTGGTTGTGAAGATACAGTGACCTCTTTCTGATTTATAAACATGCTTCCACGCATACAGAGAAGATATGCCCCAATGATCAGGGAGCATATCCCTGGATTTCCACACAAAATGCCTGAAGTGGACTGGTTGAAAAACCTTCCTACCTTTCAGGGTGAAGACGCTGAGGACCCCTTGCTACATCTCATCAAATTTCATATACATGTGTGGAAACTTAAAGTTGAATGGCATGAAGACTGCCTAATGAAAATTTTCATGGCAACATTAGAAGGAAAGGCTAGGGTCTGGTACGAATGGTTAGAACCTCGGAGTTTGTTTTCTTTAAAGGACATGCACCGAGTATTCTACACGAATTATAAAGGAAACTCTCCATCTTTATCATGGGACTGTTGTGATCAATCTCAGAATATCATACAGTAACTGTTAGATATTTATGAGGATTTGGTTAATATGCATTCTGAAGATCTGTTGGCGGCCATTCAAGAATTTCATATGCATCCTAGCTACCACAAGAACATGGATGAATCGACTGAGGAAGAAAACAGTCAAGAGACTGCGGAATTTTTTCAAGATATTCCTGAAAACTCAGTTGCCGATTCATCATTCCTTACATTTGACGCTCAAGATGACATCCAGCCTCAAAGCCAGTCTTCAAAGGGAACAAAGAGTTGCTGCACTTCTGCACAAAGGGACACAAGATCATCCTCCCCTTTGACAGAAGAGGAAATAGACCAGATCATCAATAGACAGCCAGCCTCTAAAATTTTTTACAAATCAGAAATCCCTGCCCATTCATCTGATGAGCTCAATTGTACAGAGTTGGAAGGCTCAAATGTAAATCAGAGTGAAGAAAAATCTGCTGATGGTCCAGTATGTTCGGTTGGTAGCATTACTTACATTCATGACTCCCCTATCTTTGACCTATCTGATGACGATGTTCTCCAAATAGAAGAAGATATGGTAGGGTCATCATTAGTAGATTTATGGGAGGAGAGTCAATCCTTTCCACTTCCAGAGAGTAATGAACCAATGCCGGCTATTTATGATACTGATGAAGAAAGCTTTGAGAGTGCAGAAGAGGGTGAAGGATCTCTAGATTTTTGCTTCACTCCATTACAACTCATCAGTAATGGTTTTCACTTGGTTGGAGGTCAGCAGCGTTTCATCTTAGATGATGAAGGGGAAAACAAAGAAGAGATTCTTGAGCAGGATGTGAATAATGAGCTTTCTCTTGAAAAAGAGGAGGAAATAGAACAAGCCCCTGCTCAAGAATACATGGATATTTTCACGGAGCCCTACACCTCAGAGCAGAATATATCAGAGCTCCAGGAGGACAACACTGCCATATATGATGAGTCCTCCAGTTCAGAAGATGAAGGAGACACTCCACTCCAAGAGAGTCTCATTCTTGATCTGGTGGAAGAAGAAGAGATCCTGGTCGAAGCCAGCCTGCCAAATATTCATAGCCAGGTATATTTTCATGATCCTTATGCACACTTCCTGCATACATTTGAAGAAGGATCAAAGGTCTTGCTCAGAAGCATGTTGCAAGCAGAAACAAAACTTTTCAAGGCTGTTGTTGTTCAACAAAAAGAGTGGGAGCTGCCCTGCCTATCCAGCCTGCTCAAGGAGTTGAGCAAGAAGGACCAGTCATGGGATCACTTGAAGGACAGGTTACATTGGAAGACAATGTTTGTAAGCTAGCTTGTAAATATTTCAGTTAGAGTAGGGTAGGTAGGAAAAGCTCAATAAAGCTCAGCCTGTGAGCAGGTAGATTAGTTGTTTAAATTTCTGTCTCAGAATGTAGGTGAAGAAACCTGCTAGACAGTCTAATCCTAGCAGGTAGTAGTGTAGGTAGAGAAACATATGAGACCAACATTCTAATCTGATCTCATGAGGTAATAAGGGTAGAAGTAGAATAGGTTTATTTTTTCCTGTTTGTAAAAGTTAATGATGTAAAGGGTCTGCAAGTCCAAATGCACCCAAGAAGAAAAAATGTTAGGACTATAGTGTGGGTAGGTAGTTGTTTGGAAGAATTTTACTGCTGATATGTTGTCTTCACAGTTTGTGGCAGCTGATCTAAAGAAAGAAAGGGATGGTTCAAGCAGCAGGCATCTGGCCTACACCAAGAGATCAATTTCTGAATTCTTGTCTCCTTCAAGAAGAAGCCATCCCCATGTGGAGCCACTGTTAGCCCCCCTATGAAATTTTTGACAGGCAAATAGGGGGCTAAATTGTTGTTGAGTCTTCAAGGAATGCATTTCCTCTGAAAACACAGTCTCCTTGAAGCCTCCATGTGCCTTTTATCCTTTGATCAGATCCCCTCTGCTGATTCCCCTTTTAAAGCCTCTCTGCTATGTGAAGAAATGCCCAAAGGCCTCCTTTCCCCTTTATTTTTCCCTCATTTAACCTCTTTTTATTCCCCCTTTTCTCCCCTTATATTTCCCCATTTACTCCTCAAATCCCCCCAAAATCCTCTTTAATTTCCTCCCTTAACCTTTGTTGGCATTTTTTCCCCTTTCCCCCTCTATCGTTCCCCTCAAACCCCTTAAAATCCATTAAAAGGGGTAAAAAACCCACTTTCCGACTATGTTATAGGGCTTATCCCCTTTACCGCAAGCCCCTTCAACCACTTCCCCACATGTGCCACGGCGCTGGGACCAAGCGCTTAAGTCCCGAGCGCCAATCGCAATCGGAAGCCGAGCGGGTGCGTATTTCCTTTGTTTACAGCGTTAAGTCCACGATCTGTTCCGCACTGTTGATCTTCTTCGATCGAGCGGCTGAGCGTTAATCGTAAGCCCCCCGCTCATCACAATTGCAACATTCATGTGACACCCCCCGATTGATCGCATTGCACCCCGATCACGCCGATCCCCCGATTTCATCTCCGCCGTTCACCCAACCCGCGATCCGACGGTCCTTCGCCAATCGCAGATCCCTTCCGATTGTGTTCTCGACCATTGATTCTTCTCGCAGATCAATGGCCAACGCTTAATCGCTCCTGCCCCTCTGATTTTTGTCCCCACCGTTGAACTCCCCGCCTGATCAGACGGTCAGCGCTCAATCGCATCCCGACCTCTGATCGCAATCGCATCCCCTTCCCTCCGTCCTCCGATTTGATCTCCGCCGTCCGTTTCCTCCCAGATCGACGGTCAACGCTCAATCGCAACTCCCCCCCGATCGCCGATCGCAAGTCCTCTCTCTGTCTTCCGATTAAATCTCCGCCGTCCGTTTCCTCCCAGATCAACGGTCCTGCGCCAATCGCTCCATTCCTCCGATCGCTGATCGCAAGTCTTTCTGTCTCTGCCCCGATTAAATCGCAGCCGTCCATCCCCTGCTGATCCTATGGCTCAGCGTTAATCGCATGCTCTTCCCTCCATCTCCCGATTCAATCCTGTCCGTCCGTTCAACCCGCGATCCAACGGTCATCGCTCAATCGCTTCCCCATTCTTAATCGCAATCGGAACTTCCAAAAGGTGTGTTGCGATTGACACCCGCTCCGACCTCCGATTGCGATTGCCCGACTGAATCCTATCCGTCCATCCTTTCCAGATCTGACGGCTCACATTTATGTTCCCTCCGCCTCCGCCGGGTCCCACCTCCATGGCCTCCGCTCCATTGTTTTCTGTCATTTCCTTTGTATTTCAACCCAACACTAGTCTTTAGGTTTTTCACTATGTGTTCATTTCTCCGCTCCTCTCCGCTGTTACCACCGTTCCGCCACCGTTCCTCCGGGTTTTCACTGCATTTCTCCACCACTGCTCGGGTCTTAAACATAGCTATTTCATTATGCAGACAGCTCATAGAGGTATTCTCAGCACTGCCAGCAGATCAGCAGATGGTTTCAGAGGGGTTAGTGGTTTCCGTTGACATAATTAGTGTTAACCCCGCAAGTCAAAGGATTCAAGCATTGTTTGAAGATTAAGAGCGCACCAGCAAAGTCATTACTGCGCTACCTAACAGCAGGACGTTCTCTCCAGACGTACACCTTCCTACAGCAATCTCCATGCCTCCTCGCGCCCTTAAACAGATTAATGCACTGACAGAGCTTCTCAAGAGACTGTCAAGCAGAATTAAAGAGGAATGGAGAAACCGTGTAGATCTTTCACCAGTTCATCTATTCCAGAAGGCTAGCGCAGAGCTCCAAGCACCAGAAAGGACTTAAAAAACATATCAGAGGTCAATTCCCGGCCTGACAGAGCCTCCAAACAGTCTGCAGAGTACTCAGAGCGCCGCATATAGCCATTAAGCAGTGTGGGCGTGGACACTTCCGCCATTTTGTCTTAATGAGTCTCATTCATTTGCTCATCTACTTCTGCTTCTTCCTCTTCTCCTATAAAAGATCCCTGAGAACATATTGTAAAGTTTGTTGTTGCCTTGCTGGGCATCTGCTGTTAGAGGGATTCAGTCTGACTGTTAGAACAGTCTTGGGAAGAAGTTGCAGAGTAGTTTGTATGTAATAGGATGGGAGGAGAAGTTGGGACTGTATTAGCCATTTAGCCATATTGTACATGACTGGTTTTGCATCAATTAATCAAAGCACATTGCACAAGATCTTGGTCTATTACTATTGGTGATGTTTTCTTACTCTGTTTATTAAATTTTCACATTGTTTCATGTTCTTCTGGTAGGCATCAGAATAATGGTATAGGATTCACCCTTGTTAGGTGCCCTATGCTGTCTGCTCTCCCTACCTTTATGTTTTCTGCCCTATGTGCTGTCTAAGAGTGGGTTCATGGGTTTAACCAGTGCAGCGGATGTTATTGCCTGCTGGCTGATGTATGAACTTGGGGGTTTGCTTCTTAGATGTTTCTTTGTAATCTTATCTCTGTTTTTCCCTTGGAGTTGCTAAAGTAGACCTGGAGTTAAATGACCTCTGGTCTGATCTATAAGCTGCCCCTTTGTCTCTTTGAGAGCTGCCTTTGAGTATGTCCAAGCAGGTCTGGAGTTAAATGACCTCTGACCTGATCTATAGACAAAAAACTGGTTGTCTTTCCTTCTTCCACTTTCTCTCCTTAATGTTCCACCTCACCATCTAGTCTAAAGATCCTTTAGTATTAGATGACGTGCCCTTTGAAAGCCTTGTCTAGTGGTTGCATGTAATTTCCTTTCATGACTCCATAGCCCAATGGATGGCACTGTCTTGGCCTATCCTCTTTGCTGAAGCATCCTGCTGCCATGTTCCTTTCCTCCCATTGCTTTCTCGGCCTATGATCTCCTAACCAACCCAGCAACCCTTCAACCAAATCACTTTAAACCCCCCTTTGTGCTTCATAACTAGCCTAACATCTTATTTTTGAGCTTCAAAGATACATCATTCTTTGCTCTATTTGGAGAGATCCCTCTCCGGGTCCAGGAGGGCTAGATCCTAGGGCCCCAAAGTGGTTCTGATGTTGTCTCATCTTTTGGTCTTGCCAATCTGGCCAAAACATGGGAACCCCAACAGTTAGCACACCCATTCTTCACACAGATGCTTCAGAAATAAGCCTCCTGCAAGAACAAAGATTCATCTTGGATGGATCACTTCTTGGCAATGGGCATCAACAGCCAAGAATATGTTTAAGTCACACGTAAGAACTTGTTCTAGAATATTGAACAATATTGCAGTTGATTTTTCACCATCATCTCACCTTGTACCCGATATGGGGGGAAATGGTGGTCATATAGAATCTTCGAAGCCACTTCAAGAGAGCCAAAGCCACAACCTGTCATTCCAGATTCAGATTTATAGCCAGAGACACAATAGTTCAAGTGAGCCTAAGCCACAACTTGTCATTCCAGATTCAGAGTTGTAGCCAGAGACACATCAGTTCAAGCGACCCTGAGCCACAACTTTTCATTCCAGATTTAAAGTTGTAGCTAGAGACACAAATTCCCATAAGTATTACTTTGGTTGGTGGGAAAAATTAAACCATCTATAAGAGGTTGATATTCTTCCTCTTCAAAGAATTCAGAGCACTTCCTCTAGCAGAAGACTTGAGCTTCTTGCCAGTTTTGGTAGAGTTTTGGGAAATGCATTAATCATTCTTGCATTGGTGGTCATCCTTAAAACATCACAGGTTGTAGACCTCCATTCTTCTAGGTTGAAAGTTTCCCTCTTCAAATATGAGGGACACTTCCTCTAGCAGAAGCCCTTAGCTTCTTGCCAGATTTGGAAGAGTTCCAAGAAGTGTATTAAGCGTTGCATTCCAATGTTGTTGCTCATCCTTAAACCACCTCTTTATGCCAACATTTCAGAGAGATGATTCAGCCTAAGTGCTGCCATGCATACTTTGCACATTTCTATTACAACTCTCTTCATGGACTCACACATACCCCTTCGGATTAAGGGGGGGAATGTCGGACACCTAATCCTCAACGGGTAGGTGTGGTAGCCAAACAGTCATAAAGGAGTCCAAGTGACCTTGGAATGCGGAATCCAAGGGTCATACCTAATGTACTATAAAAGCACATCTATGGTTAATAGTAATATATAACATGCTTATTTTTCTATCTATGTGTGTTTAGTTTCTCCTTTTCTGTGTTCCCCATTTACCATGCATGTTTAGCATATCTAACTGTGTTTATCATCACCCCACCCTGCACATGATAAACATCCTCGTTGGTTTCTAGAGCCTCCCCTCCATGGTGCTCGTCACCCATCATAGACCATATATCATAGCAAAAGTGATGGCATGGCAATACCACTTTAGTCCGGGAAGCACCTCATGCCCATCCATCCCCCATGCATAAAGGTCAAGTTTTTCCATACAAAATAAAACCCCCTTCCCGGATTACCAGGTTCCATAAGCATATCAAAAGCACACCACTGTGCCTTACATTTGGCCCACCATACATCTACCAGCATAATTCCATTTGTGATAATTTTTCATCCGCCTCATTAACCCCACACATGAGACCAACCAATGGGGCCCCCACACTCAGTAAAACACCTTCCTCACAACATTAGTGAGTGAAAATTTTCATCTTTTGGGGCACCCATCTCTGTGTTTTGTACAAACCAAACCCCATTATTTTATTCTTTTGGTAAGTGTAAAAAGACCACAAATGGTGCACTACATCCCCCACCCTCTCATTCATATTTTCTCTCATGGCAGTAGTCCCTGAACACCCTTCGTCGAAGTATCACACCCCCACAAATAAGCCAACATGACACTCATAACCAGTCTTGACCCACCCTGGAAGTCCTACTGACTCCAGGGACTTCCCCATTTGAAATAACTATGACTGCCACCAAGCTGTTTATTACACTCCAGCCTTGGGCCACTGAATCCCTAGCCTCTATTTTTAGTCACCCCTCACCAACATGCCTATGTTAAATTCATCACATCCAAGTCCCTGACCCCTCATATCAGCGACTCCCCATTCGGTTGAGGCTTCCTTTTTGTCGAATTCAACACCTATTTTCCAAAAAGGAAGAAAGAACTTGTATTACCCTCTCCATTAAAGGGGCATCCTCGGGTGGCACTCTACAAGACATCATTGCCCAAATATTTCATTAATCCTCCTGAAATTTGACTACAATAAAAGCTTTCATTTCAAGATGGTATCGTACCTTACAACCATTTCACTTTGATCAAATTTGTCGAAGAACCGTGCCTGCATAAGTGTCTCTTTTAGCAATGCTTACATGGGAAGGTCCCAGCCATCTCCTATGCATACAATGCGTAGCTATATTCCATACCAACTTTACACATATGGGTACCACATTCCACCTATTTTCAAAGAAAAAATGCCCTAGAGGGCGTCAATAGTCGTCATCAGCAACCACCGGATCACTACCATATCAGTGACATAGACAGAACATATATCTATCAAATAGATTTGTTTAACTAGCCATAGAATCATGAGCATGGGACATGTCTGCCTTGTAGAAAATTTGTATATATATTGTATTATATTCTCTTGCAGGGTCCCGTAGGACATGGTTATTCTTCTAACCAGTGCAGGGTGTTTCCAATTCCGCACTTCATGCAAGTCTCTCTCTCTCTCTATGCACGATATATAGAAAAGAAACTATAATGTTTTTCGGCTATACAGTTCTTCCTAGACCTCACACATTAGGGGGCAACTGTTAGCACTGGAAAATTGTACAACTAGAAGACGACATTATTTAATGTCAAGCAGAAGAATTTATAGGGCTGGAAGACATTACAAAATCTAGAAAGTATTTAAAAATCCCTAAGGTTTCAGGAAAAATCAAATTTGAACAAGTCATAAATGCTTTTGTGCACATAATCCTTCATGAAGAGTGTTGGCAATATGATGTAGAGTGTTTTCCCTTATGGCAACCCACTGAATGAAGATGAAGACATGCGAGTGTTGACATGTGTTGTCCTTGATGGCAATCCACCTGATGAAGTTATTCTTGACTTGATGGTATTGGTAAATGATGTTTTTTAGCAATATGATGCTGAGTGTTGCTCTTGAAAGGCAACCCACTTGATGAATATGATGGCAACTTACTTGATGAAGTTGTGCTTGATAGAATATGTCTTGATGAACTAAATATGATGTATCTACAGTGTATACAAAAGGCAATGAAGAAAGGAATTCAGTATGTGCTAGATCTATGATGAAAAGAGTATGTCTCTAGGCATACACGTATTTGCCTAAGGGAAGTCGCGTATGCACGCGGGAATCAACGTTCCAAGTCGCGTATGGGCAAAAGCGCTCAAAAAGTGCAAAACTAGGGGTAACCACCATGGTATTGACCCATTGTATTGGGTTATGATTCATCTAAATGACCCCGTCCAGGAATAACATCGGAAGGAATGTAGTTTTGGGCTCATGGTATTGTTTTGGCTCATGGCATTGAAAAAGGGGCTCATGGTATTGAAAAAGGGTAAACCTATATAAGGAGAAGAAATTCAATGTGAAAATCATGAGTGTGGGTGCAAGATGTCTGAGCTTGAATGAATACTTCTCTGTGAAGTATATCTGTATGGAAAGGGTAAAGTTTTGATGATAGATCTGAATCTATGATGCACCTATGAAGAAATGATGAAGCGGGATATCTAGATCTGAAATGTATCTGTATCTACTAGATCTATTTATGGAGTGATTAGATCTGTGATGAGGCAAACATTTGTCTGAAGTAAAGGGTTGAATCTGAACTGAATATCTGATCTGAAGAAGTATGCAGCTCTGCAATGGTTGAAGATCCATACGCTAGTTAGCCGCAGAGGAAGCGCGTATATACGCGGCTTCTCTGAAGAAAAAGCGCGTATGCGCAGTGAATTTTATGTGCAGATGTATACGCTGGTTGATGTGGACGGAAGCGCGTATATACGTGACATCAGTGAAAGAAAAGCGCGTATGCAAACTAGGGTTTGCTGAAGTATGGGGTATGAAATGTCTGATTTGATCTGTTGTGTTTTAGCTATCTGTTGTTGATGTTTGACTGTGCTTAAATGTATGGAGAGGGTCCAGTCTGAAAATATGATGAAACGTGGCCTGCAAGTTGTGTTCTATTGAAGTTGTTGGATCCGAGTGTGATTATTGATGAAGCGTGGTCCATAGAGGTCTTGAGGGTTGTAGCCTTGATCGAAGTGCATAGCTCCTTCGGTGAAATTTGGTAAACGAGAGCGAGGGGTCATAGCTCCCTTCCGGAGTGAGCGTGGCAAGATCAGAGGTCGTAGCTCCTTCCGGGGAGAGGCAGTATAGGCATGAGTCGAGGGGTCAAGCGACTCCCTTCGAGAAGAGGCATTAAACGAGCGCGGAGTGGGTGCACAACGTCTTTGGCAGGAGTCTGCACCAGCACATATGTTGTAAGATGTTTTCTCTATAATAAAATATTGAAGGCTGAGCAACTGCGGCGGTGGTTTTCTCCCGACTTGGGTTTCCACCTAAAAATCCTGGTGTTCATGTGTGATGCTTTGTGTGATGGTTTATTCTGTTGTTACTGCACATGTTTTCTGTTAACTTAATATCAGATGATTGAATAGTGCAAAAGAACTAAGCTAATAATATCTGCATATTTAGATCTCTGCTAATACGCGAGTTGTATGAAGGATATCCACATATATACGCGAGTTTACTAAAGGAAAGTAGCGTATGGGTTTTGGAGAGTGAAAAAGTAAAAAGTTTTGAATATGTTGTAAATATTGATTCACCCCCCCCCCCCCCCTCTCAGTATTTTTTCCCAACAATTGGTATTAGAGCAGGTTCTTCTGCAGAAGCTTGATCGCTTGAAGGAGATCCGTCGCAATGGGAAGTCAAGAAGGAGTGATGTCTATAAAGCCACCTCTATTCAATGGAAGCAATCTGATATTCTGGAAGGTACGAACAAAAGCATATCTGCAAAGTCTTGGTGCAGATGTATGGGCAATCGTGGAAGAAGGCTATCAATATCCGGCAAGTATTCCTACTGATGCGGCTGAAAGGAAGAAGTATGAAATCAATGCCAAAGCAGTGAATGTCTTATTAGGAAGCATGTCTGAATCATAATTTGCTAAAGTGATTCAGCTACATTCAACAAAAGAAATATGGGACAAAATCATTCTAAGCTATGAAGGAGACACAAAGGTAAAAAGTGCAAAACTCCAAACTCTTAGAATTGAATATGAAAACTTGAAGATGCATAGTGATGAAAGTGTTGCCAGTTTCTTTCTTCGTCTAGATGATATTGTAAATCGAATGAGAAATTTGGGTGAAACCATAACCGACACTACTCTGGTGGAAAAAGTCTTAAGATCTTTGACTTCAAGATTTGATTCTAAAGTTTCAGCTATTGAAGAAAGGCAAGATCTGCAAACTCTTACTATTGTTCAATTACATGGTATTTTGAATGCTTTTGAAATGAGACAAGGAGGTCCTTCTCAAATCAGAGAAGCTGCTTTTAAGGTGTCTGCAAAAGGACAGGAAAAGGAAGCTGTCAAAGAAACCAGCTATATATCCGAAGAAGAAGAAGCGAATTTTGTGAGAAAACTCCAACTAGGCACTGGAAGATTCAAAGGTAAGATTCCCTTCAAATGTTTTGAGTGTGGAAAATTTGGTCACTATGCTGCTAAATGTCCTTATAAAGAAAAACATGGTAAAGGGAAACAAATTGAAAAGAGGAAGAGTTTCTATGCAAATGAAGATGATGATGAAGTGTCGAGTGAAGATGAAGAAGATTCTGACCATGATCTGAAAGTGCTTATGGCAAAGAAGCAAAAGAAGAAGTCTACTCGAAACAAGGAGATCTCTCAGAAAACATGGTTAGCAGAAATTGAATCAGATAGTGATTGGGGTCATGATTGTCTCATTGGTACAATGAATGGTGAAGATAGTGAAAGTAAATTTGTGGATCTAGAAGAAGCTATCAAGATAAAAGTTGAAGAACAACAAAAGGAAACTGATAAGAAAGATTCTATCTACAATGAGATGATCTCTCAAATGAAAGATCAAATAGAAATGCTGAATGGACAGGTGGACAAGTATCAAAGGTTTCATACTTATGTATCCAATCGAATTAAAGAACTAGAAGCAGAAATCAATGATCAAAATGCAGATCTCAAAAAATCAAGCAAGAAGAATGAAGGACTTGAAGCTGCAATCATCTCTCTGCAAGCAGATCTTGAAGCATCAAGTAAGAAGAATGAGGAACCTCTACAAACATTTGAAAAGGAAGGCCTTGAAGCAGAAATCATCTCTCTCAAAGAAGATCTGGAAAAATCAAATAAGAGGAATGAAGAGATGCAACAAACATGTGAAGAAAACGAAAATTGGTTGAAAGAAGAGATTCTAAATCTGAAGGATCAAGTAGAAGATGGAATAAGGAAAGAAGAAAGCATGACAAAGCAATGTCAAGCCTTGGAGGTTGAGGTAAACATTCTCAAAGGTAAATTAGAAGAAAAGGTTAAACTTTTGAGGTTTCAATATAGTACTAACATTTTGGACAACATTCTGAGTAATCAAAGGTCTCCTGCTATCAAACTTGGTCTTGGTTTCCAAGAAACTGTTAAAGGAGAATCTAGCTCACAAGGAAGTGCTAAAACTTCAGAGGATGACAATGCAAAACTTGAAGTGTTGAAAGAGACAAAAGGTAAACCAACAATGATGAAATCTCAAAGGAAATCAGTCAATAAAGTTGACTGCTTTAAATGTCATAATTATGGGCATGTTACAGCAAATTGCAGGAGCAGATCATTTCAGCCTCAATCAAACAGTTCCTACATAGAAAGGTACTCTGGTTTCTTCAAGGGATATTGTTTTTCATGTAACAAGTATGGACATAAAGCAGCTGATTGTAAAAGGAGGAAGATTATAAATACTCATTATGATTCTTATGCTTATTTCTCTAGACACATGAGATGTTATTTTTGTAACAAGTATGGACATGTAGAAAAGGAATGCAGGTTGAACAGATCTGAGAAAGTGGACAACTTTCAGCACACAGTTAGGAAGTTAAAGCAAGTTTGGAAAAATATGGAGAACCGATCAGAAACGTAGGGAATTCTGACCCTACTACAGTCATCCGCTTCTGAAGCTGACTTTTCTTATTGACTGCAGGAATGATGTGGGATACATTATGAGATTTAGTAATGTATCATCACAGGGGGAGCAATGCATGATGACTTTCATGGTTGATTTGATTATTCTGGTTATGTTTACTTCTGACATCACATCTGATGTGGAAAGGATAGGTACATGAGGTACAAACTCAGGAGAAAATGAAGGAAGATGAAAATTTTCTATGCTTCACTTTCCATACGTGGGTTATATTAAAAAAAGTCGCGTATACACGCGAGTTTCATCAGAAATAGTCGCGTATTCATTGATGATAAGAGAATTTATATGCTAGCTGAAGATCTGGAGTAGAGGCTCAGGGGGAGTAACAGTCTGATTGTTAATAACTGTATTATTGACTCTATATCAGCTTAATTTCTCATTTTTAAATAATGATGACATGATACTTGGTTACTTATGTTGAAGATTATGGATGAGTCCTGGTTGCTTGATGATGAAGAGTATTCGTTGCTGAGATGAAAGTATTATAAATCAGAGATAAGGACAGATCATGCAGAGATTGTTGCTGATGACTTGCTGATAAAGGTATTCAGGTTGCACTAGTTAAGGAGGAGCACTAGTTCAGGGGGAGCAGCAGGTTGAATACTAATGATTGCATTGTTGGCAATATGACTGCTTATTCTTTGATTATTGTGTACTCATGCTCAAATGATGATGGCTTGATACATGGTTTATTATGATGAGATTTTGAGCCCTGGTTGCTGAAAAGTATCTTGCATGCTCACACATGGATGAATTGAAAGTCGTTTGATTCAGAAACAAGAATAGATCATGCAGAGTTTGTTACTATGGTTGAGATCTTTTGCCTACATATGTTACTTCATGTTAAATTTTGAAGATCATGGTGATGTTGGACCACGTGGATGATTGCTTGACACTTATGTGAAGATGATGTTCTGACACAACTACATTGGCCTATTTGTCTGTCCTCACATGTTCCAGGGAAGCATTCGAATGTCAGAAGCAGAAGATGGATTTGTCTCTGTCTATCAGAAGAATAGATCTACTTAAATGCAGAAGATAGTATTGGATACACGGATTTCCTGAAACACAGTCGCGTATATACGCGAGTTCCTGCACAGAAAACCGCATATGTCTGATTGCTGACAAATTTCTGTTTGGGGTCAGCTCTCTTCAGCACAGTTGCAGTACTATTTGGTATCTCTGGTATCTCTGGTGGTGTTCCAGTTCTTGTAATACTGTTTCAATCTCTGATGTTTTAAAGATGCCTTGATGATTGATTGAAAGTGTTCAGGATGCACAAACTAAGGGGGAGCCTTAGTCATATGGAAAGGATGTTCGGATGCACATTTTCAGGGGGAGCCCTAGCCTTGCTGAGTATAATGCATTGTTGGCATTATGGTGGTTCTGATATATGATATCTCTTGAGGTTTTTCTGGTATTGGTCATGAAAAGTCATATTTGTAATTTGATGAAAAGGTCATGTTGAGATCCATGATGTAAAATTGTAATATTCAGTCATGTAAGGACTTGATAAATTTGTAAACCCACTTGGTTGGGTAGCTGAGTCAAATTTTGTAAACCCACTTGGTTGGGTAGTTGAGTCAAATTTGTAAACCCACTTGGTTGGGTAGTTGAGTCTCATATGTAAATCCACTTGGTTGGATATTTGATGTAAGTATGAGTCTTTGGTGATAGGAATTTCATAGAGTCATGTACTTCATTGAAAAATATGTTTGAAGATTCAGCATGAACTCAGGGAGAGATTGGTCACTTCAGTACATATCAGATCTGCAGAACGCTTCTTCTACATGTGGAGAACAGGGGGAGAGTGTGTTGGTTTTGATCCGCCCTTTGCCCTTGATGTCAAAGGGGGAGAGTGACATGGTGTTTGAATGAAGAGAAAGAATGAGGAGAGTGACATGGTATCATTGTATTCTTAATGTACCTATCTGTTGTGGTAACCAAACACCATCGTGGTTGCCATCAAGTCCAAAGGGGGAAATTGTTGGCAATATGATGTAGAGTGTTGTCCTTGATGGCAACCCACTGAATGAATATGAAGACATGCGAGTGTTGACATGTGTTGTCCTTGATGGCAATCCACCTGATGAAGTTATTCTTGACTTGATGGTCTTGGTAAATGATGTTTGTTAGCAATATGATGCTGAGTGTTGCTCTTGAAAGGCAACCCACTTGATGAAGATGATGGCAACTTACTGGATGAAGTTGTGCTTGATAGAATATGTCTTGATGAACTAAAACTGATGTATCTACAGTGAGTACAGAAGGCAATGAAGAAAGGATTTCAGCATGTGCTAAATATATGATGAAAAGAGTATGTTTCAAGGAATACGCGGATCTGTCTAGGGGAAGTCGTGTATGCACGCGGAAAAGAACGTGCCAAGTCGCGTATGGGTAAAAGCGCTCAAAAAGTGCAAAACCAGGGGTAACCACCATGGTATTGACCCATTGTATTGGGTAATGATTCGTCTAAATGACCCCGTCCAGGAATACCATCGGAAGTAATGTAGTTTTGGGCTCATGGTATTGTTTTGGCTCATGGTATTGAAAAAGGGGCTCATGGTATTGAAAAAGAGTAAACCTATATAAAGAGAAGAAATTCATTGTGCAAATCATGAGTGTGGGAGCAAGATGTCTGAACTTGAATGAATACTTCTCTGTGAAGTATATCTGTATGGAAAGGGTAAAGGTTTGATGATAGATTTGAATCTATGATGCACCTATCAAGAAATGATGAAGCGGGATATCTAGATCTGAAATGTATTTGTATCTACTAGATCTGTTTATGGAGTGATTAGATCTGTGATGAGGCAAACATCTGTCTGAAGTAAAGGGTTGAATCTGAACTGAATATCTGATATGAAGAAGTATGCAGCTCTGTAATGGTTAAAGATCCATACGTAGTTAGCCGCAGAGGAAGCGCGTATATACGCGGCTTCTCTGAAGAAAAAGCGCGTATGCGCAGTGAAGTTTATGTGCAGATGTATACGCTGGTTGATGTGGACGGAAGCGCGTATATACGCGACATCAGTGAAAGAAAAGCGCGTATGCAAACTAGGGATTGCTGAAGTATGGGGTATGAAATGTCTGATCTGATCTGCTGTGTTTTAGCTATCTGTTGTTGATGTTTGACTGTGCTTAAATGTATGGAGAGGGTCCAGTCTGAAAATATGATGAAACGTGGCCTGCAAGTTGTGTTCTATTGAAGTTGTTGGATCCGGTGTGAAAATTGATGAAACGTGGTCCATAGAGTGCGCTGAGGGTTGTAGCCGGTCGGGGGGTCGTAGCTCCTTCCCGGGTGGTAGTGAAAACGGAAACGGGGGGTCGTAGGGCCTTCCCGGAGTGAAATTTGGGCGCATGAAGGATACGAGGGGTCGTAGCTCCTTCCATGAGAGGTGACAAAAGAGTCGGGGGGGTCGTATCCCCTTCCCGGGGAGAGGGCAGTAGCGAGCGCGAGTGGTTTAAAACATCTTTGGTAGGAGTCTGCACCAACACATATGTTTTAAGATGTTTTCTCTATAATAAAATATTGAAGGCTGAGCAATTGCAGCGGTGGTTTTCTCCCGACTTGGGTTTCCACCTAAAAATCCTGGTGTTCATGTGTGATACTTTGTGTGATGGTTTATTCTGTTGTTACTGCACATGTTTTCTGTTAACTTAACATCAGATGATTGAATAGTGCAAAAGAGCTAAGCTAATAATATCTGCATATTTAGATCTTTGCTAATACGCGAGTTGTATGAAGGATATCTGCGTATATACGCGAGTTTACTAAAGGAAAGTAGCGTATGGGTTTTGGAGAGTGAAAAAGTAAAAATTTTTGAATATGCTGTAAATACTGATTCACCCCCCCCCTCTCAGTATTTTTTCCCAACAAAGAGTGCCTTTGCATGCCTTTTGACCCGAAATGCGTGCAATCTTGGGAGTGGTGAAAGTTACTTTTTGGGACCACAAGAAGAAAACTTCAAGACAATGATTCCTCACTTGAAGCTACCTAAGGACAACCACCAAAGCCTCCTTAGACATCAAGGGAGCACACAATGGAATATTTGTGGCACACTATTTCAGGAAATAACTCCCTAGAGGTTTGTTGGGTCAAAACCTCCACAGATCAGAGCATGCTATTCAAGAAGGACTCACACAACCACACTTTTACGCTAAAAACTATATAACATCGATAGTATAACTCACCCATAATCCTATGTTTGATGTAGATCCCGCGAGGTCCAAACCCCCAGCAACCCTTCTTCCTCTTCAACCTGAAAACCAAGAAGAAACGTGCATGGAAATCTAGTTGTACAGCATATATTTCTCCTCAATTTCAGTGTAATCCATGTGAAACATCATATAAACAATAATAAATGCTTAATTAATAATCTTTTCACATATTCAAGCAGATATTAACACGTGAATTTGGGAACAAGATGGTTCTTCTTCATTACAAACAGCATGTACAATGATATTAAGGTGGAGAGATCACCTGAATCCTTCCACGATCTTCGAATAGACCGTCGTCCGAATCCGTCCTGCCCTTGCCTCGCTAGGATACTTTCAAGACTTGTGCACATAAGATGACATATAAACTAATGAACATCTCCAGGAAACAAGAGTTTCCTGTAAAAAATCTGGGAAAGTGCAGGAGGCACGGGAAATCAGACTTGAATTGGGGCTCCAACAGAGTATAATGTCTATAAATTTCTCTCTCCCTTAGGCCATGCACATGAGGGGATTTTATACTCCCTCAAAGTAGTTTCAATCAGTTGGAAACAGTTGGCCACGGGCTGGGGTGGTTGAATTACTGGAATAACCATCAACCCAGCCTCGAAAATAGGGAATTTTATATATTTTTTAATGATTTTAATTGCATACACGGAAAAGTATCTCTGGACTCACATATACATGCAGAAACGTCTGGGCATACCCGTGTATGGGATTTGAAACACTGTTTTTTATGAACTTTTATCCAAGTCTGTGGGAATGGGTGCCCAAGGCCAAAAATACAATCATGAATCACATGAGGGTGAAAAATGATGCTATAACACACACAAAGGAATCATTCCCCTCTCTTGGGTCACCATTCACAATGTACCAAGAGAGGGAAGTAAGATTTGAATTCTCCTATATAAGGCCACCATTAGATGAAGAATTTGAGAATACATTGTTATGCTGGGCAGAATTGCCTAAGAAATACCAGGAGTGTATGATCTAGAGCTGAAGATAGAGGGGATTCAATTGTTGGCCATCCAATAAGTTCATTCCACCACAATAGAGAGAGGGATAATTTCCACCGAGGCAAGATTGGAATCAAAAACATCCTTTCATCGGGACTTAGAACCCATGTTCTAGGGGATTTTTGGAAAGAGGGTTAAATTTTCATCCTCATTTGCTACCAACACTCAATAAGAGGGGCTGAAGAGCCACCATTCAGATTATTGCAGTTGTTTGACTCTATTCAGAGCTTTTGTTTATTTTTTTTAGTTTAGTTTAGTTTTAGCTTATATATGCATGCTATTTATCTATCTAGTATGTTTATGATTCTAGCTTGTTCCAATAACTTGCTTGACTCCACTTCCTTTTCTACCTGTAACCAATAACTTAAGTGGGTAAACCACGCCCCTTAAGTTGGGGTGATTTTTTAGATACGTGCATCAAACACACTAAAACAATGTCCTAAAGATAATTACCCCACACGTTTTATAGATCTTATCATCAATGACTGTGTGGGGAATGAGAATTTCTCCTTCATGGATGGTTTCTTGGGAGAAAATCAAATCATTATCCATCCTGAAGATCAACATAAGACTACATTTACTTTTCCCTAGGGTACCTTTTCTTAAACAAATACGCCTTTCGGCCTTAAAAATGCTGGAGCTACCTTTCAGCGGGCCATGTCTTACGCCTTCCATGACATCAAACATATTATCGAGGAATATTTGGATGATTTAGCTACTCTTTCTAGCAAGATAATTGATCATCCTTCTCACCTCCGTCAAGTTTTTGAATGATGTCAATATTAAAAAAATTGGTTGAACCCCAATAAGTGTGTTTTCACTGTAACATCCAGTTGGTTGTTCGTATTCATCGTGTCTACAAAAGGGATGGGGTAGATCCCTTCAAGGTTGAGGCAATACTTTAGTTGCCTCCCCCATATTCGATTCATCAACTTCAAAGTCTGCAAGGAAAAAATATTTTCCTGCAGAGATTCATCGTGAATTATGTACAAAGGGATTTATGAGGTTGTTAAAGAAAGGAGTTCCATTATTTTGGGATGACTTTGCTCAACATTCATTCGATGCTTTGAAAAAAGAATTGAAATCTACTCCATTACTGAGTCCACCTGATTATAGCAGGGATTTCCTCTTGTATCTCGTTGCAGCAGAATCTACCATTTGTATGGTTCTAGTTCAGGAAGATGATGCTCTTTCTGAGCATGTTATATACTACCTTAGTCGAGGCTTGGTAGGTCCTAAAATATGGTATTCTCTGATAGAGAAATTTTTTTTGGCAGTTGTCCATGTTGTTCAACAGCTCATACAATACATTCTCCTTCTCAAAACATACGTTTTTGCAGAATTCAATCCATTTCAATTTGTTCTCAGTAGGAAAATGATTGGATGAAAATACAATCGATGGATTGTTATTTTGCAGGAATTTGATCTTGAATTTTTGTCTGCAAACTCCAAGAGATCATTAGTATTTGCGGAGTTGATTTCTATGATGCCTTGTGGAGAAGAGATTTTTTATGAAGAATCATTTCCTAATGAACATCTTTTTCTCATTTTCTCATAGGATCCTTGATATGCAGATCTCATTATTTATCTCCAGGCTGTGAGGTTCCCCTTAGCCTTTTCAAAAGATGAGCGTCGAAAGTTGCATCACTTAGCCAAAAGCTATTTGATTATTGGTGAAACTCTATATCGTCGTGGGGTCGATTTGATCCTTAGACGCTCCTTAACTCTCAAAGAAGTTAAGGTTGGGCTGATTGATTTCCACAGTGGAGCTTGTGGTGGTCATTTATCTCGGCTTGCTACAACCCAAAAAATCTTGCATGCAGGATACCTTGGGCCTTCGATTTTCAAATATTGTATTGAACCAGTCAAGAAGTGTCATTTGTGTTAGGTTTATACTCGAAAGATGTGCGGTCATCCAACTTTCCCATCATCACTTTCGGTCCTTTCACAAAGTGGGGTATTAGTTATACTACTTGTAACCCGCCTTCAGCTAAGGGTCACAAGTACATTATTGTAGCTGTAGAATACTTCAGGAAGTGGGTTGAGGCTATTCTTATGTTTGGAAATGACGATGAGACAACAACCCTGTTCCTTTCCAATCAATTAATTTCTCACTTTGGTATCCCCAAAGAGATTGTCACTGACCATGGTAGTCATTTTCAGAACAACATGATGGCTAAACTGGCTCTGAAATTAGGTTTTTGGCAAGAGCATTCATCTCCTTATTATCCTCAAGCCAATGGGCAAGTTGAAGCCATTGAGAAATCCTTGAAGAAAATTATTCAATGGACAATTGATCAAGCCATATCCAATTGGCATGTCATGTTGTACCGTGCACTTTGGGCATACCGAATGTCTGTAAAGACTGGAACCAGTTTCACTCTGTTTCAACTATATTATTGGTTGGAATCTATATTTCCTATTAAATGTGAAATTCCTTCCCTTAATTTAGCAGTTGAGCTTCTTCCTGACACTTCTAGTCTCGAAGAACATTGCATCCATCTAGAACATCTCGATGAGCAGCACCAAGATGCAACTATGATAAATGAGGCACATAAGAAATGGGTGAAGGTTTAGTATGATAAGTCAGTCAAGCCTAGGGTTTTCTCTAAAGGTGACCTTGTCTTTTTTTATGCCCAAGAGAAGGATTCCCTTGGGGCAGGCAAGTTCAAATATATGTCGTATGGTCCCTTTATCGTCAAAAATTTCCTCAAGAAAGGAGCTTATGCCTTGGTTGATTTTTATGGGAATAAGTTGGCCGAGCCCACAAATGGGCTCTGTTTGAAAAAGTAATATGATTAGGCTTAGGCCTACCATATGTTTTGTTATATATATTGTATTTTTGTACATATCTGTGTTTCAATTTTTGGTGTGCTTTTGATGATTTTGATCCGATTTGGCAGGTAATATTGGATGAAATGAGTCACTTTGGATTTGCTGATGGTGCTAGTGTACATACTCGGAACCTAGATTCTGCGGCTTGGGTAATCAATTATCCATCCAATCATTTGTTAGTTTCAAGATATGTGTGCATTGGTCCTGCTTCGAAAAACGTAGCAGAGTACACTGTAGTGTTCAACCTACTATCAGAGGAAATATCTTTTGGTGTTGATTCATTAGTATTTTAATTGGTTTCACAACTGGTGGTTTCAATTTTGAACAACACCTATCGTGTCAGAGACCCATTTTGCATCAATTTTTTTTAGGGTACATTTATTACAACGTTAATTTTGATTTATTACGTTCATTCATTTTCCTCGACCTGATAATTGGTTGGTAGAATCATGAGCTAATCAAGCACTTGATTGGCATACTAATCATTCAATACTTTAAAAATATAAAAAAAATCATTCATTATTGTACACTTCAGACATCACATCATATAAAATCGCTATATATATATATATAGATGTGAGTGTTAAAAATATACAAAATATGGACCATCATGTCCTACAAAATTGGGGCTTATGCCCGATCATGTCTATCATAAAAAAATATTACAACCATCCGATCAAATCTAAGGCTACTCCTGAGGTCCCTGCCCAACATTTCTGTTCCTATAGAACATAATGGTAGTCACTACACAATGGAATAATTGCACCCAATCTCCTGGTACCTGTACGACCCATTTCTGGATAGCCTCCAGTAGGTCCTCTATAGTGGCCATAGGCACTTGGTGATTCAAAATCTCCAAGTTTCTCTGTACTGCATGGAGAGTCCTTCCGGGGTCTTCAACATCTACCTCACCTCTGCGGTGCTTGTGCCTTGGGTAGCCCTATGGCCTAACTGGTCCCATGTTTGCATCATGATCATTAAAATTTTCTAAGTCATATTTTCCTATCAAAAACATTTTTTCATTTTCTATATAATTTTAAAAAATCAAAAAATCATATAATAAAAAAAATAAAAAAAAATGCAATCTTACCAATTGCACCCCATGCTGCTCCAGGTGGAAAATCTAAATCATAATCTACTCATAAATCCATCCCAGCATAGGGATAGTCCTCCAATGTGATGAATTGTTCTTCCCACCACCGAAATAACTCATCATCCCAGGTTTTTCAGGGAAATTCACTTCCCACTAGTCTTTTCATTAGATCTTCCCATTAAGCTATTCTTGGATCTCTCAGGCTGCTGATATTAGAGA
The DNA here is from genome assembly GCA_034641835.2 of Pinus albicaulis. Classification (NCBI taxonomy): domain Eukaryota; kingdom Viridiplantae; phylum Streptophyta; class Pinopsida; order Pinales; family Pinaceae; genus Pinus; species Pinus albicaulis. Next base: position 1,227,514,056 of record CM076574.1, on the reverse strand, counting down.
CGACCTCAGGCTAAAGCCCTGGGAATCTCTCAAAGAATAATGTTCGCAAGATCATACCATATCCAAAGTGTTTAGTATTTTTCTTCCAGATAGAAGTCAATTTTTTTTTCATATTTCCCAACAAGCCTGTGCACCAATCAAAAATATGAATCAAGCATTCCACTGCTATACTCATTTGTGTACGAGAAGCCTAGTGTAGAGAAGTCGATCTTGCTACTCTCGCAATGGTGAAGAGAATGATTTTCATGTGACAATCCCTCACATATTTCACAGGTGTTAGTCATCCATAATTTTCACTATCTAAAGGTTACTAAGTATCGGTTCTAGATTTCTAGAAACAAAGTTCATGAACATTGTGCGTTCTAGAAATCTCACTGCCTTCATTATCCTTAGGATAATTTTTTCACTATCTTATCATCCTATCGTGTCAAGGTATACTCACTACTCCCAAAAATCCCATCATGAGCTTATGTTATTCATCATCACCGTGTTTGGTCACCTTTTCCCTCAAGCCCACTTTTCTTTTGTTGCCCAACCCCTTCACTACTACCTAAGGTGACCATTTTTCACATAGCGATCCCAACTCAAGTTTTCAAACAAAGGCCAAGTCCAAAGAGCCTCCCACTAGGTCATTTAGGGTTTCATAGGTTGTAGGTTTGTTTGAATGATCTAATTCACTATTTTTCTATGTGCTAACAAAGTAAAATCAAAGAGGAGGAAGATCAGCGAGTGATTGTCCAAAGAAGATCAAAAGATCTTCCAAGGAAGGCCTCCTTGGCCAAACACAAAGTCTGCAAAGGAAAGCTACCCATTTTTACATTTTTGCAAAGGTATCAAGGTGGCTATCAGAAAAGAACTAGGTAAGGTAAGAGGCCAACTCATCACTAATGACATCTGCAGCAAAGGAGAGGCAACATGCCTATTTTCAGAGAAAACTAAGGTTTTTGAGGGATTTTTCTTGGTTTCATGACCTCCATGGTTAAATCATCAACAATTATTATATCATAATGCTCTTACACCTCATCCTATCCTTAATATACCTTCATGAACACTTCCCATCACTCCTATCCCTCAAAATCATCATTTTTCTACAAAACCTAGTCTATTGCCACAATTTGACACTTTTTGAGACTAGGCCTGTGTTTTGACCTTTTGGACCCCTTACCCTCACTCAATTATTGAAATTCCACTTTCCCCTACTCTATAACATCTATCCCTATCCCCAAAAATTTCCCCAAGAATTTAGACAACCCTTAACCCCTTCATTCCCCTCCCTCTGTAAGGCAGTCCTAAATCCCCTACACCAAACCCTAATTTCCTCTTCCAACTAAGCTAGGGTTTGCCATGGAAAAGAGTCATAGGATAAAAGGATTCATTTGATAGATAATGTAAGCAAGAATAAGTCTATACCAGCTGATAAAAATCATGCCTCCATCATTTTCCAAGAATTCATTCCAAGAGACAAGCCATGTGTCACACCTAGGGCTATTTTTTATTTAAATTGTGTTTCTGACCAAATGGAGATGAACTTGGAAAAAGTGAGAGAGGTGTTTGTCCATCATAGGGCTAAGAAGAAAAAAATATTTCATTTTTTACACAGGTATCATGGTTTGGGAGAAATGTCAAAAATATAGGTGTCATGGGAGAATTTCTGCACAAGTGGAGTAACCTTGGGAAAATCTCATTTTCTCACAGATGGAGTATCCAAATGACTTTCTTCATGATTCAAATGACAACTATACTTGAAGATATTTCCAATGAGCTATCATGAGTTCAATTTTGAATTGAGGAAGGCATCCAAAAGTGGCCTGCAACATCACTCTACATTTCTGCACCAACATTCACCATTTTTTACGAGTGTTGGGACAGTCAATTTTTTAACAACCAAATTAACACCAAATGAAAAAAATAAATTATATTTGGAAAGTAGACTTCTCTAGCTTTCCAATGAGCCATCTCAGGCCCAATTACAACACCAGGAAGGCTTCTAAAAGCTTGATGCAAATAGCACAACGCACCTGGAAAAGGATGTGACACGCGTATAGGCACTCCCAATGTAATTTTCTAAAGGATGTGACGCGCCTGGAAAAGGGCACGATGCACCTGTGTGCAAGAGCATAAGGAGCCTCCAAGAGTGCCAGAAAAATGATTTTTTTTGCACAAGACTGAATTTTCACCACAGCAAAGGAGATTTCTAAGGAGAAGGCCTTTTTTACTTTAAAAACATGTTTGTCGAGGTTATAAAGTGACAGCCCACATAGAGACAGTGAAAGAGGAAACCATCAAAAAAAAAGTGAAGAGGGAGAAAGTGATGGGAAGCATAAATAGAGTGATAATCAGCAAGGTAGTGAGCATGATGAAATCCCTCATACAGCTAGTGAAGATAGTCTCCAAGAAGACAGCAAGTAAGATAAATAGGACAGCCATGAAACTAATGATGACACTGAACTTGAAGAGTAAAATCACTGAATGATGAACAAATAAATATAAGCAATCACAGTAATGAGGAAAGTAACAGGTCTCAAGAGGTGGAAGAAAACCCTCACTCATTTGAAGAAAAGGACAGTGGTAAATTGCAGCAAATTAAAGAGCACACTCAGGAAGAAAACATTCAAGGTGAAGACAGCCACAATGATGGCAAACAAGCATACAAAGAAAAAGTCAAACTTTAGGAGTATATGGGTGAATTTGATGATGATGAAGAGGAGGAGCAACCAGTAAGGAAAAGACCTAGGACTATAGGTCTTAGGAAAGCTTTGGAGAAACAAAGACAAGAAGAAACAACCCTTGCTCAATAATATCCTCTCACATAGATGCTTGCCCAAGATATAGAAAATGACAAAGAATCATGGCTTGAAAGAGAAAACAAGCACTTGGAGGAAAAATTGGACAAAGAAAAAAAATATTTGGGTTTTCAAAGGAAGATGACTGGGCATTATAAGAAGTTGAATCAAATTTCCCGGAGGAAACTCAAGATTTCTCAGGAAAAGCTCAAAACTACCCAAAGGAGGCGCCTGGTGAAAAAGGGAGGAAAAGACATATCTAGGCTTGGAATCTTCGCTCAAGCTTCCTTGCATGCTTCTAGAAACCCATAAGGGGTTTTCTCACCAAAATTGAGGAATTTTTTACATGATATTGTTTTTTGTGATTTTTAGGCCTAATTGTACATTTTTCCTAGGCACTTCCGTTTTTTCCTGGAGCATCCTCAGGTCATGAAAGTTATATTTTTGGATGTATTAAATTTTATGGAATCTATTTAGAAAATTTCAGATCAAAAGAAGGTGTCTTGATCCCCCAAAGAGGCAAAAAGCAGTCAATTTTTACCTTTCTGCCTCAAATATCAGCAATTGCTACGCTCCTCAGGTTTTTCACTATGTCCATTTTTTTATAGACTTATGGGGATTAGTTTGAGATAAATCAAATTTTTTTGGAAATTATACATCCTCAGATTTCCAACGAGCCATCATGGGCTTGAATCTGATGCCAGGAAGGGTTCCAAAATGCAACTGCAACAGACCCCAATTTTTGCTGATTTGGAGCTACGCACAGAGACAACTTTTTGCCAAAAAGTCAACAAAAGACACTAATTAATGGAAAATTGTTTTTTTAATATTTTCTTGGACAAAACACTCCTGATTTCATTGGGGAGTTATGTTCTGGTGTGTTTCATTTATTTTCTTATCTCTTATGTGTCTTGGGCCTTGCATGGTCATTAAGCACATTTATGACATTTATGGCTGAATTAGGGTTTCTGGAAGCCTCTTAGGGTTTCCACCTCCTCATTTGCTCCGTAAATAGAGCATGAGGCTATTGTTTATTTTTTTGGATGTTGATGACTTATGCTGAATTAATACATAGTCCCTTGAAGCCTTTGATGAGAAATTGATGTCTTGGAGCTTATGCATGATCTGATTCACTTGTTGATAGAGAAGGGTTGTTTGCCGGATCCGTAGGACTGGTTGATGGTGAATTTTTATCTTGTTAATTTTTTCTAAGTTTCTCATATGTTTCCATCCATCTATGTTATAGTAGGACAAAAAATTTATTCTAAGATATGCTTGTTGATGGGACCTTAGATTTGTTTGTTTTCGTCACTGCCTAAATGTTTTCTTCTGCTTAAGATATGTTAGAGAATTTATCTTTTTTCTCTCTAATAAGTTTTTGTCTTGTATATTTTATTGAATGATTTATATAATTTATTATCAATTATGATGTATGGCTAGCCCTAAATATTGTTACCTCTGAAGTACTCTGTTCTTGAAATCATCTTTTGAAGCAACTTTGCCTATAGTTTGTCAAATAAGTCTGTCATAATCATGCTCTTTCCCTTACTTAGCTAAATTTGTCTCAAAGAACTCTCATAGCTATCACTGTGAATGCTAGGGTTTGTCTCTTCTTCTATGGTTAGAGTTACTTCTGCAACTTAAATGTTTTTCTTGCTCTTGATGATAAAACCCATGAAAGATTCAATAAGTTTTGCCTTTCTATGTTTTATCTGAATGTTGTCTTGGTTGATTATCTGCTTTCAGTCTGAAATAAAATGGATTAGGTGTTTCTTAACCCTTTTACTCCCTTTCTATGCTTATAAATCTTCTAGCTCTCTCAGTTTACAAGTATATAAAGGATTCTACTTCTGCCCTTTATTAGCTTGTAGTTCCCAAGTTTAATGTCCATCTCATGATCCTTCACAACCTTAAAGATCCACCAGCCAAGTTAAATTTCCCTGCAAGTTCTCTTGAAACCATTGATGAACTCATTCATGACCTTGTTTGACTCCATTGCCCAATGACTTAACAATCTTCCTTGTTTTCTATCTAAACCCATCTAAGCATCATACCCAACCAAAAACAATCAAAATACCCTGCACTTAACATCTAGTCTAAAATCAACCCTAATCAGCAAACAATTTCACATCTTTGCACCTACTAGAGAGATCCCTCTCCGAATCTAGGAAGGCTAGGTCCTAGGATTCCAAAGCTTGGTTTGATGTTACCCTGTACCTTTGTATCTCAATGAATCTAGCAAATTACGGGGAGCTAACATAATGGCGATCACAGTGGGACCCTGAGTGATAAAAAAACTTAGACTTCCATAAACCTTTCAAAAAACCCTTAAGAGTATTATCTTGTGGATTTATCCCACCGATCACACCTGTATAATGGAAATCACGGTGGGACATTCTGAGTAAATTGCATCTTAGACATCCTTAAGACCTCAGAAAGCCCACAAACATCCTTAGATTGGTATTCAGTTGTTGATGGTGGACAACAATCACCTTAAAATATTTGAAATGATCCACCTGGCGACTCCACAACTCTCAATAGACCTAAAGACTCCACTGGAGGAAGAACCTAAAACATGACCAGTCATCCTAAAAAGAAAGAGCATTCAGGCCTAAGTTGGATTCAAGAATTTTTTTTTTTTATCTATAACTATGTTCTATCCTACTTTAAGCTTGATCAAGAATACACTAATGAGATCTAAATTTATCATTGGGAATATCTCAAGCCTCGAAAAGCTAAGTCTCAAAATTTAGACCATCATCAGTCTTATACACCTCTGTTTACCCCAGATTCACCTGTGGAATATCTAGTGAAACATGAGCCTCATGCTACCTTTCCTCCTCTTGCTAAAACCTCAAACAACCATAAATATCTTTTTACACTACCTATACCCACAAAGGTCCTAGAAAGATATAAGCCTCTGATTTTTCCTCCTATCTTCCAAGCCCTCCCTGCAAATATTGCAAATAAACTACCCATATTTGATGGAGAAAGCTCAAACGTCACCGCTGAAGAGCACATTCAAAATATTGAGAATTTACTTGACCTTTATGAAATAGACGAAGATGATGTGCATATTAGAATGTTTGCCTTATCATTATAAGGAAAAATTAGGAGTTGTTTTAAGGACCTCCCAGCTACAGGCATTATCAATTTTCTTAAATTTACTCAAGTATTCTTTAGATAGGTGGGTGATCATGGGAAATGAAGTTCTCATCATAGAGGAATACAAGAATTTAAAAAGACAACCAGGGGAGACAGTACAAGACTTTTCAGCCAGGTTCAATAAGGTATACAATGCAATACCTGCTAAGATAAATCCACCTTTGGGGTGGGATCTCTTGCACTACCCAAGTAATTTTGACCCAGAGATGGAATTCCAAATAAGAGAAAAAGACCCTTCAAACCTGGAAGAAATGCAAAATATGGAAATTATTATGGAATTCAACATATTGGAAAGAGAGGAAAAGTTAGAAGGAATAAGGAAGGACAAAGAAGCTCAAGAGAAACTAACTTCTTCATAGGTAAAGATGCAGATGTTGACAGATACAATCAGAAAAATGATTCATATACTTGGAAGGAAAGAGGAAGAGTATAAGGTTGAGGATAGTGCTGATTATTCAGAGCAGCCGGTACCATTTTCTTGGGAGGAACCAAATCAATCATTTCAATGCAAAGATAGCTATCAAAACATACTGGATGACCAAGGTTGCAAAGAAGAAGAGGCGGAGAGTTGTCAAGTAAGTAATATACGCCTTCCTACATCTTGTGCTTCACTATTAAGAGAGTATTACAAGAAAATTGAAAATAGAAACAAGGTAGAATGCTCTAAAGAATCAGTAAGGAAGGAAATGGATAATACAAACCTTTTTCAAATATAGAAGTTATCCCCTCAAATCATCTTGGTATGATTGTTTGGATTACAAAACTAGAAATGGAAGATGAGCCACAACCTCTTGAGTCCCTACCCTTGTGCTTCGAGTCATTTCAAATGGCTAAAAGAGAAGATATTGGCCATGAATACTCTCCTTTTCATATGATGGAACAATCTGATGATCAAGTATGCATAATGGATGGCATTCCTCCTATGAATAAGATGCCCAAATATGATGAATAAGATGATGATTATGTTCTCCAAACTCAAGCCAACACTACCAAACAATCAATGATTATTTTGTGGGACAAAGACAGTCATTTTCAGCAGCTCAAAGATAGTGATCAGAAAATACCACTCAGTTATGGAAATGAAGAAGAAACTGCAGAAATTTTAGGAGAAAGGGAAGGATCTTTAACTCTTTGTTGTGCTTCTTTTCAGTTCATCAAAAAAAACCTTAATAAAATTAGAAGTCAGCAATCTTTAGGTATTGATTTTAACAATAAAGAACACATTCAGCCCGATGTCAAGCCTTCAGAAGAGAAAGAGAACGGCTATAGCTCTTTTCAATCAAGTTTGCTAGAGGACAACATGGAAATATATGATGATTTTGACAGTGCATATGATCATGAGGAAGAGAAGGGGTTTCTTTCCCAAATGAGTCCTAAGCTCAGCCAAGTGAAGGAAGAAGTAGTCTTGGATCAAGCTTATCTCCCAAATCCTCTAAGCCAGGTATTGTTTCAAGATCCCTTTGCTGATTTGTTAGAGGCACTTGAAGAGGGAGTCAAATATCTTAGGAGCACTTTTATGCAAATTTTCAAGAACATTTTAGGCACTACTGCTAAAAAAAAGTAAGGTGGGAATGGCCTTTTTATTCTTTTACCATACTCAAAGAGCTAAACCAAGATCCCTCATGGAATCATCTTCTTGATTGGATGTATTGGAAAAGAGAGTTCACTAGCTGGATGTATATCATGTATGGGTTAGATTAGGATATATAGGAATGAAAAATAAGCTTAGCCTTGTGAGCATATTTTTAGTTCTAGGTTGTTTGGAAAGAATGAAAAAACAAAAAAAAACAAAAAAAGGTAGAAAAAGAGGGCAGATTTGAAAAGAGGTAAAGCAACATACCCAAAAAATGGAACTAATGAAAGTGTGCAAGCTTAAATTCCACTACTGGTTCATAAATAAGTCTTGTTCAATCATCTAGCCTAATCATGGCTGAACATGTTTTAAATTTATTGTTGATAAGTCAGTGAAAAAGATGCTTGTCAAATCATGTGAACTTGACTTGTCAAAATAAATAGATAAGGAATGAAGAATGTTGGTTCCACATGCTTAAAACTGAACCAAAGAGAAGGATAGGGATGCTGAACAAATGATGGATTATTGCCCTTATACTTTCTAGTTCTGTTGGTATAAAAATAATGGTTGTGTGCAACTTGTTTCAATGCCACAACTCATAATAAATCGGATAGCTTAATCCTGGTTTACTCATGTTCCAATTTCATGTTAGTAGGATAGAGAATAATTTTTTTCAAAAATCTTAATCTTGACAAATGAGTAGACTAGGTAGAGAATAAAAGAGTTCATTAGCCTAATCTGAACTCTTGGAAGAGATAAGGGTAAAATTAGATAGTTTGATTTTTGTTTTCAAAAAAGAAAAATGTCAAGGTTTTTCCAGTTCAAATTCACCCAAGGAAGAAAAAAATTTTAGGCAAGTAGGTTGGGTAGGTAGAGATGATATTGATATTAATCATGTTTTTGAGATTACTAAGATCACAGCTTCAAGCAAGCATCAGCAAGTGAAAGAGGTAAAAATCTGCCCCATGGATGAGGCACTAGTCTTCATAAACCAAGAGATCTAAAAGTTTTGGACACCTCCTAAAAAGGAGCTGCCCTCCCCAAGTGGAGCCATTGTTAGTCATCCATAATTTTCACTATCTAAATATGACTAAGTATCGGTTCTATATTTCTATAAACAATGCTCATGAACATTGCGAGTTCTATAAATCTCACTGCCTTCATTATCCTTAGGATAGTTTTTTCGCTATCTTATCATCCTATCTTGTCAAGGTCTGCTCACTACTCCCAAAAATCCCATCATTGGCTTATGCTATTCATCTTCATCGTGTCTGGTCACCTTTGGCCTCAAACCCATTGTTCTTGTGTTGCCCAACCCCTTCACTACTACCTAAGGTCACCATTTTTCACATAGGGATCCCAACTCAAGCTTTCAAAGAAAGGCCAAGTCCAAAGAGCCTCCCACTAGGTCATTTAGGGTTTCATAAGTTGTAGCATTTTTTTAATGATCAAATTCATTGTTTTTCTATGTGCCAAGAAAGTAAAATCAAAGCAGAGGAAGATCAGCAAGTGATTGTCCAAAGAATATTAGAAGATCTTCCAAGGAAGGTCTCCTTGGCCAAACACAAAGTCTGCAAAGGAAAGCTACCCATTTTTACATTTTTGCAGAGGTCTCAAGGTGGTTATCAGCAGAGAACTAGGTAAGGTAAGAGGCCAACTCATCACTAAAGACATTTGTAGCAAAGGAGAGGCAGCATGCTTATTTTCAAAGAAAACTAGGTTTTTTGAGGGAAGTTTCTTGGTTTCATGACCTCCATGGTTAAATCATCAACAATTCTTATATCCTGATGCTCTTACACCTCATCCTATCCTTAATATACCTTCATGAACACTTCCCATCACTCCTATCCCTCAAAATCATCATTTTTCTACAAAACCTAGTCTATTGCCACAATTTGACACTTTCTGATACTAGGCCCGTGTTTTGACCTATTGGACCCCTTCCCCTCACTAAATTCTTGAAATTGAACTTTCCCCTACTCCTTAATATATATCCCTATCCCCCAAAATTTCCCCAAAAATTTAGACAACCCTTAACCCCTTCATTCCCCTCCCTTTGCAAGGCAGTCCTAAATCCCCTACACCAAACCCTAGTTTCCTCTTCCAACTAAGCTAGGGTTTGCCATGGAAAATAGGCATAGGAGAAAAGGATTCATTTTATATATCATGTAAGAAATAATAAATCTATACCAGCTCATAAAAATCATGCCTCCATCATTTTCCAAGAATTCATTCCAAGAGACAAGCCATGTGTCACACCTAGGGCTAGTTTTTATTTAAATTTTGTTTCTGACCAAACAAAGATGAAATTGGAAAAAGTGAGAGATTTTTTTTCCATAATAGGGCCAAGAAGAAAAACCTCTTTCATTTTTTACACAGGTATCACGGTTTGGGAGAAATGTCAAAAATACAAGTGTCACGGGAGAATTTCTACACAGCTAGAGTAACCTTGGGAAAATCTCATTTTCTCATAGATGGAGTATCCAAATGAGCCTTCATGAGTCAAATGACACCTAGAATTAAAGATATTTCCAATAAGATATCATGAGCTCAATTTTGAATTGAGGAAGGCATTCAAAAGTGGCCTGCAACCTCACTTTGCATTTCTGCACCAGCATTCACCATTTTTTACCAGTGTTGGGATGGTAAATTTGTGAACAACCAAATGAAAACCAAATGAAAAAACTCAAGTATATTTGGAAATTATACTTCCATATATTTCCAATGAGCTATCATGAGCTCAATTTGGAATCAGGGAAAGCATCCAAAAGTGGCCTACAATAGCACTATTCATTTCTACACCAGCATTCACCATTTTTGACCAGTGTTGGGACAATCAATTTTTGGACAAGAAAATGAACACAAAATGAAAAAAATAAAGAATATTTGGAAGGTATACTTCTCTAGATTTCCAACGAGCTATCTTGGGCCCAATTCTGACATCGGGAAGGCTTCTACAAGCTTGTTGCAAATAGCACGATGTGCCTGGAAAAGGACACGATGCGCCTGTAGGAACTCCCAGTGTAATTTTCTAAAGGATGCGATGCGCCTGGAAAAGGGCATGATGCACCCATGTGAAAGAGCGTAAGGAGCCTCCAAGAGTGCCAGAAAGCTGATTTTTTTTTTCACAAGAATGAATTTTCACCACATTCAAGAAGATTTCTAAGGAGAAGGCCTGTTGGACTTTAAAAACATGTTTGTCGAGGTTATAAAGTGACAGCCCACATAGAGACAATGAAAGAGGAAACCATAAAAAAAATAGTGAAGAGGGAGAAAGTGATGGTAAGAATAAACATAGTGATAATTAGCAAGGCAGCGGGCATGATGAAAGCCCTCATACAGCTAGTGAAGATAGTCTTAAAGAAGACACCAAGCAAGATAAAGAGGACAACCATGAAACTAATGATGACACTGAACTTGAAGAGAAAAAATCACTAAATGATGAAAAAAGAAATATAAGCAAGCATAGTAATGAGGAAATTAACAGATCTCAAGAGGTGGAAGACAACCCTCACTCATTTGAAGAAAAGGATAGTGGTAAATTGCAGCAACTTAAAGAGGACACTCAGGAAGAAAACATTCAAGGTGAAGGTAGCCACAGTGATGGCAAACAAGTATACAAAGCACGAGTCAAACTTGAGGAGTATATGGGTGAATTTGATGATGATGAAGAGGAGAAGAAACCAGTAAGGAAAAGGCCTAGGAATATAGGTCTTAGGAAAACTTTGGAGAAACAAAGACAAGAAGAAACAACCCTTGCTCAGCAATATCCTCTGACACAGCTGCTTGCCCAAGAGATAGAAAATGACAAAGAATCATCACTTGAAGTAGCAAAAAAGCTCTTGGAGGACATATTGGACAAATAAAACAAAGGTTGGGGTTTTAAAAGGAAGATGACCGGGAATTATAAGAAGTTGAATCAAATTTCCCGAAGGAAACTCAAGATTTACCAAGAAAAGCTCAAAACTGCCCAAAGGAGGTGCCCAGTGAAAAAGGGAGGAAAAGACATATCTATGCTTGGAATCTTCACTCAAGCTTCCTTGCATGCTTCTAGAAACCCTTAAGAGGTTTTCTCACCAAAATTGAGCAATTTTTTACATGATCTTGTTTTTTGTGATTTTTAGGCCTAATTGCAAATTTTTCTAGGCGCTGCCATTTTTTCTTGGAGAATCCTCAGCTCATGAAAGTTATATTTTTGGATGTATTAAATTTTAGAGAATCTATTCAGAAAATTTCAGATCAAAAGGAGGTGTTTTGATCCCCCAAAGAGGCAAAAACAATCAATTTTTACGTTTCTGCATCAAATATTAGCAGGTGCTACGGTCCTGGGCTTTTTTCACTCAGTCCAATTTTTTACAGACTTCTATGTATCATTTTGAGATAAATAAAGTATTTTTGGAAATTATACATCCATAGCTTTCCAACGAGCCATCGCGGGACCGAATCCGATGCCAGGAAGGGGTCCAAAACGTAGTTGCAACAGACCCCAATTTTTGTTGATTTGGAGCTATGCACAGAGACTACCTTTTGCCAAAAAGTCAACAAAAGACACTAATTAATGAAAAATTGGTTTTTTAATATTTTATTGGACAAAAAATTCCTGATTTGATTTGGGAGTTATGTTTTGGTGTGTTTCATTTATTTTCTTATCTCTTATGTGTCTTGGGCCTTGCATGGTTATTAAGCACATTTATGACATTTATGGCTGAATTAGGGTTTCTGGAAGCCTCTTAGGGTTTCCACCTCCTCATTTTCTCCATAAATAGAGCATGACGCTCTTGTATATTTTGTTGGATGTTGATGACTTATGCTGAAGTAATACATAGTCCCTTGAAGCCTTTGATGAGAAATTGATGTCTTAGAGCTTATGCATGATCTGATTCACTTGTTGATGGAGAAGGATTGTTTGCAGGATCCATAGGCCTAGTTGATGGTGAAGTTTTCTCTTGTTAATTTTTTCTAAGTTTCTCATATTTTTTCCGTCCATCTATGGTGCAGTAGGTCAAAAAAGTTAGACTAAGATATGCTTTTTGATGGCACCTTAGATATGTTTGTTTCCTTCACTGCCTAAATGTTTTCTTCTTATTAAGATATGTTAGAGAATTCATGTTTTTTCTCTCTAATAAGTTTTTGTCTTGTCTATTTTCTTGAATGATTTATATCAATTAGTATCAATTATGATTTATGGCTAGCCCTGCATATTGTTACCTCTGAAGTACTATGTTCTTGAAATCATCTTTTGAAGCAACTTTGCCTATAGTTTGTCAAAGAAGTTTGTCTTAATCATGCTCTTTGCCTTACTTAGCTAAAATTGTATCAAGGAACTCTCATAGCTGTCACTATGAATGCTAGGGTTTGTCTCTTATTCTAAGGTTAGAGTTACTTGTGCAACTTAAATTTTTTTCCTGCTCTTGATGATAAAACCCATGAAAGATTCAATAATTTTTGCCTTTCTATGTTTTATCTGAATGTTGTCTTGGTTGATTATCTACTTTCAGTCTGAAATAAAATGGATTAGGTGTTTCTTAACCCTTTGACTCCCTTGATTGCTTATAAATCTTCTAACTCTCTTAGTTTACAAGTATATAAAGGATTCTACTTCTGCCCTTTATTAGTTTGTAGTTCCCAAGTTTAATGTCCATCTCATGATCCTTCACAACCTTAAAGATCCACCAACCAATTCAAATTTCCCTGCAAATTCTCTTGAAACCATTAATGAACTCATTCATGACCTTGTTTGACTCCATTTCCCAATGACTTAACAATCTTCCTTGTTTTCTATCTAAACCCATCTAAACATCATACCCAACCAAAAACAATCAAAATACCCTTCACTTAACATCTAGCATAAAATCAACCCTAATCAGCAAACAATTTCACATCTTTGCACCTACTAGAGAGATCCCTCTCCGAATCTAGGAAGGCTAGGTCTTAGGATTCCAAAGCTTGGTTTGATGTTACCCTGTACCTTTGTATCTCAATCAATCTAGCAAATTATGGGGAGCTAACAATAGGGATATGAGTTCCCACTTTATTTGCATTATCAATGCAATAGACTTGGACATAATCCTCTACGTTAAGCCCTCTTGTGGGTTTGTCGTGTAAATCTACTAGGTCTCCCCTTCTGGAAATTCCAGTAATAAAGTATATGTATTACACCTCTATTCATAGTGGCATCTGATCAATTCATCAATTGAATGATTAAATACAAGTTTTTAAATTCCACCCTCCATATACACGGCCCCGTTTGTACATAGTCTCGTATCATACATAGGTTCCTTATCACGAACTCGTGTATGCGTAGAGGGTTTCAACGAAAATCTATGTCCTATGGTCAAAAATCCAAATTTTTTCTTAAAAAGGGAACGAAATTGATAAATAGTATGAGTCCAAGGTTTTCCTGACTGATTTGAAGCATTTTGGTGGCTGGTTCTTTCATATTCAAGAAGAGGATTTTTTTCGCCAAAGCTCCTTTTTCGACTTCTGCAATGCACAAATGGTCAAAATGTGAGTCAGAATTCTTATTTATGCCCCGAATTTGAAAATTTTTCAAAAATTTTGTTTATGTCTATTTTTTCAATTTGATTAAGGTTGTTTAACCTTTTGGCTCGTAAGCGTTGGGAAAAGTAATTTTCAGGTACATTCTGCTGAATTTGAGATATTCCTAGTTTTTCTTCAGATCCATGACCACTGACCTGTCATGGAAGGTATTTAATTTCGAACTGACATATAGGTTAGGGAATTCACTTTTTGTTTCATTTTTTCATACCAGCCTCCATTCTGATCACTTTCCGTAGGGTCAATCCCATCATGTCATGAGTATTTAACCCATTTCACTTGACGATTTTTTAATCATGACTTAGTGGTAGAGCCATCTTTTATATGGGATTCCTAGTTAGTTCCTCACAAGCATTTGTCACCCATGCTGCAATTTATTGAGGCTTGGTAGTCCTCTTTAGCCCCACCATGAATTATGCATTGAAGCTTAATTCTTATTCTTCTTTGCTATCTTTATTCTAGCCATTTAACCTAGAGGCTTCCATATGTTTTCGAGTTGTATTACTGCATTTCATATTGACTAGTTGTTTATATTGGCCTTTAGCCAGCTTAATTTGGACTCATGTTTAAGCCCTCTTTTGACCATGTCTTTCTGTACATGTGAACCATGCAACAACTTACCCTTTGGGACTTGACACCTCTACCCATGGATGGAACATTCCTTTGAGTGTCACTTACCAATTTTCATCACCTTGCATTGAGCATAGGATTGTTCCTATCCTAGAAACTAGTGCATATGTTTATCGACACTCATTCTATCCATTGTACTATAGGAATTATTTTATTCTTTTTTCAGGCTTTGAAGTATGAAAAATACAAAAAAAATTATATTTGAAAAAGAGAGGGAATGATATATTAATTCCATACTTGATGGTAGCTACAGTGTTAGTTGTGTCGCCCTTGAACAAAGCACAAAAAAATAAGTCTTTTTTCCACTTGGGGACGGTTTTAGTTTTTGACTTAGGAAAAGCCATAACCTTGATTTTGAGTCAGTACTCCCCTGGTTGGTTATCTCTTCCAATCATATGGAGGTTTTTTTTATGCCTCCTGCATGACAAACTTATACAAAGTTGTCATTTGCTGCCATAGTCAACATGAGTCATGCTTTTGTTCAAGGGAAGTTAACATGCGTTGGCCTTTATGTAGTGTCTCCTGACTCATTTTTCAGTCGGCCTTCCTGTTGTTGTCAGTATATTTTTCTATCACATCAGATATTTGGTCCTTTCCTCATGGTGGTTTGAGAAGGTCTCCACTGACTTCTTACTGGCAGGTTTGTCTCTTATCGACTACGACATATTTCTTTGAGAGTAAACCTAGAGCTACACCCTACCCCTATTTACATCATTGATAGGTGACCATGTGCTCAGAATTTGATAAACATCATTGGTGTTTTATGGAGTGGTTTCCCTTGTGTTTGACTTCAGCTTACATTATCACACCTTAGATTCATGCAGTACCTTGATTTCCATTTGACCCTTTCAGTGGATATCTTGCCTCATTGTCATCTTTCATTATTGGTTGGTTTAGAGGGTTTCTGCCATGTGCTAGCTTCATCTTGTGAATGCCAAAAATGTACTTCGAGTTGGTTACTTCACTTTACTTCATTCAATTCCTTTCCAAATCTTGGCCTATGGATTGCACTCGCGCTAGACTGATGTGGGATGCCCTAATGCCTTCCTTCTACCAGATCTTTTCCCATCGACTCCGACTCATTGCTTTGGGAATAAGGTCTAGAGTCCTTTTTTCAGTACCTTAGGGTTTGCAGTCATCAGTGGCAGATTTTTCGTTATTGACAGTGAGAATACATCATTGTCTCCTGATTGGTAGATTATTTCAAGTGTTTGACTTCAACTCATTCATTCACACTTGCTAGATTGTACTGGGGGCACCTTGACACTCATTCTCATTATCGGTGGGTTGTCTCGCGTTTGTTAATGGTATACATCAGTGACCGGTAATACAACGATTTCTCACATGGTCAACCTCAGCTCATTTATTCCCATTGTGTAGAATTGTGCCAAGGTGATTGGTGAGGACCTCAGGTTTGGATTAGCATTTTTTGGTTCACTTTGACAGCTCCTTCAGTTTTCTTCCAGTGACACCATTCACCCTTATATGTTTCAATTTCATCACAAAAAAATCTTATATGTTGGCTCCTGAGTTGCATGTTGTACCATTTGTTCCACCAATTATGATTTGGTACCTGGAGATTCCGTTGTGGCTTCAGTGATCAGATATCTTTGCAACATCATTGATCAGTCTTCTATATGTGATACTTGGACATGATTTTGACTTAAACTTCCCAGCAAGTGATCAGATGATTCATTATGTACTTTACATTTCAGCTATACTTTTATACATATTGGATCCACTCAATACTTCATATGCGCAAATGCTTTTATTTCACTGAGCATGGGTATGCCCGCTTCAGACATGAGCTATCTTTCCAATTTCTATCACTGGTTTTTTAGTAGACTGAAATATGGTGAAGTCCTCTCTCATCCTTGCAAGGTTCTTTCTATGCACATAATACATTTTGGCCATCATGTACCCCTTATGACCTCATATATTAGGGGGAATATTTTATAGCATCATTTATCACCATTATATATTTGATGACTTATGCATTGACCTTGGGCAGCCCTTCCATTCAGACTTCATCATATTTCTCAAAAAATAGTATTTCAAAATCCATACGTGACTCTACCCAGACTTTTCCACGTATACCCTTGGGTCCATACATAGAAAACCTGTGTATGATACTTAAAATATTGAAAAATATAAAATTTCCCTATTTTGGAGGTGGGGTTTACGGTTTTTCCTGTAACGTAACTACCCCATCCCATGGCCTAACTATTCCCCAACAGAAAAAACTAATTTGAGGGAGTATAAAAACCCGTCAAGGGAATGACCTAAGGGAGGAAGAGAGAGAATTATAGATATTATACCCTATTATAGCCCTGACCAAGTCTGATATTTCCCTTGTGCCTCCTACACTTCGCAGATTTTCAGGAAACCCTTCCTTGAGATGTTCACATTCATCCTATGTGACATCCATTGTGTGCTATTCTTGGAAGAAGTTTTGTGAGGCTAGGGCTGGATAGATCTAGAGGATGGTTTTCTCAAGGCCATGGTAGATTTCAGGTGATCTCGCCACCATTTATTTACTATACATGTTATCAATAAAAGAAGTTCCATCTTTTTCCTGATGTTCACATGTCGTATATCCCTTATACATGCCTAATGATTTTAAATAGTTCATTTATTGTTATTTTTATGAGATTATGCATGATTTTTGCTAACATATAGAACATATATATGCTGTAAAACTAGGTATTTGTGCTTTTTCTTTACTGGTTTGCAGGTTCTAGAGCACAAGAAGTTGTAGGGGGTTTGAACCCCGTGGGATCTACTACAACCGAAGGATAAATAGGTAAGATATACAATCCTTACCTTCTAGTTTAAAGCATAGAAGTTGGTTAATTTAGTCCTTCTTGTAATGACATGAACCTAATCTGTGAAGGTTTATCAACCCAAGACATTAAGGTAACATTGCTCATAACAATCAAGACTGATATGGATTTTTTTTGCCAGTATGGAGGAGAGAAAGGAAAACTTGGCCAACTATTACTTGAAGGGGATTGCATTGGAAATGGAGGCATGGAAAATGATTGGGATGGTCAAGAAGAAAAAGGTGATTGGCTTTTCCATGCTGCTACAGAGTTCTGTTGATTAAATTGCGGAGAAGAAAAGAACTGAGATGAGTTTTGTGACATACCTGATCGTGCCTACCACTTTCTACATTGATTCATTAGATACACCGGTTTTGTTTCTTCTTATACCTCTTTAAAAACTACTTTCAACCTTGGAAGTGAAGGACACTTCCCAGTGGCGTGGTCCTTGGTAAAAATAGCACATGTCTAGACCATGTCGAATGGACACTCCCGCTTGTTTCTTCTATTCTGCTAAAGCTTTCTTCTGCTTGGCTTGTAGGACATATAACTAAATTGTGAGGGTGGCTAAGAGATTGGTTTTAAAATATTCTAAAATATTTCCAAATTATGCTCTAGTCACGCTGCCACCTGTCTGTTTATAATTCCTCGTAACTGAATCCCATCCGGTTGGTCTACTTCGCGTCCTACCTCAAGATCACCTAATACACAATGCAATAATGTCATCATATTATTCTTAATAGATGTCCCATTTTCCAATTATATTAAGTGTTTCTACCCATTATTCTTTCATTCCTTTAATCATTGTTGCTTTTAAAATATCTTCAAATATTGTAGTATATGGAGATATTTTCAAATTATATCGAAATATTTCAACATATTATTCTAATGTCTCATTGTCTTTTGTAGACATATTGGAGATTTCGTCTTTTAGTTCTTGAGTCCAGCAATAATCTTGATATTTATTAAGAAAATAATTTTTCATCTGATCCCAACTATTAATGGTTCCCCCATTGATCCCCATAAACCAGCGTAATGCTTCCCCCTTCAAATTAGAGGGAAATAGTTTCAGCTTCTAAGGGCCAGTTATGTACTCATATCCCCTACATAAGACATCAAATTCAAATAAAAATTCATGTGGATCTTCTGAGGTCAATCCGTGGAAGGCGGGGATGCTTTGTAATTGGATAGCTTTCATAGGGGTATTCGTAGCCTGTCAACAATGGGATACTCCAATGTTGATGTTTGTCTCTGGTTCTGGTTATGTGCCATCTGATCGAAGATGTGCCAATACTTGATCTGGGAAAATGATTTTGGTAGAATTAGGGAGCGAGTTTGGATGCTTCGTTCAAACCCTTCTATTTTGCTGTGAATCTCGGCATGGGCTGTAGATGGTGAGGCTGCTGCCTGAGGGATTATAGTAGGACTCTTTCTAGGAATGGTTTTGGGTCCTACAGATGCTTGGGATTTAGCTCTCTTAATGATTTCGTCTACATATGTTGTTATGCCAAGGACCACCGATCCCTTAGCTTTTTTGTATTTAGCTGGGGGGTTTCAATCTAATTCTATATTTTTCTTTCTAGTCATAAATAAAAAAAACACCTATCCAACTAACCTCTGCAAAATTGCTGAGAAGCATGTTGGAGAGAAAGAGTTTTTGTTGCTAGTATGTAGGTTCTTACCTCTCGTTTTCAATACCCAATTCTTTCACAACAAAAGGAAAAAAAAAAAAGACATCACTCCAAAACACTCTCCTTGGCAACAACACAAAAGTGTTGAGTCAAAAAGGTGATTTTTTTAAGGTTAACCTTAATTCTTTACATTAATTGTCAACCTAGGGAAAGTCTTGTTATTTCAAGAGTGTAAGCAAAATATATGCAATTGAAATCAGACGTTAACTACTCTAAATTTTTGTAAGAAATATTATCTAATTCTTGAAATTTAATCAAACCAAATTGAAAGTAAAATATGAAATAATTCAAACCAATCAAAGCAACAAATTCTTAAGCTAAACACATGTAGAAATAAACACATAATGCAGAAATAAAGGATGTACTATAATTGAACATCACGCTTCAGGAATTGAACAACAGTCTATATCAATTGAAAAAAAAAATGTAATGAATTAAAAAAAAATCATAATGAATTGAAAAAAAATCCTAACGAATTGAGCAACAATCAACTATTTAACATTTTGCAATGGAATTCTCTATAACCCAATAATTGGAATTGAACAACAAACCATGCATTTATGCTTTAAATAGAAAAACTTAAGAAATAACCATAATTCATAATTGAACGGAAACTACTTAATCAATGTGAAATTAATCTAATAAACATAAAGAAATCACGCAATCATAAAGAAACATCAATTCGATCTACTAAAAGAGAAATTATCACACATCACACTTGCATTTAATGAATCGAATGGTAATTATAAAAAGCTCAAAGAACAACTAAATTATGAGCGTGTAAGAAATAACATAAAATACAAAACGGTAGGAGAAATCCCAGGGACTAGGCTCAAAGCCTCTATAAGCCTTCTTCCATGAAATACTCAGAATTTCTTATGATAAAAACATCAACTTATTCATTAATCAATGGAGCAATAAATCATCACAGGGTCAAAGGTTCTATCTGAATGAATTTATTACAGAAGAATATAATACATGAACGACTCATGTTTCTTTGACCTACAACTCTTTTATATCCTAAAGGAAAAACAAAATATAATGATGAATCCTCAGGATCAGAGGATCCTGAGGGTTCATAATCATCAACCGATGGTATCCAGAATAGGTGTGTCTCTTAATATTTTGTTGATTCATAGGAACTAATGCGATCTCATTTACTTTCTTTGTCTGCTGTTGTCTGGTCATTTTGATTAGCGGATAGTTTGTTTCGATTCCCTATCAATAAAGGCAAAAAATTCAATTTTTATATGATTATACACACCTTTTATTAATAATTCAGCTTACCCTATTTTTACATTATTCTCCTTATATTTATCTCTAAAACGTAGGAAAACATATAAAAATTAATAATAAATCATGCTAAAGATAAGGGTAAAATGTCCTTTTTTCTCAGCCAAACACCTTGTAGACAAGATCTCGTTTGGACGCCTAAGGAAAAAGGGTCGCACCTAGGCGCGAGCTTTCTATGTGCCTATTTCTAAAACATTTATGGTTTTTCAGGAAACATAGGTCTCAAATATGGAGCCATATCTCTCTCACCATGAGGTGTTTTGCAAAAATTATAGATTTTTTTTTTCTTTGTCATGTTAGTGAAAAAATCCTCCTCTGGTTTCCTAATATTCTTCTCTGATTGCCCACAATCGTCTCTACAAAAACGTGACTAAACCAGGAAATTAGAGAGAGAAAAATAAGTTGTGAAGATGTGGATAGATCTCTCATTCTGTTATACCTCTATAGAAATTGAGAGAGGTTGTTGTTCTTCGACATGTTAGGAATGAAAACCTTCTCCAGTTTCCCATAATTCGGCTCCAATTTTTCACAAGGTTCGTTGAAGAACGATGTCTAAAACAAGATTTTTCAGGAACATTTCACAAAATGGTTGCGAAAGGGTCACACCACTAAATTGAAAGGGATTTTGCATGTCTTCCCAGAGGCATTTGGTGCTACCAGTGGTATGGTTGGAAATATGATGATGTCTTCTACAAAATGGAGTCATTAAGCACTATAAACCCCTTCTCCAAAGTCCTGAAAAATTGATTTGAAGACAACCTTTCCAAAAGTGCAGAAAATGATTTGGAGCAACTGTATTTTGAGAATTTCACTCAAACCATAACACCTACGCAAAAAAAGAAGGATTTGTTTTGTCCTTTGGACTATTATTGAGAAAAACCTCTTTCACTTTTCTAAAATGCATCTCCATTACTTCATAAACTGATTTTGAAGCCAAACGGTCCCTGTGTGCACTGTTTCTTCACTCTCTCTTTCACTCTCCATGAAATTTGTTTAAGGATAGACTCTATCCAAGTTTTAGTGTTTGGATAATAGGCCACAATGATTTGAAAGCAATTCTAAGTGTAATGATGATGTGGGAGTTTCCTCAAAGGTTTTAGGAAGGAGGGTGAATTATGATTGTTAAAACAATAAGTCTATTTAGTGAGATGAATATGGGGAAGTGAGGATTTCCTGAACTGTGCAATAGAAACTTAGAAAGGCTAGGGTTTGATGAAACTAGTGGTAAATATGGTAGTGAGTGATAGGAAGTGAGTAGGCCAGGGATTTCATGAACTATATGTGATATTGTAAGTGAGTGAAAGCTAGGGTTCCTTCACTTTGAACAATGGAGAATGAAAAGTGCTAAAAACCTTGTTGGAGAAAACCCTGAAAAGAAAGAACTTTATCCCTCATGAAATTGCTTGAAACGATGGTGTAGATGATCACTTATTATTTATAGAAGCTTAATGGACCTTTGAAAAATATTTCAAGGCTAGAAAAACTCTGAATTTTTCCCTGAACCCAAGAAGAAACTTTGCATTTCAAAACCATCGGAATTTTGTAGAAAGGTCATGAAAAGGTCGCGAAAGGGTCATGAAAAGGTCGTACGCAATAGAAAGGTCGTGAAAAGGTCACTCCTCTCTGAAACTTAAGAAAAAAACCTCCTTTTCTCACAAATTTCTCCTTATCTTGATTTGCACATTGATGTCAAGGGGAACAAAAGACATGAAGAGTAAAAATGAGTTTAATTCAGCTCCTCCATAGGCCTTTATAATTTTCTTTTGATGTCTTAGTAATTAATGGGGTAGGATGGCCCACCTCACGATTTCACCTTTTCCTTAAATTTTTGAAATTTAGGACCTTTTTTCAACTTTGAAAAGTTAGAAACATTACTACATATAAAAACATAAATTATATTCGAAATCAAAACTTTTATTGAAGATACTTTCCTATTACCACTTGTCAAATTGCTGGATTTTATGCATGAAATGGAAATTTGGTGACCTTGAAACCCTAATGACCTAATGAAGACTCTTAACTAAATGGAATCATGATGGGGATGACTGAAATGATGATAACAACCTCTAAATGATGATACACTCAACTTATTTGATGAAATGAACCAACAATTTAGAAATTTTGGAAAGAGTGGAAACAACCCTATACCTAATACTGAGTGACCAAATTTTTTCTTCAAGACTTGTGAAATGAAAAAAATTTGACTTACGGACCCTATTAAAACATGATAAGATTCCATTTTATCATTGGTGACAGGATGCAAAGACTATCAATAACATTGGCTCCAACTAGGGATGGTAGTTCCTTGGAGGTGTCAAGAACACCGTAGATGTCAAAAGCTAAAAACCAGACTGAATACTAAAAACTTTGACATAATAAACTCACTCAAAACTGGACTGACTTGAATTCGACTAAAGTAAAAACTTACAAAACTTATTGATGGTAACATATCATCGATACTTGAGGGCTTAAAATCCTAATGAAATCCACCTGCATGCTGAAGACATATGTACAATCATGTGAAATGATCCTTCCAGTGTAACCAATCTAGCAGATGTCTAATGAATTTAATTATACTCTCATTTTCCTCGAGCAGGAAAAAAAAAAAAAAACAAGGCCACTCCGAGTTTCCACTGAAGATGTCCTCATGATGCATAAATTCAAGAAAATATATCATCCCTATTGGCTGCAACAAATAAATGTAAGAATCTTCAATAATTTGAAATGTTACCTTCTCTCTAGATCCAGCAAAAACACAAGCACACCCTTCATTCTGATCTGTAATAATATTTGGTTGTTGATCCATAGGAAGGCATAGGGAAGTATAACCTTTTTCTATCGAGTGTTGGCTATAAAATCATGAAGAATGGGCAAATGTGACTCCATATCTTGCACATTTTCTCTCTCGAACTTATACTCCTCAAATTCATAGTCTATATCATCCTCAAACAGAAAAAATTCTTTAAGATTGTTAAACATGATAGCCCTATCCTCTTCATGAAAAACAATAGTCTGTATTAGCAGATCTCTTTGTAGGAAATCATCATCACAAATTGATTTACTCACAACAACTTCTTGTATATCTTCGTCAGTCTCATGACCGTCATCATTTAAACTCAGATTTTCATTTTTAATAATGGAAGAAGCTTAACTAACACATTATTGACTATGTGAACAATGCAAACCTTCTGATCAGAATTGGATCATGGACCAAAATGATAGCTCAAAATTCAAAGTGTTCAAAAGTGTGTCAAACTTGAGTGAATAGATATATCTCATCTTCTTGATTCTGGCGCCATGAACGGTTCGAAAAATCGACATCATATGAAGAAGTCATCGCAGTTTGAAAAGTCCAGTAAACTGAAAAAACTAGACTTTGACCAAGTATGACTTGGTAATTTTGGGAAATTAAAAGATAATATTCTAGAGAATATTCCTAGAATATTCCCTCAAAATATTCCCCAAAATATTCCCTAGAATATTCTATTCGGTCCAATCAGCAATGGACAAGTGGTGTAGTTTGAATGGGCAATTGGTTGAATTTTGTGGTAAGGGCCAATTAGAGGCCACCACGTGGCCCAGGTCTAGTTATGTAAAATTTTTGGTGTCTCCTAGGAATAAAGCACCTGACCAATGAGCAAGCATGAAAGTGCCCATACCGCCTTCCCTATGCATTTTTCTTAACAACTAAGGGGCAACAATTTTATTTAACATTTGGTGTTTTCCGCATTGGGGGAGCGGAGGGGCTCGTCTTTTGGGTGAGCCCCTCCCATATGTGTTGGGAAAAATACTGAGAGGGGGGGGTGAATCAGTATTTACTGCATAATCAAAACTTTCACTTTTTCCTTCTTCTAAAAGGCATACGCTACTTTACTGAACCAGACTTGCGTATATACGCGGATCCCCTTTATTAAATTAGCGTATACACAGAGATTTAGATAAGTCATTAAATCTTCACTTAAACCATTCCATCATTTATTTATCAGATATTCAATAAGCAGTAAACATGTGCAGTAAGAACAGAATAACCATCACACAAAGCTTCACACATGAACACCAGGATTTTTAGGTGGAAACCCAAGTCGGGAGAAAACCACCGCTGCAGTTGCTCAGCCTTCAATATTTTATTATAGAGACAACATGTTACAACATATGTGCTGGCGCAGACTTGACCAGCACGCAGGCACCCACCTGCGCTCGTTTACCAGCCTCTCCTGGAAGGGAGCTCCAACCCCCTGACTCGTTTACCGGCCTCTCCTGGAAGGGAGCTACGACCCCCCGATCTCGTTTACCAGCCTCACCTGGAAGGGAGCTACAACCCCCTGACTGAAGGCTACAGCCCTCAGCACCACCTTGGACCACGTTTCATCAATTTTCACACTGGATCCAACAACTTCAATAGAACACCACTTGCAGGCCACATTTCATCATATTTTCATACTGGACCCTTTCCATACTTTTAAGCACAACCATACATCATCAACAGATACATATCAACACAGATCAGATAGCATAAACACAGCAGAACAGCTCGGATATTTCATACCCCTTGCTTCAGCAAACCCTAGTTTGCATACGCTCTTTTACTTCACTGATTTCGCGTATATACGCGCTTCCGTCCACACAAACCGGCGTATACCTCGGTGTATATTTTATTGCGCATACGCGCTTTCTCTTCGCTGAAGCTGCGTATATACGCGCTTCCTCCGCGTCGAAGTAGCGTATAGATCTTCAATTATTCCAGAGCAGCATACTTCTTCAGATCAGATATTCAGTTCAGATTTACCCTTTCACTTCAGACAGATGTTCGCCTAGATGTTCGCCTCATCACAGATCTCTAGGCCTTCCATAAACAGATCTAGCAAATACAAGTACATTTCAGATCTAGAAGTCCCGCTTCATCATTTCTTCATAAGTGCATCATAGATTCAGATCTATCAACAAACCTTTACCCTTTCCATACAGATATACTTCGTAGAGAAGTATTTATTCAAGTTCAGACATCTTGCTCCCACGCTCATCATTTGCACAATGAATTTCTTCTCCTTATATATGATTACCCTTTGTCAATACCATGAGCCCCTTTTTCAATACCACGGGCACCAATACCATGAGCCTTCAATACCACGGGCGCTTTCTTCAATACCATGAGCCTTCAATACCACGGGCCCCTAGATTTTCACTTTTTGAGCGCTTTAGCCCATACGCGACTTGGCACGTTCTTTTCCGCGTGCATACGCGATTTCCCCTAGTTTAATCCGCGTATACCAAGAGACATACTCTTTTTCATCATACTTTGAGTACATTCTGAATTCCTTTCTTCATTGCCTTTTGTTCACACTATAGATACATCAGATTTCCTTCATCAAGGACATATGCTATCAAGCACAACTTCATCAAGTAAGTTTTCATCATCTTCATCAAGTGGGTTGCCTTTCAAGGACAACACTCAGCATCATATAAACATCATATCACATCAGATTTACATCATTTACCAAGTCCATCAAGTCAAGAATAACTCCATCAGGTGGATTGCCATCAAGGACAACATATGTCAACAGTCGCATGTCTTTATCTTCATTCAGTGGGTTGCCATCAAGGACAACATCCTGCATCATATTTCCAACAATCTCCCCCTTTGGACTTGATGGCAACCATGATGGTGTTTGGTTACCATAACAGATAGATACATTAAGAATACAATGACACCATGTCATTCTCCTTATTTTCCATGTCACTCTCTCCATTTTTGGCATCATTCAAACACCATGACACTCTCCCCCTTTGACATCAAGGGCAAAGGGCACATCATTATCTTCATTCACACACCATGTCACTCTCCCCCTTTGACATCAAGGGTAACGGACAAAACCAGCAGATCAAAACCAACACACTCACCCCCTTTCTCCTCATGTAGAAGAAGCGTTCTGCAGATCTGATGTATACTGAAGTGACCAAGCTCCCCCTGAGTTCATGCTGAATATTCAAACATATTTTTAATGAAGTACATGACTTTATGAAGTTCCTATCACCAATGACTCATACTTACATCAAATATCCAACCAAGTGGATTTACATATGCGACTCAAGTACCCAACCAGGTGGGTTTACAAATTTGACTCAGCTACCCAACCAAGTGGGTTTACAAACATGACTCAGCTACCCAACCAAGTGGGTTTACAAATTGACAAGTCCTTACATGACTGAATATTACAATTTTACAACATGAGTCTCAACAAGACCTTTTCATCAAACTACAAATATGACTTTTCATGACCAATACCAAGAAGACCTCAAGAGAGATCATATATCAGAACCACCATAATGCCTGCAATGCATTATACTCAGCAAAACTAATGCTCCCCCTGAATCTGTGCAACCAAGCAATCTTTCCAAACGACTAAGGCTCCCCCTTAGTTTGTGCATCCAAAGTTGCTAGCAACCAACCATACGCGGTTTTCTGTGCAGGAACTCGCGTGTATACGCGACTGTGTTTCAGTAAACCCGCGTATCCAAAGCCATCTTCAACCAGAACTGATCCTCTGTGAGAAAAATGCAGTGTTCAGCTTCTTTCTGAGGTATTTGAATGCTTCCTTGGACTACAGATAGATGGAACAGGGTAGTAGTTTCTTCAAAAGTCATCCAACGGTTGTAGCATAACCAAGCCTTCAGATTCTTTGCAGCATCAATACAATCTTTCCAAGAAAGTTTCTCATATCAGAACAACATCAAGCAATCATCCATGTGGTCCAACATCATCAAGATCTTCAAGATTTGACATGAAGTAACATATGTAGGCAAAAGATCTCTCAACCATAGAACACACTCTGCATGATTTATTTCTGCTGCTCCCCCTAAACCAATGCTCTTCCTTAGCTTGCAATCTGAAGCACCTTTCAATAGCACGTCATCAGCAAAAATCTCTGCATGATCTGTCCTCATCTCTGAATTATAAGACTTTCATCTCAACAATGAGTGCTCTTCATCATAAAGCAACCAGGCTTCATCCATAATGTTCAACACAAGAACCCATGCATCATTTCATTATTATGAGTATAACCAGAATAATGCTAACAGTGCAATCATCAGCAGTCAGACTGATGCTCCCCCTGGACCCCTGCTCCAGATCTTCAGTTATCAGATAAATTCTTTTATCATCAATGCATACGCGACTGTGTCTGCTGAAACTCGCGTGTATACGCGACTTTTGTGAATATAACTCGCGTATGGAAAGTGTAATATAGAAAATTTTACACCTTCATCTCCTTCTGTAAATTTACCTTCTGTTCCTGTCTTTTCTTCACATCAGATACACTGTCAGAAATACATCTAACCAGAATAATCAAATCAACCATGAGAGTCATCATGCATTGCTCCCCCTGTGACGATACATTACTAAATCTCCTAATGTATCCCACATCAGTCCTGCAGTCAATCAGAGAAGTAAGCTTCAGAAGCGGATGACTGCAGTAGGGTCAGAATTCCCTACGTTTCTGATCGGTCCTCCTTCTTTTTCCAAATTTGCTTGAACTTTCTATTTGAGTGCTGGAAGCTATCCACTTTCCCAGATCTGTTCATCCTGCATTCCTTTTCTACATGTCCATACTTATTACAAGCATAACACCTCATGTGGCCAGAAAAATAAGCATAAGAATCATAAAGAGTATTTCTAATCTTCCTCCTTTTGCAATCAACTGCTTTATGTCCATACATGTTACATGAGAAACAATATCCTCTGAAGAGACTAGAGTACCTTTCTGAGTAGGATCTGTTTGTTTGTGGCTGAAACAATCTACTTCTGCAATTTGTTGCAACATGTCCATAGTTATGACATCTAAAGCATTCAACATTATTGAATGATTTCCTTTGAGTATTCATGACTGTCGGTTGACCTTTTGTTTCTTTCAACACTTCAGGTTTTGCATTGTCTTCCTTTGATTTTGGCACTTCCTTGTGAGCTAGATTCTCCTTTAACAGTTTCATGGAAACCAAGACCATGTTTGATAGCAGGAGACCTTTGATTACTCAGAATATTGTCCAAAATGTTAGTACTATCATGAAACCTCAAAAGTTTAACCTTTTCTTCCAATTTACCTTTGAGAATGTTTACCTCAACCTCCAAGGCTTGACATTGCTTTGTCATGCTTTCTTCTTTTCTTCTTCCATCTTCAACTTGATCCTTCAGATTTAGAATCTCTTCTTTCAACCAATCTTCATTTCCTTCACATGTTGGTTGCAGCTCTTCATTCTTCTTATTTGATTTTTCCAGATCTTCTTTAAGAGAGATGATTTCTGCTTCAAGGCCTTCCTTTTCAAATGATTGTAGAGGTTCCTTATTTTTCTTACTTGATGCTTCTAAATCTTCCTGGAGACAAATGATTGCAGCTTCAAGTCCTTCATTCTTCTTGCTTGATTTTTCAAAATCTTCTTCTAGATCTTTAATTCGATTGGATGCATAAGTATGAAACCTTTGATACTTGTCCATCTGTTCATTCATCATTTCTATTTGATCTTTCATTTGTGAGATCATCTCTTTATAGATAGTTTCTTGCTTATTGTATGAACTTTGTAGTTCTTCTTCTTTAATCTTGAGAGCTTCTTCTAGATCCACAACTTTACTTTCACTCTCTTTACTATTGTTTGCACAAAGAAGAGTATTACAAGTGGCCTTCTCCTTTTTCTTCTTTGCCATGAGTGCTTGTAGATCTTCGTCAGAATCTGCTTCATCTTCTTCAATTTTTGCTATACATGATTTCTGAGGTATCTCCTTTCCTCGAGTAACCTTCTTCTTTTGCTTCTTAGCCATGAGCACTTTCAGATCTTGGTCAGAATCTTCTTCATCTTCACTCGATACTTCATCATCATCTTCTTTTGCATAATAACTCTTTCTCTTCTCAAATTGTTTCTCTTTACCATGCTTTTCTCTATAAGGACATTTAGCAGCATAATGACCAACTTTTCCACACTCAAAACATTTGAAGGGAAGCTTACCTTTGAATCTTCCAGTACCTAGTTGGAGCTTTCTCACGAAATTTGCTTCTTCTTCATCTGATATATAGCTGGATTCTTTGACAACTTCCTTTTCCTTTCCTTTTGTAGATGCCTTAAAAGCAGCTTCTCTTACTTGAGAAGGACCTCCTTGTCTCATTTCAAAAGCAGTCAGAGTACCATGTAATTGAACAATAGTAAGAGTTTGCAAATCTTGCCTTTCTTCAATAGCTGAAACTTTAGAGTCCAATTTTGAAGTCAATGATCTTAAGACCTTTTCCACCAGAGTAGTATCAGCTATGGTTTCACCCAAATTTCTCATTCGATTTACAATATCATCCAGACGAAGAAAGAAACTGGCAACACTTTCATCACTATGCATCTTCAAATTTTCATATTCAATTCTAAGAGTTTGGAGTTTTGCACTTTTTACCTTTGTGTCTCCTTCATAGCTTAGAATGATTTTGTCCCATATGTCTTTTGCCGAATGTAGTCGCATCACTTTAGCAAATTCTGATTCAGACATGCTTCCCAATAAGACATTCACTGCTTTGGCATTGATTTCATACTTCTTTCTTTCAGCTGCATCAGTAGGAATACTTGCCGGGTATTGATAACCTTCTTCCACAATTGCCCATACATCTGCACCAAGACTTTGCAGATAAGCTTTTGTACGTACCTTCCAGAAGATCAGATTGCTTCCATTGAATAGAGGTGGCTTTATAGACATTACTCCTTCTTGACTTCCCATTGCGACGGATCTCCTTTAAGCGATCAAGCTTCTGCACAAGGACCCGCTCTGATACCAATTGTTGGGAAAAATACTGAGAGGGGGGGGTGAATCAGTATTTACTGCATAATCAAAACTTTCACTTTTTCCTTCTTCTAAAAGGCATACGCTACTTTACTGAACCAGACTTGCGTATATACGCGGATCCCCTTTATTAAATTAGCGTATACACAGAGATTTAGATAAGTCATTAAATCTTCACTTAAACCATTCCATCATTTATTTATCAGATATTCAATAAGCAGTAAACATGTGCAGTAAGAACAGAATAACCATCACACAAAGCATCACACATGAACACCAGGATTTTTAGGTGGAAACCCAAGTCGGGAGAAAACCACCGCTGCAGTTGCTCAGCCTTCAATATTTTATTATAGAGAAAACATGTTACAACATATGTGCTGGCGCAGACTTGACCAGCACGCAGGCACCCACCTGCGCTCGTTTACCAGCCTCTCCTGGAAGGGAGCTACGACCCCCTGACTCGTTTACCAGCCTCTCCTGGAAGGGAGCTACGACCCCCGATCTCGTTTACCAGCCTCACCTGGAAGGGAGCTACAACCCCCTGACTGAAGGCTACAACCCTCAGCACCACCTTGGACCACGTTTCATCAATTTTCACACTGGATCCAACAACTTCAATATAACACCACTTGCAGGCCACATTTCATCATATTTTCATACTGGACCCTTTCCATACTTTTAAGCACAACCATACATCATCAACAGATACATATCAACACAGATCAGATAGCATAAACACAGCAGAACAGCTCAGATATTTCATACCCCTTGCTTCAGCAAACCCTAGTTTGTATACGCTCTTTTACTTCACTGATTTCGCATATATACGCGCTTCCGTCCACACAAACCGGCGTATACCTCAGTGTATATTTTATTGCGCATACGCGCTTTCTCTTCGCTGAAGCTGCGTATATACGCGCTTCCTCCGCGTCGAAGTAGCGTATAGATCTTCAATTATTCCAGAGCAGCATACTTCTTCAGATCAGATATTCAGTTCAGATCTAACCCTTTACTTCAGACAGATGTTCGCCTAGATGTTCGCCTCATCACAGATCTAGGCCTTCCATAAACAGATCTAGCGAATACAAGTACATTTCAGATCTAGAAGTCCCGCTTCATCATTTCTTCATAAGTGCATCATAGATTCAGATCTATCAACAAACCTTTACCCTTTCCATACAGATATACTTCATAGAGAAGTATTTATTCAAGTTCAGACATCTTGCTCCCACTCTCATCATATGCACAATGAATTTCTTCTCCTTATATATGATTACCCTTTGTCAATACCATGAGCCCCTTTTTCAATACCACGGGCACCAATACCATGAGCCTTCAATACCACGGGCGCCTTCTTCAATACCATGAGCCTTCAATACCACGGGCCCCTAGATTTTCACTTTTTGAGCGCTTTAGCCCATACGCGACTTGGCACGTTCTTTTCCACGTGCATACGCGATTTCCCCTAGTTTAATCCGCGTATACCAAGAGACATACTCTTTTTCATCATACTTTGAGTACATTCTGAATTCCTTTCTTCATTGCCTTTTGTTCACACTATAGATACATCAGATTTCCTTCATCAAGGACATATGCTATCAAGCACAACTTCATCAAGTAAGTTTTCATCATCTTCATCAAGTGGGTTGCCTTTCAAGGACAACACTCAGCATCATATAAACATCATATCACATCAGATTTACATCATTTACCAAGTCCATCAAGTCAAGAATAACTCCATCAGGTGGATTGCCATCAAGGACAACATATGTCAACAGTCGCATGTCTTTATCTTCATTCAGTGGGTTGCCATCAAGGACAACATCCTGCATCATATTTCCAACAATATGTCCAAGAATCCATGAACCTATGTTAAACCTTATCCGTGGGGTTACAAAACCATTTCCACTTATATCGCATTCACATGGTGGTTAGCATTTTATGCGGACGATTTACTCCAACCGTAACCTCTGCCCATTCAACGGATAAGACCGTGAGGTTTGCGGCCATGTGGCCACACCAAGCATTAAAAATAATGGTCAAACTAGTGGATCAGTTAGTGTGCCCTCTAATATTTGCTTCTTTTTTCTATTTTAATTGGAGTTAACTCCAGTCCCTCCAGTTTTGGTGGAGCTGATGTAGGGGACACTAGGCAAAAGTTGTTTTGGCTCTATCTAGAGCTAGATTCGCCCAATTTTGGAGTGCCAATAGTAAATTTCGACTGTCTTCAACATTACAGACTCAATGGAGTAGTTTTTAGAGCCATCAGAGAGCTTCTAAGTATGTTTTTAATCAATGAAGTTCGAGGGGCCACCATGGGGCAGTAATAGTTTGAGGTCTAGCCAAGGGAGCTAGAGGTATTTTTCAATCATCCAATAGTAAATTTTGGATATTTCAGACGTTATGAAATTGATGAGATGGTTTTCAAAGCATATTGAGCAGTCTAGAAAGTTGAGAAGCTTCAGTAAAGTTCCAGGGTCCATCAGTGCACACAAGTGCCAGTAGCAGTTCAAGACCTAGCCAGGGCAGCTAAAGGCCTTATGTAGTGAACCAATTATCATTAATGACTATAGTAAACATTATTAATCCATTGATGGAGGTTTCATAAGCTTTCTATGAATTATAGAGGTCGAGAACCCATCAGAGAAGATTTATGTGACCCTAGTGCCAAGGGGTGACTATAGGTGTTGGAGGCGAAAATAGAGCAGACAGAGGCCATTTTCAGTGAAAAAATAGTCTATCCTGGTTAATTTTGGCTTTATGAATCCAATGAATGGGTTTTTAGAGCCATTTGAGAACTTCTAGTGCTCAAGAAGCTGAAGGGATTTCTGTGGGAGCCTAGGGAAAACCGTGGAGAAAGGCCTAGTTTGGGGATGCAGTTCTCATTTTGAGCAAATGATCAGTCAATTTTTGGTGTCTGATGTGTAATGGAGACAATAGGTGTGTTTGAAATGATTTAAATAGACTTTTGAAGGAGTTAGTGCCATGGAGAAGCTCAATGTAGCTCAGTGCACCGACTAAAGGAATCCAGTCTAAGGGAGTCTACAACTGTTTGTAGAGTGATGATAGCCATACAGGGATATAGATGGTATTATAAGCCCTTTGGATCAGTTAAGTATCCATTGGAGTTAAGTGTTGAAGTTCTAAGAGAAACTTTACAATAATCCCAAAGAGCCAAGTCAAGATGACAAATCTCGAAGAAAACATAGCCCACGATATTCGGGTGAAATCCTAGATTAATTTTGTTTTTATGTGTGGATTTTTTATTGCTGAATTATGTTTCTATTATACATATTTAATTTCAGCAAAAAAAAAATGGACTTAAGATACTTAAACAGTTAAACATCATACACCAATTTCAAGCATAAATTCCACAAATCATTAAGTATAAGCTAGATCTTTTATTTGTTTAACTGAGTGGGAGGTTCTTGAAAAAAATAACAAGTTATCCAACCCATTTTCAAATAAGGTTGGTATCAAAGCACTTGGCTACTTGATTAACATAGCAATAGCTTGCTTGTATAACTTGAAAGGTGTTTAAACAATGCAAAAGATTGATTGCTTTATTGTTTGTAAACTGGCTATTGTTTGAGTTTGTTGGAGGTGAATGGAAAGCTACTGATAGCTAAGTACAGGAGAGGACAAGAAGGAAGAAAGGGATGAAGGCATCTTCCTTACCCAAAGGACCTCAAGGCCATCCTTGAAGAACAAACCCTTTTGTCAGTTGTTTGTTGTTTGGCTGCTTGAACAAGAGCTTGTCTCTATAGCCATTTTTTTCAAAAGTTTTTTCATTTGTTTTGAAAGATGTGTGAACTTTGTTGAGGTTAATTTTTTCATTTTCATGACGATAACTTCTTCAAGTGAGGTATCAAAATCCTCCTACTTCAAAATATTCTTTGATGAAGACATGAAGAGTGACTTTTACATTTTGAA
This sequence comes from Pinus albicaulis, assembly GCA_034641835.2. Lineage (NCBI taxonomy): Eukaryota > Viridiplantae > Streptophyta > Pinopsida > Pinales > Pinaceae > Pinus > Pinus albicaulis. The sequence continues at coordinate 1,227,479,806 of CM076574.1, read as the reverse complement.
GGACATGGTGTATATTCTATTTGAAGATAGAAGAGAAAGCACTGAACTTTGTGAGAAATTTTTTGCTATGAAGCAAGAGAAGGAAGAAATTCTTCAAATATTGCATGATATGGATATGCAGCTCCATCAAGCCCAAGAGGATTTGACCAAGAACATGCGTGAAGTGGAGGTAACCACTCTAATTTGTCTTCAGTTTCCTCATCAGATAGATGTGTTGTTTCTTTTGAAAATAACACTAGAGGTATAGGGTCCAAGTTAATGATTACAATAGGCTATTAAGGCAAGGGATTAGGAAAGCATGAAAAAGGTATGGCTGAACCTATTTTGTTTGAGGAACTACCTAAGAAATTTGGTATTGGTTATGTGCAATCTAATGACGAAGAATTCAAAGCCATGAAGGCATGTGAGACAACTTCAAAGAGAAATTTTGTTCAAAGTTCTAATACACAAAAATGTCAATTTAGTTTTCAGGTTGATTTCCATTGTTTTAAGCCTTTGTTGTAGCAATAATATTGTAGACATGCATCTTATGGCGAGCATGAAAGTTTGGACAGTTTTCAAGACAAGAACGATGATGTTAGTCTGCAAATGAAAGCTGGAACCTCTACAAGTTCATCTCCTCAAGAAGGCAAAAATGATGGAAATGCAAGGCAGCATATGAGGTATAATTATTCCCATAGTCAAGTTGACTATGTTTCTACAAGGAATGAAAATTCTACATACTTAAATGGAAGAAAGATTTTCTGTGCATATTGTGGTCATTTTAACCATGATGTTTCAAGATGCTGGATGAGGAAGAAGGCATACAGGAAGCAAAAGAAGCAAAGGAAACTTCCAAAGAAGGCGCCTAAGACTTGCACACATTTCCATAAGAGGGGACATGTTGTTTCTCATTATTAGACTTTACATCCAACTAATCTTCCCAATCACATGCAGCAATAGGATAGAAAGACTAGCGAAAGTGGAACCAAGGATTCCATCATTGTTGTGAGAATGGATGTTTCACATGAAGAAGATTTGTAGTAGAAAAACTCACCATGGAAGTGGCTTGGTAAGAAGTGGTTGGACTTCTTAACAAAGTAAGACATAGTCATTTTTAAATATGCAAATTTTGATTATTATATGCATGTATATATGTTTTAATGCCACGTTTTTTTGAGCCACGTTGGATCAATGATCAAGGCATCGATGTTCAGCTACCTTCAAAGAATTTCTCACTAGAAATTTCTGAGTGAGTGCAAGGAAGATAGTTCTTGGTAGGAGGACAAGCGCATTTAGGAAGGGAAGTGTCGACTACCATCAAATTGTGGTTCAAAGGCACTAGCCATGAAAATCAAGTGTATGGAGGCTGAAAAGAAGAGGGTGTTGTATTCTCATCTACTGTATAGATAGTATATCAGTCTTTTGGGGTCCAAAAGATTCATAATGGGGAGCTGTGATTAGAATTGGATCATGGACCAGAATGATAGCTCAAAATTCAAAGTGTTTAGAAGTGTGTCGAACCTGAGCGTTGGATAGACCTCGTCTTCCTGATTTTGGTGCTATGAACGATTCAAAAAACCAACATCATATGAAGAAGTTATCACAGTTTTAAAAGTCGATTAAACTGCAAAAACTAGACTTTGACTAAGTTTGACTTGGAAATTTTTGGAAATTAAAGAGAATATTCTAGGGAATATTCTTGGAATATTCCACAGAACATTCCCTTTGGTCCCATTAGCAATGGACAAGTGACAAAGTTTGAATGGGTATTTGGTTGGATTTTGTGGTAAGGGCCAATTAGAGGCCACCATGTAGTAGGCTCGGAGGCCACCATGTGGCCCAGGTCTGGTCATGTAAAATTTTTGGTGTCTCCCAACAATCGAATGCCTGACCACCAAGCAAGAATGACAGTGCCCATATCGCTTGCCCTACACATGTTTCTTAACAACTAAGTGGCAACAGTTTTATTTAACATTTGGTGTTTTCTGCATTGGGGGAGTAGAGGTGCCAAACCTTCGAGGCAGCCCCTCCCATACATCCAAGACCCCGTGACCCTGTGTTAAATCTTATCTGTCGGGTGAAAAAATAGTTTCCACGTATATTGCATTCACATGGTGGTTTGCATTTTATGCAGACAGTTTAATCCAACCGTAACCTCCGCCCATTCAATGGATAAGACATCGGGGTTTGCAGCCATGTGGCTACCCCAAGCATTAAACTTAACGATCAGACAAGTGGATTAGTTATTGTGTCCTCCAATTTTGGCATTTTTTTGCTATTTTAACTAGAGTTAACTCCAGTCCCTCCAATTTTGGTGGAGATGATGTAGGGGACACTGGGCAAACGTTGTTTTGGCTTTATCTAGAGCTAGATTCGCCCAATTTTGGAGTGCCAATAGTCAATTTTGAATATATTAAACATTCTAGAATCAATGGATTAGGTTCAAGAGCCACCAAAGAGCTTCTAAGCATTTTTTTTCATCAGTGAAGTTCAAGGGGCCACTAGGACCACTAGGGGGAAACAACAGTTTGAGGCCTAGTCAGGGGAGTTAGAGTTATTTTTCAACAATCCAATAGTAAATTTGGATATTTAAGATGTTATGAAACTAATGAGATGGTTTTCATAGCCTTTAGAGGACTTTATAAATCTAAGAATCTTCATTAAAGTTCTAGGGGCCATTAGTGCCAGCAAGTGCCAACAACAGTTTGGGACCTAGCCAGGGCAGCTAGATGCCTTATGTAGCAAACCAATAGTCATTTATGACTATAATTAGCATTTTGAATCCATTGATGGAGGTTGCAGAATATTTTGAGGACTTTAGAGGTCAATAACCCATCAGAGAATTTTTTGGTGACCCTAGTGCCACGGGGTGCGGACAGGTGTTGGAGGCGAAACCGGAGCAGCCGGAGGCCATTTTCAGTGAAAAAAATAGTCTATACTGACTAATTTTTGCATTATGAATCCAATTAAATGGTTTTAAAATCCATTTGATAACTTTTAGAGCTCGAGAATCTGAAGGTAACTTTTGGGCAGCCCAAGGCAAACCATGGAGGAAGGCCTAGTTTGGGGATGTAGTGCTCATTTTGAGAAAACGATCAGTTGATTTTTGGTGTATGATGTGTGTTGGAGATATTAGGTGTGGTTTCAAGGACTGAAAAATAATTCTAAATGATTTAGTGCCGTGGAGAAGCTCAGTGCATCTCAGTGCACTGACTGAAGGAATTGAGTCTAAGGGAGCCTAAAGATATTTGCAGAGTGATGAAAACCATGAAAGGGATATAGATGGATTCTAAGACCTTTGGAACAGTTTAGTATACCTTGGATTTAAGTGTGGAACTTGTAAAATAAACTTTACCATAATCCCAAAGAGCCAAGAGAGGATGACAAAGCTCAAAGGAGACGTAGCCCACAATATTTGGGTGAGCTCCTAGATTAATTTTGTTGTTATGTGTGGATTTTTTATTGCTGCATTATGTTTCTGTTATACATGTTTAATTTCAGCAAAAAAAAATGGAATTAATACACTTAAACAATTAAAAATCATACACCACTTTCAAGAATAAATTCCTCAAATTGTCAAGTATAAGCTAGATCTTTTATTTTTTTAACTAAGTGGGAGGTTCTTGAAAAACATAGCAAGTTATCCAACCCATTTTTAGATCACCTTCATTATCCTGAGTTGTAAAATGATTGTTCGGGATCTGATCTATTTCATCTTTAGAAAGAGGAGAAGCTTGAGTTTTATAGCAGTTATTATTGGCTTGATGATTTTCATTTTCAGGATCAAGAATAGGCATTTCTATTATTGGGCCCCAGTTTGTTTCATATAAGGAAGAAGATACATTTTTTTCTTGGTGATGGAAAGGGTTCTCATACAAAGCCTCAAGGATATCTTCATCCTTGAACTCTTCTTCACCACAAGTATTCTCTAGAATTTGAATGAAAACCTCAAAATATTCACAACAATCCTCAACCAATGACAAATAAGGATGAGATTCTCTATATTTTTCAAAAAATAACGAATGAAAATGTTGCCAAACCAGCTCCAAAAATAGAATAAAAGAGATATCAACGCCTTAGAAATAAGCCACTTAGAGGGGGCAACCTCCAATATATTACATGAATGAACAATTCTTGGATGATACAAATTAAAAAACCTCATTTCTATATATAGGAGTTCATGGGGCCACAATGTAATCCTAGCCAACCTAACAATAATAATTTAAGGGCACAATAATAACAATATGGAGGTTACAGGGGTACAATAATAATAATAAGGGGGTTACACTAACAAACATAAGGGACTATACTAGTAATATAGGGACCTAACATGCCCCTCTCCTTCAAAAAAGTGTTGTCCTCAATGCTTTAGTAGCTCTGGGTGCTTCTGTATAAAATTATCATCCTCCCATGTATAATCTTCAGTGGGTAAGTTCTTCCACTTGATGAGATACTCTAAAATTGATCGATTTCATAGCCATCGAGTTCTTGTTTCCATGACTGCTTCAGGTTCCAATATGATTTTTCCTTACTCATAAAGTTTTGGAAATATTGTTTGAACTGGAATATTTTCACATATAACCTTCTTTAACCATGAAACATGGAAAACTAGATGCACTCATGAAGAAGCAGGAAGCTCCAATTTGTATGCCATAGTACCAATATTTTGCAACATCTTGTAAGGACCATAGTACTTTGGCTATAATTTATTATCCTTCTTAGCTTGTTTGAGGGACATTAGTTTGTATGGTTACAGCCGTAAAAATACCCAGTCTCCTACATCAAAACCTCTCTCACTACGATGTTGATCTGCCTGTTGTTTCATTCGATATTGTGCCAAATTTAGGTTATCCTTTAAGAGTTGGAGAACTTCTTGTTGATGCTCGATGTGATCTTCCACTGCTTGAACCTTTGAATTTTCTCTTAAAGATGATGTGATGTAAATTGGATGGTATCCATAAAGTGCCATAAATGGGGTCATTTTTGCTGTAGTATGGAAGGAAGTGTTATACCACCATTCAACGAGAGGTAAACACTTGACCCATTGTGCTTGTTTATCAGATACAAAACAATGAAGATGTCCTTCCAAACATTGATTTACTATCTCAGTTTGACCATCGGATTGAGGATGATAAGATGGGCTATGAGCTAATTGAGTACCTAAACAAGAAAATAAGTTCGTCCAAAAATTTCTAGTAAAAATGGGATCTCTATTGCTCATAATAACCCTTGGGTTTCCATGTAGCTTTTGAATTGTGTCCATAAATGTAGTAGCAACTGTACTTGCTTTAAATGGATGAGATAATGCACAAAAGTGTGCATACTTGGTAAGTCTATCAACTACCACCATGATGACAATATTTCCTTCGGACTTAGGTAAACCTATGATAAAATCTATTGAAATCTCCTCCCAATGTTGACTTGGAATGGATAAAGGTTTTAGAAGACCCGAGGTCTTAATTTTCTCAACTTTATTCTACTGGAAAATCAAACATTTCGCCACAAACGTTTTAATATTAGATTTAATGCCATCCCAAAAAAAATTCTTTCTTCACCCTATGGTAAGTTTTTAAAAATCCTAAGTGTCCTGTTAGTCATCAGTATTTTTCACTTGTTGTTGATGACTAGATTCCTAGTTGAGTTTTCTAGAAGCTGATCTCCATATGTCAATTTGTCATCTAGAAAACCCCCAAACAAATTTTTACTTTCCTAGCTCTTCCTGTTAGCCTGAGATCAGAGAAATCTTCAGTTTTCAAAGTCATGTCTTGTTTCAGCAAAATATCCCTTTCTATAGCTGCCTTGGTCTTGCTGGTCTACTATCATTTTCCCCTTGGTTCTCATGAAACTCACTATCCAATATTTTACAAAGTGTCTCCCTTCCTATCCTTGATCTTCTTGTCAAACACAATTAGAATCAATGAAATATTGCCCCTAAGTTAGGTAGTGGCGCTTTAGAGAATCCCTTCCTCGATAAAAACAACCTAAGCCAGAATCCTTTGTTCAATACCAACCAGCCTTGAATTAGCGTTTAATCTGCAAGAGCAAACCTTGATATACCCTTAAGTCGCACCACTAACAAGCCTTGATGTCTCAGCAGTGGATATGCCACAAGTCAAACTGATATTAGGTGGATTTAAAGTGTTTCATTGTCTTTCTCAAAAGCAGAAGTGTACCAGTGTTCCGGAAGACATTATTAAACTTAACATGAGAAGACAGCTACTTCTCATGTGGTTTTGAGCCTGGGATGAAAGTACTGGACAGAGAGGTATTTAAATGATCTCCTGCAAACATAGTCAAAAGGCACTGCAAGGAAAGATAACATAGCTTGACAAAGGGTGAAATATCATGACTATGTAAAACCTCCTCCAAACATGAGCAGAGGGTTGGTGACTATGTAAAACCTCCTCCAAACATGAGCAGAGGGTTGGTGACTGTGAAAACCTCCTCCAAACATGAGAAGAGGGTTGGTGACTGTGAAAAACTCCTCCAAGTATGAGCAGATGGTTAGGTCATTAGTTAAGACCTCCTTCATTTAATAAGCAGAGGGTCAGGAACAGAGGTGTAGCCTCATTTAAGGGAACAAGGCTAAAAAAGCTGCAAATAGCCTTAAAAACTTGTTTTACACCTTTTTTCTCCAATGAATGAAACCACTAACATAGCAGTGGTGTTTCAAGAATTGATTATATGGTTTCACTATTTGAAAGGAAGAGTTTGAGTTCAATGGGAAACAATTGGATGATTATGAGTGGAAAAATGTTGTTAAGAATATGGCCAAGAAGTGGTACTATAATAATCAAAGAGGTTTGGTTTTTCTTCTATAAAAGATCTCCTTCAAAGACAACTTGTAGCTAAAATGAAAAAAAATTGGATAGACTCATCAAATGTAAAGAAAGGGTATGGCATGTGTTTTAAATTAAGGGACAACATTCAAATAATCAAGCCATATAGCTACCACAGTCAAAGGCCTTTTATGAAACATGTGAAAAAGCCTTGCTGTTCCATATTATTGCATTAAGGATCTCCAAAGACCCTTTTCCTTGATGAACAGATATAGGTAAAGCCATGGGTGAATACAAATAAGGTTTGTCATCCACAGTCAAAGGAAAATGTCCAAGGGCGCTTGACTGATTTGATCAAACTGCACAATAGCCCTAATCATCATCAAAACACCAGGAGAGCAGAAATTGTCAAAGTAAGTTTTGGAGTTGTGAATTATCTCTTTCCAAGATCTGGCATGAGGGTGCTGAAGGTCTCTTTTTCTTATGTTTACAAAGGGTTTCCTCCAAAAGATACAAAGTCACATTTTTGGAGAGGGAATTGCTATCTATCCAAGTGATTTTCCCAACACATAGGAAAATAAAAATTTCATGATCAAAACCATGCTTCTTGTCTAAAAATTCAAAGGATATACAGTGCTTAGAGAGACAGAGGTCACAAGCAAAGTCACCAAGAGAAAGAATAGTTTATTTGTCAACTTGAAGATGGCCTCCCTTACAAAAGGTAGAGGGTCAGTTTTCTTAAGGTTGTCACAATGAAAATTTGCTCATAAAAATGCTTAAAGAGACACTCAAAACAAGTTTCATGTTATATCAAAGGACCCTCATCGGCATATCAAGGCTCTTTTATAAAGGCTTCACAGAAATACAGCTCAATAAATGGTAAGACAGAGGTTAAGGAGCACCCAAGTAGTTTGTTTCAAAATGTGTTTCTGACCAAACAGAGACGAAATTGAAAAAAGTGACAGTGATTTTTTTCCCTCATACGTTCAAGAAGAAAAACCTCCTTCAGTTTCTACAAAGGTATCATGGTTTGTGAGAAATGTAAAAAATACAGATGCCATGGGAGAATTTCTGCACCAGGATTAACCATTTTGACCAGTGTTGGGACAGTAAACTTTTGAACAAAAAAATAGATACCAAATTAGAAACCTCAAGAATATTTTGAAATTAGACTTCCATAGATTTCCAACAAGCCATCTCGGGCCAAATTCTGACAACAGGAAGGCATCCAAAAGTAGCCTGCAAACAACACTATATATTTCTACACCAACATTCACCATTTTTTCCCAGTGTTGGTACAGTCAATTTTTGAACAACAAAATGGACAAAAAATAAAACAAATAAAGCCTATTTGGAAAATAGACTTCCATAGCTTTCTAACGAGCCATCTCCAGCCCAATTCTAACACTGGGAAGGCATCCAAAAGTGGCCTGCAAACAGCACTATGCATTTCTACACCAAGATTCACCAGTTTTGACTAGTGTTGGGAAAATAAATTTTTGAACAACCAAATTGACACAAAATGAAAAAAATCAAGAATATTTGGAAATTGGACTTCCATAGCTTTCCAACGAGCCATCTTGTGCCCAATTCCGACACCAAGAAGGCCTCCAAAACAGTCTGCAAAAGTGCACGGTGCGTTTGAAAAATTGCGCGACGCTCCTGTAGGTATTAATAGTGTATTTTTCTGAAGAGCACAGCGCGCCTGTGAAACACCCAGGCCACCATAAAAACAGGTCACCAAAGTAGTTTCCAAGGGTGCCAAAATCAGTTTTCACTCAAGGAAATCATCTCCAACACATCAAGAAAATTTTTCCAAAGGTTTTTGTTGTCTCCTTGCTTAGTTTTAGTTTGAGTGAGGGTTTGGTTACAAATTTCAAGGGAAAAAACTGATTGAGGATAAGAGGACATTCAAGGTTTCACTAGAAGCCTGCTTGTTTAAATGGAGGCTTGTTTATCAAAAAAAAAAGGGAGAGAAATTGTATGCTAAAAAATAATCATCATCAAAGACATTGTTTGCCAAACTCCTAAAAAACAAAACAGAGATTGAAGGAAGTCTCTTTACTATGATTACAAAGGATATAAATAGTGAAAGGGAGGTTGGTTAATGTGCCAATTTGAAAGAGTTTTGTGCTGTGAATAGCTAAAATTTCACACAGCGTCTACAAAACAAAACAGAGTTTACATAAAGGGTTTTTAGTTAACCTTAAAGAAGGTCTTTTTGTGTTATGAAAAGTCAAGGATTGGCACAATCTCTAGAAAGAAAATTAGAGTTTTGGAAAGGTCTCAAATTGGTTTAAAGAGGAATCTTGATGGTGGTTTAAAAGAGCACTTCTTTTGCTAAATCAAAGAGGAAATAGTGACTAGGGGATAAGGATGATTGTCAGTTGAAAAGAGTCTTTTAAACATTGGTTTCAAAGCAGCGCCATGATATTTTAAAACAAAAAGAAACTGTGATTAGGAGATAGGGATTTGTCAAATTGAAAGAGGTCTTCTTAGTATGATGACAAAGGATAGAAGCAGTTAAATGGAGGAGAGTTAGTGTGTTATTTTAAGAGAGTTTTCTAGGAGTATTTTAAAACAGTGTTTCCAATGAATGCCTTTTGCTTCAAATAACCACAGAAGATCACTAATTTCAAAGTAGTGTTTGACAAGGAAGATAGTAATTTGGAGGAAGAGAGTTATCAGTTTGAAAGGGGTTTTGTTCAGTCTTTTAATAACAGTGACTTCATAAAATCAGTGTTTGAGGGGAAGAGTCTTGATGCCAAAATCAAAAGTAGACTTCTCTTAAAAAACCACAAACATATCTTGTTAAAAGGATTCTTTGCTCAAACATAGTGCTAAAGAAGTAAGTTTGCTTTCATTTATCAAAAACATGTTTGACAACTAAGGACAAACTTAGTCTTGCAAAGAGGAAAAGGTGTTTTTGGTTGAAGATTATTTCCAGTGATCATTTGAATCAATTTGCCTTGGTAAGCAAGTAAAGAGTATCAGAAGCACAATGCCTCCAAGAAAAATAAAAGTGATGGGTAGAAAGGTAGTGATGAAGAGGAGCATAATCGCAGTCTACACAGCAGCAAGATCATAGTGATAAAGAAAAACATAGTAAGGTAGTGATGAAAAGGAACATCAAGGCAGCCCTCAAGCAAGCAATGATGAAGGCAAGCAAATACAAAACATGGATCATGAAGGGCACTCTCCAAAGCATGTTCTAGCTACCTATCCTACCTCTCCTAGGCAAGGGGCCATGATTTCTTCGCCAAAGCTAAAATTCCAAACAACAAGGAATTTGAAGGATGCACAAGAAAAACTCAAAATTGCCCAAAAAGGGCGCCCGGTGAGAAAAAATGAGAAAGACACCTCTAGAATTGAAATTTTGGCCCGAGCTTCTAGACATGTTTCTAAAAAGCCTTGAGAGACTTGCTCACCAAAATTGAGCAAATTTTGACATGTTCTTGTTTTTCAACATTTTTAGGCCTAATTGCATAAAATCATGGGCACCACCATTTTTGTTTGGAGCATCCTAAAATCTTGAGAGTGGTACCATTGGATGCACCAAATTCAGAGGCATATACTTAGAAATTTTCAGAGCATTTGAAGTTGTTTTGGTCCCCCAAAGATGCAAAAAACACTCACTTTTTCAACACTCTGCCCACATATCAGCAAGGCCTATTTTTTGGGGTTTTTCACTCAGTTCAGTATTTGATAGACTTATATGCATCAGATTTGGAAAATTAAAGTTTTTCTAGAATGCCAACATCCATAGCTTTCCAAAGAGTCATCACAAGCCTCGTTTCGATATCGGGAAGGCCCTTAAAAGTCATCCGAAAGATAGGCCATTTTCTGCTGGTGCGCCCTTAGAGCTTTTTGGCCAAAAAAGGCAGTTTTCTAAAGTGGCCTCTCCAAATATGCGTTAAGCTATTTTGGGACATTTCCAGTCATAAAAATTCAAATTTATTCCCTTTTTTGGAATTTTGAAATATTTTATTGGATATTTTGTGCCTTGGGCTTTGCAAAGCCTCAAGGACAAGATAAGATATTTGTTTTTGACCCATTGCCTAGCTAGTTGCCTTGGTTGGTTTTCTTCCTCTTTGGCCTATATAGTCCAAGAGGTTTCATTGTAAATAAGAGGCTGAACTTGATGAATAGAAGCAATATATGGTTATACAAGCTTGGAAGAAATACTTGTCTCATGCATTTGGATAGTTTCTTGAATGTTTTTGGATGATGAAGGAGGTTGGTTGTTGGATTCCATGACTTGGTAAAATGGTATAGTGTCCCTCTCTATTTTCCTTTTTAGTTTTCATTAATATTTCCATGTTCTTGCTTGCTATAAGACAGTAGAGAATAGATTTGAGACATTCCCTTGGAGGCACCTCAAATTTCCTGTTTCTTCATAGCTTCTATGTTTTCTTCCTTCTTAGTCATATCAAAGAATCCTTGATTGCTCTTTGATAACTGAAGAATATTGTTTTCTTGTTTCATTTGTGGTTTTATGCATGCTAAGTATGATTCACGGTATGCCTTTCTTACTCATGGCTAGTCATAGCTCCACCTTTGAAACCTTTCTTTGATTTATTAGATTGTCATTTTTTGAACCAAGGAGGTCTTGTACTAATCTTGCCCTTTGCCTAAAACTATGCAATATTGCTTCAAAGTGCCCAATAGCTTGAAATACTATGCTTAGGCATTTCCTCATAGTTATTTGAGTTGTTTATTTGTCTTAAATGTATTTCCCCAAAGTCTGATAGCCATTTCCTAAAGTTAGAGAGTCATATATCTCTATGCATGGCTTGAATGTTTATTTCTATGCATTGATCAGTTTATAGTTACGTTTCTCATGATTAATTGTTAGCCCTACCATGTTTATGTCAGCTATTAAACTCTTTATGTTTTAAATCCTTTCTTCTTCACAAATTTAATGTCCATCTCAATCCATTTTACCTAAAGATCCATTTTACCTCAAATCAAATTTCCCCTTCAACAACCTTGTATCACCATCTGAAAGCTTTCTTGACCTTTTCGACCCCATAGCCCAGTTAATCTGACATCATTTTACCTATATTAGTCTTTGATCAGTTCATCCCTCACAACACTAAAAACCAAAAACCTACTTCATAACTAGCCTAAAATTAGAAACACAAGAAGCAAACACACTGATATCCCTTACACAAATAGAGAGAGCCCTCTTTGAGTCCAGGAAGGCTAGGTCCTTGGGCTCCAAAGATTGGTTTGATGTTACACTGTCATTTGGCTTGCCAATCAGCAAAATCACAAGACCCTAACATGTCCTCCTAAAGGAGAAGTGTGAAATTCCAAAAGAATATTTTGTTTTAGTTGGGAATTCTTACAAAGATATAAGCGATTTTTGTACCATAAGGAATCATTTTTCCAACTAAATGTATCAGATGTCCTAGGATCTTGCTGCAAATTTTGAATGAGTGTCCACACTTCTTCGTTCTTCTTCCATTCATCCCTTGTTTTGGTTATCCAATCTGGTTGGATAATAGAAATGGCACAAATCAATGCTTCCACCTCTTCATTCTTTCTTGAGAGTGCATCTGCAACAACATTTAGCTTTCCTTTTTTGTATATTATTTCAAGTCATAAACCAACATATTTGTGACCCATTTTTGCTTATCTTCTAAAGATAGTGTTTGTTCCAAAAAGTGTTTAAGAATATCATGATTATTTTTTACCTTGTAGTGTCTTCCCATTAGGTAAGTTTTCCATTTCTTTAGTGCATGCAGTATTGCTAACATTTCTTTCTCATAAATAGCTTTTTGTAAATACTTTCATTTTATTGGATGACTTTCAAAAGCAATGGGTCTTCCTTATTACATTAAAGCAACACCAATTCCATTTCCTGAGGCATCATATTCCACAATAAAAGTTTTTGTGAAGTATGGCAGAGCTAAGACCGGTGCTAGGCACATTGACACTTTAAGATGTTCAAAGGCCTTAGTTTCTTCAGGAGTCCATGAAAATGAACCTTTCTTCAATAATTTTGTGAGAGGTGCTTCTATTCTCCCATAATTCTTAACAAAATTGTGATAATACCCTATTAACCAGAGAAATCCTCGCAACTGCTTTATGGTTGTGGGGACTTTCCATTATTTAATGGCTTTAATTTTGTTAGGGTCTACCTTAACACCCTCATGAGATACAATATGACCCAGATATTCCACCTCTTTTACTCCAAAGAAACATTTTGATGTTTTTCCATATAATTGTTTCTCCTACAATAGTTTGAGCACCCCATCAACATGTTGAACATGATCCTTCCAAGACCTGCTGTAGATTAGTATATCATCAAAAGATACTAGCACAAATTTTCTAAGGAAGGGTTTGAAAATGGAATTCATCAAGCCTTGAAATGTAGAAGGTGCATTGGTAAGGCCAAAAGGCATGACCAAAAATTCATAATGACCCTTATGAGTTTGAAATGCTATTTTTGGAATATCTTCAGTCTTCATTCTAATTTGATGATATCCTGAACGAAGATCCAACTTGGTAAAATAAATTGCTCCATGTAATTCATCCAATATTTCATCAATCACAGGAGTGGGAAATTGATCTTTAATGGTGAGTTCATTGAGCTCCCTATAATCCAGACACTTACACTATGATCCATCCTTATTTTTTACCAATACTACAGGATCAGAGAAAGAACTTTGACTAGGTTGAATTATACCAGCCTTTAACATTTATGCAAACATACGTTCAATTTCGCTCTTTTGGACATAAGGATATATATAAGGCCTGATGTTTGGAGGAACACTTCCTGGAATCAAATGAATAGCATGATCATGAACACAAATAGGTAGGAGTCCCGTGGGAGTTTCAAAAACCTTGGAATGTGTTAGTCATCAGTATTTTTGCATGTTTTGATGACTAGATTCGTTGGTTGAGTTTTCTAGAAGCTAATATCAATCTGTCAACTTGTCATCCAGAAAACACCTCAAACGAATTTTTTTCTTCCTACCCCTCCTTTTTCAACCTATGATGAGAATATTCTTCAGGTTCCCTACCTATCACAATTCAGTAAATCCTCCATGTCTATAGCTATCATAAGTTGGTCTCTCTACCATCAAAATCCCTTGTTTTTTATACAACCCACTGTCCAACATTTGACAAAGTGACTACCCCTCAATCCCTGATCATCTTGTAATGGGATAACCTACTCATGCCTAAGAAGCCATTCAAGAGCCGTGACAAAGTCTGTAGGTCTAGGTGGTGGTGTTTTAGGGAAAACTCCTTGGCAAGACTGTTTTAAGCCAAAAACCCTCTTTTTCATCATCATGTCAGCCATCATTTTCTTCTCACCCAACAAACAAAACCCTGGTCTATGATTAGGTCACACACCACTAAATATTTCTTTGTCTCTTTTAATCAAAGCTCACAAGTGTTCAAATCAGGAAAAGAGAAAGAGTTTCCCTATCTGAAGAAAGATGATCAGGCGAACTTTCAAGCATTATCATCATATTATATAAGCAAAGTCTTTCAATGATCAAAGTCATTTCATGGATCTCTGCAGGGGTGCTAGGACAAATGGCACTAATCATTTTTGGGGAAGGGAACATTTCAAGGAACAGCTCCAAGTAAAAATAATAGTTGACTATTTTAAGGACTAAGGGAAATACAAAGTTTAGAGAGAAGAGCACACACAGAATTCATCCCTGTAAGTCAAAACACCAAGAATGTCAAAAAACCTCCATCAGGGCAAAAAGAGTACTAAAGTTCGAAAAATACTGCCTCCAATGCTTCACACCAATTACAATGGAATTTGTTCCCAAAAGTATGGGCCAGCTCTCCAAATGAGTCTCATAAAACCAAGAGTGACAATATTTGGCGAAAGGTTTCTAGCAGACTAGGCATCAGAATGAAAAATGTAAAAGGAACAATAGCCTTTTTATCCTACTTTAGCCTAGCCTCTAAAAAAATTCAAGGACAACTTCATCATCAAAAGAGCTAAAGGTCAATACCAAGAAAATGCTACTTCCAAGATAGGCACAGTAGACATTTATAAGTTGGAAATGCATTACCTGCTCATGTTTTTCACAGTAAGATTCTATAAAAAGGCATGTCTAAAAGAAAAGTGGATTAAAGGTAAGCTAAGGTTAAGTATTAAGACCTCCTTCATTAGTAAGCAGATGGCACTTCGTTGGTTTAAAGGTTTTTTGTAAAGGAAAAGAACACAGTGGCTTTAATAAACCTAGGTAGTTGCATCTTGCATTACCTCCTCCTAAGGATAAACAGAGAACATTCATCATGAATCTAATCACATTTTTTGGTCTAAAGTTTCAAATTGATATGGTGAAATAATGGCATATGTTATAGATAAGATGTCACATTGCAAAAAGGACAGTTTGTTTGAAGATATTCAAGAGTGACAAGTGGAAAATATCACATTTTTCCCCTAATGGTCTATTCAAAGCAATAGAGAAAACACATATGAAAAGACCTCCTTCACATCATAAATAGAGGATTTACATAATTGTGTTGAGAGGCTGCAGTAGTGGTGTTTATATAAGCCTTTTTCAGATGACAAGGACAAGATCACAGTTCTGAGCAAAACTTTCTTGACAGACAGAGCTTGGATGCATAAAAGTTGAAACCTAAAAGTATCAAAAAGTGCCCAAAAATTGTTTTGAAAGGACCTCCTTCACTAATGAGTAGAGATAAACACATCATGGTTTGGAGAAGGGCTACTTAAGGATATAAATCAGTTGGTGAAAGGTAGCCTCTTTCTTCAAACATTAACACAACCATCATAACGGTTTTTCTTCCAAAATGAAAAAGAGTGCCCGCCTTGTTTTTCCAAAAGCACAAAGGAAAAAATAAAAAGTCACCAAAGGGAGGGAAAAAAACATTCAAAATCATTTTAAAAAGAGCTATAAAAGCTCTCAAAGTGAACGTTTTACATTTTGTTGTGCAACTGACACAAGAGAGAGTGGTTTTTCGAACCTTGGGCAAGTTAGTTTGCAAATTTTTTAAAGACACGATTTTCCTGTAGCCAGACGTGACGCGCCTATAGTGTCTCTCTGAAGACTTTTGCACACAATGCAATGCACCTGTAAGATAGCATGACGCACCTATGTTCTTCGACCAACCTGGCCCACCCAGTTTTCAGAAGGTGCCCAGCACCCGACTGGACAATACCCACATCGGTGTGTCGGTGCTACACACCTGTGCACATGAGCGTAGCACCTCTCAAGAGGCCTCCAATTCACCACAAATCAGATTTTTTACACAGGGAATTCATCTCCAAAAGTAGCCAACACATTTTCAAGAGGTATTTCTTTTTTTCCTTGCCTAAGTCTTTGATTTTGAGAGGTGTTATAATCAATTTTATTAAGAGAAAGACACAGTCTAATTGAAGGGGAAAACATAGTTTGTTCTCAAAACTGTCATGTTTACTAAGAGACAAATAGACAGTGATGCTGGAGATGATAAAGCCAAAATCCTTGAGTCACTTTTCAAAAACAGAGAAGCCCAAATACAGGACTTAGAAACTGATCTAGAAAGGTCAAAGGACCTCATACACATTCTACAAATGAAAAATAGGCAGATGAGTGGGCTAATGGAAATCTATGAGGCCCGGGCATTCAAACACCAAAGGGAAGCATACAAAGCACAAGTCAAGCTTGAAGAGTATATGGGCGAATTTGATGATATTGAGGAAGAATATCAGCCAGTAAGAAAAAGGCCTAGGACTATGGGTCTTAGGAAAGCTTTGGAGAAATAAAGGGAAGAAGAAGCATCCCTTGCTTGATCATATCCTTTCACAGAATTGCTTACCCAAGAGATAGAAAATGATAAAGAATCATGGCTTGAAAGAGCCAACAAGAATTTGGAGGAAAAATTAGACAAGGCAAACAAAGACTTGGGTTTGCAAAGGAAGATGACCGGGCATTACAAGCAATTGAACCAATTTGCCCAAAGAAAACTCAAAATTGCTCAAGAAAGGCTCAAACCTGCCCAAAGGAGGCGCCTGGTGAAAAAATGGGAAAAATACATATCTAGGCTTGAAATCTTGGCTTCATATTCCTTGCATGCTTCTAAGAACCCATAAGGGGTTTTCTTGCCAAAATTGAGAAAATTTTGACGTGATCTTGTTTTTTGTGTTTTTTGGCCCTAGTTACACATTTTTCTAGTCGCTTCCATGATTTCTAGGAGCATCCTTAGCTCATGAAAGTCATTTTTTTGGATGTATTAAATTTGGGTGCATCTACTCACAAATTTTTAGATCAAAATAAGGTGTTTTGGTCCCACAAAGAGGCAAAAATCAGTCAAAATTCACCTTTCTGCCTCACATATCAGCAGATGAGACCCTCCTAGGTTTTTTCACTCAGTCAAATATTTGACAGAATTTAGGGATTATTTTGGGAAAAATCAAGTAGTTCTAGAAACTAGACATCTAGGGATTTCCAACGAGCTATCACGTGCCTCATTTCGACATCGGAAAGTCCCTCAAACGTTATCTGCAAAACATGTTTTTTTCTGCTACTACGCTCCTGAAGCATTTTGGTTGAAAAGGCAGTTTTCTGAAGGTGGCCATCCAAATGTGCGTTAAGCTATTTTTAACTCCATGTCAGAGATTAAAAGTCAATTTTCTTTCTATTATTAGCTTAAATAGATATTTTTGAAGATTTTTTGTGCCTTGGGATTTGGAAAGCCTCAAGGACAAAATCATATATTTGTATTAGGCCAATGGCCTTCTAGTTTCTCTAGGAGGGTTTCTTCTTCTTTGGCCTATATTATCCAAGATGATTCATTGTAACAAGAGGCTGAACTTGATTTTATAGAGAAATACATAGCATTATGAGCTTTGAAGAAATACTTGTCTCATGAAGTGGATGATCTCTTGCTTGACTTTGATGGTGGAGGAGGATTGTATGTATGATTCCATGGTTTGGTGAATGGTATTGTGTTCCTTATCTGTTATGTTTTCTTAGTTTATCATACATTTTTTCATTCTTCTTGCTTGTTGTAGTTCAGTAAAGAATAAGTTTGAGATATGCCCATGGAGGCACCTGAAATTGCTTGATTCATTATAGCTTAAATGTTTTCATCTTTCTTGGTTATGTCAAAGAATTCTTAATTGCTCTTTGGTACCCTAAGAACTTGTTATCAGTTTCATTAATGGTTATTATGTATGCTGTCTAGTATGATTCATGGTATTCCCTTCTTACTCATAGCTAATCAAAACTCCATTTCTGAAATCTCTCTCTGAATTATTGGTTGTCTTAGTTAATTCAAAGAGGTCTTGTTTTGATCTTGCCCTTTGTCCATGCTTTGTAGTCTTATCTCAAAGTTCCCAATTGCTCAAGATATGATGTTTAGGAGTTCCCTCTTCATAGATTGAGTTGTTTTTTTGTATTATTTATTTTCCAAAAAATTCTGAAGGTGATTTTCCCAAAGTTATAGGGTCTTATACTTCGATGCATCACCTGATTGTTTATTTTCTGCATCTATCAGTTTGAGTTTCATTTATAGTGATTAATGGTTAGCCCTACCACATGAATTCTTGATGTTTAACTATTTGTGCTTAAAACCTATTTGTATTTCAAAAACTTAGTGTCCATGTCATTTCACTTTCACTCAAGAATCCATTTATCTCGAACAAATTGGCCCTGCAGTTATACCTTATCCATAATTGAGACAGTCTCGACCTTTTTCGACCCCATAGCCTAGTTGATCTGATGAAATTTTGATCTATTTATCCTTTGATCAATTCCCCCTCAAAAAACGTAAAACAAACCAAAACATACTTAACAACTAGCCTAAAATAAAATATACAGAAGCAAAAAAGTTTACATCCTTTTCATAATAGAGAGAGCCCTCTCTGAGTCCAGGAAGGCTAGGTCCTAGGGCTCCAAAGCTTGGTTTGATGTTACCCTGTCATTTGGCTTTCCAATCTACAAAATCATGGGACCCTAACATAATGACGATCATGGTGGGACATTGAGTCAAAACATCCTAAGTATCCCTTAGGACCTCTCAAGATCTCAGTCAAACTTAGAAAACTTAAGTGTTATCTGAAGAGTAGAAAACTAGCTTTTTCACCATCTTAGAAAAATGATGATTCAACTATAGGACACTCTTACAAATATTAGGGCTACATATAGCAGCTCAGAAAACCCCAAAAACATCCCTATATTGGCCTTTTCTCGGTTATTGGTGGTGGACCATAAATACATATCTCTAAAAACAACAAAACATCCACCTGGCAACTCCACTAGCCTCTAGTAGGCCTAATACTCCACTTAAAACCAAAAAATTTCATAAATCATACCACCCTATTGACTTAACTTTCCAAAAACACAAAGATCGTGATGTAGCCTCTGAAAGTAGTGAAAAACTAAGTACAACTTAGGGATTCAGAAATATTCATCTAAACATAAGAAATCAATAGAATAGCCTAAAATAATATAACTATAGCTTTCTCAACAATCTAGAAAACTGTTGAACTGAGTTTTAAATCATTCTTACAAGTTTTCACATAAAAGTTTTCTAGAAAATAATTTTACTTAAAAAATATCTTGGTTAGTATTGGTGGTGGACCATAAACCTCAAAAACATCCACCTAGGGACTCCACTAGCCTTCATTTAGTTTTTACCTTACTCGCATTCGTGAAACCCCTAGAGAGGACAACCATCCAAAAAAAAATCACAACTATCACCCTCTCTAAGCTTTGACTTTGAAATCTGGCTTCATGAAGAATTAGTACCAGATCTCACCCGGACCTAAATCCCCCTATCATAGTTGATGACGCAAAAAAGATTTTATGGCAAAATTTTGAAACTGGTAACTTAGCTACTGATAGGACCATCCACAAAGCAAGATCTGTACCTGAACATCTTACATCCTTGCAAGATTCCTAGTTTGACTTGAGTTTAGCAAAAGCCCTTTTTAGAAGCAAGTCGCAAAGTAAAATCAACCTTGATGATCTTGAGCCCTTAGATTTGCAACAGAGTCCTAGCAAAGAAGCCTCATCCACTACACCTCCTGATTTTCAGCTTCTCCACCACTTCGGCTCTTATCACCCCAAATCTACTCAGAATTAGTCTACAAGTCCAAGTACCTCTACCACACCCATTCATACCATCATTGTGCAAATCACCTCATCCCATACTACAAATCATAATACTGTAAATCTACCATCAGCTCCCATCATGGCAACTTGGTATGTGCCCTTCGTGTTACCATTGCCTTTGGTACCTTTGCAGAATGATTACCAATCCTGAATCCCACACTTCACTGGAGCTAAGGCTACTACTACTCAAAAGCATGTAGATAGAATCAGTGATGCTTTTGACTATATGGAATTAGAAGATGAAACCATAAGAATGAGAATTTTTGCCCAAAGCCTAGGTGGAGAACCCAAGAAATGGTTTAAAAAAATGGCTCCTAACAGTATACATGATCTTCCAACACTTCACCAAACGTTCATAAACAGGTGGAAAATCGGGAAAACCCCTATCAAATCCTTTTCGAATATAACAATATTAAAAGGAATATGGGGGAAAGTGTTCAGGACTATTGCACTAGGTTCAACAATGTCTATAACACCCTTCCACCTAACATGAAACCTCCACTTGGTTCAGCACTAGTAAAATTTCCCAAAGGTTTCGATCCAGATATGACATACCAACTAAGAGAAGGAGAGCCCGCAAATTTAGAAGAAATAAAAAATGTAGCTGTTAGTGCTAAAGCCAACCTAGCCAAGAAGAGAGCTAGGATGAGATCAGAAAAGAAAGTCACATATCGAGATGAGGCCATGCCTTCTACTTCCTCCTCAGATCCTAGAATATACAACCTGGTTAGAACCATGGAGAGAATGTGGGAAAGAATAAATCTAAATGAAAAATCGCCTCTTAGGGACAACCAGCCAAATCCTCAAAACAGAAACTAGAACCAAAACTTTAGAAGAGACTCGCCTAAAAAAAAACCAAAGGAAAATGACCAACAAATCAAGCCACCTCTCCATGAAAACTATGTTGATGAGGTGGAAAGAGATATGGAACCACTTGATGAAAATCACTTAAACCTGATATGTTCTGATAGCGAGGGTGAGGTTTTCCTCACAGAAGAAGAACAAGTTTTATTCTCCTCAAACCAAAATGAAACAAATTATGAGGACCCTGAAGATCCTGAAATAGGATTACAAAATTACATAATAGAAGCTCATAGGGAATATGATCTTAGGAGTAAGAAAAACCAAGACAACTCTAAGAAAGGTAGCTCAGACACTGTTGTTACAAAAACCCCCGCTACCATTCTTAAAAGAACGGCAGATAATAAAAAAATCATGGCTTAGAGAACTGACCAAAATAAAGACAAAACTATCTAGGCAAGCCTTGATCCCAACTTTCCTAGTACCTCTACTAAGATTCCCAAAAAAACTATATTGATCGAAACCCTGAATCAAAATCAACAAATCAAGAACATAGAAGAATTTATGGCTGATCGAACTTGGATGAATCTGCGCAAAACCCAAGCACAGTTTAGTTTCGAAGGATAAATTTCCAAGATCAAGGTAACCATACCCCTCACTGAGCTAGTAGCTGTAGATAGGTACAAATCTCAGATTTTTAAAGTCTTAAACATAGAAAATGATGCAGATAAATTAAATATGACAGACGACAAGCCTGAGCTTTTATTTGGTACCAAAATAGAAGGAGAATACCAAGAAGGAACTATTTCCCCATTCTACGTAAGTTTGAACATCCAGGACAAGATATTACATAATGCCATGTTAGATTCTGGTGCTTCCCATAACCTCATGCCTGAAGTAGTCATGGAGAGTTTGGGCCTAGAGGTAACTAAAACTTACAAATACTTGTACTCATTCTATTCAAGTAGGGTCAAATGCTTAGGCCTAATAAATAACCCGTGTTTCACCCTAACATAAATACTGGCTAAAAGCCTAGTCATGGATGTAGTGGTTGCTGATATTACTCCTAAATATGGAATGCTATTATCAAGATCATGGGCCGCCAAAATACGAGGTAGCCTCCAAATGGACATGTCATTTGCTACCATCCCAGTATTTAACCAAACTAGGAGGTTGTACCGAGAAACTCACATGAAATATATGGTAAGCAACCTAGATAGGCCAAACAATACTCCAGTTTATTACATTGATTCCAATTTAGATTCTTTTATCTTATACAATGAAAGTGATATAAATGAGCAGATAAAAGGAAATGAAGAAGAATTCAAACCATCAGAACAACATTACTCATCCCCAGATAAAGAAATTGATGATCAAAACACTAAGAAACCTGAAAAACAGCTTAGTAACACGCATGAAAAGGAAACTCTTTGGAGTATAAGCTTTGATGGTTCCTGTGGAAAAACTGGTTCGGGGGCTGGCATATGTATACACAATACTAATGAAGGTCATTCTTTCAGATTAGAATTCCAATGTACCAATAACATTGCAGAATATGAGGCCCTTCTCCTTGGTTTTCACTTAATTGAAGACTTAGGTGCTAAGAAAATATCAGCCCAGGGAGATTCAGAACTTGTAATTAGAAAAATCAAAGGTGAATATTCAGCAAAAAACTCAAGACTAAGAGAATACAGGAATGCAACATTAGACATCCTTAAAACCTTAGAAAGATATGAATTCAATTATATTCCTAGGACTCAAAATAGCCTAGCGAATGAGCTCGCCTTTGCTGCAAGCAATTTCCAAATACCATGTGTAAACAAAAAATACAATATCCAAGTCAAACATCGTCCTACAATGCAAGACAACATTGACCATCGGCAAATATTCAAATATGATGATTTTTTGCAATCTAGAAATGAGTTTGAAATGAATAAAACAAACATAGAACATGAAGAGAAAAATCTTGGCAAAAATGAAGACCAGGAGCCAGATTTACCTTCTCTAACAGATATAAACTTGATTAATCATCCATATAAAGCCGAAACATGTTAGGACCTAGACCAAAGAGAGCTTGAAGTCTTACACTGTGAAAATGACACTATACCCAGAGGGCTTGCACCCTTAGAGGAATTGTTTGATTTTAATGACGTGTCCAAAAAACCAAAAATGGAAGCTATTGAGGTTGATATAGAAGAATATAACATAGGAAGCACAGAAGAACCAAAAATGATCAAACTTTCCAAAACTCTCCCTCCTCACATAAAACAAAAATACATTGAGTTTTTTAAAGAGTTTAAAGATGTGTTTGCATGGGGATACCAAGATTTTGAAATCATACAACACAAGCATCATTCAACACAAGATCTCCCTCAAAGAAAACCAGAAACCTTTCAAACAAAATTTGAGGAGAACAAATCTAGTCTTACTGCCTTTAGTTGAAAAGGAAATAAAAAAGATTTATGATTCCGGGATAATAGTTTCCCTTAGGTACTCTGAGTGGGTTTCAAATTTGGTATCAGTCAGGAAAAAGACCGGTGAGATTAGACTTTGTATTGATTTACGAAATCTGAATAGAGCCTGTTTAAAGGAAAACTATCCTTTACACAAAATGGACCACATACTTCAAAAAGTGGTGGGTGATAAAAGAATCTCATTACTTGAGGGTTTTTCCGGATACAACCAAGTGCTAGTTTTTCCTAGTGATCAACACAAAACTTCTTTCACAATGCCTTGGGGCACTTTCATGTATGTTAAAATGCCTTTTGGATTAATGAATGTGGGTGCCACATTTCAAAGAGCCATGGACAAAGATTTCTTAGAAGACATAGTTTATTTCATATTCATATATCTTGACGACATCACAGTATATTCCAAATCATATGAAGAGCATTTGTTTCACCTAAGAAAGGTTTTTGAAAAATGTAGAAAATATCGTTTATCTCTAAACCCGAAGAAAACACTTTTCGGTCTTGAAGAAGGAAAGCTCCTAGGTCATATCATTTCTAAAGATGGAATAAAAATAGACCCCAAAAGAATCGAAGGCATACTACAAATCATTCACCCCATAAACATTAAGGAATTACAATCCTTTATCGGAAAAATTAATTTCTTAAGAAGATTCATCCCAAATCTTGCCGAACTTTTGAGAAATATCACAAAATTGTTAAAAAAGGAAGTTGGAGTTAAATGGACTATAGAAGCCAAAAAATATTTTGAAATGGTTAAAAAGGTACTCATCGAAACACCAATACTGATAAGTCCTGATTTCACCAAATATTTTTACATTTTCTCATTTGGATCTGAACACATGGTAGCTGCAGTATTGTTACAAAATAATGCAGCAGGGCAAGAAAAACCCATAGCTTTTGTTAGCAAAGCCCTCAAAGATTCTCCCTTAAAATATAATATCATGGAAAAATAGGCATTTGCATTGGTTAAAGCACTAAAATATTTCTGAGTTTATATCTTGCATTCTCATATCATTGCTTTCGTTCCCCATACCGTCATCAAAGATATATTAAATCAAGATCTCGATGGTAAAAGATGAAAGTGGATTGCTATCATCCTAGAATATGACTTAGAAATCAGACCCACCAAACTTGTTAAGGGACAAGGTCTTGCAAGACTAATGGCCGAAACAAACCTCCAGGCATTAGATATAAATTTTGTTGACACCTTAGAAGAACAAGAAGAATGCACAACCCCTCATGTCGAAGAAACGTTTGTAAATTCACCTTGGTATGCTAATATTCTTTATGTGTTATTTTATCTTAATGCTCCTCCAACTTTATCAAAAACAAAAGCAAGATTCCTCAAACAAAAATCTTTAGGGTTTTGTATTCTAGATGGAATTCTATATTGGGAAAATCCCATTGGTATGTTTTTTAAATGTTTGCTTGAAGATGATGCAGAAAAAATTATGCACGAAATGCACGAAGGAGAATGCGGAGGACATCTCTACTAGAAAACCACAGCCAAAAAAATCCTTAGAGCCGGTTATTATTTGCCTACCTTGTTTCCTGACACTCACAAAATTGTTATGACATGCCATAAATGCCAGATTTTTTATTGCAAGAAAAAACTTTTACCTTTGCCCTTACATCCCATCATAGTTGAAGGTCCTTTCCAGCAATGGGGTTTAGATTTTATTGGGGAATTTCACCCTTCATCGTCTTCTCAACACAAATGGATCCTCATAGCCACTAATTACTTTACCAAATGGATAGAAGCCATACCCTACAAGAATGCTACCAATTCATTCATCATTAAGTTCCTAGAAACCAACATTTTATCTAGATTCGGTTGTCCTAGAAAAATTATCACTTATAACAATGTTGTCTAGAATAGTTGACTTTTGTCACAAATATCATATTATATTAGGACATTCCATGGCTTATTACCCCCAAGGTAATGGTTTGGCTGAATCTTCTAACAAAAGCCTAGTCAATATCATTAAGAATCTTCTTGAACAAAATAAAAAATCATGGCATGGGAAACTAGTACACACACTATGGGCTGATAGACTAACCACAAAACAATCAATTGGAATGTCTCCCTATCAACTAGTATATGGCATGGATTCCATTTTCCCAACATCTTTAGGGGTTCTAGTAATGAAACTATTACAATAATTTCAAATAGAAGAAAATGACATGCAAAGGAGGATAAATCAGACTATCCATTTACAACAAACAAGAGAAGAAGTTTACCAAAGGACTCAGTTAGCACAAGATAAGATGAAAAAGATGTTTGACAGAAGGACCGAGGAAAATGATTTTCAGGTTGGGGATAAAGCATTAAAATGGGATTCTAGAAGTGAAGATAAAGGAAAGCATGGTAAGTTTGAAAATTTATGGAAAGGGCCTTTCATTATCAGTTCAGTTAGCGTAAACAATGATTTTTTCTTGCAAGAAACTGATGGGACTGAAACTTTTGGAGGTCCTGTAAATGGCAGGAAACTAAAACATTACTTCTTTCAAGAGCTCCAGTTTTAACATTTTCACTCATTGTACATATCACTGTTTGAAGAAATAAATAAAAAACAGAAAATACAAAAACAATAGAAAAGTAGAAAAGAGGGCAGTTTAAAAAAACAAAAAAATAGCAGAAAATCCCCATGTTCAAAAAATAGTCATGCTGAAAGTGCGCAAGTCTAAATGCCACTACTAGTGCTCAAAGGATGTCTTGTTTAGTTATCTAGCCTAATCATAACTGAACATGCTTTAAATTGATTGCTGATAAGTTAGTAAAATAAGTGATAGTCAAAATTGTGTAAGCTTGACTTATTAATGAAAGTAGATTAGGAAAATTTACTGGTTCCACACGCTCAAAACAAAACCAAAGAGGAAACCAGGGATGAAAAACAAACTATGTATCCTAGCCCTGATTTTTCTAAATCTCATTTTGTGTAAAAATAATATTTGTGTGCAACTTGTCTTTTATGCCACAAACACATGACAAATCAAACCATCTAATCCTGATTTGGTCATTTTTCAATTTCATGTTTTAGTTTAGTGAATGAAATCCTGTCAAACTGCTTAATGTTGATAGTCGATCTAGCATAGGTAGAGAATCAAAGGATTTCATCAGTTTAATCTGAACTCCCGGAGGATATAAGTGTAGAATTAGATAGTTTTTCTTTTTCAAAATATATCATGTCAGAGGGATTTCCAGTCCAAGTGCACCCAAAGAAGAAAAAATGCTAGGAAATATAGCTAGGTAAGTAGAGATAAGGTTGTCACTAATCATGCTATAAATTTTCAGAAATAGCATCAAGAAAAAGAGAAATTTGCGCTAATGGATAAGGCACTGGTCTTCACAAGCCAGAGATCTGCAATTCTAGACACCTCCTAAAAAAGAGCTATCCTCCCCAAATGGAGCCACTGTTAGTCATCAATATTTTTTCATGTTTTGATGACTAGATTCCTTGGCTGAGTTTTCTAGAAGCTAATCTCAATCTGTCAATTTGTCATCCAGAAAACACCTCAAATAAATTTTTGTCTTCCTACCCCTCCTTTTTCAGCCTATGATGATAATAGTCTTCAGGTCCCCTACCTATCACAATTCAGCAAAGCCTCCTTGTCTATAGTTGTCCTAAGTTGGTCTATCTACCATCAAAATCACTTGTTTTTCATACAACCCACTGTACAAAATTTGACAAAGTGACTACCCCTCAATCGTTGATCATATTGTCATGGGATAACCTACTCATGAATTAGAAGCCATTCAAGAGCTATGATAAGGTATGTAGGTCTAGGTGGTGGTGTTTTAGGGAAAACTCCTTGGCAAGACTATTTTAAGCCAAAAACCTTGTTTGTCATCATCATGTCAGCGATCATTTTATTCTCACCCAAAAAACAAAATCATGGTCTATCCTTAGGTCACACACCACTAAATATTGCTTTGTTTCTTTTAATAAGAGCTCACAAGTTTTCAAATCAGGAAAAGAGAAATAGTTTTCCTGTCTGAAGAAAGATGATCAGGCGAACTTTCAAGCATTATCATCATGTTATATCAGCAAAGGCTTTCATTGATCAAAGTCAATTATTGCATCTCTGTAGGGGTGCTAGGATAAATGGCACAAATCAGTTTTGGGAAAGGGAACATTTCAAGGATAAACTCCAAGTAAAAAGAACAATTGACAATTTTAAGGACTAAGGGAAATACAGAGTTTAGAGAGAAGAGCACACACATAATTCATCCCTGTAAGTCAAAACACCAAGAATGTAAAAAAACCTCCATTAGGGTAAAAAGAGTACAAAAGTTAGAAAAATATTGTCTGCAATGCTTCAAGCCAGTTACAATGGAATTTGTTCCCAAAAGTATGGGCGAGCTCTCAAAATCAGTCTCATAAAACCAAGAGTGGCAATCTTTAGTGAAAGGTTTCTAGCAGACTAGGCATCAGAATGAAAAGTGTAAAAGGAACAACAGCCTTTTTATCCTACTTTAGCCTAGCCTGTAAAAAAAATTCAAGGACAACTTCATCATCAAAAGAGCTAAAGGCCAATACCAAGAAAATGCTATTTCCAAGATAGGTACAGTAGACATTTATCATTTGAAAATGCATTACCTACTCATGTTTTTCATGGTAAGATTCTATAAAAATGCATGTCTCAAAGCAAAGTGGACCAAAGGTAAGCTAAGGTTAGGCATGTCTCAAAGCAAAGTGGACTAAAGGTAAGCTAAGGTTAAGTATTAATGCCTCCTCCATTAATAAGAAAATGGCACTCAGTTGGTTTAAAGGTTTTCTGTAAAGGAAAAGAACACAGTGGCTTTAATAAACCTAGGTAGTTGCATCTTGCATTACCTCCTCCTAAGGATAAACAGAGAAAATTCATCATGAATCTAATCACATTTTTTGGTTTAAAGTTTCAAAGTGATATGGTGAAATAAAGGCATAGGTTACAGATAAGATGTCACATAGCAAAAAGGACAGTTTGTTTCAAGATATTCAAGAGTGACAAGTGGAAATGATCACATTTTTCCCCTAATGGTCTATTCAAAGCAACAGAGAAAACACATATGAAAAGACCTCCTTCACATCATAAGAAGAGGATTTACATAATGGTGTTGAGAGGCTGCAGTAGTGGTGTTTATATAATAAGCCTTTTTCAGATGATAAGGACAACGTCACAGTTTTGAGCAAAACTTTCTTAACAGACAGAGCTTGGATGCATAAAAGTTGAAACCTAAAAGTATCAAAAAGTGCCTAGAAATTGTTTTGAAAGGATCTCCTTCACTAATGAGCAGAAATAAACACATCACAGTTTGGAGAAGGGCTGCTTAAAGGATATAAAGCAGTTGGTGAAAGGTAGCCTCTTTCTTCAAACATTGACAAAACCATCATAAGGGTTTTTCTTCCAAAAGTAAAAAGGGTGCCCAACTTGTTTTTCCAAAAGCACAAATGCAAAAATAAAATGTCACCAAAGGGAGGGAAAAAACATTCAAAATCATTTTAAAAAGAGCTATAAAAGCTCTCAAAGTGAACATTTTACATTCTATCATGCAACTGATAGAGGAGAGAGTGGTTTTTTGAACCCTGGGCAAGTTAGTTTGCAAATTTTTTAAAGACGCGATGCGCCTGTAGCCAGACGCGACGTGCCTGCAGCGTCTCTTCGAAGAATTTTTCACACAAATCGATGCTCCTATAAGATAGCGTGACACGCCTGTGTTCTTCAACCAACCTGCCCTGCTTGGTGTTTAGAAGGCTCCCAACGCCCGACCCGACAGCACCCACAACGGCGTGTAGGTGATACGCGCTTGTGCACAGGAGCGTAGCACCTCTCAAGCGGCCTCCAATTCACCACAAATCGGATTTTTTACATAGGGAATTCATCTCCAAAATCAGCCAAAACATTTTCAAGAGGTATTTCTTATTTTCCTCGCCTAAGTATTTGATTTTGAGAGGTGTTAGAATCAATTTTATTAAGAGAAAGACACAGTCTAATTGAAGGGGAAAACACAGTTTGTTCTCAAAACTATCATGTTTACTAAGAGACAAATAGACAGTGATGCTAGAGATGATGAAGCCAGAATCCTTAAGTCACTTTTTCAAAACAGAGAAGCTGAAATCCAGGACTTAGAAACTGGTCTAGAAAGGTCAAAGGACCTCATACACTTTCTACAAATGCAAAATAGGCAGATGAGTGGGCTAATAGAAATCTATGAGGCCCGGGCATTAAAACACCAAAGGGAAGCATACAAATCAAAATTCAAGCTTGAAGAGTATATGGGTGAATTTGATGATATTGAGGAAGAAGAGCAGCCAGTAAGAAAAAGGCCTAGGACTATGGGTCTTAGGAAAGCTTTGGAGAAACAGAGGGAAGAAGAAGCAGCCCTTGCTCGATCATATCTTCTCACACAATTACTTGCCCAAGGGATATAAAATGATAAAGAATCATGGCTTGAAAAATCCAACAATAATTTGGAGGAAAAAATAGACAAAGTAGACAAAGACTTGGTTTTGCAAAGGAAGATTACCGGGCATTACAAGAAATTGAACCAATTTTCCCGAAGAAAACTCAAAATTTCTCAAGAAAGGCTCAAAACTGCCCAAAGGAGGCACCCGATGAAAAAAGGGGAAAAAGACATATCTAGGCTTGAAATCTTGGCTTCAGCTTCCTTGCATGCTTATAATAACCCATAAGGGGTTTGCTCGCCAAAATTGAGCAAATTTTGACATGATCTTGTTTTTTGTGTTTTTTGGCCCTAATTGCACATTTTTCTAGGCACTGCCATGTTTTCTAGGAGCATCCTTAGCTCATGAAAGTCATTTTTTGGATGTATTAAATATGGGGGCATCTACTCAAAAAAATTTAGATCAAAATAAGGTGTTTTGGTCCCCCAAAGAGGCAAACATCTGTCAAAATTCACCTTTTTGCCTCACATATCAGCAGATGAGACCCTCCTGGGTTTTTTTCACTCAGTCCACTTTTTGACAGACTTCCATGGATTATTTTGGGAAAATCAAGTAATTCCAGAAACTAGACATCCAAGGCTTTTCAGCGAGCTATCACGGGCCTTGTTTCGGCATCGGTAAGTCCCTCAAAAGTTATCTGCAAAACAGGTTTTTTTTCTGCTGTTATGCTCCTGAAGTATTTTGGCTGAAAAGGCAGTTTTCTGAAGGTGGCCATCCAAATGTGTGTTAAGCTATTTTTAACTAAATTTCAGAGATTAAAAGTCAATTTTATTTCTATTATTAGCTTAAATATATATTTTTGAAGATATTTTGTGCCTTGGGCTTTGCAAAGCCTCAAGGAAAAAATCAGATATTTGTATTAGGCCAATGGCCTTCTAGTTGCTCTAGGAGGATTTCTTCCTCTTTGGCCTATATTGTCCAAGAGGATTGATTGTAACCAGAGGCTGAACTTGATGTTATAGAGAAATACATAGCATTATGAGCTTTGAAGAAATACTTGTCTCATGAAGTGGATGATCTCTTGCTTGACTTTGATGGTGGAGGAGGATTGTATGTAGGATTCCATGGCTTGGTGAATGGTATTGTGTTTCTTATCTGTTATGTTTTCTTAGTTTATCATACATGTTTTCATTCTTCTTTCTCTCTATAGTTCAATAAATAATAAGTTTTAGATATACCCATGGAGGCACCTCAAATTTCCTATTTCATTACAGCTTAAATGTTTTCATCTTTCTTGGTTATGTCAAAGAATTCTTAATTGCTCTTTGGTACCCTAAGAACTTGTTATCAGTTTCGTTAATGGTTATTATGTATGCTATCTAGTATGATTCATGGTATGCCTTGCTTACTCATAGTTAATCAAAACTCCATTTCTGAAATCTCTCTCTGAATTATTGGTTGTCTTAGTTAAGTCAAAGAGTTCTTATTTCGATCTTGCCCTTTGTAAATGCTTTTCAATCTTATTTCAAAGTTTTCGATAGCTCAAGATATGATGTTTAGGAGTTACCTCTTCATATATTGAGTTTTTTGTTTGTATTTTTTGTTTTCCCAAGAAGTCTGAAGGTGATTTTCCCAAAGTTAGAGGGTCTTATACTTCTATGCATCACCTGATTGTTTATTTTCTGCATCTATCAGTTTAAGTTTCATTTATAATGATTAATAGTTAGCCCTACCACATGAATGCTTGTTGTTTAACTATTTATGCTTAAAACCTATTTGTATTTCACAAAATTAGTGTCCATCTCATTTCACTTTCACCCAAAGAATCCATTTATCTCGACAAAATCAGCCCTGCAGTTATACCTTTTCCATCATTGAGACAGTCTCGACCTTTTTCGACCCTATAGACTAGTTGATCTGACACACTTTTGATCTATTTATCCCTTGATTAGTTCCCCCTCAAAAAGCTAAAACAAACCAAAACATACTTAACAACTAGCCTAAAATCAAATATATAGAAGAAAAAATGTTTATATCCTTTGCATAATAGAGAGAGTCCTCTCTGAGTCCAGGAAGGCTGGGTCCTAGGGCTCCAAATTCTGGTCTAATGTTACCCTATCATTTGGCTTGCCAATCTGCCAAGTCATGGGACCCTAAGAGAATGATTGTCCAAGACTTCTTGGAGATCTGTAGAAATAGATGATTTTGATGTTGGAACTTATAGTAAGCATAATTGTGCAATTACGCCTCTTTGATCTTTCTTTAGAATATTTGTCATCACATTAGAGCTTATTATATTTCCCGGCTTCCCTGAAATTCCCTGTCATTCAACTTCCTTTCCTTTTGAAAAAAATTTCAAGAAAAGTTCTTGAAAATTAAAAGCTACCATCCCAAAATATTGTAACCATTGTACTCCTAGTACAACATCAGCACCTCCCATAGGAATGGAAAGCATTGGAATATTCAATAAATATTCTCCCATGGTTAGCTTGATATTATGGAATTTTCTAGAGAAATTTATAGTTCCTCCATTTGCAACCATCACTTGACATTCTGTTGCTGGGTATATGAAACAATTCAATTCCATGGCTACCTTACAATGAATAAAATTATGGGTACTACCTGAATCAATCAACACTATTACCTTTTTCTTCTTGATATGTACTTCTATCTTGAGAGTTTGAGGAGTGGTAATTCTTTCCAATGCATTAGACGATATGGTCGGACTCATTTCTTCCTCTTCTAGGGTTGGCTCCTAGTGTATATCCTCTTCTTGTTCATTTTCTTCTTCCTCTTCACAATCTATGTAAAATAATTTCTTCTCAGCACACTAATGACCTTTAGTGTATTTTCTATCACAACTATAGCAAAGCCCTTTTGCTCTTTTTTCTTCCAATTTTTGTGGTGTCAACCTTGTAGGGTTGTGGAAATCTAGGCGTAGAAACACTTCCTTCTTTATAGAAGTGAGTGGTAGGCTTCCTTGTCGCCATAATTTTACATTCAATTTTTCTTGCCAACCTGAATTCCTTCTCTAATGAATCAAGTTCCAAAATGCAAAATTCATGTTGGATGTTATCCTTTAAAGTGCTTATGAAGAGATCAATCATGTGTTCCTCTGGAATATCAGTTACACTTATATTCAATTTTTGGAAGTCCTCAATGTGCTCCCCCACTAAGCCCTTTTGTTTGAGATTTATCAATTGGCTAAAAAAGGTGTTGCTCTTTGTATCCTCATAATGTACTATCATTTCCTTCGTAAAAATTGACCAAGTGACAATTTTTTTACAGGAGCAAAGCCATCGATACCATACAAATGTGTTTGGTTCTAAATGTAAAGTTGCAATGTGTACCTTTTGTGTGTTTTGCACATTGTTGAGATCAAAATATTGTTCCATCTGTAGTATCCATGTTACAGGATCCTTTCTATCAAACTTTCTCATATCCATTTTTGGAATATGGTGGTTCTTCTGTAACGTATAGTTTGTAAATCACGATTAATTTTTTTGTCATCATGGGTTTCTCTACTATATTTTCACCATTAGGAAACATTTGTTGTATCAACTTTGTCAAACCGTCCATGTCTGCTTTTAGATCATTCTTCACGTTTTCCATTTTTTCATCGATCTTAGCTTCCATGTCATCCATCTTAGATTCCATGCCAACTTCCATGCCATCTATCTTAGCTTCTATGCCATTCTTCAAACCATCCATCTTATATTCCACACCTTTCTCCAAACCATCCATCTTAGCTTCCATGCCTTTCTTCAAAACTTCCATGTCATTTTTTGTTGCTCTTTGCGAGAGAGAAATTTGTTGCACTTGATCTTGTATTTTTGATATGTCATGTTTCCATTATTCGTCTTCATGAGCCATAGTAGAGCCTTATAAAGGCTTAATGGGTGTTGAATTCTTTTTAGGGGCCATTTTAGAATCCAATACTGATATTTATTCTACAATATGCCCTTGGAATCAATTCAACTTGATTCTTCAAACAAGACATGCAATTCGGGAAAAAAAAATACACACCTTTTACTTTCTTTTGAGGAGCTCTATATTGAAATTGAATTATATCTATAATTGAAAATAATCAATATCTGAAATTCGACCTTCTAGTATCCCTCTTAAGCTTGTTTCAAATGTCACAGGTTTGACCTGATTTGGATTATTCAAGGAAAAGTTATGTCCATTCTCCCACAATGACCTAATTATGGATTGGTTCAGTAGAGCGAACTTGTAAGACTTTCCATGTGTCACTATTTCCTCCTTTGGCTCTGAAATTGATAGAAATTAAACTACAGTCTATGTAATTGTGGCCACTTTTTATAGTGTTCCAATCTGATGCTTAGAGAGAGAGAGTTATGAATTTTTTCCCACAATAACCTCTTTGAGATGAAATTCAGGAGCCTAAAAAATACCTAACCTATGCAGATCATATCTCCGAAAATATTGTGAACCAAGCTCTGAATGTTGGCAACGATGTTTCTGAAAATTTCGGCTTCGCTCTCTAAAAATTTCAGCTTCTGAATCTTTGTATAAAAGACGTTATAGCACAACTGTCGCGATGACATGTTTAGGTTAAATTCAGGAGCCTGAAAAAAAGCCCTTCCATAGATCATATATCCTAAGATATTGTGAACCAAGCTCTAAAATTTTGTGAAGATGTTCCTCAGGATTTCAGATTCACACTCTAAAAATTTTAGCTTCTGAACCTTCATAGAAAAAAACTTATAGCAAAAATGCCACGATTACCGGTTTGGAGTAGCAAAAACCCTAAAATCCAAAGCTCTAATACCAAATGTTGTGAAACCAAATCCAAAAATAGAAGAAAAGAGATATCAACGCCTTAGAAATAAGTCACTTTAAGGGGGAAACCTCCAATATTTTACATGAATGAACAATTCTTGGATGATACAAATTACAAAACCTCCTTTCTATATATAGGAGTCCATGGGGCCACAATGTAATCCTAGCCGACCTAAAAATAATAATTTAAAGGAAAAATAATAACAATAGGGGGGTTACAGGGGTACAATAATAACAATAAGGGGGTTACACTAACAACAATAAGGGACTATACTAGTAATATAGGAATCTAACAAAAAATATTTAAGAGGATAAATACTTGCAGATGGAATACCTTCATACCAAGACCCCAATTTTCCTTCTAAGGTTGCCATGAACATATTCATCATACAGTCTTCTGGAAACTCAGCACTCAACTTGTGTGCATGTATGTGAAATTTAACGAGATGTAGAGCAGCATCGTCTCCTTTCTCATCCTTGAACTTTGGGAGATAATTCTACCAATCTACACAAGGCATGTGGTTCGGAAAACCTGAAATGTGATCTTAGTTTAAAGGAACATACCTTCGAGCAGTTGAATCCATCTTGAAAACAATGAAGTCACCAAGAATTTCTTCAGACTACGGGTTCTTGAAAAGTGGAGTCAACATGAAAATTTTGAACCTTTTGATTCTTTAACACTGGAGTCGCCACGTGAAAGATGCACAACCTTCTTGTGCCTGATCATTTTTCACCATCAGCAATCAAATATGATCATTTTAGTTGTTTCTCAAGGAATATTTGTCACCTCACTCCCCGACAACGATGCCAAGATGTTAACACTCCACCGGATCTCTGAAGGCTGAGAAGGAGACCAGCAAAGGTAACGAAAGACCAATTTTACCTAGTAGCTAGCCCTACCAGGGTAAGAGGGCTCTCTCAATGAGATTCACAGCCAATTTGGATGGATAATAAATATTTTAGGCTAGGAATATTAGGCTCTAGGGTTTGTTTAATTTGGATTTTGTGCTGGATGGTGAATTAGGCCTAGGAAAAACTAGGCTAGGGCTCTCAAAATCAGATTTGCAGAGATTTAATGGGGCAAGGTAGGAATACAATTTAGCACTTTAAAGGTATTTGGGTAATATGGTAGATTGATAGGGCTTCAAAACGAGCATGGGAATCATGAATTCATTTATATCAGAGGAAAGTGAACATAAATGTGAAATTTTCTCCAAAACAGAGCATTGAATCAATGAATTCTGCTTATCAAACCTAGAAATCAATCACATAAGACATGGAAATGAAGATGTAAGGCACAATACTTTAAAACATATGAAAAAATAAGAATAAAAACTGCTAACATACATACCACATGAATCCCGCCACAATAGCTACAAACTATGTCTGTTAGTTCCTACCAAAAATCACAAAATACACTGGTGTTCCAAGCTCAATTGCATAGCACCCAACCCTTAAAACTGATTAAAATGGGCCTCAAATAGGAAAATACATCATATGACAGCTCATCAGGTCGAAAATACTATTCAAGGCTCATCATAAATGTCTTCGATGAGTCCTCACCTAAATACTAGGATAGTTGAAATAGTTTCCAAGATTTTAGACAAAGTTTAGGAGAGCTTATCTCCTCATTAATTATAAATTTCCTCATATAGTGAGGAAAAAAATAACTAAGAAGCTTGAAATAAAATAAATTCCTTAAAAGACATCAAATTTCTATCATTCAGTTCATGAAAATGTTTCTAGATTAGATGGGTCGCACCAAGACCAAAAAGGCTGCACCAGAATGCATCAAAATAAGAATTTAGAAGAAAGGTTGCGGAAAGGTCACACCAATTGAGAGATGCTTTTGGCTAACATTGAGAATCCAAATTGCATCCTAAAAGCTGGGTCAAGTATCCTCGTGTGTCTACTTTCCAATGAGCCATAAAACTCCAAAAAATACCCACGGGAAGGCCTCCAGAACCAAAATTTTCCAACCTCACACAGAAGGGTCACGACAGTCCAAATTTAGTGGCAGAAGCATGAAAAGGGTGAGGTTTTCTGAGATTTTTATAAAAAATTGAAGTTTTCATGGAAAAAACAATTAATATTTAGTGTGTACACATCATTATATATCCACCCTTGTAGAGAAGAGCTCATTTGGATGTCCAAGGAAAAAGGGTTGGACCTGGGCACGACCTTTCTGTGTGCCAATTTTTGAAACGTTTATGGGTTTTCTGGAAACATTGGTCTCAACGATGGAGAATTAACCCTCTAACTATGAGGTGTTTTGAAAAAATGAGAGAGTTTTCTGTTATTTGGCATGTTAGGAACAACAACCCCATCTAGTTTCCTAATATGCTTCTCTGATTGCCCACAATATTCTCTGCAAAAAGGTAACTAAACCAAGAAATTGCATAGTAAAAATAATAGGCTATAAAGATGTGGAAAGATATGTCATTTTGTAATACTTGTGTAAACTCTGAGAGAGGTTTTTTTTCATTGGAATTTTAGGAACAAAAAACTCCTCCATTTTCCCAAAATTTGGCTTGAAGTTTTCACAATGTTCTCTGAAAAAAGGATTTCTAAAATAGGATTTGTTTTCTGAAAAATTTCACAAAAGGGTCCCGAAAGGGTCACAGAAGGGTCGCGAAAGGTTCGCGCCACTTTGAGAGGGATTTTTAAGGTCTTCCCAGAGGATTTTGTGGCTACCAGTGGTATGGTTGGAAAGCTTAGGATGTCTGCTACAAAATGAAGTCATTAAGCACTACAAACCCCTTCTCCAAACTCCTGAATAATTGATTTGAATACAACCTATCCAAAAGTGCAGAAAATGAGCTATATCGACTGTATTTTGAGAATTTATCTCAAACCATAACACCTGTGAATAAATTGAAGGAGGTTTTTTTCCTTTGGCCTATGACTAAAAAATCTTTTTTACTTTTGTAAAATTCATCTCCAATACATCCAAAACTGATTTTGAATCCAAATTGTCCATGTGTGCACTGTATTTTCACTCTCTCTTTCACTCTCCATGAAATTTGTTGAAGGATAGACTCTAGCCAAGTGTTAGGGTTTAGATAATAATTCAAAATTATTTGAAATAAATTTTCAGTTTAATTATTATGTGGGAGTTTCCTCAAAAGTTTGAGGAAGGAGGGTGAAGTATGATTGTTATAACAATAAGTCTATTTAGTGAGATGAATATGGGGAAGTGAGGAGTTTGTTAACTGTGCAATGGAAACTTAGCAAAAGGCTAGGGTTTGATGAAACCAGTGGTAAACATGGTAGTGAGTGATATGAAGTGAGTAGGCTAGGGCTTTGATGAAGTATAGGTGATAGTGTAAGTGAGTGAAAGCTAGGGTTCCTTCACTTTGAACAATGGAGAATGAAAACTTCTAAAAAATTTGTTGGAGAAAACCATGAGAAGAAAGAACTTTATCCTTCATGAAATTTCTTCAGAATATGGTGTAGATGATCACTTACTATTTATAGAAGCTTAATGGACCTTTGAAAAGTCTTTGGATGCTATAAAAGTTCTGAATTTTTCCCTCAAACCATGAAGAAACTACGCATTTCAAAACCCTGGCAATTCTATAGAAAGGTCACGAAAAGTTTGAACGTGGAAGAAAGGTTTTGAAAAGGTCACGCCTGACAAGAAAGGTCGTGCCTAACTAGAAAGGTCGCGAAAAGTTCATGCCTATCTGAAACTGCAGAAAAAAACCCTCCTTTTCTCACAAATTTCTCCTCCTGATTTGCACAGTGATGTCAAGGGGAACAAAAGATATGAAGAGTAAAAATGAGTTTACTTGCGCTCCTCCATAGCCCTTTATAATTTTCTTTTGATGTATTAATAATTAATGAGGTAGGATGGCCCACCTCACCATTTCATCTTTTCCTTAGCCTTTTTAACTGTAGGACCTTTTTGAAACTTTGAAACCTTAGAAACATTATTACATATAAAAACATAAATTACATTCGAAATTCATTTTTTTATTGAAGATACTTTCATATTTACACTCCTTAAATTGCTAGATTTTATGCATGAAATGGAAGTTTGGTTACCTTGAAACCCTAATAACCTAATAGGGACTCTTAACTTAATGGAATCATGATGGAGATGAATAAAATGATGATGACAAACTCTGAATGATGATACACTGAGCTTACTTCATGACATGAACCAACAGTTTAGAACTTTGGAAAGAGAAGAAACAGTCCTAGACCTAATACTAAGTGACCGAATTTTTTCTTGAAGACTTGTGAAATGACAAAAATTTTACTTAGGGACCCTATTAAAACATGATAAGATTCCATTTAATCACTGGTGACAAGATGCAAATACTGAAAATAACACATATTACACTGATTTTTTTCTTGTCGATCCTTGAGAGAAACATTAATTATGGGGATACTCATCGCTATATCTTAAACTATGGATGCCTCTTGAATTTTTTCCATTGGTTCTGCTTTGTCACAGTCAAGATATTCTCTAAGGTAGTGGGTCCCTCCACAACCCTTGAACTGCATCGATGGTTTTTTATTTCTACTAAATCAGCCCTCATTGGCACCTTTGACTCTTTGGAACCACTTTACGATTGAGTCCTCTTCTATGCCTTACCTGCAATTCTACCAAATTGTCCTTTAGTTGAGTTCTTTCGTCTTAGGCCTCGTATGCTCTTACTCATTGAAGAAATTTTTTTTCCTTTATTACCATACCAAAACTTATTTCCTTCCCCTTTTTGTCTTTGTTGCTAGTAGCAGATTCGATATTTTCAAACTTCTTCGTCCATGGTCTTAAGGTTATCAAACTCAAGTATTTCCTTTAAAGAAATTGGCAGGCTACTTATAAAAAATTGTACCTTTTATTTATCGTCCCTTGGGTAAGGTACATTCCTCAGCAGTGAGGTAGATTTTATATTATATTCATCCATATTTAGCTGACCTAGCCTTAGATTGTGGAATTATTTAGATTTCCCATCGTAATAACATTCTGTTACATTTCATTTTTCAAGTGACGTTGAAAGTCCTCCCACATTATAACTTACTAATCCATACCATGAATTTATTTGGCTTCCTCCCAACATAATGTTACCCTCCCTTGGAGCTGATAGATAGCTAGACAAGATTTTAAACTAATGTCATACACATACACTTGGAAATATTTGTTCATATTTACAAATTAGTCTTCAAATCCCTCCTCTTACTTGCCATCAAATGTCGGTGGATTAATTTTTTTTAATTCTCCATGCAGTTTCACCATTTTCCCCATTGTTGATCCTTGATTTTTCCCATGAGACATATTGTATGCTTCTCCTACCTATGTTTCTTTATGAGTTTTTGTTCCTTGAGTAACACTATTTTTAGGAGCATTCTCCTCTCTCTTCCTACTCAGCTCTCCTTGATTACCATTTTCAACTATGGGAGAAAATATTTGATTCTATCATGCAGTTAGACTCTGCAATATCATTTCTTTCTCTTTTAATAATTGTTCATTAGTTTCTCTAAAAATAGCCATATTTCTTTTCATTTATTGTATAATATCGAAAAACACTACAAAGGAATATCAGAGTTCCTCCCCCAACTGCACCCACATCCCCGTGGTTGGTAAAAAACATTGTCTTGTATGCTAAATAGCCCTTTCATCCTCCATTCCCTGTGAAATATAGTATCAATTTTTACTGTTACCTGCATGCACAGACACATTCCATCTCATTTATCTCATTACTGACTCTTTTTTATTACCAATAGGCTCCAGTGTTGTTAATGGGATCTGACTCACTGTCACCACTGCAATAAAATAGTAATATATATATATATATATATATATATATATATATAGGAATATATATATATATAGGAATAGATATATATATATATATATATATATATATATATATATATATATATATATATTCCTTTTTTCTGATGTGTTTTTTATTTTAGCAAAGTTTATATTTACTTTCATGCGATGAAAATTTATTTAACATATATAAATTTAGTGTGGCTTAATTATATTAATCAACCCATTTCTCACTTACTACTCATAAATACATATAATATAGTCTAGGGTGGAATATTTTTACAAGGTTTCACAATCACGGAGGAAGGTTCTCACAAAATTTTAACATTTTCTCACCATTATTTGGCAAAGGTTAAGTTATAACGTTGGGGTGAAATGTGGCTACACAACCATACTATATATTTTATGGTGGTACTTAACTAGAACCTTCCAAAGACCCGTGTTTTCCTCCAACTCGGTAGACTGTACTACACCTGGAAATCAATCTACCTTCTATCACTTAGAGTTTGATTGAACAATAGGGAGATGTTTGGAAGTGGTTGGGTGTTATGAAACCAACTCCAAAAATAGAAGAAAAGAGAGATAAACGCCTTAAAAATCAGCCACTTCGAGGGGGAAACCTCCTTTACATTACATAAATGAAAAATTCTTCGATGATACAAATGACAAGACCTCCTTTCTATATATAGGTGTCCATGGGGTCACAATATAATCCTATCTGACCTAACGATAATAAAAATATGGGGTTACAGGGGTACAACAATAACAATAAGGTGGCTATGCTAACAAAAATAAGGGACTACACTAGTAATATAGGGACCTAGCATGACCCTATCCTTCAAAAAAGCATTGTCCTCAACACTTGAGTAGCTCTAGATGCTTCTGTATAGAATTCTCATCCTCCCATGTAGAATCTTAAGTGGGTAAGTTCTTCCACTTGATGAGATACTCTGAAGTTGATTGATTTTGTAGCTGTCGAGTTCTTATTTACGTGACTAATTCTAGTTTCAATATGATTTTTCCTTCCTCATTAAGTTCTGGAAATATTCTTTAAGCTATAATTTTTTCACATATAACCTTCTTTAAGCATGAAACATGGAAAACTAGATTCACTCGAAAAGAAGTAGGAAGCTCAATTTGTATGCCACAGTACCAATATTTTGCAACACCTTGTAAGGACCATTGTACTTTGGCGATAATTTATTATCCTTATTATATTGCTTTAGGGACATTTGATTGTATGGTTGTAGCTATAAAAATACCTTGTCTCCTACATCAAAAATTCTCTCGCTGCAATGTTGATCTGCCTATTGTTTCATTCGATTTTGTGCCAAATTTAGGTTATCCTTTAAGAGTTGGAGAACTTGTTGTTGATGCTCGATGCGATCTTCCACTACTTGAACCTTAGAATCTTCAATATGATGTGATCAATGGTTGATAATATCCATAAAGTTCCATAAATGGGGTAATTTTTGTTACAGTATGGAAGGATGTGTTATACCACCATTAAGCAAGAGGTAACCACTTGACCCATTGTGTTTGTTTATCAGATACAAAATAAAGAAGATATCCTTCCAAACATTTTTTCACTATCCCAGTTTTACCATCACATTGGGGATGATAAGATGAGATGTGAGCTAGTTGAGTACCCAAACAATAATGTAATTCCGTCCAAAAATTTCCAGTAAAATGGGATCTGTGTTGCTTATAATAAGCTTTGGGTTTCCGCGTAGATTATTAATTTTTTCCATAAATGCAGTAGAAAATTGATCCGAATTTATGCAGGAAGGTAATAAAATATAGAAATAGACCTGAACATAGAGCTGTAGCAGAAATAGTACATCATTTCATTAATATCAAATAACTAAAATATGTGTACAGATAGAATGGAAATAAACTAGCTAGTGCGATGGTAGCTTATCTTTGAGAAGAGATGTGGTGGCTACATGCCTCTAAACTGTGTTAAAATGACACTCGAGGGCCTATTTATTATTCAGAATCAATAGAAAACTCTAAACATCCAAAAAACTAACCCTAGGAGATGAAGCACCAAAACTATGGGCCCCGTTTGGGTAAATTGGTGTTTTAACTTCCTGGAACGTAACTTTGGCATACTATCGCACCATACCTCATTAGAAAGATATATCCAAGGAGTAGAAAATTTTTTTGTTAGAAAAATTGGTCCATATTCCCATGCTGCTCCCGATTTTCCCAAAAAACATCGTTTAGGGCCTCAAAATGCCTTCGGAAGTTCAGGACCCGAAAAACGGCTAAAAATAGTAATTTGTGTTGAAACTGAAATACTGAAAAACTGAAAGAAATTATGGTGGAATTTAGAATGAAATAGGTGGGTGGCCACCAATGTCCACCTGGATCATTAGGGCTCCAAAACGGCTTCGAAATTTTAGGACCCAAAAACCTCCTAAAAGTAGTAAGT
Organism: Pinus albicaulis; assembly: GCA_034641835.2. NCBI lineage: Eukaryota > Viridiplantae > Streptophyta > Pinopsida > Pinales > Pinaceae > Pinus > Pinus albicaulis. Next base: position 1,227,437,259 of record CM076574.1, on the reverse strand, counting down.
TGTGCCAAAAGTGTAAAATTGAAAGAACCGATGGTGGGGGTCCAAATGGAATAGGTGGGTTGCCACCAATATCAACCTGGATCATTCCTCCCCCATTAGGAAGCAATGGTCCCCATTGCGTTGAGATCCTCCATGAGATGAGGCAAATTATATTGATCTGGGTATTAGATTTGTCAAAGATGTAATGGACCTGCGGGTGGACATGCTGGATTTGTTCAGTAAATTTGGTTTATTTATTAGCCTAAAATAATACATGTGTGCATTTTGTCTGTGTAGTCGCATGAGGTATGGAAACATCAAGCGGCAGTGTGTCGGGGGTCAGATCAATGGAGTGATTGTCTTGAAAGTGTAGAGGAACCTCTATGGGTGAGGAGAAAATATCCTCGTAGCCCTCCATGCCTTTGTCCATCTGCTGCTATTGTGCAGGGGAGCCCTGTTTCGAGGTTGTGGCCACAATCTTATTCTTTCCTTGTGGGCGAATGGTAATGAAAATAAATTTCCTGATTTGGGAAATAATCTTACTGCATTGTTTTGCAGTAGCCAAAGAGATGGGAGGAGGCAGTACTACCTCCGGTATCCTGTACAAGTTATTTCCCAAAGTAATAATAACAACACGAGGCCTAGAACCATACACAACATGTCGCATCCACAAGTATGTTTGGCCCAATAACACAAAAGCTACATCAAGAGGAGAAACATCACACAATACCTCATCTATGAATGGCTTGATGTTGTATGGAAGGTGGCATTGTTAGCAGATGTGGAGATCTCTCCCTTGGTGAAGCCACCCAATGGTATATGGCTCCGAGTGTGCTATGGTTGGTAGGCTAAGCTGCTTCATGACCTACGCTGAAATGAGGTTCTTTTGGCTCCCACTATCGACAAGAAATTGCAGTGGAGAACCCTTCACCCACATCTGTGAATGGAAGAGGTGCTCCCCCTCCTCTAGATCCTGGGGATCCTCCCTCTGGAGCTTGGTGGTGGCAAAAATGGCACTGGAGTCTGCATCAATGATCTGCTTCCATTTTTCATCTCTCTTGTCTGGTTTTGGCTCAGGATCAGAACATGTGTCTGATTCGGGTGCCTTCAGTTCGGCCACTAGCGACTATTTGGCTCGACACTCATTTGTGCTGTGAGCGGGGATGTTATGAAATTCACACCAGTTTCACGCGTCCTTTTTTGAATTTTTGGTGTTGTTTTGAGTCACCCTGCTTTGGCTATGTCCCTTATTTTGTGGTTTGGGGACGCTTTTCCTTGGCTTCAGATTCACGAATCCAAAGTCTCTCTTCTTCTGCTTACATTTCTAATTGATCTTGGCGGCATAGAGATATGTTGTGCCAAGCACAGTAATGTCGAGGAAATCAACTACCTCCTGAATGTGTCTATGCAGAAAAATGTGGTACTTGAGCACCAAATTTCACTCTGAATCTGTAATGCCCAAATTTGTGCATAGGGTATGGAACATATTTGTCAGTTCTTGCACATCTTGATCCCTTTGCTGTCGTAGTGTGGCCCAATGGATGTACGTGTCCTCATAGCTCCCCATGGGGTAGTATTATTCCTTGATGCCATATCGAAACGAATTCCAAGGGAGTGAAACCGAGAACATAGAAGGTTCCCCCTCATCATTTTGGTCACAGTAGGTTTCCCAGCAGTCTTTGACATGGGGGGCAGCTTTGAGGAGTGAAAAATTAATCTTTTCTCAGTCATAGAAATCATGGACCGATAAATACCTTTCCAGAAAATTCAAGCATCTATCTACAGTGTCTACGTCTATATGACATTCAAATACAAGAATGTCAAATTTTACCTGTACCTTGAAGGGAGTGGTGCCTCTAGAGTGGCTGTTGGATGCAAATGCATCATAGGTGGGCAGCTGTTGAAGGATCTTAGCAAAGTTATCCATCATCGCATTCCTTTGTTTCTCAAGGGCCTCCTCAAGTAGTATTTTGACAGAATCTCCTACTCCTTCGTCTTTCTTTTCTTCCACCATGGGAGGTCATTAGGGTTTGTGAGGTTTATCTGACAAGGGTTCAACTAGATCGAGACCTAACTCCTTATACCCTGACCTTGTTAGGGACATGTAAAGAAAAGCAGAGAAAAAGAAGACCCCTCCGATACCACTGATCCGAATTTATTTAGGAATGCAATTAAATACAAAATTAAACATGAACACAGAGATGCAGTAGAAATAATACTTCATTTTATTAAATTAAAATAATTGAAATATGCTTATAGACAAAATGTAAATAAACTACCTAGGGAGATGGTGGCTTATCTCTAACAAGATATGTGTCGACTACATGCCTAGCTCGAGGGCCTATTTATTATTGAGAAATAATGGCAAACTCTAAACATCCAAAAACCTAACCCTAGGAGATGAAGAGCCAAAACTGTGGGCCCCGTTTGGGTAAATTGGTGTTTCAACTTCCAGAGGACGTAACTTTGGCATACGATCTCTGTTTCACATGCACCATACTTCGTTAGAAAGATATCCAAGAGTACAACTTTTGGTGTGATAAAAATTGGTCTATGGACCCATGTTGCTCCTGGTTTTCTCTAAAAACGTTGTTTAGGGCCTCAAAATGGCTCCAGAAGTTCAGGACCCAAAAATCTGCTAAAAATAATAAGTTGTGCTGAAACTAAAAAATTGAAAGAACTGATGGTGGCATTTCAAATGAAATAGGTGAGTGGTCACCAATATCCACCTATATCATTAGGGCACAAAAATGGCTCTAGAAGTTCAAGACCCAAAAACTCGCTAAAAATAGTAAGTTGTGTCAAAAGTGCCAAACTAAAACAACCGATGGTGGGGGTCCAAATGGAATAGGTGGGTGGCCACCAAATCCACCTGGATCATAATTTTACTTTCCATAAATGAATGATATAATTCACAAAAGTGTGCATACTTGGTAATTCTATCAACAAGCACCATGATGACACTCTTTCCTTTGGACTTAGATAAACCTGTGATAAAATCCATTGAAATCTCCTCCCAATGTTTACTTGGAATGGATAAAGGTTGTAGAAGACCTAGGGTCTTAATTGTCTTAAATTTATTTTGCTGGAAAACCAAACATTCAGCCACAAAATTTTGAATATCAGATTTAAGGCCATCCTAAAAAAATTCTTTCTTCATCATGTAGTAACTTTTTAAAAATCTCGAGTGTCCACCTAAAGGAGAAGTGTGAAATTCCAAAAGAATATTTTGTTTTAGTTGGGAATTATTACAAATATATAAGTGAGCTTTGTACCATAAGGAATCATTTTTCCAATTAAATCTATCAGATGTACTAGGATCTTGCTGCAACATTTGAATGAGTTTCTACACTTCTTCATCCCTCTTCCATTCATCCCTTGCTTTGGTTATCCAATCTAGTTGGATAATCGAAATGACACAAAGAAATTCTTCCACCTCTTCATCCTTTCTTGAGAGTGCATCTGCAACAACATTTAGCCTTCCTTTTTTGTAGATGATTTCAAATTCATAACCTAATATCTTTGTGACCCATTTTTGTTGCTCTTTTGAGGATAGTCTTTGTTCCAAAAAGTGTTTAATACTATCATGATTTTTTTTAACCTTGAAGTGTCTTCCCATTAGGTAAGTTCATAATTTCTTTAGTGCGTGTATTATTGCCAACATTTCCTTCTCATAAATAGCTTTCTGTAAACACTTTTCTTTGATTGTATGACTTTCAAAAGTAATGGGTCTTCCTTCTGTTAGTGTCCCGTGATTTGGCAGATTGGCAAACCAAATGATAGGGTAACATGGAACCAAGGTTTGGAGTCTGAGGACCTAGCCTTCCTGGACTCAGAGAGGAATCTCTCTATTGGATGCAAAGGATATGTTCTTTTTGCTCCAGGGTTTTGATTTTAGCTAGTTATTAGGGGTAGGGTTTGTTGATTGTTTTGGTTGGGAAAGTTGGTCCAATGGAATAGGTGGAGTGAGAGTATGTCAAAGCATAACTCATGAGGTAAGGCAAACCATTGATCTCTATGAACAATACTCAAACTGATAAACATATAAGATGAATATTCCAGTGAAACATAGAAGCATTAGAACTCCTAACTTTAGAAATTCACCTTCAGATTTTGGGAAAACATACAAGATTTAAACAAATAACTTAATTTATGAAGGAACTCCTAAAAATAATATTTCAAGCTATTGGGAACTCTAAAATAAGTTGACAAGCATGGAAAAAGGGCAAGATCGAACAAGACCTCTTTATCCTAACCTAATCAATCAATATTCCACAGAAAGGCTTCAAGATAGGGTTTTGAGAACTTCAAATAAGCAGGGCATACCATGAATATTACTTGTAAGCTAGAATACTAACAATACATGAAACAAAAAAAAAAAATTGGTGAACATAAGGAGCAGTAAAGAATTCCTTAAGATGGCCAAAAGAGAAAACATAAAGGCTATAACAAACAGGAGGACCGAAGTGCCTCAAAGAACATGTCTCAACCTATACTTTTTTGTTTAATAGAAGCTAAGAATCATGGAACATAATGATAACAAAGGAAAAAATAGACAAATTAGGAAAACATCACCATTCACCAAGCTATGGAATCCTGCAAACAAGCTTCTCCATCATCCAAGAAAACAAGCCATTCATCCACTTCACAAAACCAATTTATTCTCCAAGCTCATGAAACAATGTATATTGCTCTTCAAGCTCATCAAATTCCAAAAAAATACATAGGGGCCTCATGCTATATTTATGGAGCAAATGAGGACTAAAACCCTAAATGTGGTAGGAAAATGTCAAATATAGTCATAAATATCATTTATGGCCAAGAGACCATGTAAGGCCCAAGGCACATAATATCCCAAGAAATAAATGCTAAAATAACTATTTGCACCTAATTCTAGCTTAATTTTCCTCAAAAAACTGAAATATATCTATTTGCAATAAATGAGTGTGTTTTGTTGACTTTTGGTCCAAAACACACTAGGCAGCCTCTGTGCGTAGCACCACTTCAGCAGAAAATGGGGTCTCTTGCAGCTGAGTTTTGGACTGCTTCCTGACACCGGATTTGGCTCCGTGATGGCCCGTTGGAAAGCCTAATGAGTATAACTTTCAGAAAATATTGTGTTGTGCTGAGAGGATTCTATTCTCCTATCTAAAAATAAAATCTCCCAACACTTATCTGTGCATTGCGCTTGGTCTGAAAATGAGGCAGAAAGGTCAAAGTTTTGATTTTTTTGACCTTTTTAGGGGGTAAAAATGCTCCAAATGATCTGAAAATTGGTGAGAAGACTGTTGGTGATGTGATAAATGCAGAAATGTAAAATTTGAGAGTTGAGGATGCACAAATGTTGTGCATAGCGCCTAGGGTGCTGCACTCCAAGGGGTCAAAATTTGGAAAAAACAAAAAGCTGTCCAATTTTCCTCAAAATTTGTGGAGAGGTCCCTCAAGAGGTCTTGGACACCTGTTGAGAAGCCTTAGCCAAAATTTTAAGGCTGTCCTACACTTTGGCTCTTTTTAGGTCTTCAAGCTCAATGAGGGCCTTCCTTAGTTTGGCACATGCAAGCATGTTCTTCCTCGCATAATGCTTTATCATTTTCTTTTGTAGGGCAAGGCTTCTCTTCACCTCCTTGAAATTCTTATGCTCCTATTTGTAATAGTGGATGACACGTTGTGCCATCTCAAATTCTCTTTCCCACTCCCAAAGCTGAGCATCTTTCTCCAAGAGAAGAAATCTTGTTTTCATCTCCTTGTCCTCATTGTCACTGTATAAATCAATGAATTGAGGCACTTGAGAAGTCCTCTTGATCCTTTTTCTTCTCCTCACCTTGACTTGTTGCTCACCTTTGTCCATATTCTCTTTGCCTTTGTCTTTCTACTTGATAGCTAGGGGATAGATGGCCCTTTTCCTTTTTGAGGCAACAAACACATCTCTTTTTCCTCTATGGTAGGTGCATATGAGAGGAGTGATGAGGGTGCCTTGATCCTTGATGAAGTCACAAGCTTTTTCATCTTTGTCATGGCTTTCATGAGTGAATTCATACTCCATTGGGTCGTTGATTTCTTGACCTTAAACCTCATCATCATCCTTGTTTTCCTTACTGTTTTCTTCACTGATATCTTAGCTCTCAAATTGACCACCATCCTCCTCACTTGCCTCATTTTGGCTCTGTCTTTCACTAAGGATTTCTTCCTTGTCACTTTTTTCACTATCACTTTGGATTTTTTGGTCATTTTGAGGCTGATTAGTGTCATGATAGTCATGATAACTGTCATGACTGTCATGACTATTTTCTTGCTTTTCACTATCTGTCTCATTTGTATCACAGTTTTGGTCAATGCCTTGATTTTCAAACTGTGTTTGGGCTCATTTTCATGTTCAAAACCATCATCCTCTTGGTTGTCTTCTTCATCATCCTGCTGACTTTCATCTCCATTTTTCTTTTCATAATCCCCTTGGTTGTCTTCCTCATTCTCCTGCTAACTGTCATCTCCATTTTTCTTTTCATAATCCCCTTGGTTGTCATCTTTCTCATTATCAAAACTCTCTTCTGCATTTGATATTGTCTTATGAGCGTCATCACTGTCACTATTTTTCTCCTTTTCATTACTTTCTTTCTCTTCAGGGTTGCTATGTTCATCCTCTTCCTCTATGTCATCATCAATTTCTTCATCATTAGGCTCTGTTTCTGCCTCATTGTTTTCTTCACTTTCCTCATCATCTTCTTGATTAAGTTCTGTATTTGTATTATTGTTTTCTACCCCTGTATCACTTTCATCTCCCTCCTTATTTCTATTGTCCTCACCTTCTTGTTCATTGCTAGTATCATCATCTTTTTCCTCATTATTTTTGTTTTCATCATCTGTTTCTTTAGAACTGTTGTCTTCTTCTTCTTTTTCTTCATCTACCTCAGTTTATATCTCATCTTCTTCATTGTCATCTATTTTCCCCTCATTAGGGCTACTATCAGCTCCTTCACTTGATGCATTAGGAAAAGGGACAGGAGGTGAATTTCTTTGTGGAGAAGGCATATGTGGAGATGAAGGAGGAGTGGAGGTAGGTGGATGTGAAGTGGAGGGAAAATTTTAAGAAATGAAGGCTTGGGGATTGGCAAAGACATCATGAGAGATAAAAGCCTCCCAAGGGATCCCTTAGTACTCCAGCTGGTGTAAGACAATCATTTTATCAAGGACAGGTGAAAAAGGCTCTGCATTTGCTAGGCATAACTCCTATTTTTGACCATTGAAGAAATTTTGTCAATGCTCCGGTATAGGTAGTATGGTAGGTTCAGTAACTTAACCCTGGTGAAGTGCATCATAAGCCTTATGTGATAAGAGTAAACCCTAGAGTACCTTCCCTCACAGGTGAAGTACTTGATAATTTTCCTCATAAACAGGGCATACCTCTCTAGCAGGTGGGAGAAGGGGAAAAAATACTTACATCCTTTCTGACAGCTAGGATTGAGGTAGGGCTCATAATAACTCATGTCCAATTTCTTTTGTTTAAACCATCTCTCACCAATGTCTCGAATTCCTGTGGCTTTAGCAATGGATTCAGATGAGAGTTCAAAGTGCACTCCTGCTAGTTTGACTTGGTGATTTTGAAAACTGAGGATGAACAACCTAGTCAGATCTGAATGGCTTTGGACTTGCTTAATCTTCTCACAAAATTGGTAACACCCAACATCTTGAAAACATGTAAGTATCATTGGAGAGGAGGTGATTTGAATGGTGTCTAAGGGTTCAAACCTATTAACCCTCCGTCCCTTGTGCTTAGGCTTGGTAGGCATTTGACTTTCATCATTGCTGGTATGAATCTCTTCTTCAGACATGGTGACTAGTTCTTTAGCACATAAGACTTTTTAAACTTGTTTGAGGGCCTTTAGGTCAAAGGATAGAAATGAGTGATGTGAGGGCAAAGTTTGAAAATGAGGACAAGATGAAGCTTTGAAAGAGTGTTTTTAGTTTTTAGAGGTTGGTCTGCTAGTCTCTGAGTGTTTTTACATGTATAATAACCCTTCTTTTTGCAAATCCTAACCTAAGAGGCCAAAAAATTGATTTTATGGAGACTAGGGTTTGATCTTTTTAGGCCAAGTAATGCCTTCCTAGATTATGAAAAGAGTACTTGGAAAGTGGGAAAAAGAGTTACCAACCTCACTTGACTGTGTGCAGAAGAGTTGGAGGCAAAAAAACATTGATTTTGTCCCTTTTTGAGAAATTTGGGACAAACCCTGTATGTGCATAGCGCCTGCCCGACTACACGTTTAGATCGGGTCGAGCTGGCCTGTCAGAGCATAGCGCTAGGTCACTTCAGGTCAAGATGGGCCAGTTGGGCCTACAGGAGCATAGTGCTGAGTCAACTTAGGCCAGAGATGGGCTAGTCCGGCCTATCGGAGCATAGCGCCTGGTTGATTTGGTGGGCAGTCGGGCCTCCCCTATGCCTATGCATAGCAACCGCTTGGGTGCATAAAATCGGGCTCCAAGTGCAAAAATAAGTGTTAAATAACACTATGACCACATCATATATGTGTAGCACCGAGGTCCAGGTGCGTAGCGTCGGCCTCGGTGCGCAACACCTACAAAATTTCACCAACTTGCACAAAAACTCTCCAAAATCGCTCTCAACAGCTTGCTTCTTATTTGCAGGGTAAATGGGGTTGAAGAAAAAGGAAATGAGGTTTTATATCCCTTTTGAAAAATAAATTTCATGCCAAGACCCACTCTATAAGGTTTTATTTACCTCTTTATTTCTCTCACTGTCTTTTTGGCCTTGTGGTCCTGTAGGGGGGGAAATTTGATAAAAACATTTCTTTTTCATTGCTGGAAACCCTTTAAGGTTCTTTTCAGATAAATAAACTTCCCGAAGAAGCTAAAACTATGCCTCTCACCTATATTTCGAAAATGAACCCATTTCATGACTTTTAACACCCATACACAACAAACTTGTCATATTTTCCATTTCTTCCTTTGACTAATATTATGTCATGTTTTTCCATCTCTAAAATAGTGAAGCAACATCTCAGTATGAGAACCCTAGCATTAAGCATCAATAGTCCCTTTAGTTTCCGTGTGGGCCATCATTATGAAATACATTTGGTTTGCTCATCTTTATGAATTTTCCTGTAGGTAGTCATCCTTGACAGTTTGTAGAAGTGTTATTTATGACATAATCAATCTCTTGCAGAATATTCATTTGATAGGGTGACCCTTGTTGGAGGTTTTATTGCTCTGCTGTAAGTCAGTGGCATATTTTTCTTTAGACCACTTTGACAATGATGTAGGTCTAGTGAGTGGGGTAGGCTAGTTTAAACCCTTTTTTGTGTCTTTCATGGCCACTTCTGTGTATGCAGGTGCCTACACCAATTTATTCCTTTGATCATTGTCTCTTTTGAACTTGGACAACTTATTTTATCAACAGTGAACTTTTTCTTACCATAATCACTTCCTGGGGTAATATTAACTCATGCTTTCCCTCTTTGATGATTTAAAACTGCCTCTGGTTGTTTCTTTGAGAAATCAGACCCTTGAACTAATATTTTTGACCCTTCTACCAATACTCTTCATCCTCTTTCTTTGTTTGGTGTAGGGGAGTTAATGCCTTTTTTTCCAAACCCTAGAAGGTAGTTTGAAAACCTTTTGAAACCATTTGCTGAGATGAAGGAGGCTTCTTTGTCACCATGTGACCATATTTTTCCATCTTGCCAAACTCCTAGGTTTTAGGGCTGCTTAGGAAAAAGTAAATAGTGTTGTCTTCTAAGTTCTCAAAAACTTCACAAAACTCACTAATCATTCCTAAAAGGTATTCAATGAGAATCTGAGGGAGTTGAGGTGGCTTTTTCCTTCTCTCCTTCCAGGACCTGCAGTAGATTAGTATATCATCAAAAAATAATAACACAAATTTTGTAAGGAAGGGTTTGAAAATGGAATTCATCAACCCTTCAAATGTAGAAGGTGCATTGATAAGGACAAAAGGCATGATAAAAAATTCATAATTACCCTCATGAGTTCAAAATGATGTTTTCGGAACATCGTCACTCTTCATTTTAATTTTATGATATCCTGAACGAAGATCCAACTTGGTGAAATAAGTTTCTCCATGTAATTCATCCAATAATTCATCAATCACAGGAATGGGAAATTTATCTTTAATAGTGAGATTATTAAGCTCCCTATAATCCAGACACATGTGCCATGATATATCCTTCTTGTGCACGAATACTACAGGAGCAGAGAAATAACTTTGACTAGGCTGAATTATACTAGCATCTAACATTTCTACAATCATATGTTCAATTTCACTCTTTTGGACATAAGGATATCTGTAAGGCTTGATTTTTTTAGAAACACTTCCTGGAATCAAATCAATAACATGATCATAATCGAGAATATGTGGGAGTACTCACTACAAGAAAAAAGCACATTGGTGAGGGTCATGCTTGTGACGGACCTTTAAGGTCCGTCACCAATGTCACATATGGTGACGGCCTTTAAAAAACCGTCACTGTAAGTGTATATAGTGATGGTCCTTTATGGTCCGCCACCAAATACATTTTCAATGACACTTTTGGTGAGGGTTGTTAAAGGCCCGTCACTAATTCTCTCTTTGGTGACACTTCTAGTGACGAACTTTTAATGACCCTCACCAATGCTTTTTTTGTTACTTTTGGTGACGGTCAAAAAATGTCCGTCATCACTGATCATTAAAAAACCGTCACTGTAAGTGTATATAGTGATGGTCCTTTATGGTCCGTCACCAAAGACATTTTGAATGACACTTTTGGTGAGGGTCGTTAAAGGCCCATCACTAATTCTCTCTTTGGTGACACTTCTAGTGACGAAGTTTTAATGACCCTCACCAATGCTCATTTTGTTACTTTTGGTGACGGTCAAAAAATGGCCGTCATCATTGATCATTCGAATGAGTTTTTGATGATGCTATGTGCCTGTTAATATATTTTTTTGTCAAAATTTAACGATTTAATACCATTATTATGGAGTATTTTTTATAATATGTCCAAAGCCATAGTGGTTAGGGTAAGTGAATTTTTTAGAAGTAATTAGTGTGTATCATTTCCCTCAAGTAATAACTAGTTGAATAGAGATTTCCTATGAGTCAACAAATGATTCATATATATTAAGTTTATTATCTATAAAATTCCCTTTAGATAAAGTTCCACTATTGTGTGTAGGAAATATATTATTTAATACATAATCAAGCTTTGACAATTCTATTAATGAGAAAGACCTAACGATCCTCACCAATCTAGGCATGCCTTAAATTAATGCTTTGGCACACATTAACATTTCTTAGCACCCCACATGTATTGTAACATCTTTGTACCTAGAACATCTTGTGATGACACTTACGCCCAAGCACATGGTGACATGCGCTAGCACAACATCGAACTCTGCTAACATGTGTTGGCATGCTGCATATAGTCCCTAGCATGCCCCGGAACACCTTGGTTGAATGCATTGACATACATTAGCACTTGGCACACAATGCCACTTGGCATGTATTGGGACCTATTATTAGTGTGCCTAGCATGCCCCTTTTCAAAAAGATAAAGTCCTGACTTATTAACCCTCTTATTGGTTCTTCCTTTTGTTGCCTTGACACATATTGACATACCCCGGTCCCCTACACCACATCCTTAGCACCCAGCATGTATTGGCATATCTTGGCACTATTAATTGGCACATGATATAATTAGCACACCCTGGAACTCCCAAGCACACTTTGGGAATTCTTGACGTGCCTTGATATTCCCTAGCATGCCTTACCAATGCTTAGCATACCTTGTCAGTCCCTCCTTGGCATGACAACTAACACTCATTAACACTAGTCTCTGGCGCACGTTCCTCATATTCATTAACTTTCATGAATTTTTACTTAGTGCTCCCTTAATGTTTTTTCCTAGTAATCCTTAACACTAATGAACATGCATTATCACTCTCTAGCACAATTTAGCACTCTTCAACATTCCCTTCCACTTCATAACATGCATAACACTAGTTATTGACACATATTGGCGCTTGGCACGTGTTGGTGCTTGGAAAGTCTTAGCATGTGTGGAATACGTTGAGATGCCTTGGTATGATTTGGCATGGTTTAATATTAAATTTATTTATGATTATCAGTTGTTGGAAAGTAGATGAGAAGCAACAAAGGAATACTTGGCACTTAGAATGCACTAAGACTTTGCACTTGGCACCTATTGTTGCCTAGTGTTGGTGTGCCTAGCATGCCCCTCTTGGAAAAGGTAAATTGATGACTTATTAACCCTCTTATGTGTTAATTTCCTTGTAGTTTAACTTTTTTCTCCCTTTTGTTGTCTTGACATTCCCTGACATGCATTGACACACCCTTGCACATCTTGGCATGCCTTATCACTTGGCACATATTAGCATGTTTGACATGTATTCCCACTATCTGGCACATCAAGGGGGTGAAGAGAGATGTAGTCCTAAAGTAGGTCGAGTACGAAGGCGAGTAAGGGTTGCTAAAGGGAGGTCATGATCATCGTCCAAGAGCAAGATCATCGTGTGAGTGTTCAGAAGAATGTTGCATACCTTAAGGGTCGGTTTGCGCTAGGAAGTATGATGGCATATTGTTGGTTCTCTTCTGGCAAATCGAGCTTAAGAGAGGTTTCTCATGAGAATCTGGGCATGTGATTTCAATGGTGTCTTTGTGTGAATGCCGCATCAAATTCTGAAATGTTGAAATTTGCAACAAGAACCAGTGAGATTGGAAACTAGAAAGGACAAAAAAAATGCACCCACACTGGTGAGGAATTTTGATGCACCAGGAGTGAGGAATGTGGGTCGTCTAATTTATTTTTCCCTTAAATAAATTGGACAATAAATTGTAATTTCATCTCATAACAACTTGTGTTAGTTAATTAAGTCATGATGACCGGGTTAGCTCAAGAAATTCAAGTACTTGAGGGTCTAAGATGAGGCATCTAGAGGGATTCTAATATTTTTTGGGTCCAGTTGAAATTGATGCATTAGTGGGGTGCAAGTGTAATTAACTCAATTAAATGCGTTAAAATCAGTTTAACTGGTTCTAACTAAGTTATGAGCTAGTGAGAGGTCCAGTGAATTAAATTAGATTTAATTCACAATGAGTGATCAATCATATAACCGATAATTCACTATTAATAGTTGTATGCATGTCAGTTTCAAGGAATACCCAGTTGAGACAGAGGTTAAAGGGAACATAACTATCAGTTGTATTCAGAGAAAATTTCCCATGTGAAATTATAAAGTCATTGGGATTCCATAATGGATTGTGCAATCAAGGAAGATTGATTTTCCTAGTTAATAAGCAGTTAATTCCCTAGCTAGGATTGTATGAGCAAGGCAGGCTGAAGTAAGGATCAGAATTGGCTAAGTACTAGACTAAGTTTTCCTAGATCAATGGGAGACAATTGACAGAGTGCTGGAGAATCTCACGAGAGATTAAGCATTAATGTATTGTTTCATGATTCCTTGAATTAATACACAATAGAGATAGAGGGCCTTTGAGCAGTTTCTTTCCCCAAATACATCATGTTGTTGTGCGATTGATAATTTATTTCTCTTACTTATATGTGATTGTGCGATCATGTTTTGTTTCCGCAAATTTTAGGAAGGATTCAATATCTTGTTTTAGTAGATTACAAGATTAGATTGAATCTCATTGGTTAGATTTTATACATGGTATTAGAGCAGAAATTTTTTGGGCGGCGAGTTTGCATAGGATATTTGAATATTTTGGTGTAAAATTTTCAAAAAGAAATAGGCTATTTGGATTCCTTGCGAAAATCTACCGAAATAGAAAAAAAAATCGGTTGAATCGGAGCTCGGATGAGGGAGATATCATCGATTTAAAATCAACTCTTCTTTAGAAACCTTTTGTAACGTCGGGACAATTACACTGTGCGCGAGTCAAGAACCTATATGTAATTGAGGTACCAGATGCATGCAAAGCTTTGAGGAGAAAGGAAGAAGTTAGAGGCTTGGTGGTTTAAAGGGAGCATAAATACCTCTTAACATGAATCTTCATGAGAAGCGGTCTCAGAAGGTTGTGGAGTAGTTGCCACAATTGGAGAAGCAGAGAGGAGACTGAGTGGAAGCATCCACTCAAGCAGAGACCTCCATGAGGGGGAAATTTCGAGCCAGATGAGAAGAGGGAGCAGCCATACCTGGAGGTGTAAGCTGGTGGGGTGATGTGTAGACATAATCCCAAGATAAGAAATTTGGGCAAGGTCCATTGAGATGGTGTGTGATCTCATGGATCGAACCTGGCTACGAGGAGCCACAGTACAATTGTAGTAGGAAGGATCAGTTAAATTGATGTAGTCAGATGTCAGCAAGACATAAATCAGAGTCAGATGTCAAATACTGGATCACAAATTAGAGTTAGCAATAGTTCAAAGGGCACGGATGCAGATGTCAGTAGCAGCGCAGAGAATCCAGTACTAGACAGATGCAGTAGCTAGCAGCAGTCAGAAGATTCTGATGACAAATGCATTATACTGAGTAAGTTGTACGGAGGCTATTTAGTTTTAGGACTTGCAGGTGCAAACAACACTAGAGAAGTGTAGCATGCAGAACATTCCAAAAGTACCGAATGGAGATAGATTGAATTCCTTTCTTGTTGAGAGGGAGTATTGAAATTGCAACAAGAAATAGTTAAATTGGAAACTAGAAAGGACAAAAAAAAATGCACCCACACTAGTGAGGAATTTTGATGTACCAGGAGTGAGGAATGTGAGGCGTCTAATTTATTTTTCCCTTAAATAAATTGGACAATAAATTGTAATTTCGTCTCATAACAACTTGTGTCAGTTAAGTAAGTCATGATGATTGAGTTAGCTCAAGAAATTCGATTTAAGGTGATCGAGGTGGATATTGGTAGCCACCCGCCTATTCCACTTGGGCCCTCGCCATTGTCTCTTTCAATTTTTCAATTTCCTTAATTATAGCACAGTTTACTATTTTTGTCAGTTTTTCAGGTCCTGAACGTCCAGAGCCATTTTGAGGCCCCAAACGACGTTTTTTGGGCAAGAAAGGTTTAGCGATTTCATAGAAATCGCATTAGCAGTTGTAGTCCTCGAAGAGATCTTTCTAACAAGGTATCATGTGCATCAAACGAAGATCATATGACCAAGTTACGACCCCGAAAAGTTGGCTGCCCAACTAACCCCAACGGGGCCCATAAAATCTTGGTGTTACATCTCCTCGGGTTAGGGTTTTGATTGTTTAGGATTTTATCTTATTTTTAAATAATAAAAAAGACCCTTCATCCTTATTGTAACACAGTTCAGAGGAACATAACTATCAGTTGTATTTATAGAAAATTTCCCATGTGCAATTATAAAGTCATTGGGATGCCATGATGGATTGTGCAATCAAAGAAGGTTGATTTTCCTAATTAATATGGAGATAATTCCATAGGAATTGCGTGAGCAAGGCAGGCTGAGAATTGGCTAATTAGTATTAGACCGATTTTTCCTAGATCAGCAGGAGACAATTGGCAGAGTGTTTGAGAATCTCAAGAGAGATTAAGCATTGCATTGTTTCATGATTCCTTGACTTAATACAAAATAGAGATAGAGGGTTTTGAGCAGTTGCTTCCCCAGATACATCTTGTGTTGTGCTATTGATAACTTGTTTCTCTTACTTATATGTGATTGTGTGATCGTGTGTTGTTTCCACAAATTGTAGGAAGGATTCAATATCTTGTTTTAGTACATTACAAGATTAGATTGAATCCCGTTGGTTAGATTTTCTACATGAAATAGAAGAGAGGGTTGATACCATCTTTCCTTGTGGTGGTTAGTAGGCCGCAAGGTCTATGATAAAGACCAACATAACTGGAGGAGGGCTTGCACTGTAATTTAGAGCCATAACAGAAGTCGACACAGGTGTAATATTGACTGATTTAACCCTAGTTTGAGGGTCGACATTGAGATCTGAAGTTCATGTCAAGATTCAGTCAAAGAAATACCCAGAATCTATGGATCCATATGAGCTAGGTCGAGTCTCTTATGGAGGCAAGAGTCGTGTTTTTTCTATGTGTGGATAGGGTTTGTTCTACAACAATTAGAAGTACATAAGTAGAATTCCCTGGTTAGGACAGTTTCCTAGCATGTTTAGTTCATAAGGTATGACCTTAAGACTGTGAAAAATTTGCGTAGAAGAAGATGGGTTGTGACCCTTAGAGCGAGGTTTATTTATGCAATAAAGACCACAGATCTAGAAGATGGTTTGCAGATTCAGTATCTGTGGAGACAACAGATCCAAAGGAGGGTGGAACCTGAGCAGAAGATTGAGCATGCAAAAGAAATGTGCCATATGAAGAATGGATTGACATGCAGAGGAGTTGATTTTGGTGAACTTTCCATAGAGTTTTAGACAAAGATCTGAAGAAACCTATAAAAAATTAGTGAATGGACTGTTAGTGGTTGATTTGTGACCCTAGTTCAGTCATCTACAGATTGTTAGAAGGATGATATGAGGAGTAGTTCATATTTGTTCATAGATTGGACAACAAAGATCAAATTGTCAATACACAAGAACAATGATCTTGAGAGGACTCAAACCATTGTTAGGTGGCAGATTTGAAGAGCCCTAGATGAAGACAATATTGTGGGCCCTAGATCAGTAAAAGGAAATGATTGTGGTTGGGCAGATTGATGGTAGGCCAAGTACAGTTGGAGGGTTGTTAGGTTACTATCAAAGAAGAGCCCTGACTCTTGTTCTGGTGAAGGACAACAAAATTGGTAGAAGGGAAGGTGTATAGGGCATAAGGATTTGCAGACTTTGAAGGACTAAAGTAACAGTCAAGTGGGCCAACCAACTAGCCCTAGTTCACTATATTGTAGAGGATTAATTCAGTGAGAAGAAGGGCAGCCTCCATAGCCCTGGACATCTCATCTTGGAGCTGTAGTATGGAAAAAGTGGGCATACCAAAGAGTTGTTCACAAATGGAATTGTGAACAACATGTTACCACTCAAACTAGTAGTTGATCTAAAAGGGGTTCCTAAGAGGGAAACTACTAGGATAAGGGAAACGATGGAGGCTTAGCCCATTGTCACCATAGCTAAGGCTCCTTGCTCTTCACAGACTTTCACCGATGGGTGGAGTCCCAATAGTTTAGGAAGTCACTTGTAGACTATAGGTCAATGAAAGGTGGGAAGTGACCCTCGAAACCCTTTCCCTAAGATAAAATAAAGAGTGGGACTTGCTTTCCTTTTAAGCGAGGGAATTATCTTCTAGGGAGAGAGGAGGGGGATTGAAGGGTTGAGAGAGAAGAATAAGACTTATGAAGGAGGTTGGGATCCCTCATATGGTGGAAGGGAGGCCTTATCCTTTGGTAGGTTGCTCAAATGTAGGAAATAAGAAGCCAAAGGAAGATTTTCGACGTTATTCAGTCGAACAACCCATGCTAACTATGCTCACGAAGTGGTTGGAAATGGAAACTTTGCTTCTATTTTATAAAAAAATCAAAAAACAGCTCAGCGCGAGCAGTCCATTGGGACAAAGCGCCAATGGGCGCGAGGCCGAGTGATAATTTCTCTATGGGCGCAAGGCCATAACTACCTACTAGCGCCGACCCAAAATCATATGTTTTTGAGAGCCTGTTCCAGGAATAGTCAAAAGAGGAAATGTTCTTCTCATGGCAAGGGATGTAATGACACTTTTTGCAAGGCATGACACTACATAGAAGTCACAGAAATGGCCCTCCAATGTTCGGGATGGGGATTGCGGGGACGGTGACAAAATGTTGTTTAACACTTAGTTTTAAGTTTGATTGGGTGGGTATATTACTCTTATGTGATAATAGTTTCAGTTGGTAGTAATATTTATAATGATATCAAATGTTTGGCATTTTATAGTAGCACCAAGCCAAAGAATGTTGGTTTGTTATTCCATCATACATAAACACAATAATATTCTCATCTTTCAGTCGAAATCTTTTAATGATTTAATATGCATGCCAAACACCAACCTAATATTATTAAGGTTATTATTAATATTAATATTAAAAGATTAAGATTAATATTAATATTAATATATTACAATATAAATATTATTATATTTAATAATTTGAGGAAAATTTTGATCTCTCAACAAATGATAGATCGAGAGTTAGATGAATCCAAGGTGATATAAATAAAAATAAAATCCAACAAAACTTTAAAACCTTTTATATTTTTGAAAGCTTACAAATTAATTACAACCACTAAATTCAAGATAATAATTATTATTATTATTAATATTTTTTATTTTTATTTTTTATTCGATCATCATTACCACATAGAACATCCAAAAACAACACAAACTCCTCATTTTCTTTTTGAAGTATGTATTTTTTTGTAAGTTAGGCTAAATTATATTAGATCAAAAGAACACTTTACATAGGTGTCGGGCTGAGATGGTAAGCAGTGATTAACCAATCCCAGCCTGAGAGGCTATCAAAATAGCGCAGGTTTGGGGCTGCCTCCTAGGAGGAAACCAACACCTTAAAAGCATCAAATAGTCAATATTTACAAAGTGTGTCGTGACACATATAAAAACAAAAGATCTATAGTACATGTTGAAATAACAGAAAAAAAAAGAGTCGAGCAACTGCGCATTCATGGTGTTTCTTCATCATCCTCTATAGAAGGGTCCTCCTCCTTGATGCGGCATCCATATTCCTGTGCAATAGCCTCCTCCTCAACGGAAGGCACACGCAGGGGCTTTGTTGTGGGTGTGCAAAATATGGGAGCGACTGGGTACTCAGCGTCAGGAACTCGTGTCCAAACTTCGTCCAAGTCCATGATCCACACATCTGTGTCCTCCCCCGAGGCCTCTTGAACCGGGAGAGGCTTGAATTTTCGAGGAGTGGACTGCTTAGAGTGTGAAATGGTGGACTTCCTGGGGCCCCAGATTCTTTTGCCCCTCTGATTCTCCTGAGCTAAGGCAATCTCCTCCTGGGTGCGCTTAGACCGTGATGGTGCTTCCCTGTCATGGTTGCTAGAAGAGGAGCCTTCAATGGATTCCAAACGGTGGTCCAGGCTGCGTTGATGGCGACCCGAGAACGCACCTCTTTGGCTACACCTAATGGTCTTTTGGCGCAGACTCAGAGCCATGGGGGGGCTAACAGACAAAGAGGGAGAGGCCAAGCTAAAAGTGGTGATGTGCTCAATAGGGGAGTGCGCAACAGAGAAGCACATCAGGGGGTGCACAACAAAGAGTTATGCAGTAGGGGGCGCGCAACGAGGGAGCCTGCATCAGAAAGCGCGCAGTGGGATGAATTCGAAGAAGTGGGGAACTCCGGAGGGAGGCGCGCAACCAGGGGGACACCGTAGGGAGCGCGCAGCCTGAAGGGAAACAACGGGAGAGGCTCCTGGCATGCTAGCTCCAGTAGGGTGGTGCATAAGAGGGAGAGCGCGAAACTCATGGGCACGCGGGGAAACTGAGGCAACAATAAAATGGCAAGGGAGGGGACGAAGAAGGCTTTGGAGGCCAACTAGAGCAGCATGGGGATGACAGAATTAGGAGAGACCGTGCCTTTTGAAGACCTGTGGCACAAGCGTAGATGTAGTGTAATTTTGTGGCACGCTCGCATATGCGAGTTGGGCATAGTTCACTTGGGGTTGCATGTGATTCAATGTATGGTAGAAGATCAGGTGCATCAGAGTGCTCATGTGAATGATTGCTAAGAGGAGGTTCCGCATCATGTTAAAGCTGGCGGTGCCAAACTTTATCAACCTGTGCATGGGATGAACTGGCTTCGCACGTTCACGTCATGTCACCCGCATCCAAAGAGCTTTTTGAAGTATGTTAATAAATTTAAAATCACATTTTAATGAAGATAAATAAATATATGGTTGTTTTAAAAATAATTTTAAAACACTACAAAATAAGATGTATCTCATTATTATTTCATATACACAAAATCACAAAATTCAAAATATATTTACGCCGGAGGCGTTTTCCATTGCGGGCTTGGGGTGAGCAAACACTGTTCACCCCAGCCAATTAGAAGGTGTTTTCTATGCGCATGGAACCAATTAAAATTGGACACGTGTTTATTTATAATTGGTCTGGTTTATAGGTCTTCGCCTCCTTCGTTCATTTGCAACGCGTCGTGTGCTGTGCTGCGTCTGCCTCTCCCTCCAACTACGGTTCTTCCCTCCAAGGGCTCATCCACCGTATGAACGAAGAGTGCCTCAGTCGCCGACTGTCCTTAATGGACATCATCGAATACCCAACTGCTGTACAGGGTGGTTTCTAATCACTCATTCACTCTTTGGTTCTGAGGTAGGGTTTTAATCACCCCCAAAAAAGAAATCCTACAACAGAGACATTATTTCCAAATCCTGCAAATTTTAATCTCTTCAGAACCGTCATCACTACAATTAGAAATTTTCTGCTCGTATTACACATTGGGTGAGGTAGTGGTTCGTTCCTGTGAATCAACAGTAATATCCAAGAGGGGAATCGGCATCATGAGTTCTGCAGGTGGTGGCCGAGGGAAAGCGAAGTCTTCAAAGCCTGTTTCTAGGTCTCAGAAGGCTGGTCTGCAATTTCCGGTTGGAAGGATTGCTCGTTTCCTAAAGTCGGGCAAGTATGCAGAGCGCGTTGGTGCAAGGGCTCCTGTTTACATGGCTGCAGTTTTAGAGTATCTAGCAGCAGAGGTGAGTTATATGTCTTTGAAACCATGATTTAGGGTTTCTGTTATTCTTTTCTTGATATTCCTTTTCCTATGTGAAACGTGGGCGATTATTCTTTCTTGATGATTAAGAACTCGGTTCTGACCTTCGTTGATAGGGTTTTTGCAATTTCAGTTTTTTGTAGAGTCACTTCTGCGTCTGCATTGTTTGTTTAATCGGTTGAAACCCTAGATGGTAGAATAAAGATAAATGCAGTATTTATGGTATCACTTTAAAATGTTCTGCATATATATGTTTTAGCAGATAGCCTTTTGCCTCAATTTGGGCATGCATAACAATCAAAATAACGAATGAATTGTTGTTTACTGTATCACTTTAAAATGTTCTGCATATATATGTTTTAGCAGATAGCCTTTTGCCTCAATTTGGGCATGCATAACAATCAAAATAACGAATGAATTTCTGTTACAAGAGAGACTCTGTTTTTGCTGCTGGATGCTTTTCAAATTTCTACAATTTTTATTTTTTCTCGGCAAATAGCACTTTTCCTCGACATTGAATGCAATCTTGTCAGAGGACCTGGGTTTACGGTTGCCATGGATGTGCATTTCCACTATAATTTTTCATTTGCTAACAACGCTTTGCTTTGAGTTGGCCTTGAGTTGGGAATTTTTGGTTTTAAATTAACAATCATTCGAAACTATATTGGAGTGCCTTGTATGCTTTTCCCTTGCAATGTTCTAAAGGGCACTGACTTCCTTTGCATCTAAAGGTTGCCTCAATTTGGGCCTACATAACAATCAAACTAACAAATGAATTGCTGTAAAACAATAGAGGCTCTGTTTGTGCTGCTTTTCAAATAGCGCTTTTCCTTGACATAGGCAGACAAACGAATGAAACCTTGTTAGAGGAGGACCTGGGTTTACTGTTGCCATGAATGTGGCCTCTCCACTATAATTTTTCGTTGGCCAGTAACGCTTTGCCTTGAGTTGGGAATTTTTGGTTTTATATCAAAAGTCATTCGAAACTATACTGGATTTCCCTGCATGCTTTTCTACTGCAATATATCTTAAAGGGCATTGACTTCCTATGTATCTAAAGGGCAGACTTCTTGGGCACTGACTTCCTTCAACACGCGTATATGCCATCTGCAATCGCCTAGGGGTATTTCAAATTTGCTTCTTACAATATGCATATATGCTATGTATAAAATTGATAAATTTGAGCTTGGTTTGGTTGGACTATTCCGTGCAAACAAATGCGTTTAATAGCAAACTGAAATTTTTATTTATTGATGGGCTACAATTAAATCTCCCTATTGAGAGAAACTGTATTTTAGTTCTTAAAATTTTTGGATTTTATTCGGCAGGTGGGCTTTTTCAAAAAGGAAAATGGTAGAATATTGAACTTTTTTATGACAAAATTCCAAAACAATTATATTCTCTGTTGAGAGAAATTACATTTTATTTCTTGCTCAGCGCAGTGATATATAGAGGCTATGTCCATTTTTCTTTTTAAATCTTGTTTTGGATCTTATTCGGCAGGCTTGCCTTCAAAAAAATGGTAGAATATTAAAACTTTCTAAATCTTTTTTTGGATCTTATTCGGCATGTGGTCCCTTTGAAAGAAAAAAATGCAGAATATTGAAATCTTAGCCCTTGCTCAGCCCAGTGATATATTGAGTCTATGTCCTTTCTTTTTAAATCTTCTTTGGATCTTATTCGGCAGGGGAGAGCTCTCATGACCCCCTCTTTTTATTTAAATTTTTTTGGTTCTTTTCATTTTGGTTTCTTAATATTTTATTTCTAAATAATTTTATATAAATTATTATTATTATTTTAAAGCCACCTGTAAATAATTAATCTTCATGGGCATTCTATTAGTGCCTCTGGTATGCTACTGTCACGCTTTAGTCAAGGCTTTCCCACAATGTGATATTGGTTTACTTTATTACTATGTTGGCTGCGCAAAAACTTGAATTGGGTTCAAAATTTTGTCGATTGCAAACCAATCCACCATGGTCTTGTATTCCTTTATCATATTTTGTGAATCAAACTTGTTTGGTTCAAAATTTTGTCGATTACAAACCAATCCATCATTGTCTTGTATTCCTTTATCATCTTTTGTGAATCAAACTTGTTTGGTTCAAAATTTTGCCGATTACAAACCAATCCATCATTGTCTTGTATTCCTTTATCATATTTTGTGAATCACACAAGTTCTGGTGTAATATGATCTTCTTTTTGGAAAGCATCCCATTGGACATCAAGTTTTCCTTGCCAAACATCTAGGTTTTTTTGTTGCTAACTAGTTTAGTTATGCCTGAGGCGTTTTCCATTGTGAGCCATTGCGGGCTTGGGGTGAGCAAACACTGTTCACCCCAGCCAATGAAAACACTTCTCCTATCGCGCATGGAACCTATTAAATTTCTCCACGTGTACCGGGTTTTGTCACTGAAGACGGATATCTCAACCGCGTGCTGGCGGTCTCCAGGGCACTCGGGGGCTTGCGACTTGCGGCTCAAGGCCTCCAGTCCTCTGTTGGCGGAGGTGGATGTGCAGCAGGTGGAACTGAGTGAAGAGGATGAATTCCTGGTCATTGCCTGCGACGGTGTTTGGGATGTGATGAGCAGTGAGGAAGCCGTAGCCATAGTGAGGAGAGAGCTCATCTCAAGCAACGATCCCCAGCGTTCTTCCAAAGTGTTGGTCGACGAGGCTCTCCATTGGGATTCTCCATCTTGTCTTGATGATGAACTACACGGGCAGGGTTTACCACCTTAGATAAACTTAAAGATTCTATGGGCAAACAACGTATGATAATGGGTTCGCTCATCCTATTCGGCCTTCTGCAAATCAAAATGAGCACACTCAATTCGACCACCCAGACATAACATCAAGGACAGGCAGAGAAAATACGAGAATTTCACATCAAGGTGTCATTGCCTTCTTCATATATGAGGATTCCATCAGTCTCGAGGATGTGCAGGCCATTTGAATGGCCAATTTGTGACATGTCGTTAGGTTGCTTCTTTAGTATACAGTATAGATTGTTTGAACATGAAAAGAATCGAGAAATTAATAGCTATAGGCTTTCCACCTTAGGTGATCATAGTTATACTTACCATTTATGATTATCTTTTCAGCTTTGAATTCTCTTCTGTTAAATCACGATTCAGGTTTTACCCCTCATATAGCAGAAAACGATTCACATCTCCTCCATCCGGCGTTCCCTTGCACCCCGGTGCAATTGCTAGTTTATAGTAAAGGAGAATATCAAGCAAAGAAGCAACATATTTATTTTGGGAATTTTTATTTTTATCTTTTTTATTTTTAAAATTTAATGAATAAAATTATTGTTTGTTTGTTTGTTAAGTTATGTGAGTTTTGGCATGTTTAATCTGTGGTTTGAGTCTCCATGATCTAAGGGTATTTAAGTTATCAAAATCAGGCAAGGATTACATCCAGTGTGGGCCACACTAGCCTTTAGTATGGTTGGATTTTTGCCCACGGAGTTTTGAACCAATGATACAAGTGACCTTTACACCACAGAGTGCGTTAACAAAACACTCTATCACCATTTGCTAGGCTCAATAAAATTAATTATAAATATATTAAAAAATAAAATTAGAAAATGTCATATAACCTAAATTGAATTGAGGCTTCGGTAATCCATAGGAATTTTCAGAAAATTTTTGGTTAAAATCACATGAGAATGAACTTTATTGACGTGTTTCGAACTAGCAAGTGTGGTTCATCTCTAGGACGAGATCAAGATGAGCCACACTTGCTGGTTCGAAACGCCTCGACAAAGTTCATTCTCATGTGATTTTAACTGAAAGTTTTTTGAAAAAATCATATAACCTACTAATTTTGGTGAAGAGGAACTATATTAGCTGGTTCAAAACTCATTAAGAATCTATAAGATTTATGTGATGGATTCAAAAGACAAATCTCTACATAATTCTACTCACATAAGCCTCCATTCAAATATCATATAACCCATTAAACTATTTGTATAGTGATTTTAAAATTGGATATCATCCTTTCTTATTCAAAGAAATTTATTATAAATATTACTTAAAGAACAAAATTAAAACCCCTGATGGGGGTGATCATTTAAGGGGCCAGTTGGCAGTGCATTGGATTGTGGCGCCGAAGGGGCCTCCATGCACCACACAAATGCAATAAATGGGCTTTGGAACCCACACCTTGCTCCCCGCGAGTTGAGTTTAATATCGCACAGGGACCATTCGCAAATCATTCGCAGATGTTGGGTGATGAGGAGAGAGTGCTGGGAGAGAACAAGGTGTGGTTTGTTTGCGTCCTGGCTCAAGCTATGGCTAGGGGCAGCAGAACAGGACGAGGCTGTTGAATGTTGAATGCAGAAGGGAGGGGAATTGGCACCTGCATCCAACATGCCCTTGTGATCGAGGGACGTTTTCTTTGTCCAGTGTAACGATTTATTTGGTCTCTGGCTTGGACTGTGTGGGTGACACATATTTTTCCTCAACCTGACTCCTTCTTTGGTTAGTGCACACTTCACTAGATCGCCAGTCGGATGGAGGGAGCAGCTTCAAGTGCCTTTCCTGGGGATGAATGAGCTCTGCGGGCCCTGGGGCCTGTGGCGTGTCTTCCTACGTCTTCACTACTCGTCGCTATGGTGCTAGTGCTTAGGACTTCGGGCTCCTTCTCAGTTGGGTAATGATGTTCAACAACTCTGGAATTGTAAATGGTGTGTTATTTCAATATTGTTAATTCAGTGTCTTATGGGGTGTTTCTTAGGTCAAGCAGTACACAACTCGTGGCGGTGCTGTGAGTGGTGGTGGAGTTGGTAGTATGCCTCGATAGAGAGGGCGTGCCCACAGGGGGGTGCTGGGCCACACATGAATGAATGCCAACAGCATGGGGAGCCTAGCTTAGACTCTGAGTCGACTGAGAGTCGCCACTTCGCTATGGATATGGCCTTGTCTCCAACTCCCTCACTAGGCCACGTAGAAGCTTCGGTCACCTTAGAGTCCATCGCGACCCAGCTGGACCACATACATATCAACATTGATATGCTTAGGGAACATAAGTACGAGGACATGAACAAATTGGTTGCCTATATCAATGACCTCTAGCATGTGAAGAATGAGACCTTGGACTCTGTGGAAGGACTCTAGTACCAGCAACAACGCACAGATGACCATCTCCACACCTTGGAGAGTTGAGTGGAACACATTGATTACCATATGCATGAATGCATTGCTCTCTTTACTACACTTCGAGCGTTTCCTCCCAATCTCCCTCCTTAATGTGTAATTTTGAGATTTGTAATTTTTCTCTTTTTGTACTGCCAATAACCAAAAACACCAACTGTCTTGGCTCCTCTTTAGGCTTCTTACTGTTCAGAACAAGACTTGTGCCAACTCTTAAACCTGTATTACTATATTTTATTGCAATGAGCAAAGCTTGTGCCAACTCTTACCTTGTATTACTATATTTTATTGCAGTGGTAATGTATTTTATTAACACTATGATACTATAATAATTTTTTTTTAACCAAAAATACAAAATTAAAAAATATCATACAACCAATAAACTATTATATATAAAACACTTTTTTTTGTTCCACTAACATCATTGTGAAGCTATGGAATGGAAGAAAAAAAATAAAAAAATAAAGGAGAAAATTTTGGTCTCACCACGTCATTTTGACATGTGACCTTTCCCACTAATAAAAGTAGCTTATCGATTACGAACGTTAAATTAGGATCCCCTAAGTATCATGGTAAACATCGGTCCCTCTAACAGTCATTGGAAACCAGAAACCACATCCAAAACTACTTATTGTGACGCTTATGGCTCAACTTTGATAACATCCCTATAAATTCAAAAGGCCAACAATAAAACCTTAAATCTGTGTTGTATCTGCGAACTACTAGGCTTTGAGGGTTTCAGTGGAAGGGTTCTGTGGGTTCATTTTATTCTATTACATAATTCTTTGGTTTCAGGTAATGGCGACGACGGAAAATTCATCGAAGGTCACAAAAGAATGGAAGAAATTGAAGATCCAGGAGCTGTGCTATGAACTTTCTAAGAGGGATTCGAACCCCGGCGCTCCCGGTCCTTCGCCGACTCAATGCCTGGGAATTTCTTCAGATCTGGCGGAAAATGCCGGAGGCGAGGGCCTGAGTTGGACGTAAAAGAGGCGGTTCCTCTGTCAGAAGATGCACCAGAAAAAGCTGAGGCAGTTAACGTGGAACCACCTTCTGGAGATGAAAGTTACAACTCCATCATCACCAGATGTGCCATATGCTCAACTACTTGCATCATTAGATGTAAAAACTGTTCACAAGGAGAACGGAGTAACTTTTTCTTGTTCTCCTTATACAGCATCAGGCTATGTTGCCACAAATGACCTTCAAGCTGCATATAAAATATATCCGGGGAGTCCTGCCAGTCAACTAGTATCGCCAAAGCCTGGGGTTTCTGGTACTGGGACCCCTTTATCATTCCCTGATTTACAGTCACCTGGTCATTGGAGTGCTTCACTGTCTGGTCAAGATACCTTTTTCCCGAAGTATGAACCCTCAAAGTCTTTTAATCTTGACATGGCAGCCTCTAGAAGTTTCATGCTATCACAAGTTTCAACAGATTCTCGCTCCATGTCAGCTGAGTTGGATCATTTGCAGCAGGCATGTCAATCTGGAGAAAAGCAGTGTAGTTCTTCGCAAGAAATGAATGCATCCTCTGATACTGGTGGTAATGGGCAACAAAATTGGCATGTGGAATCCAATAAACCAGATGCAGAACAGATTGAAGCATATAGGGCATCATTTGGGTTCAGTGCTGATGAAGTTACAACTTCTAATTGTGAGCTTTCAGAGGTTCTGGGGGATAGCCTTGTTATTTCTCCCTTTGGAGCACAGAAATCATATGGTGCAGATTTTGCCACATTTGACAAGAGAAGTATGAAGTCAGAAATGCAGACAGCACGGTTAGCTTTATTTGATTCTGCAAATATATCTTCATCAATGGATTGCAAAGCAAATGGTATAAATTTGAAAATAGCTTATATAATGCTTTGTAACTTTAAATTTTCCTTTTCTTACTGTAGATGATATTGAGAGTAGTGGTAGTGGCAGATCAGAAAGTACATTCAGTTATGAACAACAGGATTCTCCTCTGGGATCTAACAATTTCCATTCTTACAGCTAACCCAGATTATTATAGACAGTCAGAAGGGATAGAGGCTGGGTATGTAAGTGAAACAGAGCACTGTGATCATACTGATGGACTGGAGAGCTTCTCAAGGTTTGGGGAATTCAAATTCGATAAAAAAGATGGGACAAGTGCATCAAGCTCCATTATAGAGAAGTGGACAAAATATAAAGAAAAAAGGATTGCAGAAAATGGAGTGCGAGAGCGGGAAAATTTTCATATCCTGCAGCCACAAGTAAGTGATAACTTGGTCGTATCTTTGAACAGTTTATCATGAGAATGCATAACTTCAATGTTAATTACAGTGGTTTTAGTAGGATATGAGTACTTGTATGACAATGAGGTCAAAAGCATTTATTCCCTGGAATGAGCTGCCAGTTCAGATCTCGAACCAGAAATTTGAAATGTGTTGAATGCATGCTGATTTCTTTTATCAAATTTAATATCTAGTGGAATTGAGCATTCTGAGCAGTTTGACGCTGATAGCCTGCAATCTAGATATTTTGTACTACTGATGCAATGCTGTGTGTTCAGGTGCTGATTTTCTTAATATAATATTTTCAGTTCTGGTTTAATTGTTTTTTTTAATCTTGTGAATAGGAGTGATATATGCTCCAGATTGCATAATTATTAACTGGCTATGGTGTATATGCTCCACATTGCATAATTAGTAACTGTGTATGGTGTTTGTGCAATTTTGCAATCATCACATGCAAGCTTTGTGTGTGACATATGCACTATAATATATATCATTGAAGCTTGCCAATGCACTTCTTCAAGGGTTTTATGATGGATGCATTTACGGTTTTACCTTAGGGCTGCAAATTGCAATTTATGTTTCGTGCAATGACAGGCCGAACCAGAAATTTGAAATACATATTTGAAGTGTGTTGAATGCATGCGATTTCTTTTATCAAAAGTTTTATCTAGTGAATATGAGTGATATATGCTCCACATTGCATAACAATCTTTCAATCATCAGGGGCAAACGTTGTGTGCAACATATGCACTATAATTTATAACATTGAAGCTTGCCAGTGTGGTTCACTTCTTTAAGGGTTTTGTAATGGATGGATCTACCTTAGTGCTGCAAATTGCAATTTATGTTTCCTGCAATGAGAGGTCAATTGATCTTCCCTTCTTTGAAGTTGTGAACATGGCCTTACATAAATTATATACTTCACCTTTCGATTTCATCACTGGATCTTGGATACATTCTTTGTTATATGTGATTGGGATATTATAAAATATTTTCTGTAAGAAAGGCTAATGCATAAGATCTTGAATCATGCATGTCAAAATGCTCATGTGCATTTTTTGTATTAGTTTTCAGGGTTTCAAGTCATTGAATTAACTCAGTAAGCTTTTTATGTACCTGGAAGATAGTTCATAGTTGGGGTGGGACAAAACTGGCAAGTTCCTAAGATTGAAAGCTTGAGTTACTTTTCAAAAAGTCATTGGAGTTTAATAGATTGGCATAAAGTTTATCACATTTTCTGATGTTTTACTTGAGGCCACAAATTTTACAAACTGTTTTCTTTAAAGAAGAGATTCAGCACATTTAATATACTTCTATAATGCTGTTTGCTGTTGCACGGACTTTGTTTGGATGCAAATAGATGAAGAAAATAAATGGAAATAAATGAGAATCAGGAACAGAATATCAAGCCAATTGGGTCTAGCCCAGGTGGTTGAGAGGAGTGTTATCCTCCCTACCCAGGATCATTTTCTGTAAGTGATCCGTTTATCTTTTAACGAGTATATTGTTGTATCGGTCTTAAGCCCAGAAGAATCCAGTTTATCCTGTGTATCATCCTTGGAATGAGGGGAACTGCCTTGTGTGTTTCCTGGGGATATTCATTTCATGGAAGAAAAAATAATATCACCTGAGATTCAAAAACATAGGTTGACACTCCATGTACCAGATTGTTTTACTGCTTTTCACTGGCCATCTAGGAATTTAGGTATTTGGCCATGTGTTTCTTGCAAGGATATTCATCAGCTTAATTAAATTGTAACTTTATTTTACTAACTGGAACACAAACATGGTGAATTAGAATGTTGTCATAACAATGAGGTTGCAAAATGATATTACTTGTGAATTGGGAAATTCGTAAATTGCTGGATGACTGGTTAATGGGATATAAAGGCTGTCAAGGCTGGAAAACTTGAATTTTTGCAACGATTGATTCATGAGAGACAAATGCTTCTAAATTTCCATGTTGTACATAAGAATGCCTTATGAGAGTTCGAATGATAAACCTCTCTGCACTTTGGCAAATGCATGCACAGGTTATTTCTTTCTTTTGTTTGCAGAATCTCCTCTTGTTTGTGATGTACAGGCATGCGACAAATTTGAATATGTCAGTGTCTGGACTCTGAAATAAGATATTAAAATGGGACTAATTGTTAATATATATATTTAATAGAATTTTTTTCTGAAGAGCCATGGGTAGGTAAAGCACAGGGATGTTTGATCAAGAGAATAGTAATACATTGATCTTAAGCAGTTCAACTTGCATGTCTATTGTAGAAACCCTAAAAGAACATTATAGAATTGATAATTTGATCCAACTGTTGGAGGTTTTATTGGATGGGATGATCCTTAATCACAGATTTGGAAATGCATTATCATGACATGAAAGTTGCGTATCATAGTTGATTCAGTAGATAAGCCTAAATACTTCAACTGCAAAATAAGATGCTCTTCATGAGGTGCTTCCCATCGACAATGAGAGCAACAAGAAAATATGTGACTTAAATAATAGATTGGTAATTCAATATGCCTTGAATTGATGGATGTATTGGCTTGAAAGTTGAAATTTAATACGACAATAGCTAGAATGCCAATTTTGTTTGTGCAAAACATTTTGAGATTCAACTGATTATTTTATTTTAAACAATGTTTGGTCATAATGGTGTTTTAAGTTTGGTGGACTGTCAGTTCTGGTGCTAATATTTAAAGTGATTAGTAGCTATGGAAGTAATTTCTGTATTGAATGGTCAGTGCACATGGTCCCCAATCTTATCAGTCAATATGTTTAATCTCTTAATTGACAGGAATTACCTTCGGGTATGTTTTATTGACAGATTTGGTGAGTCGGCAAATGGTACTCCAAAACCTACCTCTTCTGGAATAGGAGAAGCAAAAATATCGGAAGAAGAAAAGAGGAAAGCAAGGGCTGAGAGGTTTGTTCTTCCAAAATTCAGGAATTTATTTTCTGTCTTCAGATTCCTGAGATTATGATGATGCTATTTTCCTTATCTTGTGTGTCTAATTTACCGTCAGCTTAATTTGTTTAATATTTTTTTCCAAAATTATGATATGCATTTGTTTTACTCCAGAATAATTGGAATCTGATAATGCCCAAATTATTAAACAGGAGTAAAGATAGTTATTTACTCCAAAGAAATATACTTTATACTAATATTGAGCTTTTCAACTAGAACGCGGGTTACAAAATTGAAAAAATGGTTCCTTTTATTCATGTTTCTAGAACAGAGAACATACCTAGCTGGTGGATTTGGGCATATTGGTGCTCACTGATGTCCTATGGCCAAAACACCAGAGTGGTGAATGGATTTCTAGCTCCTAGATGGGAGAAAGTATGTGTTATCATGTACTGATAGTGTCCTATAATCATAATCCCAGGAAAGAAATATTGAATATTTCCTTTCCTCTAAATATTTCATCTTTGTGCATCCTGTCAGTAACAGCTCCATTGAAACACTTGGATGTGCTATCCTAGAATCTCATGGATTATTTGCTGAAGTTAAATTTTATTGGACTGGAATTGGAGCATTGATTGGGTTCTGTGCACTTTTCAACATTTTGTACACTGTTGCTTTAGCATGCCTCAACCATAAGTATGACATTCCACTATAAGGTTTGGTTTCCGCTACTATTTCTCTCACCTAAAATTATCTTAAGAGTGAGATATAATAAATTCTCCTCCAATTACAACTTTAGTGAAATCACAGGCTGTTATATCTGAAGAGGTTATTGGAGAGAAGCAAGCAAACGGAGCTGGAGAAAGAAACCAATAAAAAAAACATCGTTCTGTTCAACTGACATCACAATGAAGGTCTAGTGGCAAGTCGAGCTCTCCAGAAATACTTTAGTAGTTCCCAATATTCAATCTACTACTCACAGATTAAAGTACAATGTAAATGGATATGGTGCTAATTGTAACTGATTAAAATATTTGATAGAGAATTAAATGAGAATATCTATTGCCCCAGCCGTCCCTTCACGCTCCCTCCCGTCCCTTCACGCCCCCTCCCGTCCCCTCACGCCCCCTCGACCCCTCTAGATGGGGAAACGTCCCCCTTGACGTCCCCTCCAAATTTTCGAAAATTGGGAGCGTCAGGAAACGTCCCCTAGAAGTCCCCAAGACCCCGAATCGCGGGGGGGCGAGGATTCTAGACCCCTAGGGGGGGGGGATGAGTCCCCGTGTAACACTGATTTTTAGTCTCTGAGTTTTTCACTGCATCACATTCACTCAAATTAGCGATGACAGATTACGAAACTAAAGACATTGTAGAGCTAAAATTCATGTTCCAACAGAGTTCTTCTATGCTTGGGTGTTAGATATTTAGTGATCAAATAATTAAGACTTGTAATAGCTCACCTTGTGGAAAGGTAAAGGTTCTATTGAAGTAGAAACTTTTTTAGTCTCTGATTTTTTCAGTGCATCACTTTCACTCAAATTAGCAATGACATATTTGTCAAACTTCTTAGAATCTGTCAATAATGAAACATTCAGATCCTGGACATTTTCAAGAGTAAAAATATCAGTGCCAATTGATTTCCTAATTTGTGATCCACTATTATGATAGTGAGTGGCTTGTTCACATGCCTTTTCAACTTGTAAGTTGGCAAGAAGAAAAACATGCAGTGTCTGTGTTGCCACTTCCTCATAACCCGGGTAATTAGAAGTACATGTTATTACACAGAATGCACTTCCAACAGACAAATGTTTTTCAAGTGATGTTTTTCATTTGTGTGGAGAAGAATGGCCACCTTCTTTTAATTCACGTGCTTGTATTGCAGATAACGCTTTTTTTGGTGCACAATTAGCTTTACTTGGCTCAGTAATGTCTTTATTGTATAATATAGTACTCACCGAAGTTGTCTTGAGGGAAACAATGTAGCCTTGAAATATCCTCTGGTTCTTGAACTTCAGAGGCCATAAATCGAGTTGTTACACTGCCCATGTAAATTATCTCAACTTTCTCCATATAAGAAGCTAGTTTATGGTTACATGTATGTGCCATATTTTCACTAGTCCATGGTAACATAGAAGACTCCTCTTCTCTCTGACTCAAGGTTGTTGATGACAACTTTGTAACACTTACCTGGGCATACTTAGGAGTTTTTTTTTTCCAAACACACTCATTATTGTTCACCATTTCCACATCTTTGACTGCAAACTCCTCTTCCATGACATTTTTATAAACAGATCTTGAATCTTTCAACAACTAATTATTTTCATTGTGCCTGTTAACTAGAATTTTGGTCAAAGATTTTCATTTGGTAAGCACATGAGCAGTCTAAATTGAGAGTTTAGAAGCATTTGCACAGATTCTGGAGTTGTTGCTTCTAACCATACATTTAAAGGTCTCAAATTGCTTGATTTATATGTATTTGCACCTATTTAAAGGTCTCAAATTGCTTGATTTAAAGGTCTCCTCCTCATATGATGTACTATTTTGAATATTCTATTCTTTTCATATCAAACATTATAAAGCCTCTTGCACACTGTTCTCATCTCTTTTATTTGAACATAATTCCGATAATCATTGCATTCATGAAGAAAGGATATATTCATGTGAAACTCTGTCCAGCTGCTTCTCTTGGCTAATGCCATCACCTACATCCCATAGAGAATCCGACAATTGAATGTCGACTTGACCAAAGGCATTGCTTACTTCCTGCTGAGATTGAACAAGAGAATCAAAATCTCTCCTTCCAGGGGTCATTACTCTGTGCTTTGGACTTGAAGTTTGCCTCTTTTCCCTTCTCTTCTATCCCGAGACTCCAAAAACTTGCTGTAGCCCATCCTTTCCGTCTCCTCTGCCCACTGAAATTTCAAAAGCACTTCATCCTTGCCCTTATATGCTCCTTCAGTTTGAAATCCAAAATCATCATTTCCACTATTCTTGTTTTCCGTATTTACTTCTGTTGAATCTGTATTTTGTGCTAGGTTATGAGTATATTGTTTTAAATTATTCACTTCAGAATAGAGACCAATCATAAGAATATTTTTATTTTGTGCAGGCCTGCAATCCATGACTGACGACGAATTGACAGCAAACAATAAACCACATTGCTCAGAGGCATTCAACAAAATTGGCAGATCTTTGGTGTTTTTTCTAAATTTACCCGACTGTTCAGACGCTGGCTGATTCTTCTTACCTGTATTTTCTAACCCATCTCCCAAAATATATAGCCATCTAGAAGGTAATGACTCTTTGAGCCCTTTGAAAATACACCACATAATAATCTCTGCCCAATTGTTTGAGCTGCTTATCAACTCACCAATGTCTGGTCCAAACAAGTTTCCTTCAAGGATCAAATTAATTTTTTCTTTTCAAATAGAGTTTAGAAGAATTTGCACAGATTCTGGAGTTGTTGCTTCTGACCATACATTTAAAGGTCTCAAATTGCTTGATTTAAAGGTCTCCTCCTCATATGATGTGTACTATTTTGAATATTCTATTCTTTGCATATCAAACATTATAAAGCCTCTTGCACACTGTTCTCATCTCTTTTATTTGAACATAATTTCGATAATCATTGCATTCATGAAGAAAGGATATATTCATGTGAAACCCCGTCCAGCTGCTTCTCTTGGCTAATGCCATCACCTACATCCCATAGAGAATCCGACAATTGAATGTCGACTTGACCAAAGGCATTGCTTACTTCCTGCTGAGATTGAACAAGAGAATCAAAATCTCTCCTTCCAGGGGTCATTACTCTGTGCTTTGAACTGGAAGTTTGCCTCTTTTCCCTTCTCTTCTATCCCGAGACTCCAAAACTTGCTGCAGCCCATCCTTTCTATCTCCTCTACCCACTGAAATTTCAAAAGCACTTCATCCTCGCCCTTATATGCTCCTTCAGTTTGAAATCCAAAATCATCATTTCCACTATTCTTGTTTTCCGTATTTACTTCTGTTGAATCTGTATTTTGTGCTAGGTTATGAGTATATTGTTTTAAATTATTCACTTCAGAACAGACACCAATCATAAGAATATTCTTATTTTGTGCAGGCCTGCAATCCATGACTAAGGAGGAATTGACAGCAAACAATAAACCACATTGCTCAGAGGCATTCAACAAAATTGGCAGATCTTTGGTGTTTTTTCTCAAATTCACCCCTGACTGTTCAGACGCTGGCTGATTCTTCTTACCTGTATTTTCAAACCCATCTCCCAAAATATATAGCCATCTAAAAGGTAATGACTCTTTGAGCCCTTTGAAAATACACCACATAGTAATCGCTGCCCAATTGTTTGAGCTTCTTATCAACTCACCAATGTCTGGTCCAAACAAGTTTCCTTCAAGGATCAAATTAATTTCCTCTTTTCAAATAGAGTTTAGAAGCATTTGCACAGATTTTGGAGTTGTTGCTTCTGACCATACATTTAAAGGTCTCAAATTGCTTGATTTATATGTATTTGCACCCATTTGAACTGAAAGCTATATTGTGCAAAGTTGTTTCAAGCTCAAAAGTATTATCCTGCCTATAGAACCCTGAACCCCAATAATCCTTGCAGTGACCACTTTCACCAAGTAGAATATGTGCTTCATCAACATCATCAAACCTCAAACCTCAATTTCCCTTCCAAGTTTTTCTCTATAACAATTTTTGTGAGTCCTGCTTGCCAGACACCAGTTACAAACTTTCTTTCACTTGAAAATTCACAACAATTGAATTTAAATTAGCCTCACATGGGTTGTATTTCATTTTTAGTATATTTCGCTTGATTATTTCTTTATACAATCTCCCCACTTCTCTTATCCATGTTCCGACGTCCCTTTGCACCTCTTGGTGCAATTGCTAGTTATAAGAATATTTAAGATTCTAGATCTATCGATCTGAGATGGATACTGCAATATAAATCTGAAGGATTCATGAGATTACTTCATGTTTGATCAGATTTTTTTAATGATAAATGTTATCTTGCAAGGAAATTTCAAAATTTGAAGTCATATTAATTCAGTACATTGATGCAAATTCATACGCTAATGCGATGTATATGATTGCAATTTCATTTTTTTACAGTTACTTTTAGTTTAATTATATCATTTAGCTCGATGCTTTCCATATATTCAACTAAACCTTTGTTGCTTAACAAGACTTTGTCATTTCCATGTTTTAGTGAAATTGTTTATGGTTTGATACTTTCATACAACCTCTATCAAGTTACATGCACCCTCATTAGAAAAAACAAGAGAATTTGGCTTGCCATGACTATGTTTCTTTGTCATTGTTGACTTAAGAAAGTCTTTTAGCTAAGAAACTAGTTTCAAGGTTATGGCATAACTTGTCATATAAATTGAACAGAATTTATATCCAAAATGTTAATTTGTAAACTACTTAGCCGGTTTTAGGCTTTCCATTTAAAATCTACTTCAGTTTGAACTTTGAACGAGTTGTTCCATAGACTTGAATATTAAGAGATTTTGGTGTAAGGATTAAAAATTAGCCCGTAAGGCCTCTCAGTTATTCATTTATTTGATCTAATATAACATTTACTGTTAAATTAGAACCACTCGGCACAAATACGTCATAGATCAAGATCATACTTTGTAGAGTGTCATAGAATAAAAATAGGAGCAATGACACTGAGTTCTTTCAGTTTTCCTGGTTCTTATTCCTTTGGTGTATCTTTGCACCTTTAGGGGCAATTGCTAGTTTAAAGTCTAATTCTTTAAAGGGTGCTAGCTCAATGGAAAAGCACCTGCTTTACAAGCAGGAGGTTGGTGGTTCGATTCCATCGTGCCTTGATATTCATATATAGGGAATGACGAAGATCAGTGTTTGGTGATGGATGCTCTTTTGACCATCACCAATGAGCTTATGGTGACATTTTTCGACCCTCACCAAAATATGAAATGGTGACGGTCAACGAACGCCACCATATATACGCATCAATAGTGACGACCATTAAAGGTCTGTCACCATAAGTCGTTGTTGTTTATCTGAAATGGTGAGGGTCACTGTTTGTCATTATAGTCATTATTCGTGACGGACCTTGATGTCACCAATGCGTTTATGGTGACGGTCAATGAACGTCGCTATATATATGCACCAACAGTGATGGCCATGAAAGGTCCATTACAAAAAATCATTGCTGTTCATATGAAATGGTGACGGTCACTATCCGTCATTATAATTAATATTCGTGACAGACCTTGACTGTCACTACAACACATACTTTCGGCGACGCCACCTTTGGTGACGTTCAGTTTTTTGGTGACGGAGGCTATTGTCCATCACCATTGCTCATATGAAATGGTGACGGTCAATATCCGTCACTATAAATCATTATTGGTGACGGACCTTGAATGTCACCACAACACCTATACTTTCGGTGACGCCACCTTTGGTGACGTTCAATTTTTTGGTGACGGAGGCTATTGTCCGTCACCATTGCTCATATGCAATGGTGACGGTCACTATCCGTCACTATAAATCGTTATTGGTGACGGACTTTGAATGTCACCACAACACCTATACTTTCGGCGACGCCACCTTTGGTGACGTTCAGTTTTTGGTGACGAAGGCTCTTTTGACCCTCACCAATGAGCTTATGGTGACCATTTTCGCCCCTCACCAATGTCCTTTTTTCTTGTAGTGACTTTGGGAGTTTAAAACCCCTTGGAATGATTGTCCAAGAATTTTTGGAGATCTGGAGAAATAGATGATTTTGATGTTCAAACTTCTAGTGAGAATAATTTTGCAATCACGCCTCATTGTTCTCTTTTTTCAGAATATTTGTCATGAAATTAGAGATTATTATCTTTCTCGGCTTCTCTGTGATACCCCATAATTCAACTTCCTTTCCTATCGAAAACAATTTCAATAAAATTTCTTGAAAATTAAAAGCTGCGGTCCCCAAATATTGTAACCATAGTACTCCTAGTACAACCTCAACACCTCTAATTGGAATGGAAATCATTGGACTATTCAATACATATTCCCCCATGGCTAGCTTCATATTATGGCATTTTCCAGAGAATTTATAGTTCCTCCATTTGCAACCATCACTTGAAATTCTAGTTCTAGCTATAGGAATCAATTCAATTACATGGTTAACTTACAATGAATAAAATTCTAGGTACTACCCGAATCAATCATCACTATTACCTTTTTATTCTTGATATGTCCTTCTATCTTGAGAGTTTGAGGAGTGGTAATTTCTGCCAATTCATTACACAATATGGTCAGACTCATTTCATCTTTCTCTAGGGTTGGCTCCTGGTGTATATCCTCTTCTTTTGAAGTTTATTGTTCATGTTCTTCCTCCTATTCACAATCTATGTAAAATAATTTATGTTAAGATGAATTCTAATTGCAAGTGTACAAAAAAATATCACTTTATTTGTGCATAAAAATAGCCCTATTATCAAATATGGTTGTTAATTTCTTTAGATCTTGTAATATCCCAAATTGGAAAATTCAGCAATATTGACCATAAAAACGTTATTTTAAGAAAATTAAGTTATAACAAAGGAAAATAATGGTTGGATCCATTAGAATATGTATTATGGCCATGAAATAAAAAAGGGGAATAGAAACAAATCCCTTTTTCTAAGTTAAACAGATCTCCAAGTCTCAAAATGGCAAAAAAACACCCAAACTCCAATGGATCTTCCAAGTGAAAGGCTGATGCTATCACTGAAGATCTGACCCTGCAATCAACCTCCAAACCCTCACTGTAGATACACATTGAAAATAACGCAGTAAAGGAGAGGGAATGTGTTGTAGGTGATAGAGAATAGGTTTTCCAAGTGCCAATATCTGAAATGTGCTCCAAAGGATTCCTCACTGATCTCCCAAAGGAAAGCAAGCTTCCTCCTCTGAAAGATAAGCTACAAAAGTGGTGTTGTGGATCCCCACTGCAACACCGTGCAACACAACATTATACTACTACAAAAATAATGTTGTAGTTGAAGGAGGTGCTTGGCCTCAAGCCTGAATGTTGAGAAATGAAGAAAAATCTCCCTCAAGAGGCCTCTCTTGAAAGGAGAAGGAATTCCTAAATAGGAAATCCTTGTGCTAAGCAGCACTACAACTTTTCTAAATAGCAAGAGAATGCCAAATAGTCTTCCAAACCATAAAATCAATAATACATAAAAAAATAACAATGGCCGCCTTGCCCTCATTTTAAACAAGTGGAAGCCCTCTCACCATGGGTCCCACTCATTAGGGTTTCCTCCACCACGGAATCTTCCTCCCATTCACACTGTGCTGCCTCTCAAAGTGATTTCCACCTCCTATCCTAGCATTGTTGACTTGGTCAAACTCGACCTTGTCCACAAGAAAATTTCCTCTTTAACATATGAGGGTGTGAAATCTAGCTCTTATGACTATCCCTTTCCACACTATGAGGGATTTTATTCATATCTCTAAAATGCATGGGCCTCCTTACCCATTTATTTATCTCCTAAGTGACATGGGAAAAAATTAATATTCCAATTAGCTGCATGATAATTTTGGAATATTATAGTCCCCCACTCCCAAATGTTGCTTTTCCTCAAGAAACTGCAAGGATAGAACTAAGAAGCCTCCTCTTCTCTCCTTGTAGCATCCTCATATTATAAAATCCTCCAAGGATCAAGATGTTGTATCATCAATCCATCTCAAGGTTTCGCCT
This sequence comes from Pinus albicaulis, assembly GCA_034641835.2. NCBI lineage: Eukaryota > Viridiplantae > Streptophyta > Pinopsida > Pinales > Pinaceae > Pinus > Pinus albicaulis. The sequence continues at coordinate 1,227,397,539 of CM076574.1, read as the reverse complement.
CCCAAGTATGCAAGCTAGCTTTTTGTGAGCATCCCAAATAGCTATCATCATGTGAAAGTGAAACATCCATGGAGGCAAAAATGGACTTTCTAAAGGTCTCTTTGAGGCATGGCATCTAAATGGTATTGGGAACTAGCATTCCCATGTGGGTCCTCCATCCCCAAGCTCTCAACCGTACAAAATGAGTCACCCCCTCATAATGGTAACTCATACAAATCATCCTCCACCTTGAGCTCCTGCAATGTAGGTGGGATGAAAATCTGATCATGGTAGAAAAAATAGCCTACCCCACACTATCCTCCTCTCCACTTATGATAAGTGTAGAGTGTCTCCTGCTCCTAGGCTACAAAATTGTTGCCTCCAAGTGGCAAGAAGAAAAATGGATCTCCAAAGATCTTCCCTCCAACGTTGTGAATCATGTTGGCCCAACCCATCCCATATATGATGAATAGGATGTCACCATCATGTGGCATCCAAGTGAGTGGAATACTAAAGGTTTCATGTAGATTTGAAAGGTACAAACATTTTTCCAAGTGGTCACAATGTAGTTTTCCTAACTGTTGTTGCACAACATGACATGGAAACTCATAAAAAAGTTTCTCCCAATTATTTAGGAGAGTCATAGCCCAAGTGCTCCAAGCAATCTCATGGCCCACCTCATAAAGAGACAAGTGTTTTGTTGTGATGGCCATATCACCTCTCATTCTCCCATTATAACATGTAATGAAAAAGTGTGGGAATCCTCCTTCCCAAGGGACACACCCATCCAATGTGTCTCTCCCCCAAACATGCTCCCAAATGAGAACAACAACAACATAGGGAACCATAATGAGAACCATACTTGCTACCATATGTAGCAGGGGAGAAGGACAATGGTCCCTCAAATGTAACCAACACAGTTTAACCTTCAGCTGCAATAGAGAGTGACAAAAAGTGTGGTTTCTCAACCACTTGCTGGTTGCCCCACTCTCTTCATATGTTTGGAGAAAGTGAATGATGTATGGTACAAAGTGAGCATGTTCTCCATAATACGACTCCTCCCCAAGTCCTCCTAGGGAGTCGTCATGAATACTGCTCATGGCCTCAAGTAGACCATGAAGTCTAGAGGAAATAATGGTCCTCCTTGGAGCAACATCCTACACATATATGGTTAAGGGATGCATATATACATTATACAAATCGTTATGCAAACAAACAATACCCTTACCATATGTCTTGCTCATGCAAATGGAGTGGCTCATAGATGAGTCTCTTCTCATCCTCAAAGAGGAAAGAGGTGGTTGTGTTAAGGCATGTATCTCCTCCACCTCTACATGATCCCTGCATCTCCTCATATGTTGATTTGTTGGTCTCCCGGGTGAAATTCCTCCATGCAATGAGACATCATCATCAAGAGTAGATTGCATATATGGATGGACAGACTTGTTCTTTCCCTCACTGTGCAATCCAGTCTCCCTCTTAGGTGCATCAACCTCTTGAAATAGATAGGGGTGTGTGGTCCTCATCACATGATGTTGTTCATCCTCCATATCTCCTCCTTTTATCTCCATAGATTTACACCCTCTCATCAATGGCACATGTAAATCATGAGTTTTGCATTGATCTCCATATGTGAGAGCTTGGGGAATTATTTGTAATGACAAAAGAATCCCACTAGTTGGAGTAAGAGCTACTTATACCTCTACATGAGGTGCTAGATCTACTCTATACATGACAGTGTTGTTGCCCTACTCCTCATCAACATGTATGGGAAACCTCCCAAGAATTGGGTCCTCTTTTGAAAAAGGGATTTCCATGCCCTCTTGTTCACGAATATGAGATACAGGCTTTGCCTCTAACAAGATATGATGCAAGATGTCAGCCTCCTCCATGGTTTTCTGAAGTGGATCTAATTTTATATTTGCCTCCATCACATGCAAGGTATTTGTTTTCTGGGGTTTGTTTGGTTCCACCACATGTGTTTCAGAAATTTTTCCATCAAATCTTTCCACTAATGCCTTAGTGAACCTATAATAAGAAGAGATATTTTCATTCTTCAAAGAAAAATACTAAAATATCCACCATGAATAGGCCTTACCTCCAAAATGCAGCACTGCAACTTTGATGGCTTCAACTTCAGAAATTTGGTGGTGTTGCAAAAAGGTGTCTAGTTCTTCCACCCAAGCTCTCGCTCAACATGTAGGTGAACCATAAAAATTAGATAGAATAAATCTATCATGCTGCTTGCTTCTCTTCACCTTGATCTTGCAAAACTCTGAAAAAGTGATATGATCTCTAAACTTCTAAGTTTGAGATTAATACTCTTGCAGAAAATCACTAAGAGTTTCCCTCCTAGCCATTCCCTCTTCTTCCATCTCCCTCATGCCAATTCTGGGCATGTGACTGCACTGTGCATCATTGTGTGTGGCTACATGCTCATGCTTATTACATGAAATTCTAGAGTTTGATTCAGATTAAAACCCTCTTGGAGACTCTATACACATCTCCCTTCTTATTTTCTTGAGATCTCCTTGAATGCTTTGTATAGATTTAGGAAGAAGCATTTAGAGCCTCTCCTCCTTCTTTCCTCCTAATAATGGAGTCTTATTTCTATTAATATTCTATTCTCTTGATAGAATAATGGCTGATATCGATAGGCTAAGCCAAGATTATGCTTTGATACCACTGTAATATCCGAAATTGGAATATTCAGCAATATTGACCATAAAAATGTTATTTTTACAAAATTAAGTTATAACAGAGGAAAATAATGGTTGGATAGCTTATAATATGTATTATGGCCCTTAAATACAAAAGGGGAACAAAAAAAATCCCTTTTTCTAAGTTAAATAGATCTCCCGACCTCAAGATGGCTTAAAAACACCCAAACCCCATGACTTACACCATGCGGATTTAAGAAGCACATGGTTGCATGATTTTTTGAAGGTTTCTACAAAACTATGATGTAAACAACATATCATGATTTTATTTACTCAAATCATGGAGAAAAATAGAGATCTAGCCCTTTTTACACATTATAAAGATGAACCGGCAAGGGTTTCATGAAAGCATGAGTACAAAAGAGCATATATGTGCATCAAACTATAAAATAACACAGTATTACTGCATATTTCCATACATATAGCTTAATGATACAAAAAATATATGGGAATCCCATTTTTCTAGCTTTCCGGAAGAAGGATTGAACCTTTCCCCAAGGAACTAGCTCAAAAACAAGGGGTTTCACCCTGAATACAAAAATGCCGAAGTTACAGTCCAAGACTGAATAGAAGCTGCAACTCAAGAAATGGATGGAGATGGATGAAGATGATGAAAAACCTGAATATACCTCCTCCAGTGGATCTTCCCAGTGAAAGGCTGATCCTATCACTGAAGATCTCACCCTCCAATCAACCTGCAAATCCTCACTCCAGATACACACTGAAAATAATGTTGTCAAGGAGAGGGACTGCACTGTAGGTGATAGAGAATATTTTGGCCAAGTTCCAAGATCATAAATGTGCTCCAAAGGCTTCCTCACTAATCCTCCAAAGGAAATAAAACTTCCTCCTCTGAAAGATAAGCTACACAAGTGGTGTTGTGGATCCCCAGTGCAACACCGTGCAACACAATGTTATACTGCTGCAGAAATAACACTATAGCTGAAGGTGGATGCTTAGCCTCAAGCTTGAATGTGGAGAAATGAAGAACAAACTCCATCAAGAGGCTTCTCTTGAAAGGAGAAGGAATTCCTAAATAGGAAATCTTTGTGCTAAGAAGCACTACAACTCTGCTAAACAGCAAGAGAATGCCAAATAGTCTTCCAAACCATAAAATGAATAATACATAACATGAATAACAATGGATGCCTTTCCCTCCTTTTAAACAAGTGGAAGCCCTCTCACCATGGGTCCCACTCATTAGGGTTTCCTCCACCAAGGAATCTTCCTACCATTCACACTGTGTTGCCTCTCAAAGTGATCTTCGCCTCCTATCACAACGTTGTTGGCCTGGTCAAACTGGACCTTGTACACAAGAAAATGTCCTCTTTCACACATGAGGTTGTGAAATCCAGCTCTTATGACTATCCCTTTTCACACTGTGATGGATTTTATTCATATTTCTGAAATGTATGGGCCTCCTTACCCATTTATTTATCTCCTAAGTGACATGAGAAAAAATTAATATTCCAATTAGCTGCATGCTAATTTTGAAATACTACAGTCCTCCCCTCCCAAATGTTGCTTGTCCTCAAGAAACTACAAGGATAGAACTGAGAAGCCTCCAATTCTCTCCCTGTAGCATCCTCATATAATAAAATCCTCCAAGGATCAAGATGTTGTATCATTAATCCATTTCCAAGTTGCCCCTCCCAAGTATGCAAGCTAGCTTTTGGTGAGCATCCCAATAGCTATCATCATGTGAATGTGAAACATCCATGGAGGAAACAATGGGCTGTATAAAAGTCTCTTTGAGGCATGGAATCTAAAATGTATTGGGAACTAGCATTCCCATGTGGGTCCTCCATTCCCAAGCTATGAACCATACAAAATGAGTCACCCCCCTAGAATGGTAACTCATACAAATCATCCTCCACCTTGAGCTCCTGCAATGTAGGTGGGCTGAAAATCTGATCATGGTAGAAAAAATAGCCTACCCCATGTTTTCCTCCTCTCCACTTACGATAAGTGTGGTGTATGTTGCTCCTGGGCTGCAAAAGTGTTTCCTCCAAGTGACAAGAAGAAAATTGGATCTCCAAAGATCTTCCCTCCAACGTTGTGAATCATGCTAGCCCAACCCATCCCATATATGATGAATAGGAAGTCACCATCATATGGCATATAAGTGAGTGGAATACTGAAGGTTTCATGTAGATCTGAAAGGTACCAATAATTTTCCAAGTGGTCACAATGCAGTTTTCCTAACTATTGTTGCACAACATGACATGGCAACTCATAAAAAAATTTCTCCCAATGCTTTAGGAGAGTCATAGCCCAAGTACCCCAAGCAATCTCATGGCGCACCTCATAAAGAGACAAGTGTTTTGTAGTGGTGGACATATCACCTCTCATTCTCCCATTATAACATGTAATGAAAAAGTGTTGGAATCCTCCTTCCCAATGGACGCACCCATCCAATGTGTATCTCCCCCAAACATGCTCCCAAATGAGAACAACAACAACATAGGGAACCATAATGAGAACCATACTTGTTGCCACATGTAGCAAGGGAGAAGGAAAATGGTCCCTCAAATGTAACCTACGCGGTTTAACCTTCAATTGCAATAGAGAGTGACAAAAAGTGTGGTTTCTCAACCACTTTCTTGCTGCCCCACTCTCCTCATATGTTTGGAGAAAGTGAATGATGTATGGTACAAAGTGAGCATGTTCTCCATAATAAATCTCCTCCCTAAGTCCTTCTAGGCAGTGGTCGTTAATACTACTCATTGCCTCAAGTAGACGATGAAATATAGAAGAAAGAATGCTCCTCCTTGGAGCGACATCTTGCACATATATGGTTAAGGGATGCATATATACATTATACAAATCATTATGCAAAAAACAATACCCTTACCATATGTCTTGCTCATGCAAATGGAGTGGCTCATAGATGAGTCTCCTCTCATTCTCAAAGAGGAAAGAGGTGGCTATGTTAAGTCATGTATCTCCTCCATCTCTACATGATCCATGCATCTCCTCATATGTTGATCTGGTGGTCTCCCCGGTGAAATGGCTCCATGCAATGAGACATCATCATCAAGAGTAGACTGCATATATGGATGGACAGACTTGTCCTTGCCCTCACTGTGCAATCCAGTCTCCCTCTTAGGTGCATCAACCTCCTAAAATAGATAGGGGTGTGTGGGCCTCATCACATGATGTTAGTCATCCTCCCTATCTCCTCCTTTTATCTCCATAGTTTTACACACTATCATCAATGACACATGTAAATCATGAGTTGTGCCTTGATCTCCAAATGTGAGATCCAGGGGAATTCCTTGTAATGACACAAGAATCCCACTATTTGTAGCAAGAGCTCCTTCTTACTCTGCATGAGGTTCTATATCTACTCTAGACATGACAACATTGTTTCCCTCCTCCTCATCAACATGTATGGGCAACCTCCCAAGAATTGGATCATCTTTTGAAAAAGGGATCACCATGCCCTCTTGTTTAGGAATATGAGGTAGAGGCTTTGCCTCTAACAAGGTATGATGCAAGATGTCAGCCTCCTCCATGGTTTTCTGAAGTGGATCTGAGTTTATAGTTTTCTCCATCACATGCAAGCTATTTGGTTTTTTGGGGTTTGTTTAGTTCCACCACATGTGTTTCAAAAATTTCGCCATCAAATATTTCCAATAATGCCTTAGTGAACCTAGCATAAGAAGATATATTTGCATTGTTAAAATAAAAATACTCAAATATCCACCATGCATAGGCCTTACCTCCAAAATGCAGCGCTGCAACATTGATGGCTTCAACTTTAGAAATTTGGTGCTGTTGCAAAAAGGTTTCTAGTTCTTCCACCCAAGCTTTGACTGAACATGTAGGTGAAACATCAAAAGTAGATAGAATAAATCTATCATGGTACATGCTTCTCTTCACCTTTATCTTGCAAAACTCTGAAAAAGTGATATGATCTCTAAACTTCTAAGTTTGAGATTCATACTCTTGCAGAAAATCACTAAGAGTTTCCCTCCCAGACATTCCTCTTCTTCCATCTACCTCATCCCAATTCTGGGCATGTGATTGCACTGTGCATCATTGTGTGTGGCTATATTCTCACACTTATTACATTAAATTCTAGAGTTTGATTCAAATTGAAACCCTCTTGGAGACTCTATACACATCTCCCTTCTTATTTTCATGAGATCTCCTTGAATGCTCTGTATAGATTTAGGAAGAAGCTTTGAGAGCCTCTCATCCTTCTTCCCTCCAAATAATGGATTATTATTTCTATTCATATTATTTTCTCTTGATAGCATAATGGCTGATATCCACAGGCCGAGCCAATATTATGCTTTGATACCACTGTAATATCCCAAATTGGAAAATTCAACAATATTGACCATAAAAACATTATTTTTAGAAAATTAAGTTATAAAAGAGGAAAATAACGGCTGTATCCCTTATAATATGTATTATGGCCCTTAAATAAAAAATGGGAACATAAAAAAATCCCTTTTGCTAAGTTAAATAGATCTCTCAGCCTCAAAATGGCTTAAAAACACCCAAACCCCATGACTTACACCATGCAGAATTTTTGAGGCACATGGCTACATGATTTTCTGAAGGTTTATACAAAAATATGATGTAAAAAACATATATAGATTTTATTTACTCAAATCATGGAGAAAAATAGGGATCTATCCATTTTTACACATTATAAAGATGACCCGGCAAGGGTTTCATGAACGCATGAGTAAAAAAAAGAAGATCTATACATCCAAATCTAAAATAACGTAGTCTTACTACATATTTTCATACATATAGCTGAGTGATACAAGAAATATATGGGAAACCCCTTTTTCTAGCTTTCCGGAAGAAGGATTGACCCTTTCCCCAAGGAACAAACTCAAAACCAAGGGGTTTCACCCTAAATACAAAAATGCCGGAGTTGCAGTCTGAGACTGAATAGTAGCTAAAACTCAAGAAATTTTTGGAGATGGATGGATATGATGCAAAAGCTAAATATACCTCCTCCAATGGATCTTCCTAGTGAAACGCTGATCCTATCACTGAAAATCTCACCCTCTAATCAACCGGCAAACCTTCACTGCAGATACACACTGAAAATAACGCAGTCAAGGAGAGGGACTACGTTGTAGGTGACAAAGAATAGGTTGGCCAAGTGCCAAGATCTGAAATGTTCTCCAAAGGCTTCCTCACTAATATCCCAAAGGAAAGAAAGCTTCCTCCTCTGAAATTTAAGCTACAGAAGTGGGGTTGTGGATCCCCACTGCAACACCCTGCAACACAACACGATACTGCTACAGAAATAAATCTGTAATTGAAGGAGGATGCTTGGATTCAAGCTTGAATGTGGAGAAATGAAGAAAAAACTCCCTCAAGAGGCCTCTCTTGAAAGGAGAAGGAATTCCTAAACAAGAAATCCTTGTGCTAAGCAGCATTGCAACTCTGCTAAACAGTAAGAGAATGCCAAATAGTCTTCCAGACCATAAAATCAATAATAGATAACACGAATAACAATGGATGCCTTGCCCTCCTTTTAAAAAAGTGGAAGCCCTCTCACCATGGGTCCCACTCATTAGGGTTTCCTTCACTAGGGAATCTTCCTCCCATTCACACTGCGTTGCCTCTCAAAGTGATCTCCACCTCCTATCCCAGTGTTGTTGGCTTGGTCAAACTAAACCTTGTCCACAAGAAAATGTCCTCTTTGACACATGAAGGTGTGAAATCTAGCTCTTATGACTATCCCTTTTCACATTATGAGGGATTTTATTCATATATCTAAAATTTATGGGCCTCCTTACCCATTTATTTATCTCCTAAGTGACATGAGCAAAAATTAATATTCCAATTAGCTCCATGCTGATTTTGGAATATTATAGTCCTCCCCTCCCAAATGTTACTTGTCCTCAAGCAACTGCAAGGATAGAACTAAGAAGCCTCCACTTCTCTCCCTGTAGCAACCTCATATGATAAAATCCTCCAAGGATCAAGATGTTGTATCATCAATCCATCTCCAAGTTGCCCCTCCCAAGTATACAAGCTAGCTTTTGGTGAGCATCCCAAATAGCTATCATTATATAAAAGTGAAACATCCATCGAGGCAACAATGGGTTGTATAAAGGTCTCTTTAAGGCATGGAATCTAAAAGGTATTTGGAATTAGCATTCCCATGTGGTTCCTCCATCCCCAAGCTATCAACCATACAAAATGAGTCACCCCCCAGAATGGCAACTCATACAAATCATCCTCCACCTTGAGCTCCTGCAATGTAGGTGGGATGAAAATATAATCATGGTAGAAAAAATAGCCTACCCCACTCTATCCTCCTCTCCACTTATGATAAGCGTAGAGTGTCTGCTGCTCCTAGGCTACAAAAGTGTTGCCTCCAAGTGGTAAGAAGAAAATTGGATCTCCAAAGATCTTCCCTCCAACGTTGTGAATCATGCTGGCCCAACCCATCCCATATATGATGATGGGAAGTCACCATATTATGGCATCCAAGTGAGTGGAATACTGAAGGTTTCATGTAGAGATGAAAGGTACCAAAAATCTTCCAAGTGGTCACAACGCAGTTTTCCTAACTGTTGTTGTACAACATGACATGGAAACTCATAAAAAAGTTTCTCCCAATGCTTTAGGAGAGTCATAGCCCAAGTGCTCCAAGGAATCTCATGGTCCACCTCATAAACAGACAAGTGTTTTGTTGTGGTGGGCATATCACCTGTCATTCTCCCATTAGAACATGTAATGAAAAAGTGTGGGAATCCTCCTTCCCAAGGGACACACCCATCCAATGTGTCTCTCCCCCAAACATGCTCCAAAATGAGAACAACAACAACATAGGGAAGCATAATGAGAAGCATACTTGTTGCCATATGTAGAAAGGGAGAAAGACAATGGTCCGTCAAATGTAACCAATGCTGTTTAACCCTCAACTGTAATAGAGAGTGACAAAAATCGTGGTTTCTCAACCACTTGCTTGTTGCCCCACTCTCCTCATATGTTTGGAGAAAGTGAATGATGTATGGTACAAAGTAAGTATGTTCTCCATAATACATATCCTGCCCAATTCCTCCTAGGGAGTGGTCATCAATAGTGCTCATAGCCTCAAGTAGACCATGAAGTCTAGAAGAAAAAATGCTCCTCCTTGGAGCAACATCATGCACATATATGGTTAAGGGATGCATATATACATTACACAAATCATTATGAAAAAAAACAATACCCTTACCATATGTCTTGCTCATGAAAATGGAGTGGCTCATAGATGAGTCTCCTCGCATCCAAAAAGAGGAAAGAGGTGTCTATGTTAAGTCATGTATCTCCTCCATCTCTACATGATCCATGCATCTCCTCATATGATAATCTGCTGGTCTCCCTAGTGAAATGCCTCCATGCAATGAGACATCATCATCAAGAGTAGACTGCATATATGGATGGATAGACTTGTCCTTGCCCTCACTGCACAATCCAGTCTCCCTCTTAGGTGCATAAACCTCCTGAAAGAAATAGGGGTGTGTGGTCCTCATCACATGATGTTGGTCATCCTCCCTATCTCCTCCTTTTATCTCCATATTTTTACACCCTATCATCAATGGCACATGTAAATCATGAGTTGTGCATTGATCTCGATATGTGAGATCCCAGGGAATTCCTTGTAATGACACAAGAATCCCACTACTTGGAGCAAGAGCTCCTTCTTCCTCTCCATGAGGTGCTAGATCTACTGTAGACATGACAGTGTTGTTGCCCTCCTCCTCATCAACATATATGGGCAACCTCCCAAGAATTGGATCCTCTTTTGAAAAAGGGATCTCCATGCCCTCTTGTTCAGGAATATGAGATAGAGGCTTTGCCTCTAACAAGGTATGATGCAAGATGTTAGCCTCCTCCATGGTTTCCTGAAGTGGATCTGAGTTTATAGTTTCCTCCATCACATGCAAGGTATTTGTTTGTTGAGGTTTGTTTGGTTCCACCACATGTGTTTCAGAAAATTTTCCATCAAATCTTTTCACTAATGCCTTAATGAACCTAGCATAAGAAGAAGTATTTGCATTCTTCAAAGAAAAATACTTAACTATCCACCATCCATAGGCATTACCTCCAAAATATAGTGCTGCAACTTTCATGGCTTCAAATTCAGAAATTTGGTGCTACTGCAAAAAGGTGTCTAGTTCTTCCACCCAAGCTCTCGCTCAACATGTAGGTGAACCATCAAAAGTAGATAGAAGAAATATATCATGTTGCTTGCTTCTCTTCACCTTGATCTTGAAAAACTCTGAAAAAGTGATATGATCACTAAAATTTTGAGTTTGAGATTCATACTCTTGTAAAAGATCACTAAGAGTTTCCCTCCTTGTCATTCCCTCTTCTTCCATCTCCCTCACGGAAATTCTTGGCATGTGACTGCGCTGTGCATCGATATGTGTGGCTACATGCTCACACTTATTACATGAAATTCTAGAGTTTGATTTAGATTCAAACCCTCTTGAAGACTCTATACATATCTCCCTTCTTATTTTCCTGAGATCTCCTTCAATGCTCTGTATAGATTTAGGAAGAAGCTTTGAGAGCCTCTCCTCCTTCTTTCCTCCGAATAATGGAGTCTTCTTTCTGTTCATCTTGTCTTCTCTTGATTGATGAAATTTTGTTACCGGAGGATAGGTTCCCTAAGGCTTTGATCTTTGGCCTAGGGAAAAGTGTCCAAAAGAATTTATTTTTTCTCCTAAAGTGACTTTATAAAGTTATAAAGTCAAATCTAATTTAAAAGTTACTTTAAGTGATAAAGTTACTAAAGTCTAATTTTAAAGTGAATTTAATAAAGTCAATGTGAAATTACAACGGAAAAGTGACTTTGGAAATAAATGACTAAGTGGGTCTTTATTAAAGTGGGGTGAATTAAAAAATAGAAAGTGAGATTTAAATGAGCATTTAATCTCAGCCCTAGATCTAAAGCTATCTCAGCCATTAGATTTATGGATTCCACAAAAGTCACTTAGGATTAGGTTAGAGGAGGAAAAGGAGGAAAATTTCATTCATTCTTTCATGAGAAGATTGAGAGAGGAGAGAAATCTGAAGAGAAATTTATGAACAGAGGGAGAGCAGCAAAAAACACACAACAAATCCATATAGCAGGAGGGCACACTTCCTAAGGCTGAAAATCCATATAGCAGCATTTATTGGCATGGTTACCAAGGCAGAAAAATCCATACAATAGTTTTCACACATTTCAAGGAAAGGACAACGATGTTTTCGAGGAGTAGAATCAGTAGTAAAGGGCATGATTTTCGAGGTAGACTTTCTGGCATGGAAGTCAAGGAAGGGGATGTTGTCCTGTCTATAAAAAATCCGTACAGTGTCTACTAGCAGATTCTAGCATTTTTTTGAGGCTGCAAGTACAAAATTTAATGTTGTAATTTTTCTGTAAGTTTCTATTTTGCTGTTTGGCACAATTTTCAAGGTGGAAGGTGGCACGAAAATTGAGATAAGTGGTTTTAGTGTTTGTTGTAATTTTTTCTGTGTATAGTTGTTCACTGTAAAAGAATTTTATAGAAATAATAGAATTTTTTGAACTGGTTTTCTCAAGAGTTGTAGGGGGTTTTCCAGTGTCACATCAACCAAAAATCTGCGTGTAAAAATTTTGTGTGTGCATGATTTAATTTTCTGAGTTTTTATTTCTGCATTTCAGCATTGTGAAATTTCCAGAATTAGTGGTTTCAGAAAATATTTATTTTTTCCAGCTTGTTGAATGTATGGCTATGGGAATGGGCATTTAACTATATGGGAGAAATAAGGAGAAACTGAAAATCGGGGTTAGGTTATAAAATTTCTACATGGTATCAGAGCTATTTTGCTGAAAAAGGCAGTTTGGGAAAGCAAGAAGAAAAATTACAGCAAGTTGATTTTTCACATAGAAATTACAACAAGCTAATTTTTCACCCAGAAAACTTTACCTTTACTACAACAGTGTTATTTTCAGCTTATTTAGGATAGAAAGAATGTCTTTGGGCTTGAAGGTGGAGGATAGGTTGGATGGGCATAGCAACACCAGTGTTTGGAAGGAGAGAATGAAGAGCATCTTTGAGGAGGGAGAAATCTGGGATATCATGGTGCATACCGCACATCACCCTGTTAATGTGCCTACTGATGTTGTTCAGTTGGCAGCTTATAATAAAAAGAATAACAAGGGTAAGAGAGTGATTCTAGATTGAATCAAAGACCATTGCATTCCTCATGTGAGAGGAAAGAGAAATTCTCATGAGATGTGGATAGCATTGACCAATCTATAGCAGAGTATAAATGAGAACATGAAAATGGTCCTAAGGGAGAAGTTGAAGACCATTAAGATGGGTAATACTGATAGCTGGATATCTCACAAATATTACTAATGTGAGAGATGAATTGGCAGCAGTTGGAGAGGTAATTCCATCCACTGAGTTGGTGTGGATTGCAGTGAATGGCCTCCCTAGTTCATGGCTGAACTTTGCTGATGGGGTTTGTGCACGTGAGACCCTTCCCACTTGGGAGAGGTTTTTGGATGATTGCATACAGATAGAAATCAAGAATAGCCAGCTTAGGGTAGGCAAACTAGTTGAGCAAGATGCAGATGTAGTATTGTTGGCAGGAGGCAAGAAAGGCAAGGGAAAGAAGCAAGCTTCCACAAGCAGTGGTGGGGGAAAAGGCAAAGGTAAAGGTAAATAGGGGAACATGTAGAAGGAATATTCCAAGGTGAAGTGTTGGAATTGTCAGAGGATGGGACACTATGTAGTTGTGTGTCTGGAGAAGAAGAAGAAGGGGAAGAACCAGAGCATGGCAGCATCAGCAGAGATAGAGGAATTTACGGATAGCTTTGACCGAGATTTTGGGTTCATTGCTTGTGAGTCCACTAGTGTGAGATCACTTGCCACAAAGGTTGAGAGGGAGTGTGAATTTCCCTCCACTAGCGAAGCATCTTCAGGTATCTGGTATGTTGACAGTGGGGCCTCACGTCTTAGGATAGGAGTCTTTGAGTACTTCTCAAAGCTTTCAGAGAGTGGCACTGATATAGAGGTAGTACTTGGATATGACAACATTGTTAGAGCAGTCGGTGTAGGGACATTGATATTTGATAGGGAACCCAAACCTCCCTTGAAGGTGTCAGATGTTCTATATGTGCCAGGGATGAGGAAGAACCTCATATCCATCTCAGCATTGGAGGACAGAGGGTATTAGATATTGTTCAGGAGAGGAAAAGTGTTGATATATCCCAGGGGCACTCCAGCTGATTCAGCTATAGTGATTGGTGTATGCCATACAAAGGTGTACAAGTTTGCATTTCAGCCCCTTTTGGCATTGAGCAGTAGTATCGGCAATAGAGCTAGTAGTTCAGAGTTGTGTGAGATTTGGCACCGGAGGATGGGGCACATGTATCATGGAGCCTTGAGGACACTGCGGGAGATCACTACAGGTGTTCCGGATTTCAGTACTGAACACTTTGATACATGTAGAGGATGTGCTATGGGCAAGTTTTCCAAATCCCCTTTTTCTAGCAGTGGCAGCAGATCGACTGGGATACTTGATTTGATTCATTCCGATGTGTGTGATTGGATGTCTCATGTTTCCTTGAGTAGATATGAGTATTATGTTTTATTTATTGATTATCACTCCAAGAGGACATGGATTTATTTCTTGAAGACCAAGAGTGAGGTCTTCATGCGGTTTCAGGAGTTTAGAGCTCTTGTGGAGACTCAGACAGGTTAGAAGATCAAGTCCCTAAGGTTGGACAATGATGGTGAGTACACCTTTGGAGAGTTTATTGATTATTTTGTGGAGGCAGGAATTAGGAGGGAGTTCACAGTTCCTTACAACCCCCAATAGAATGGGGTTGCGGAGAGGAAGAACAGATCCATTGGAGGGGCTGCCTAAGCCATGCTACATGATCAGGGGTTACCATTGTTTTTGTGGGTAGAGGCCTGCAACATTGTTGTGTAATTATAGAATAGGAGTCTACATCGTGCCTTGGGGCATGTGACTCCGGAGGAGGCTTTTTTGGGAAAAAGCCTAATATTGGTCATCTTAATATCTTTGGGTGTATTGCATACTCCTATGTACCCAAGGAGAAGAGGACCACGCTAGAGCCCACCACAGAGAAGGGTATCTTTGTGGGCTATAGTGAGACCTCGAAAGCCTTCCAGATTTATATTCCTCCATAGAGGAGAGTTGTTGTCACGCGGGATGTGAAGTTCAAGGAGGACAGGGCTTTCAGGAGGTCATGAGAGTTAGAGTATCTGGATCAGCGAGACCCTCAGGAGTAGCTTAGTTAGGCACAAGGATCCAGTGGGTAGGGATCAGGAGGATCCAGAGGTACATCGATTATGGTGTCGGGTCCATCAGTGAGCAGTGGCTCGCAAGTCAGAGGGGTGGTGCTTCGGGCAGCATGCAGAGCAGTCCATAGAGAAGTTCACTAGGGAGTCCACTGATGGACAGTTCACACAGTACTTCAACATCTATAGGTCAAGATTTCAGCTTCTGATGAGGAGGAGGAGGAGGAGGAGTTTCATTCTCTAGTGGGAGAAGTGTGCTCAGGGAAGAGGAAGTCCAAGTGGCTTCAAGATACCTTGAGAGAGGCCACATCTGTTGTTGGGCCTAAGAGGTTAGGTGGAGAGAGCAGACCACCTGATAGGTTTTATAGCTATATGGAAATGGTTGCCAACATTGTTGACTATGAGCCTTCTAGCTATGAGGAGGCAGCTAGCCAGCAGGTTTGGAGAGAGGCCATGCAGGAGGAGTATTCTTTTATCATGAAGAATGATGTTTGGGAGGCGGTGTCAAGGCTTGAGGGAAAATTTGTGGTTACTTCCAGATGGATTTACAAGGTAAAGCATGCTACAAATGGCAGCATTGAGAAATTAAAAGCAAAGTTTGTGGCTAGAGTGTTCTCCCAGGTAGAGGGAGTTGATTATGAGGAGACCTTTGCTCTCGTGGCTCGATATACTTCAATTCGATCCATCATATCGATAGCAGTAGAGATGGGCTGGAAGATCCACCAGATGGATGTGAAGATTGGATTTCTCAATGGCTTCATACAGGAGGAGGTGTACATTGAGTAGCCACAGGGCTTTGAGGTGCATGGGAAGGAGTCCTATGTGTGCATACTGAAGAAGGCACTTTATGGCCTGAAGCAAACTCCCAAAGCTCGGTACTCTAGGATAGATACATACTTGCAGGAGATGGGTTTGACAAAGAGTGAAGTAGATCTAAACCTTTACTATATTGTGATAGGTGAGGAGCCTCTCATTCTGGTGTTGTATGTGAATGACTTGGTCATTACTGGTGCAAAGAGACTCATAGAGCACTGCAAGAGAGATCTTGCGTCAGAGTTCGAGATGAAGGACATTGGCTTGATGCATTACTTTTTGGGTTTGGAGGTGTGGTAGGAGGAGGGGAATTTCTTCCTGGGGTAGGGGAAGTATATTGTGGACATCCTTGGCAGATTCTAGATGGAGGATTGTAGACCCATGTTGACACTGATGACCAGCAACTAGAAGAAGCTTCACACTTCAGATTCCGAGTTGGTGGATCCCACATTTTATAGACAACAGATTGGTTCCTTGATGTATTTGGTCAACACCAGACTAGATATATGTTTTTTAGTCAACATGATGATCCAGTTCATGTGTGAGCCCAGGAGGGTGCATTGGGTTGCTGCAAAACACATTTTGCGGTACTTGCAGGAGACAGTGGATTATGGTCTGTATTATAGGCAGGTGATGGAGTGAGATTGGCAGGTTACACTGATTATGATTGGGCAGGTTGTGATTCTGATAGGAAGAGCACTTCAGGGTGTTGTTTTGGGTTGGGTTTGGCAATGGTTTCGTGGTTCAGCCAAAAGCAGTAGTCTGTAGCATTGATTTTAGCGGAAGCAGAGTACATGGCAGCTAGTCTAGCTAGTTGTGAGGCCATCTAGCTTTGCAAGATGTTGTTTGGCTTATTTGGTCAGCCATTGAGACCTTTAGTGATTTATTGTGATAATCATATTTGCATTAAACTCATGGAGAATCCAGTATTTCATGACAGGTCAAAGCATATCGGGATCAAATATCATTTCATTAGAGACTATGTTCAGAAGGGAGCTGTGAAACTTGAGTATATTTCCATTGATGAGCAGGTTGCAGATATTCTTACCAAAGCCTTACCACGGGGCTAGCATTTCTACTTCAAAGATAAGATGGGTGTGGTGAGGAACACCTTCCTCGGTAAGAGGGAGTGTTGAAATTTGGTTACCTGAGGATAGGTGGTTCCCTAAGGCTTTGATCTTTGGCCTAGGGAAAAGTGTCCAAAAGAATTTAATTTTTCTCCTAAAGTGACTTTATAAATTTATAAATTCAAATCTAATTTAAAAGTGACTTTAAGTGATAAAGTTACTAAAGTATAATTTTAAAGTTACTTTAATAAAGTCAATGTGAAATTAGAAAGGAAAAGTGACTTTGGAAATAAATGACTAAGTCAGTCTTTATTAAAGTAGGGTGAATTAAAAAATAGAAAATGAGATTTAAATGAGCATTTAATCTCAGTCCTAGATCTAAAGCTATCTCAGCCATTAGATTTAGGGATTCCCCAAAAGTCTGTTGTGAAACCCGCTCCAAAAATAGAAGAAAAGAGATATAAATGCCTTAGAAATAAGCCACTTCGACGGGGAAACCTCCAATACATTACATGAATGAAAAATTCTTGGATGATACAAATGAATAGAACCTCCTTCTATATATAGGAGTCCATGGGGCCACAGTATAATCCTAGTGGGACCACAATGTAATCCTAGCCGACCTAAAAATAATAATGTAAGGGCACAATAATACGAATATGGGGGTTACAGAGGTACAACAATAACAATAAGGGGGGCTACACTAACATAATAAGGGACTACAATATTAATATAGGGACTTAACATGCCCCTCTCCTTCAAACAAGTGTTGTCCTCAATGCTTGATTATTTCTTGATGCTTCTGTATAAAATTCTCATCCTCCCATGTGGAATAGTCTACAGGAAAGATTTTCCACTTGCTAAGATATTCTGAAATTGATTGTACTTGTCGAGTTCTTGTTTCTGTGACTGCTTTCAGAACTTCTTTCGATGTGATGTTGATCTTCATGTTGTTTCATTAGATTCTGCACCAAAGTTAGGTTATCCTTTGAGAGTTGGAGAACTTGTTGTTGATGCTCGATGGGGTCTTCCGCTAATTTATCATCCATATTAGCTATTATTTGATCCTTCAAACCATCCAAATCAGCCTCCATTTCTGCTTTTAAACCATCTATGTCATCTTCGGTTGCTCTTCGTAAGATCAAAATTTGTTGCACTTGGTACTGTAATTTGGATATCTCATACTGCAATTCTTCCTCTTCATGCGTCATAGTATAGCTTTTTTAGGGCTCAATGGGTATGAATTTTTTTTTCGAGGCATTATAGAACCCAATACTAATAAAATTTCTAAAATATGCCCTTGGAATCACTTCAAACTTCTTTTTCAAACAAACATTATGAAAATTTTAAAAACCAAATACACACCTTTTTCTTACTTTTGAGAAGCTTGATATTGAACTGAATTATCTATGTGATTTTGGATCCTCAATAACTGAAATTTGGCTTTGTAGTATTCCTCTGAAGCTTCTTTCTACTGCCACAAATTTCACCTAATTTAAATTCTTCAAAGCAAAGTTATGTCCAATCTCCCACAATGACCCAATTATGGATTGGTTCAGTAGAGAAAACTTGTATGACTTGCCATGTGTCACGGTTTCTTCCTTTGGCTCTAAAATTGATAGAAAAGAAGCTAAAGTCTATGTACTTATGGCCACTTTTTACAGCATTCAAATCCAATGCTCAGAGAGAGAGTTGTGAAGGTTTTCCCACGATAACCTCTTTGAGATGAAATTCAGGAGCCTGAAAAAGACCTAATTTCCATAGATCATATCTCTGAAAATATTGTGAACCAAGCTCTAAAATTTTACAACGATGTTCCCCAGGATTTCAGCTTTCCTCTCTAGAAATTTCAGCTTCCGAAACTTTGTGGAACAAATGTTACAGTGCAAATGCCACGTTGACCTGTTTAGGTTAAATTCAGGAGCCTACAAAAAGCCCTAACTTCCATAGATCATATCTCTGAAAATATTGCAAACCAAGATCTGAAATTTTGCGATCATGTTCCTCAGGACTTTGGCTTCACACTCTCAAAATTTTAGCTTCTGAACCTTCGTAGAAAAAATTTTATAGCGAAAATTCCATGATGACCTATTTGGAGCAGTGAAAACCCTAGAATCCAAAGCTTTGATACCAAATGTTGTGAAACCAGCTCCAAAAATAGAAGAAAAGAGATATCAATGCCTTAGAAATAAGCCACTTCGAGGGGGCAACCTCCAATACATTACATGAATGAACAATTCTTGGATGATAAAAATGACCAAAACCTCCTTCTATATATCGGACTCCATGGGGCCACAATATAATCCTAGTGGGGCCACAATGTAATCCTAGCTGACCTAACAATAATAATGTAAGGGCACAATAATAGCAATATGGGGGTTATAGGGGTACAACGATAACAATAAGGGGGGCTACACTAACATAATAAGGGACTACACTATTAATATAGGGACTTAACAAAGTCACTTAGGATTAGGTTAAAGGAGGAAAAGGAGGGAAAAGGTCATTCATTCTTTCATGACCATATTGACAGAGATAGAGAGACAGCTGAAGAGAAATTTCTGAGTGGAGGTAGAGCAGCAAAAGACAAACAAAAAATCTGTACAGTAGGAGGGCACACTTCCTAAGGCTGAAAATCCGTATAGCAGCATTTATTGGCACGGTTACCGAGGCAGAAAATTCGTACAACAGTTTGCACGCATTTCGAGGAAAAGACAATCTTGTTTCTGAGGAGCAGAATTCGCAATAAAGGGCATGATTTTTGAGGTAGAATTTTTGGGCATGGAAATCGAGGAAGGGACTGTTGTCCTATCTGTACAGAATCTGTACAGTCCGTACCGGCAGATTCTGGCACTTTTTTGGAGGCTGCAAATACAGCATTTAATGCTGTAATTTTTCTGTAAATTTATGTTTTTATGTTTGGCATGATTTTCAGGGTGGAAGGTGGCATGAAAATAGAGATTAGTGGTTTTAGTGTTTGCTGTAATTTTTTTTGTGTATTGTTCACTGTAAAAGCATTCTCCAGAAATAAGAGAAGCTTTCGAACTGGTTTTCCCAAGAGTTGTAGGGGGTTTTTCCAGGGTCACATTGACCAAAAATCAGCATGTCTATGTGGCTGATTTAATTTTTTGAGTTTTTATTTCTGCATTTCAGCTTTGTGAAATTTCCAGAAGTAGTGTTTTCAGAAAATATTTATTTTTTCCAGCTTGTTGAATGTATGGATATGGGAATGGGCATTTAACTGTATGGGAGAAATAATGAGAAACTGAAAAATGGGGTTGGGTTATAAAATTTCTACATTGATAGCATAATGGCTGAGATCCACAGGTTGAGCCAATATTATGCTTTGATACCACTGTAATATCCCAAATTGGAAAATTCAACAATATTGACCATAAAAACGTTATTTTCAGAAATTTAAGTTATAACAGAGGAAAATAATGGTTGCATCCCTTAGGATATGTGTTATGGCCCTTAAATACTAAATGGGAATACAAAAAAATCCCTTTTTCTAAGTTAAACATATCTCCCGGCCTCGAAATGGCTTAAAAACACCCAAACCCCATGACTTACACCATGCAAAATTTTTGAAGCACATAGTTGCGTGATTTTATAAAGGTTTATATAACAATATTATGTAAACAATAGATCAATATTTCATTTACTCAAATCATGGAGAAAAATAGGGATCTAGCCCTTTTTACACATTATAAAGATGACCCGGCAAGGGTTTCATGAAAGCATGAGTACAAAAGAGTATATCAGTACATCCAAATCTAAAATAACACAATATTACTGCATATTTTCATGCATACAGCTGAATTATATGATAAATATATGGGAATCCCCTTTTTCTAGCTTTCCGGAAGAAGGATTGACCCTTTCCCCAACAAACTAGCTCAAAACCAAGGGGTTTCACCCTGAATACAAAAGTGTCGGAGTTGCAGTTCAAGACTGAATAGTAGCTGAAATTCAAGAAATGGATGGATATGGATAAATATGATGTAAAAGCTGAATATACCTCCTTCAATGGATCTTCCCAGTGAAAGGCTAATCCGATCACTGAAGATCTCACCCTCCAATCAACCTGCAAACCCTCACTACAGATACACACTGAAAATAACGCAGTCAAGGAGAGGGACTATGCTGTAGGTGACAGAGAATAGGTTGTCCAAGTGCCAAGATCTGAAATGTGCTCCAAAGGCTTCCTCACTGATCTCCTAAAGGAAGGAGATCTTCCTCCTCTAAAAGATAAGGTATAGAATTGGTGTTGTGGATCCCCACTGCAACACCCTACAACACAACGTTATACTGCTGCAGAAATAATGCTGTAGCTAAAGGAGGATACTTGGACTCAATCCTAAAAGTGGAGAAATGAAGAACAAGCTCCCTCAAGAGGCCTCTCTTGAGAGGATAAGGGATTCCTAAACAAGAAATCCTTCTGCTAAGAAACACTGCAACTCTGCTAAACAACAAGAGAATGCAAAATAGTCTTCTAGACCATAAAATCAATAATACATAACATGAATAAAAATGGATGCCCTGCCATCCTTTTAAACAAGTGGAAGACCTCTCACCATGGTTCCCACTCATTAAGGTTTCCTCCACCAAGGAATATTCCTCCCATTCACACTACGCTGCCTCTCAAAGTGATCTCTACCTCCTATCCCAACGCTGTTGAGTTGGTCGAAATGGATCTTGTCCACAAGAAAATGTCCTCTTTCATACATAAGGGTGCGAAATCCAGCTCTTATGACTATCCCTTTTCACATTATGAGGGATTTTATTCATATTTATGAAATTTATGGGCCTCCTTACCCATTTATTTATCTCCTAAGTGACATGAGAAAAGATTAATATTCCAATTAGCTCAATGCTAATTTTGGAATATTATAGTCCTCCCTTCCCAAATGTTGCTTGTCCTCAAGCAACCATAAGGATATAACTAAGAAGCCTCCTATTCTCTCCCTGTAGCATTCTCATATGATAAAATCCTCTATGGATCAAGATGTTGTATCATCAATCCATCTCCCCTCCCATGTATGCAAGCTAGCTTTTGGTGAGCATCCCAAATCGCTATCATCATGTGAAAGTGAATCATCTATGGAGGCAACAATGGGTTGTCTAAAGGTCTCTTTGAGGCATGGAATCTGAAAGGTATTGGGAACTAGCATTCCCAGGTGGGTCCTCCATCCCCAAGCTATCAACCATACAAAATGAGTCATACCCCCAGAATGGTAAATCATACAAATTATTCTCCACCTTGAGCTCCTGCAATGTAGGTGGGCTGAAAATCTGATAATGGTAGACAAAATAGCCTACCCCACGTTGTCCTTATCTCCACTTATGATAAGTGTAGAGTGTATGCTACTCCTGGGCTACAAAAGTGTTGCCTCCAAGTGGCAAGAAGAAAACTGGATCTCCAAAGATTTTCCCTC
The DNA here is from genome assembly GCA_034641835.2 of Pinus albicaulis. Lineage (NCBI taxonomy): Eukaryota > Viridiplantae > Streptophyta > Pinopsida > Pinales > Pinaceae > Pinus > Pinus albicaulis. The sequence goes on along the minus strand of CM076574.1, from coordinate 1,227,375,247 downwards.
CAATGTTGTGAATCATGCTGGCCCAACCCATCCAATATATGATGAAAGGGAAGTCACCATCATATGGCATCCAAGTGACTTGAATACTAAAGGTTTCATGTAGAGATGAAAGTTACCAATAGTTTTCCAAGTGGTCGCAGTGCATTTTTCGTAACTGTTGTTGCACAAAATGACATGGCAACTCATAAAAAAAGTTTCTCCTAATGATTTAGGAGAGTCATAGCCAAAGTGCTCCAAGAAATCTCATGGCCCACCTCATAAAGAGATAAGTGTTTTTTTGTGGTTCCCATTGTTAGCACTCAAATCTACCTCAGGCTGAAATGAGATAAAACTCAAGGCTACATCAAACCACGCTTAGCCTCGTAGCTAGCCCTACGAGGGCAGGAGAGGGCTCTCTCCGTCAATCTCGATAAAATGAGCAATAGGATGCAAGATGACTTACAATAGGAACTGATTTTAGGCTAGTAAAGAGATAGGTATGTTTGATTTTTTTGGTTTTTGGGTTTTCGCTGGAGAAATAGGAAAACAAATTTTGGGTCCGGGGATAAGGTCAGACTTTTGCAGATTTCGAGTTGGGGCGAGGTAGGTGATTGTCTTGATGCTTTTGATTGGATATATGGACAGATTAGACCGACGAGGAGCTGAAGAGGGCAAAGAAGAACTTGGATCCTCTCCAAACAGTCGAAAACATATAGAACTAACTGAATTCAAAGGCAGAGCACTGTAAACAATGGATTCAACCTCATTTACTCATTCAATTTAGTTCAGAAGCATATGAAAGGATGGCATACATTAAACATGAAGAAACTTACAGTAAAAAAAGAGAAAACACCATCAAGAACAGAACACCACAAGGATCCCAACAAGTGCCGCAAAACCTCTGATCTTTCCTTAGCCAAATATGAAAAAATATGTACAATGATATCAAAAGTCTCCCAAGAGTCCAACCAGTATAATGTCTCAGAAATTACAATATATAGATCACTCTAACACCTTTCCCCACCTCTAGGGGTCGAATTCCCTCTTCAGGGATCAGTTTCAACCAATTCTAATCATGGAACTACAATCTAGGCAGCTAACAACTTGCCTCTAAAAGAGTGGGAACTGATCCATTTACATGATTTTTACCTTTTTGAGAGTGAATCTTCTAGAATAGATAAAAATAAGCCAAAGTTACATGCCAAGCATAAATTTACATCATAAAAACCCAAAAATTCCATCCACAAGCAAAACTGGTCCAAACTAGCCGAAAATCTGAGCTGGCAGTTGAAAATTCAGCAAAAATTTAAGTGGGTCGCATTTGAGCCAAGTGGGTCGCATTACTTTCAGCCTGATTTTGAAGTACTTCCCGGCATCCTAATTGAGCTCATGATAGCTCGTTGGAAAGCCCTGGATGTTGACTAGCTAACCCAAGTGGAATTTCCCAATTTGGAGCTCATTTGACCCTCCAAAACGTCTTTCGCCCAGAAGTACTTCCTGCTGGTGCAAAAGGTGGCAGCAAGGTGGTTTTCATGGTGTTTTTGAGCTCTTGGACCATCCAGAATCTGATGAAATGCTTAGGTAATGTCTGAGGATGCATAACTAACCATGAAAAATCCAAAAATACAAAAATTTCCTTCAGCAAGTGTCCCGAAAAAAAGTGAGCATATGAGTGCGAGACCCACTGAACTGAAAAACCTGTTTTTAGACCCAAAAATTTCAAAATGACAAAATTTTCTCCGAATTTGCTCAAATTCGGAGCAAAGGTCCTCCATCATGTATCTTGCCCAGTCAATGAAGCCTCGGCCAAAATTCGAAGTGGATTAGGCCTTTTCCGCCGTTTTAGTGCTTTGCTCAACCTCCTCTTCAGAATCTTCATTCTTGCTTTGCAGACATGCATGCGAGCCCAATAATGTCCTTTCATGTGACAAAGCATGTCTTTGTCTCTATCATTATCCTATGAATGTACCTACGCTGATGAAGAAGGCGAGACCCCTTCCACTCCATGTGGAGATAGTAATCGCGCTGCTGATGAAGTCAACGAGACCCCTTCCACCCCGGGTGGAGATAGTACTCGTCGTGATGCTGCAAACAAAGTTCTGTGGCCTCTCTGATATGTTACCACTACTGGCGCACTGCTATGCTCCATCTCAGTACATCAACCTCAACGGTTGAGTCACTGTCCTGCTCATATCCTTGCTCATAAACTGAATCCGTCTCTGACATGGCTTTGAACAAGATACCGGCAATATGTGTGTTGGTATAGGTGTAGTGAAGGCAAAGTTTTAATGTATTTTCAAAACCCAACAGATATCACCCATATACCCAAGTAGCAAGGGATGGCTTTGTTTTAATGGCATAAACACTATCTCTGTTTTCAGATTGCAAGTAGGTTTGACAAATGACTACCAAATGCAAATGTGTAGTCAAGTTCTAATAATGGCCAAAATCTGTCAAAGGATTGTGTTTTATGTAATGTAGAATAGGACCGTCATTGCAAAGACCATATGAAAGACAAAATGAACATGAAAATGGCAGTCGAATGATGATGACAGCAGTGATATAGCAATGGAGGCTAAATATAAGTCAACATGAAAACTGTGCAAAACATGAAAGGGTATAATGGCAATGATAAAATGATGACTGAAGGCATAAGGGTGACATATACAATGCACTAGGGTGTGAACCATTCAAAAGCTTCCAAATTCTTCATAAACTGCCCATTCAATTGAAAACCCTTGAGGAATCATTTGCATGGTGAAGGTAGGGTTTACACAAATTTTTCCAAGCATGATTAGTTTCTTCAACATCTATGACATCCCAACTACATTAAAAATCCATTGGGCAATGATAAAAACCTGTTTGTACGCCGCCGGAGCCAAGTTGAATCGAATCTGGGTGCCAAATGCAATTTTCTGAACTCTGTTAGCAAGTGGGTCGCATCTCCCTCAAGTGGGTCGCATCCACCTCAAGTGGGTCGCATGCCTCTTGCCACATAGTGCATTTTGCAGGAAGCTTTTGGAGGCCTTCCCGGTGTCCAAATTGGGCGTGTGATAGCTCGTTGGAAAGCTCTTGGAGTCTAATTTCCAAAAAAAGTGGAATTATGCAATTTGGATTTCATTTACCCTGGAAAAAACCAAATCTCCCAACACTAGTCAAAATGAGCAGAATGAGGCTGCCTCAAGGCAGAGCGCTGTTGCAATCAACTTTTGAAGGTCTTCCTCAACTCCAAATTGAGCTCATGATAGCTCATTGGAAATATATTTTTGTCTAGTTATCATTTGACTCATAAATAAAGTCAGTTGGCCAAACATGCTAGGAGAAAACTTGATTTTCCCAAGGTCACTTCAGAGGTGCATTCAATTCTCCTGAGGCAATGGTATTTTTGACATTTCTCTAAAACCATGATACCTGTGTAAAACGTGAAGGAGTTTTTTCTTCCTTGGCATGTTTTGGACAAAAACCTCTCTCATTTTTCCAAAATGCATCTTTTATTGCTCTGAAACATCTTTTGAGTGAAACTTATCCCGATGTGTGAAACAAGGGATTTTGTCGAAATGAAGCGAGATGAAGGGGATAAGGGGCTTCTAAATTCTTGGGGAAATTTTGGGAAGTAGGGAGGGATGTTAGGAAGCAGGGGAAAGTGGAATCACAGAGATTGAGTGAGGGGAAGGGGTCCAAAAGGGCAAAACACAGGCCTAGCCTAGAAAATTGCCAACTTGTGGCTAAAAACTAGGGTTTGTGCAAAAATGAGGAATTTGGGGGATCTCAGTGATGGGAAGTGTTTAATAAGGTACATTAATGATAGGGGAAGGTGTGTGAACATCAGGATACAAGTTTTTCCGATGATTTGACCATCCGAGAGAAATTACCTCCAAAACCCTAGGAGAGGGAAATGGACCTTACCAAGGCACAACTGAAGCATGAACAAGCTGTAAAATGACCCAATGGAACTTGACATGATGATGAAAACCCTCTGAATGATGGTACACTCAACTGAATAGTGACATGGACCGACATTTGGACAACTTTTAAAAGCATGAAAACAAACCCTAGACCTAATGCCTAGTGACCAAATTTTGTTTGAAGACTCTTTGAAATGACAAAATTTGACCTTGATACCTTAAAATCACTTTGTAAGAGCATGTTTGATCACTGGAGGAAGGCTGCAAAGGCTGACTCTAACACCCATATCACCTCTCATTCTCCCATTAGAACATGTAATGAAAAAGTGTGGGAATCCTCCTTCCCAAGGGACACACCCATCCAATGTGTCTCTCCCCAAAACATGCTCCCAAATGAGAACAACAACAACATAGGGAACCATAATGAGAACCGGAATTGCTACCATATGTAGCAAGGGACAAGGAAAATGGTCCCTCAAATGTAACCAACGTAATTTAACCTTCAACTGCAATAGAGAGTGAAAAAAAGTGTGGTTTCTCAACCAATTTCTTACTGCCCCACTCTCCTCATATGTTTGGAGAAAGTGAATGATGTATGGTACAAAGTGAGCATGTTCTCCATAATACATCTCCTCCCAAAGTCATCTTAGGGAGTGGTAATCAATACTACCCATGGCCTCAAGTAGACCATGAAGTCTAGAAGAAAGAATGCTCCTCCTTGTAGCAACATCATGCACATATATGGTTAAGGGATGCATATATACATTATACAGATCATTATGCAAAAAAAAATACCCTTACCATATGTCTTGCTCATGCAAATGGAGTGGCTCATAGATGAGTCTCCTCTCATCCTCAAATAGGAAAGAGGTGTCTATCTTAAGTCATGTATCTCCTCCATCTGTACATGATCCACGCATCTCCTTATATGCTGATCTGGTGGTCTCCCCAGTGAAATGCCTCCATGCAATGAGACATCATCATCAAGATTAGACTGCATATATGGATGGACAGACTTGTCCTTTCCCTCACTGCGCAATCCAGTATCCATCTTAGGTGCATCAACCTCCTGAAATAGATAGGGGTGTGTGGTCCTCATCACATGATATTGGTCATCCTCCCTATCTCCTCCTTTTATGTCCATAGTTTTACACCCTATCATCTATGGCACATGTAAATCATGAGTATGTCCTTGATCTCCATATGTAAGATCCCAGGGAATTCCTTATAATGACACAAGAATCCCACTAGTTGGAGAAAGATCTCCTTCTTCCTCTGCTTGAGGTGCTAGATCTACTCTAGAAATGACAACGTTGTTGCCCTCCTCCTCATCAACATGTATGGGCAACCTCCCAAGAATTGGATCCTCTTTTGAAAAAGGGATCTCCATGCCCTCTTGTTCAAGAATATGAGATAGAGGCTTTGCATCTAACAAGTTATGATGCAAGATGTCAGCCTCCTCCATGGTTTTCTAAAGTGGATCTGAGTTTATAGTTTCCTCCATCACATGTAAGGTATTTGTTTCTTTGGGTTTGTTTGGTTCCACCACATGTGTTTCAGAAAATTTTCCATAAATTTTTTCCACTAATGCCTTAGTGAACCTAGCATAAGAAGAAGTATTTTCATTCTTCAAAGAAAAATACTCAAATATCCACCATGCATAGGCCTTGCCTCCAAAATGCAGCACTGCAATTTTGATGGCTTCAACTTCAGAAATTTGGTGCTGTTGTAAAAAGGTGTCTAATTCTTCCACCCAAGCTCTGGCTGAACATGTAGGTGAGCCGTCAAAATTAGATAGAAAAATATATCATGCTGCTTGCTTCTCCTCACCTTGATCTTGCAAAACTCTAAAAAAGTGATATGATCTCTAAACTTCTGAGTTTGAGATTCATACTCTTGCAGAAAATCACTAATAGTTTCCCTCCTAGCCATTCCCTCTTCTTCCATCTCCCTCATGGAAATTATGGGCATGTGACTGCTCTATGCATCATTGTACGTGGCTGTATTCTCACACTTATTACATGACATTCTATAGTTTGATTCAGATTCAAACCCTCTTGGACACTATACACATCTCCCTTCTTATTTTCTTGAGATCTCATTGAATGCTTTGTATAGATTTAGGAAGAAGCTTTGAGAGCCTCTCGTCCTTATTTCCTTCAAAAAATGGAGTCTTATTTCTGTTCATCTTCTCTTCTCTTGATATCATAATGGTCAAGATCCATAGGATGAGCCAAGATTATGCTTTGATACCATTGTAATATCCCAAATTGGAAAATTCAGCAATATTGACCATAAAAATGTTATTTTCATAAAATTAAGTTATAACAAAAGAAAATAACATTTGGATCCCTTAGAATATGTATTATGACCCTTAAATACAAAAGGGGAATAGAAAAAAATTCCTTTTATAAGTTAAATAGATCTCTCGGCCTCAAAATGGCTTAAAAACACCCAAAACCCATGACTTACATCATGTAGAATTTCTGAAGCACATGGCTATGTTATTTTGTGAAGGTTTCTACAAAACTATGATGTAAACAATAGATCGGGAGTTTATTTACTCAAATCATGGAGAAAAATAGGGATCTAGCCCTTTTTACACATTATAAAGATGACCTGGCAAGGGTTTCATGAAAGCATATGTACAAAAGAGCAGATCTGTACATCCAAATCTAAAATAACACAATATTGTTGCATATTTTCATATATATAGCTGAATGATACAAGAAATATATGGGAATCCCCTTTTTCTATCTTTCCAGAAGAAGGATTGACTCTTTCCCCAAGGAACTATCTCAAAACCAAGGGGTTTCACCCTGACTACAAAAATTTCAGAGTTGCAGTCCAAGACTGAATTGGAGCTGCAAATAAAGAAATGGATGGAGATGGCTGAAGATGATGCAGAAGCTAAATATACCTCCTCCAATGGATCTTCCCAGTGAAAGGCTGATCCATTCACTTAATATATCACCCTCCAATCAACCTATAAACCCTCACTGCAGATACACACTGAAAATAGCGTAGTCAAGGATAGGGACTGCATTGTAGGTGACAGAGAATAGTTTGGCCAAGTGCCAAGATCTAAAATGTGCTCCAAAGGCTTCCTCACTGATCTCCCAAGGGAAAGAAAGATTCCTCCTCTAAAAGATAAGCTACAGAAGTGGTGTTGTGGATCCCCACTGCAACACCCTGCAACACAACATTATGCTGTTGTAGAAATAATGTTGTAGCTAAAGGAGGATGCTTGGCCTCAAGCCTGAATGTGGAGAAATGAAGAACAAACTCCCGCAAGAGGCTTCTCTTGAAAGGAGAAGGAATTCCTAAACAGGAAATCCTTGTGCTAAGCAGCATTGAAACTTTGTTAAACAACAAGAGAATGCCAAATAGTCTTCCAGACCATAAAATCAATAATACATAACATGAATTACAATGGATTCCTTGCCCTCCTTTTAAACAAGTGGAAGCCCTCTCACATGGGTCCCAGTCATTAGGGTATCCTCCACCTAGGAATATTCCTCCCATTCACACTACGTTCCCTCTCAAAGTGATCTCCACCTCCTATCCCAGCTCTGTTGACTTGGTCAAACTGGACCTTGTCCACAATAAAATGTCATCTTTCACACATGAGGTTGTGAAATCCAGCTCTTATGACTATCCCTTTTCACACTATGAGGGATTTTATTCATATTTCTGAAATGTATGGGCCTCCTTACCCATTTATTTATCTCCTAAGTGACATGAGCAAAAATTAATATTCCAATTAGCTACATGCTAATTTTGGAATATTACAGATCTGCAGTTAGTTGACCAAGATAAATGCTATAAAATCTAGATATATGCAGTAAAAGACATTAAGTGGTAAATAAAAACAAGAGTTGCTCCATGCATCCAATAGATAAGACAAGAATATTTTTAAAGAATTTTTGTATTTTTAATTTTTTTTGACACTGGGAAGGGAACATAGGAATATGTTACCAGTCCCCCTTAATGGGATGGATTCTTGTAAGTCCTCAGCACTTCAGATCTAAGATCTCTCTCTCTTGATGGTGTAGAAAACCCAGACAAAAATGGAACTTAAAGGGAGCTCACAAGAAAAATGGTAGCAAAATATGACAATGATGGAGGATCAAAGTCAGACCAAAAGTATAGATCCAGAATAATATTTAGGCAACAAAAGGTAGTGAGTGAATTGAAAAACCCTTTTATTTACAAAAAATATTAAGTTAGTCTAGATATTGGTGCATAATTAAAATATTATTAACCAAATCTAGATCCAACTTTTATGGAATATTTTATTATATTTGTTGGAGGGAAAAAGAATTTGAATTTGGTCAAATCCCTTTATTTGTAAATAATAAATAAATTAATGATTTACTTATTATTTTAAGGATGTGGTTAAGTAATAATTAATTAAATAATGATTTATTCAATTATTTAAAAATGATTAGTCAAATTTAACAAGGAATATTATTTAAATAAGGTTTAAATAATTATTCCTAGAAAGTAATAAGGTAAATAATGATTTATCTATTTTTTCCTATTTTGGGTTGAATATGACTAGGAATATTAATTAAAATGTTGTTTAACTAATTATTCCTTGAGGAAAATCAAACAAATGTGGATTTATTCAATATTTCCTCACGGGATTTCTTATTTAGACCATAAACAACTTAATAAATTACGGATTTCTAAGTTATTTTTCATAGTGAAAGAAATTTTACTTAGGGTAAAATTGGTCTTGCATGGTGTACTTTGGTCCATCTAATAGTAACAGGTTAGATGACCAAAAATTGGTGTAAAAAATTTCTCCCCAATGTTCGAGTGTTAGGAGCTAATCGTATGACAGAAGTACGTTGTAAGAACTCAATCACTAGATACAGAAGGGGAAGTCAAAGAGAGAGAAACATAAGGTAGACCAAAGCGCTAGAGGATAAGAACCTGAGGAGGCGAGGCTGACAGGTGCGACAAGTCTCTTTTATGAGTGAGTACATATGCTACAATAGGCGGGGGATGCATACCTATGCCTGTCGAGACAAAGTACAAAGAATAATGCATCCATTAAACAGGGGATTGAACTATATAGTACATAATGGCATAAAAATTAGCTAGATAAAAGCATGATAATGGATCCCACATACAAACTATGCCTGGGATAATAGCCAGGACTTATATAATAATATCTGAGTACATGAGATATAAGCACAACCAAAGAGGCCCTGTAAATAGGAGAGCGCTCTGAAAATATGAATGATACATGCAAACTAAAAGGCGCTGCAAGTGGCTGAGGACAGAACCATAAAATCTATGGAGCTGCATCAAAGGATGTAATGAAGTGGTCATCCGGGCATGTGAGGGGCTTCCTGAAGGGCCACCCCCTCATGAGGTTTGAAACATCTCACACACACTTGAAAATCGCTGGTACAATCTATTGTATCATTGAACCATCAAGTATACAGATCTTGATCATGCCATAAGGAGCTATATCTGATAAAAAATCAAGTCAAAGGGAAATAAGGAGTCCCTTTTCTTGATCCGAGGCACTGAACAAGAGTGGAAGCTGGAACCAAGGTACACCGCTATCTAGACTTGTCTTCTGGAATAAATGAGCTGATGTCAACAGAAGGAGGTCTACCATAGGTGAGGCAATAAGGGATCCTCAACTAAGGCATGAGAGAAAATAGTAGAGTGACTGAGAGATTGATACCAAGGATGATGATGGAATGGGGCGTACTGAGTAGCAGGTGGATGAATTCCCTTGTTAGAGCATGAAGGGCATGGATGACCTGGCAGCAACTGACACAATATCAAAGGGGACAGGTGATAGTAGGACTGAAGGCCATAATGTGCGACATGAGAGAGGGACCAAGAAATGGAAGATGGAGGACTATAGCGGGATACAAAAGGACTTGGGATAGACTCCATGGATGCAATGATGCTCAACTCGGGTGCTCTAAACAAGGGCGACTCGATGATGTTTCCACACAGAAAAGGTTTATTGGGGACCATGAAAACATGAGTACAAGATGGTTACTCATGAAGAAATTCGACACGAGCATGGACAAGTATGGAGGCAAAGTGGTGCCCAAAGTACAAGTGTTGCAAGTGAAGAAATTTGATTTTGAGGAGTGGTTAAGTGATCATTCTTGGAAAAATGTGTCGTGGTGAAGTATCAAATCACAAAAAACTAACAGATACCCATTTTAGAACTCAGTGAGAGCTTTCCAAGGGTATAGACGGATTGTCAAACTGAGCTACGGTTTGGCCACAGTGGGCGAAAGAAAAATTTGGGGTTTCTCTTTTAATAAGGAATTTTCCCTACAAATTCACTCATTTTCAATTGTAGTTGTGGTGAATGTAGAGAGGAGAGAAGGCCCTAAATCTTGCGGTGATCAGAGCGGGCAAACTGACCATTGGAAGCGAGATCCGTTAGTGGCAGGTAAGAGGCCTAACCCTACTCTTTCATATAAGGGAATAAAAATTTTAGTTTAGTTACCCAGAGCTCATGAACATGTGAGGTCGCACTTTTTGGGGTTTTTTCTACGACCTGGGTAATAGGTATTGGGTAGAAAACTGTGACATGTCCCAGGAAATGACCTGAAAAGTGCAACCTATCAGAGAAAGGGGGTTTCAGTGTTGTTTTTGGCTGAGAGATGAGGATTATATGGTTGAGGGGAATAGGTGCCCCCAAGCATGTTATGGTCATGTCAAAATGTATTTAGAAAAGGGGAATCTAAACACATTTTTATGATGTAGTGTGCCATTTGTTTTAGTTATGCTTATGAAGTTTGAGAAAGGGAATGGAGTGTTGGAAATGTTGTCATTGATGGAAAAGGAGATGGCAAAGGAGGAGTACCTAAAACAGCAACAAGAGAAAGAGAGAAGCAAAGTAGCAAAGAGACTTAGGAAACAAAGAAGTAGAAGAGGCATCAAAGAGGCAGAAAAGTAGTAGAGACAGTAAAGATAGAAGAAAAGTAGTAGAGAGAGCTATTCAGAGATAGAGTAGTGAGGTTGAAGAGGGATATTGGTTGTTGTATTTTGAATTATTGGTGTATTGGTTGATTTAATTCTATGTGAACATACTTGGTTCCAATTAGTATATGATAAGCTCTGAAATAGACTCTGTAAGTTGGGGTTTTAATTAAGTTCTGTGGACAATTTTTAATTGAGAAGAATTTGACTTATGTTCTGGTGAAAATTGCCTGCGTATTATGTGGGAAGGACTCTGTAGGGTAAATGCGTTTTATTCTTGTGAATGTGCAATACAACGATGTATGCATTAGATGATTGGCATGTTTTGCAATGAACCACTGTTAATTTAATTGATAATAATAGGGTTTGCAGATGAGACAGATCTAAATAAGAATTTGTGAGGTTCGATCTACATTCCTGTGTCAAAGCCACAAGTAATAATGTTGTTGGTTAATGTTTTTGAAACTGGAGTCACCAGCAACATAAAATGATATTCATCGATGAGAAACTGCAATCGAAGTGCAATGCAGAAGGCGCTATAATGGTTTTCAATGAATCGAGGTTTAAGTTACAATTTGAGATCATGTTTTATAGAGCATTCGAAGGAGGAGATTGCACATTCTGTCGTGTAATTTCATTCAGTATTCATTGAGAGGTGAAGTACACAGCTGCTGCACGTAACCAGTGAAGAGAGGGTTTGCTCTCTGTTTAATGAAAATGTGGGCCTTTTTGATATTTGTGTATAATCGCGATGAGAAACCCTGTTCGTTGGTGCAAATTCCATTATTTGTGAAACATTATGGTTGAGACTTAACCACGGTGTAAGCGCGGGGAAGGAAAATAGATAAAATAAACTAAATTGCCGTGAAATCCCGAGTTAAACATTGTTTAATTATCAGAATTACGAAGAGAGGTTTAGGAGGTGGATACCACCGGTATCGTGCGGCAATTCGGCTCAAGGCAAATTTTTTCTTTATCAACACGATCCAACAGTTTTGCACCACGTCATCGAGACAATACAACTTACATCACGTCAATTTCAAGTGTTAATGTCTGGGATTTGAAAAAATGCGATATCAATTTGGTTCGTTCGATCTGGAGGGAAACTGATCTAAAGGCTATCGCGTAGTGAACTTTCACGGAGGTTAATACAAGATTTAATTAAAACATTAAAGTGTGGATCGATGGTGGAGGCGTCAAGTTGGAGTAAGGTGGAGCACGACACATTTATAGCCGTCAGATGTTAAACGAGCTGTGGGCCAGAAGGTCAGTGGAGCTATCAATTTAGCTTAATGCCGTGAAGGTTCATACAATGGGTATTGATGTCGGTTTTATTGAAAAATGGTCGATATATAAGTGTGGGGCCATCATATTGCATTATCCAAAGTCGAGACTTTATCATAATATTTCTCAGAAATTGAATGAAGGACATAACACATGTTAATATATTATGGTTGATGTGAAATAACAAAGCCAGGAACATATATTGGTTAATATGCTGAAGACCATTGTGTAATGGGGAATTTAAATGGCTTTATAACCATGGTTTAATTCATCGCATCAACAGATACAAAGAGCTCGAAATTGTGCACCCAAAAATGATTATATATGTTATCGCTTGGGTAATTCCAAAGGCTTTTGTTATAATTTCTGGCGGAGGAGGAAATGTATGTTAATATATTATCGTGGATATGAAATATCATAAAGGGTGAGTGTTCAAAGGTTGTATATGTGGGTATGGAGCTGTTGTGGGCCCGGAGAATTCAATTTGATCATAAATTCTAGTGAGTGCAGAATCAAAGGCTGTAATAAGGGTTCTTAACATTGAATGGGGGATATAATATATTGAACACAAGACAATAGAACAGTGAACATATGTTTGGATGGATGCGAACATATGGTGGAATTATAAACCACTGACACACAGGTCAACATTACATATGTTAGTATTAAGCCCAAGGTTTAATATAATCAATTTGTGTTTCATAAAGTGTGGCTGGAATAGTGATAATGTTATTGGTAACAATTATGCCTCGACATTATTATATGAGGAAAAGTGAAGTGACCAATATATATAATGCATTTTATTATAAAGGTGAAGGTTTACATTAACGAAATATATATATGGTTTGAAATATACTGTGGGCCAATCATTTATGATGTATTATGGTTATAAAAGTGTCGTGAGCCACTAATATCTTGGCTCAAATCAAAGTTTATAAAGGGAAACGTTAAATGGAAATGAATTAAGAGAAAAGACTTATATTTGATATATTATAGTTGTCGGAATATAAGAATGAAAGGGTTTATAATGTTCAGCTGTGGATAAAATTGAAAGAGAAGAACCTCAAGCAAAGTGCTTCAGTTAATAAAAATAAGTTTCTATGATAAATGAATGAAAATGTGGGCTTGACATGTGTACATACACAAAAAGCAGGAGAGTGTGCAGAAATTGAAAAAGTCTCAGGGCATTTTACAGGCATGAAAATGTAGGAGAATATGCAAAACATTTACTTAACAACAACAGAAAAGTCAAAACCAGTGAAGCCGAAATCCAGAAAAGGGGCTAAGTGAAATTGATGTATGTAACTGAAATTGGGAATGTAAATGTTTTAATTGTTTTTATATTATTTGTGATGCATTGGCAAGTCTCCGGAGAAAAACAAAAATCCCACTGTAATATTGAAATTTTTACATATTGTTATATTTTTTCTAAATGAGTTGGACAAAGGAATGAGAAGGTAGAAGCCAAAGAGTCATGGTTGTTCACTTCAAATTCCCTGTGGAATACAAACAGTCATGTGATGAATTCTATATATGATATCACATTGATATGCAAAGAGAGGTTAGAGAATGCAGAAATGAAGCTGTGAGGTAGATAAGAAGAAGGAGTTGATAGAGAATCTGAGAAGATGCAGAAATGATACAGGGCAGATATGAGGACTGATGGAAAACAGAAAAGAAGGAACAGAACAGAGCTAATATCCAAGGTAAATCAACAAGTGTTTTCTTTTGAAAGAGTAAGGAAGTTGGAGCTTCCCTATCAAGTTGTAGCTTGATAGATGTCAGTTGTAGTTGACTGAGGCAGGAACCTCCTGTAGGTTGTAGCCTGTAGAAAAATAGATGGGACTTGGTGCTTCCACATCAAGTTGTAGCTTGATAAATGTCAGTTGTAGCTAACTGAGGTTGGAGCCTCCTGTATGTTGGTGCCTCCAGAAAATTGATGGGAGTTGGAGCTTCCTTGCAAGTTGTAGCTTGCAGAATTGAGGTATGAGCCTCTTGTGGATTGGAAGCTACATAACGTCAATGGTGAGAGGGAGTTGGAGCTCGCCTTTGCATCAAAACAATAATAAGATGTAGTTTTCTCCCTTTATGGGTTTCCACTTATATTTGGTGTCTCTGTGCATGATGTTTATGTGTAGATATGGTTTATCTCATTTTCTTAATACTTGCTTCTCCTTATTAAGTCTACTGTTACATTATATTAATACTTGCTGCTCACATTCTAAGATTACTCACATATTAAGTTGAACATGAAATGAAGGCGTGAATAAGTTTAATGAAAACGTTTTAAAAGTCCATGAATGTGTTAAACTAATTCACCCCCCCCCTCTCAGTTTAACTAAGGGTTCAACAATTGGTATGAAAGCAAGTCCCTTTGGAGTAAGCCTAATAGCTTGAAGGAGATCTGGTTGAGTCACGGACTATCAAAATGTACCTGTGTTAAGTACAAAAAACTTTCCTGAATGGAGAGTTAAGCTTAAAACGGGTTTAATGGCTTATGAACCTGTGGTATGGAAACTTGTATGTGATGGTTACTGCACATAATTTTCCTCGGTGCAAGAACAACATAGGAATGCCAAGGAAAAATGTGTGATATTCAACAGTCTTCACAGCAAGGATCTTGAGTTAATAATGGATTTAACCTCTGTAAAAGAAATCTGGGATAGATTTCATTTCATGCATGGAGTAGACTCTAAGGACTGCATTGTCAAGAAAGAAAAGAGACTTAAGGAGAAGAAAAATTCATGTCAACAAGAAAATATTCAATCAAATGAGGTACCTGCTAGTTTGAATGGAAGTAAGAACCATGAAGAAATTACAGCTGAGGAAAAATCCAAATATGACACAACCTTTATTGAAATAGAAATATTGAAGAATGAAAACAAAGACCTTAAGACATTTGTGCAAAAATGTGATGAGAAATAATATGAAGATAATAAATAAATTGTTGGCCTGAAGACACAACTTGAAGAAGCAAATAAAGTAGAAGACACTCTGCTACAAAAAATGAGAAAGAAAAGTCTGGAATGTGAAAAATTGGAACAAGAAATAGTGGGCCTTAGAAATAAATTAGAAAAAACCCAAAGAGAATTATTAATGAATACTCCTCTAATGAAAAGCTCTGGACAGTTGGAAAAGATGCTAAATGCATAAAGGTCACCTCTCATAAAGGTTGGGATAAGATATGAAGGAGAAACCAGCAAGTCCAAGGTTGAAGATAACAGGAATGTCATTTTTGTAAAATTTGTAAAGGACAATGAAGTAGCTCAGAAGATTCCTTCAAAAGTAGAAGCCAACAAGAACATGATTTGTAAATAAACAAATAGAAACAAGCAGCAACATGAAAGAACAGAGAATGAGAGGATAAAAGAATCAGCTGCTAAAGACTCACATGCTCCTGAGGATGCATTGAATAAATTTGGAAGATGTCAAAGAAGGTTCTTTCCTCCTATGGGAAGCATCACTTGTTTTTCCTACCACAAACCTGAACATATTGCAACATATTGTAAGACAAAGAAAATCCAGTCCAACCAGCAAAGGATGTAGCAAATGAGAAGAACCCCTCAAGCAAGAAAATGGAAAAGACAATCTTTCACCATGTACACAAATCATTTCCATGGCTACTGTTATGCATGAAATAATTTTGGACATAAACTTGTTGATTGTAAATTGCATTCAAAAAGGGGAATAAAATATTATACATCAGCTCAAACATACCTTGGAAAAGTAAGATTTCATGTATGCCTCAAGCTTGGTCACAAAGCAAAGGACTGTAATCTGCCATATAAATTAAAGAACTCTAGATAGATGATGGAATCAAGGCAAATCAAACAAAAATATGAATCTAAAAGAGGTGCAGACATTATGAAGAACCCCAATAAAGTATGGAAGGAAAAGAGAAAGGGGGAGCCTATTATCTCAATAACATAATGAATCCATCATAGTCTTAGGGGGAGCTACTCTAGGAAGCAAAGAAAATATCCAATCAATGATAAATATGAAGCAACATCCTAGGGGGATAGCAGTTCATAAATAGTCCCCACAAAAGTAGTCTAAGAAGAGCTCCTTGGAATGAGGACAACTATAAGATTAGGAATGCATAGGAAAATTTCTCTAATAATGAACTAGAGAGGAAGAAGACTATCTGAAGCACACAATAGCCAACAGGTTGATGAAATAAGAAAATGCAGCAAGCAGCTATGATGATAGAGGTAACATCTAGAATTAACAATGATTCACATTAAGAAGGATGAGTAAGAAAAGTGCCTATCATCATTATGTCATTACATCATTCATCTATGAATAGGCCCCTTGAAGGAGTACAATTAAGTAAGTGATAAATCTTTGAGTGATATTCCTATGAATATTCCTAGTAAAGAAATTGAAGATGTCTTCCTAAAAGATCATTATGTCAGACAGTTGAATTGTACTTAAAGCAATAATGATTCTATAGCAGTCCTAGAAAGGAAATGCAGTGACATTCTTTTAAATCAGAATGACAGAATAAGAAAATGGTTAATAATGACAAGATTAGATTCAGTATATTGATGATTGTGGATGTGAACAGTGGAAAGATCAATGGTATAAACTATGGGTTCATGTGCAAGCTAGAGTGAAATCTCTGCATAATTTATCAAAGTAGTATCAATTGGTATTTGGTACAAGAAACATGCCTCTCAATAGAATACCAGGTGTTATCAGTGGAGCAGTAGTATGGTACAGGTCCTCAGGATCAAAGGATTATGGCAAAAGAACATCAAGGTAGTATTCCCAACATTATCTACATTCAGCAAGACAAGGTCAGTAGCAGCACTAAAGGATCAGTATTTTGTTTACACTTGAAGCATTATATTGAGATTTGAAACAGTATATTTTTCTATATATAATTTCATGCCTGCCTGAAGTTAGTACACATATCTTCAAGGCCTCTTTCTTAGGATTATTCATAAACTGTGTGAAGTCTATTGGATGAGATATCAATCAAACAACTTGAATATGCCTTTGTTGGAAATCACCATGACAAAATAGTTAAAGTATTGGAACTATGAAAGACCAGCTGTGTTAACCTAACAGTTGAAGCTCAAAAGTCTGTTATTGATTCATCACAAGCATACTTCAGTATAAAGGAATTTCTGGTATTTCACCATTTAAAGAGAGAGTGATCATTGACATAAATACCCCTTATGTCATAAATAAATTGCATGGTTGATAAGTGAGACTGACCAATACATTAAATGTATCTAGCCTCAAGGCTTTGTTTTGAAAGTACATTGTATAAAGCAGTAAAGTCATTTGGTCTCTTAGATTGAAAGATATCATCTAATCTCACAATAATTTGTAAAATATGGCTTGATTCATTGATCACATTTGTAATAAGGACCTTCAGCTATTAAGGGCAATATGTTGGAAATATGATGCAGAGTGTTGTCCTTGATGGCAACCCACTGAATGAAGATGAAGACATGTGACTGTTGACATGTGTTGTCCTTGATGGCAAACTACCTGATGAAGTTACTCTTGACCTAATGAACTTGGTAAATGATGTAAATCTGATGTGATATGATGTTTGTTAGCAATATGATGTTGATTGTTGTCCTTGAAAGGCAACCCACTTGATGAAGATAATGGCAACTTACTGGATGAAGTTGTGCTTGATAGAATATGTCTTGTACAGAAGGCAATGAAGAAAGGAATTCAACATGTGCTAGATCTACGATGAAAAGAGTATGTCCCAAGGCATATGCGGATCTGTCTAAGGGAAGTCGCGTATGCACGCGGGAAACAACGTTCCAAGTCGCGTATGGGCAAAAGCACTCATAAAGTGGGGAACCAGGGGTAACCACCATGGTATTGACCCATTGTATTGGGTAATGATTCGTCTATGTGACCCCGTCCAGGAATACCATCGGAAGTAATGTAGTTTTGGGCTCATGGTATTGTTTTGGCTCATGGTATTGAAAATGGGGCCCGTGGTATTGAAGGCTCATGGTATTGCTTTGGCCCGTGGTATTGAAGGCTCATGGCATTGCTTTGGCCCGTGGTATTGAAAAAGGATAAACCTATATAAGGAGAAGAAATTCATTGTGCAAATAATGAGTGTGAGAGCAAGATGTCTGAGCTTGAATGAATACTTCTCTGTGAAGTATATCTGTATGGAAAGGGTAAAGGCTTGATGATAGATCTGAATCTATGATGCACTTATGAAGAAATGATGAAGCGGGATTTCTAGATCTGAAATGTACTTGTATTTGCTAGATCTGTTTATGAAAGGCTTAGATCTGAAATGAGGCGAACATATGTTTGAAGTAAAAGGGTAAATCTGAAATGAATGTCTGATATAAAGAAGTATGTTGCTCTATGATGGTTGAAGATCTATACGCTACTTCGCCGAAGAGGAAGCGCGTATATACGCGGCTTCGCTGAAGATAAAGAGCGTATGCGCAATAAAATTAGCTTTGTAATTTGTACTGAAGTATACGCCATTTTATATGGAAGGAAGCACATATATACGCGACATCAGAGAAAGGAAAGCGCGTATGCAAACCAGGGTTTGCTGAAGCAAAGGGTATGAAATATCTGATCTGTTCTGCTGTGTTTCTGCTATCTGATCTGTGTTGATAAGTATCTGTTGGTGATGTATGTTTGTGCTTAAAAGTATGGAAAGGGTCCAATCTGAAAATATGATGAAACGTGGCCTGCAAGTTGTGTTCTATTGAAGTTGTTGGATCCAGTGTGAAAATTGATGAAACGTGGTCCAAGGTGGTGCTGAGGGTTGTAGCCTTCAGTCAGGGGGTCATAGCTCCCTTCCAGGTGAGGCTGGTAAACGAGATCGGGGGTCGTAGCTCCCTTCCAGGAGAGGCTGGTAAACGAGTCAGGGGGTTGGAGCTCCCTTCCAGGAGAGGCTGGTAAACGAGCGCAGGTGGGTGCCTGCGTGCTGGTCAAGTCTGCGCCAGCACATATGTTGTAAGATGTTTTCTCTATAATCAAATATTGAAGGCTGAGCAACTGCAGCGGTGGTTTTCTCCCGACTTGGGTTTCCACCTAAAAATCCTGGTGTTCATGTGTGATGCTTTGTGTGATGGTTTATTCTGTTCTTACTGCACATGTTTACCGTTTATAGAACATCTAATGAATGAATGATGGAATGATATAAGTGAAGAACTAATGGCATAATTAGATCTCTGTGTATACGCGAGTTTTATGAAGGATATCCACGTGTATACGCTAGTTGGCTTCAGAAAAGTAGCGTATGGGTTTTAAAGGAATGAAAAAGTAAAAAGTTTGAATATGCAGTAAATACTGATTCACCCCCCCCTCTCAGTATTTTTCCCAACAATTGGTTTCAGAGCAGGTTCTTCTGTAGAAGCTTGATCGCTTGAAGAAGATCCGACGCAATGGGAAGTCAAGAAGGAGTGATGTCTATAAAGCCACCTCTATTCAATGGAAGCAATCTGATATTCTGGAAGGTACGAACAAAAGCGTATCTGCAAAGTCTTGGTGCAGATGTATGGGCAATCGTGGAAGAAGGCTATCAATATCCGACAAGT